>CM056205.1:42058084-43258084 GCA_029692085.1 Gymnothorax javanicus
AATGGAAGGATGCAGATTAAGGCAGCTATGAAAAAAAAATCTCAAGTTTTTTTGTTTGCTTTTATTAGAAATGCTTTATACGGAAGTGAATAAGTTTGACCAAAATTTTGAAAAAAATGCCACGACCCAACCATTGATTTTTTTCATTACATTTTGTTTATTTATTTATTGAAATGCTGTCATTCAAAGAAAAGTGTGCCAATGCAATTACAGTAATTTCTCCTGATGGTTAAGTTGAAAAATTGAGCCATTATTTATTGTTTTATGCAGTTGTTTTCAGTAATTTTCGTGCAGGGTGCCATTAATTTGAGTTCACCGCATGTTCTACAATACAGTAGTCCTTCCTTCTAATTATATGTAACTTTGACATTTCATGACTGGAGGCAGCCCTGCTTTGGTTTGACATGCCAAGTAGCAGACCCTGAGCTCGTTTTAGAGCAACAGAGATAAAGATATGGAGAGAGAGAGAGAGAGGGAGTGAGGGAGGGAGAAGAGAGTGAGAAAGAGAGTGACAACAGTAAACAGCTGGGACGAGGTTGAGCAAACAGATCAGGGATGGAGAGAGAAAGCAACTCTGACAGAGCTGCTACATAAAGCCCGTCCTCCGGGAGATGCTCGGATGCTGAGGCAAGTTAGACGTTGCCTAGCGGCACGGACGGTTGCCTGGGAGATATTTGCTCAGGAGGGACGGCTAGGATGGCACTGATGACACTGAAAGTGGGAAATTACACCATAGCCAATTCTGGAAATTCCCTCAAGTGGCTTTGTGCTCCAGCCGTAAGCCCAGAACTCAAATTCATAACATGCAGCAGCTTGCATTCACATGCAATCGCACAGGACAAATCTGTAACACAGACACCGATTCACATACAGTCACTGACCACAGACTGGTGGCATGTTAATACAAGGGACACAGAAGGGGTCAAGAGCATTCCATTAAGCTACTCTGACCCGCAAAAGCTATGCATGAAATAAGTAAATAAATAAGTATGTAAATAAATAAATAAATAAAATGGGTAATTGCTCCGTTTAGGATTTGCTACAGTATATAAGTTTGAGAGCAGTCCAGAGCATTCACAATAAGACATGTCCTTTTCTCCCACTACAGCAGTTTTCCTATTGGCAGAGATAATGCCTCACTTTTTTGTCATCATGGTCTAAAATGGGCCCAGTACCTTCACACCCTTTGCCTTTTGTATGAACAGCAAATTACAAATAATATGCAGGGGAAATCACTGGGTGCCTCCGTCTGCATTAACAGGCCATCTCCTTCCAGGAAGACCCCTAAGCCGATGACACGCACGCGAGACACCAGGCAGCAGCCGAGGTGATGTTTCGCACGCAATTAACGCCGCCACGTTTCTCTGGGAAGCATAGCGGATTCTCTCCCGCGAGGACGAAAGATTTAAGGCGTTAGACACTGACAATCGAAACAGGGGCAGGTGGCACACACGCTGCGGGGATGCAGCAAACAAGCCCGGGCAACACAGAGCTGTGAAGGACTAACTGCAGTCTAATAATAACCACACACTCGCTATAAATACAGTCTAACAACACCCCACTTCCCATCAGTGCTGCTGTCACACTCTACACACTGTGGGGTGATATAGGACTCACACATCCTCCGTAATTACCAAGCATTAGTCATCCACCACCTGCTGCCCAGGCAGTCTTTATTAAGAGTACTGATCAATGTATTCACACTTATTAAAGGTACGTAAATTATAAAGTATATTCACCGCTCTGAAGCTGTCAGAGGACTCTTTAGGAGTTAATATTATTCAAAAACTCTTGGAACCACATAATGACATCATTCCACATCCATTCACATTGCATTGATTTTCATTTAAACAGATTGAAATCGATGCCAGGCATCCACGCCCTTTCTCTTACGGGCACTGATCACGTAGACGAGTCATGTTCATTACCTCTGACCAGTCGCTTCAATTTCTTGTGGAAGCACAGTGAAGCATGTGGAAATATCTGAAAGAAAGGAGAAAATCGTACTGTAATTAATGTGGTGACTGTCTTACTTTGTTTTCTATGTTACATTACCTTAGATATCAAAGAGACAGTACCACAGACATTGAAGACCCCAGTGCTAAAAGTGCTGAAGTCACCAAATGTCCATTTTGAGAAGATCAAGGCAGTGGACTTAAGTCACTATAAGAAACATTTTCCCATCCGTACCTTTTGGTGTGTGAAAATGTGACTTAAGTGCTTTTAGCACTAGGCTCTTCAATTTAATTATGAGCGAATGAATGAATAATTTTTCCACGCAATAGCAGTATATTGCTGTATTTTCGGCTTACACCATAATAAAGACGACTAATGGTCCTACTCAGCAGTATGAGAGCATATCAGCCATATTGAATGAGCAAAATTATTTTCAGTATAATATTTCTTTCCTCCAGGAGCGATATTTGGGTACATATTTCATCATTCCTAACTACTGTACTTCAATAATAGCTTACGTTTGGATATCATGTCTTTGCACGTGCCCAAAACTTTTCTGCACTGTATAAACTATAGTCAAAAAATAATCAGTACTATACAATATTTCATTCTCAGCATCAATAGAGTGATCAGTTGAGTTTCATCTCTTTGATATTGGAAAACCAGTCTGGCTTTTCCTCATAAGTTTGAGTACTGTTGGTTTTGGGCCATAATAGACAAGACAGGGGAAGAAGATGGTAGTAAAGTTGTTACTCAATTAGACGATAAAACACAATGTCAAAATAGAAAAGCAACACAAATATAGCTCAATAAATGACAAAAGCACTGCTGTGCCCAAGGCCTTCCTCAGTTGCAATACATGCTGTCCTTGGGCATGGCTCGACATTCAGTGTGCCATTGCTGTTCTGACAGCGGGCGAAGTCAACCACGGAGCATGCGGCCTGCTGTCTTCACAAGCCTCCAGAGGTCATAAGCAAATGCCATCCCACCATGAGGACTCAAACTGAGCATGTGCAGTGGACTGCACATGGAGTTGGGGAGTCCAGTCATAAGAAAGTAGAAGTCATTCCATGTAATGCCCTCCCATGAGCTCAACTGATTTCAATGATTAGCTGAATTTCACTGATCAATGACCTACATTATATACAGAAGCTCCACAACCCAAGGGTGTACAATTCCAGTCCTGGAAGAGCCAACTGTGTACTGGCTTGAGTTCCAACCCAGAACCACAGAGTTAGGTTTCTGACAGCTTCATTAACAATGCTGGTTCACTCCTGGAGTCAATAGGGCGACATCTTTAAGATCCCCTTGCCTTCAAAAACTGTAAATGGTGCTTATGCAGGTGTCAAATTGTCAAATCTTTACCTACGCACACTTGGCAAAACTTGAACTTGGCAAAAAAAATTGAATCATATCAGCCCTTGTGTGTATTCCTGTGTCTCCTCTTAGCAAAACAGGCCTATGTACTGTATTGTTGGTATTACAGACCCACATATTGTTAGTATTACAGGCCTACATATTGTTAGCATTACAGGCCTAGATATTGCTGGTATTATAGGCACACATATTGTTGGTATTACAGGCCCACATATTGTCACATATTGTTAGTATTACAGGCCCACATATTGTTAGTATTCCAGGGCTGCATATTGTTGGTATCACAGGCCCACATATTGTTAGTATTACAGGCCTGCATATTGTTAGTATTACAGGCCTGCATATTGTTGGTATCACAGGCCCACATATTGTTAGTATTACAGGCCTACATATTGTTAGTATTACAGGCCTGCATATTGTTGGTATCACAGGCCCACATATTGTTAGTATTACAGGCCTACATATTGTTGGTTTTACTAGCCCACATATTGTAGGTATTACAGTACTATTGGTATTACAGGCCCATATATTATTGGTATTACAGGCCTCCATATTGTTAGTATTACAGGCCCAAATGTCGATGGTATTACAGGCCTCCATATTGTTAGTATTACAGGCCCAAATGTTGATGGTATTACAGGCCTACATATTGTGGGAATTACAGGCCTACATATTGTCAATATTACAGGGCTCCATATTGTTAGTATTACAGGCCCACATATTGATGGTATTACAGGCCTACATATTGTTGGTATTGCAGGCCAACACACTGTTTGTATTACAGGCCTACAGATTGTTAATGACGGCACAGGCTGGGGAATACAGGCCAAGATTAAACTCCTTCGACATTAAATCACCTTGTTGATTCACTGCCAATTTCCACTGCTTTTGGTAGGACCCGTCAGAGAGCGCTTATCTGCTGTGGGGTTATTGGTGAGCCCATTGTCAACTTTGCCCTGAACAAGTACAAATCAATATCCCCTCCTTCTCATGGTGAGCGGCTTTGTAGGAGACAAACTCAGAACAATATGTCAGACATGACGGCAGATGTTCACCAATACTCCATCAGGTATGCGTTGGCGCTGGTGCAATCCAAAAGTAATCATCTCCAAAACACGGGCAGAGGAATTAGTGAATTTCCTCACACTGTAAGATACTGTTCATCTACCTGCAACATATATTATGTATTCATATATCTTTATAAGCTTAAAAATTTTTTTTTGGACTTTCTGAGCATTGAAATTTCACAATAAACCCACTCCTCTGTGCTTTAAAACCACAAATACACTGTATCATAGTTAAGTATTGTACACTGTACATTAGTCTTATTGATTAATTGTAATCGTCTAGGATATGTCCTTTTTAAAGCCATTGTTTTGTCTGACATTAAATGTTGAACAAACAACCTTCAGCCATTCCATTATGATGCCATAATGATACTGTTCACTGATTTAACACAGCTAGGGTGAGTAGACTTATTATTGGCCAAAACCAAACAACATACTCGGTTGGAGGCTTCATCAAACAAGCAATGGGAAGCAGCTGGTACTGGTGTCAGACTTCGGGGCTGTGGGACCATGGTTGGTGACATTACCTGAAACAATCACTGAATACTGGGGAAAAGGGCATAAACACTGTATAAATGAAGTGGCTCTCAGAGTGCACAGACCTCCACCAAGGCCAATAGTCCACTCTTCTATGATACGTAAATCTGCATAGGTAACCGTTGTATTTCTATAATTGGCAAAGTTTTTTTTTTTTTTTTTTGCATTTAATTTTCCCACCATCTGGTGGATTTGGGATGGCATTTATTTTGGATCATGCAATCCCAAAAGGTGACAAATCTGTTAAAAAAATTCTTGAATCCAGATAGTGATTCAGATCACCACCAAAATCTAATGGATTGTTCCTTGGGCCATACCCTATCCCTTCAAAGAATTAAATGAAAATCCGTTTAGGCATTTTAGAGAAAAGTTGCAAATCGACAAACAAACAGACATGAAGACTCAGTCGGAGGTTGGTAGCAACCCGAAATTTCACCTCTCCAGGTCACTCAACGATAAGAAGAGCATGAAAAGGTAGTTGCATGTCACTAATGGGAGAGCTTACCCCTCCTCCCCTGTCCCCCTCCCCCACCTCTTAGAAGGCTGTGGCCCCCTGGACATCAAGTTGCATATGAGAGGACACAGAATAAAATTTTTGGTCATTTGAGTTTGGACGGAATTTGATTAGATGATTCTGAAAAAAGTTATTGCGAGAAAATGATTTTTTAATTTTGGCCTATTCCTTGCTTCGACTTCGACTTCGACTGCGATTCACCAGAAACAATAGACATCAATAGGGTATGACTTTTGACCTTTTTGTTAAGTTTGACAATGTTTGATATTGAGTCATGAATGCTAGGCTGTCAGACAGACTGAAAAAAAAAAACCAAGCTAAGTGATCAGTTGTTTTTTTTTTTTTTTTTGTTTGTTTGTTTTGGCTAGCACCAAACCCAATAGACCAAACACAGGAAAAAACAAAAGCTTCTTGGTGGAGGGGTTGAGTGCTCTCCGGGCAGGCAGTGTGAGGAAGGCATGTTGCCAATTAGAGGTGAGAGGACAGTGGCACTAACACGAGGACAGGCAAACACCATGTTAGCAGACATGCAGAGGGCAGCATATTTTACGCCAATCACTCAACTAAACAAAGCGTGCAGTATTCAGTCTGCTTTATTAGGATGTAAGTGTATGTGAGTGGGTTCAGCAACCTGGTATGATAATAGATTTATCTCATCACATTAGTCTGCACAGACAAATGAAAATGGAATCCGCCTTGGACTGATGCCAGTATTGCTTTACAATCATCCTCCTCTGTGAGTACTGCTGTTCTAAATGAAACTGAAATCTACTGAAAATTGTTCTATATTCACTACTATACTAAATTCTACGATAGCAACATGAACGAAAGACATATGGAGATGAGCGCTAAGGAGGGGGCGTCCTGTCCCTTTCAGAAAATGTCAATGTTTTGTTTTTCTTATTTTTTTCTCTGATTCTCTTCCTTTTTCATGCAACTGAACTCACGAACATAAAAGTAAGACAAGCAAGCAAGCAACTCCAGCGACTGTAACAGAAGTGAACGAAGGCTGATCAGGGTTCTCGTCACTGCGGTTGCTGGGGGATATACTTTGTATGAGTGTGTGTGTGTGTGTGAGAGAGAGAGAGAGAGAGAGAGAGAGAGAGAGAGGGTGTTTATGTGTGTGTCTAAGTGTGATTATGTGTGTGTGTGTGTGTGGGTGTGTTTGTGTGTGTGCATGTGTGTGTGTGAGAGAGAGAGAGAGTTGTTTGTGTGTATGCGTGTATGACTGTGAGTGTGTGTGCGTGTGTGTGTGTGCTCGTGTTTGTGTGTGATCATACGTTTGTGTGTGATTGTGTGTATGCAAGTGTATTTGTGTGTGTGTGTGTGTGTGTGTGTGTGTGTGAAAGTGAGTTTGTTTGTGATTGCATGCGTGTGCATGTTTGTTTATATGTGAGTGCATTTGTATGTGTGAGTGTGAGAATTTGTTTGTGTGCATATGTGTGAGTGCGTGCATGTGTGTGTTTGCGTGTGTGTGTGTGTGTATGTGTTTGAGTGCATTCCTGTGTGTCTTGGTACCCATAGGTATGCTCCTGTACGTGTTAGTCATTCTCACAGTTTGTTATTCACACTCTCTGTGCTATTTCTGTCTCTCCTCGTTATTAATTCTGTCATTTCCAACCTGATGTCACGCTGCATTTAACAGGCACATTCTGCAATTTCGTGAAAGTGTATCTGTTTCTCACATCTTGTAGCTTTTCCTCGGGTGATGAAAGTGTCATTCCAGAGGAAGCCCTGTGATTACAAGGGTATTGTCTCATTTTGCTTTTTATTACTTCAACCCTCCAGAACCTCTGAAAACAAAATAACCAAGTCCACTCTGAAGATTAATTTAAGGGGGGGAAATTGTTCGCAAAACTGGTACTTTAGGCGTTTTATGGCTAACCCTGTTATATTGCGTATATTTCATAAAATATAGAATAAATGGAAAGCCCAAGTGGGTACCGACTTCACAATAAATAGGTAGGGCATGTGATTGAAACATTTTCTCGCAATGTTTGAAAATTTTTTTTGTATCTAATGACATGATTGGGTAGGTAATTTTCCCCACACGATTTCTTTCTGGAAATTTCTGTTGGCGTTTTATGAGCTTCCCTTTGTCTTCACACAATGTGTTCAGCCCTTTAAAGTGAAGTCCATTTTTGAGCAAATTTCCTCCCAAAATAAAATGCTGAACTGTTCTTGAGCCACTTCGACAACAGGCATAATCATGGTCTTGTTTGAAAGGTGACACTAAGTAGATTACTCTCAAATAGTCAGTCAGTCAGTTAAAACATCTTTTAACTATACTTCAGTCAAATTATGGAATCAACTCCCAGTGAGTATACAGTGTATTCAGAACAAGTCCAGGTTTAAAGTGTCTGTCAAAACTTATTTTTTAAATGGTCTTAATCATCAGGAGTCTAGTGCGTTTGTGTTTTATTAAAGTCTGTGTAAGGCTAGTCCTCCACCTTGTCAAATGTATTCCATATGTATTATGTTATATAACATTAGTCACGATATATACCCTCTCATTATTTATACTAGACACTATTGTTCAGTTTTCATTTTTTCCAATTTTGAGCTCTAGTCAATCATAACGTCGTCGTTTCTGTTTGCGTGACTGTAAAGGACCACAATGGAAATAAGTGCTTGCGCTTCTTTGTTTTATCCTGATTTGTAATGTATTGTATGACTGTACATTTTTACAATATTGATTGAATAAATCAAATCAAATCAAATCAAAGAGTCTCTGAGAATATTACCCAAATTAAGTAACAACACTGGAAATATAAGTTGAGTTTTTGTCAGTCAGAAAAAGATTTTATGTTTTCTTCTTTCTTCTAATGAGGTGTAGTGACCTAGCCTCATTAGCCTAGAATAATAGTACAAACATAACCAGACACCCAAACAACTGCAGGTTCAAATATGATGATTCTGTGACCAAAATGGTGTTTTTTACTGATTTATTTATTTATTTATTTTGGTCATGTTCATGCATTTTTCAACAATTTTGGAGAGTCCAAATCTCCCTGTGTTCCTAGACATGGCTGCGTTCCCTTTAACAACAGTTTTGCAACTTCCTTCAATCAGATCTCCTTCCCCATATGTAGCCAAATTTTCACTCCAATATACCCTTCCAATCCCCCGCACTGGTCTGCGTTCGCATATGCCTAATAAAGTTGCTGCCAAAACTCCCTTGCTTCACTGACAAAATCCCCCCCTTGTCAGAAACTATTGAAACAATTCCTCCTTATAAAAATTAATCGCTTGGCTACCATATGCATCCATCTTTTGGAAGTTTCAGAAAACTGGCTGTCTGTGTAAATGAAAAAAATTTGATTTTCTGGTTATATTAGAGTGAGGGCTAATAAGCTAAAACACTCACTATTCTGTTAGATCAGCACAGAATAGCCAGTGGGTGCACTTATTTTGTTCCTAAAGGGCTAATGTACAATTTACAGCACTGCATCAACAGTAAAAAAATCTAATTACAGTGAAATTCGTAAAGAAAGCAGTTACAAGCTCTATGTCAAAGTCGATTTAGTGACGTTTGTCCATGCTTGCTTTTTTTGCAGACAAAAAAATTATGACAGGCAGAGGTGGACATTCCAGGAGTCAGAAAGTAAAAGTCCCACCATGTTTTACTTCCACCCATCAACCAGCTGATTTTCTTGACTAGTCCAACCTCTGGTCTGAAGGGCTATTTTATTTAGCAAATCCAGGAGGTTGGAACTAAATACTGGGGAGGACTTTTACTTTCTGAACCTGGATTGTCCACCTCTGATGACAGGTATTTATGTCTGGACCGCTACCAAGATAAGAACATTGCTTTCATATTTTGATAAATCTGAACAACGCTATACATTTGAACCAGTGGGACTGCATCGTCAGGCTGAGGGCTGTTATGACATAATTTTAAAGACTATTTTCGCTGTTGTAGAGCATCATAAAATGGCTTACACAGAATGTATAGTCCTCAAATGTTCAAACAATATATAGTTCTATAACTTAGCACAATATTTTATGATATGAAAATGCAATTATCCCTTGTGGCCCACCCCTAGGCTGGTGCTTGCGAAAGGGTTAACCACAATACTGTAAGCTTTCTGTGGGTGTATCAGGGAACATCCTCACTGCATAGACCAGTTGGACTTATGGTTGTGTTCCAGTCTTTTTGCAATCTGGCCAACAGTTGGACTGTAGTGCTTGAGCAACATTGTGAACTGAATCGCGATTATTCACCCATCAGCTGCCAGCTAAGGTGGGTCAGGCCTTTAGCATGATAACTACAGGAAAACAGCCTTCCTGTATTCCCAACACATCCTCATCCCTAGAGTGACGCTACCTGACCAGGCATCAATATACGACAATAAGGAGGCTTTTGGCGTCCTTATTTGACATTTAGGGTTAGGGTTCCGGTTAAGGCTTAGGGGTTAGGGGTTTGGGTTCATTTTCAATTGGCATCAAATAATGACACTAAAGCCTCCTTTTTCATCGTATATCGAAGCTTGGTCAGGGAGCATAACTATATGACAAGTCGAGATGAGACTGGGCTTATATTCTACCCCCAAAAAAGAAAAACAATAGCAACAACAACAACAACAACAACAAAAAAAACAGTGACTATCCGAGCAACAGATCACCTACTTGCAAAACCAATGAACAGAATATTACAATACATTTTCCACCCTGTATACAAAGGTGTCTGTGATTCTCTGAATTGAGAATTTTTTTCTCTGAGCAAACCAGCTGGAACCAGCTTTCTTTGCTGGTTTGGCATCTGTTATTGTTTCTCCCTGCTTGTCATGCATGCGACTGGGAGATCCCTGGATCCCCGTCGATAGCATCGTTAGCGATGTGTGAGAAGTGTTTTTCCCTCCCTTGCTCTGTATGCCTTATTCATGCGACAAGCCTGTTAGACGCCATCAGGGATGTAATTACGAGCTCAGCACTGCACATTTGTTTTTCTGGCTTCCTTTTGGGGGAGCGCATTCATGAAATGCACAGCATTATGGGGAGGGGATGACTAATACGAATTATGTACGAATCAGATGCTGCAGCTCATGGGACAAATGCAACCAGACAGTATTTACAGGTGTGAAAGTGATAAAGGAGGCAGCACATACAAAGTAATGTGCTATTATACAGTCCTATCTGTTTGCCACTGGGAGTAAAAGAAATAAATAAAAATTTTGCAGCCTTTTTTTATGCTTTTTTCCCCTTTTTGAAGCTTTATTGTAACAGTCCAGTAGTGTTTCAGGTCAGCATTTAGCAGAGGGGAATAACACATTTCCTTTCTTTTGTCAGGGTTGGCTGATCTGAGATCAGCTGCTTTTAGATAGCATGTTTTTAAACACTGGGGCAGGTACTGCTCAGCCTGTTGTGGGTCTCTACTAGGAGGAAGGGGCACAGCGCAAAAGGGTCCTGTCGTTGAGCTTTTACAAAATTAACGTTGTTCATAATAACAATAATAATAATAATAATAACAAGACGACAGTGTCATCACTAGCCCCTGCCAAGACCAAGGACCATAACTCCGTAAAAAAATATGCTTTGAAATCCATTTTCAAGCTCAACGTAGATCATGACTTGCTAATTGAGCATACAGAATTTCCTGCATGTAGTTATAATAGTTTCAGAGAAATCTTGTCCCCGTTGTGGCCCGGACGGACGCACGGACAGTAGGACAGACCCCAATCCAATATCCCGCGTCCCGCTTGGATGGGGAATAATAATGTTACAACCATTATTTTCCTCTCTATTTTGAAATTCAATCAAAAAATAAATAGATGGGACGTGCAGATACAGAAGCTCATGCCCTTGCACGCGAGCCACTGCTTTTACATTCCAGAGCCCACACTATATGCAGGACTGTGCTAACAGCCAATAGCTTCTTTGACTGATGGCAGTCTGCAGGGACCTGGCCCCTCAGTGGGGAAAAGCCAACCAAACAGTCACTTTAAGAACCTCAGCTGACATATAATACTGCTAGTATGAGGCCATTTGGGTCCAAGAATTATGGACTCGCATGTTACAGTCATCTGATGTGTATGAGGCCCTACCTGCACACAATGCTTTTACTTACAGAAGTGTCTCTTCCTTTTCTGACTTGCAGGATGCATGACTTTCACCTCCCCGGCGTGCAGTGCCTTTAATGACATTTATAGGCTCCAATGGTGTATCAGTATGAATCTACACTCTGGTGATATTGCAGGTGAGACCCAACAGGGCAGAAAATACGCCATTGAGTGAAACCGTTCCACCAGCATTAGTCAATAAAAGCACCGCACAGCAGCACAGTGTGATATACCCAGGAATTAAACAGTGAAAAGATACTGCAGCTGTGCTATATTTACCTGGATATATTTAGTGGATAACATTATACTTTAATGCATAATGCTACAAAGGCATAAGTCCTCCAATTTAGACATGTTAGTTTTGGTGCATTCTTCATGTAAATGTGCTCTTTGTTGCTTTATGTTTATTGCGTTATCTCTGGTTTTTTTTTTTTTTTTTTTTGCTGAACTGCTCAGAACAAAGCCAGGTGTAAAACTATCTTACTTAATTGCAGTAGCAGGGTAATGATTGTGTGAATGAAAAAGCAGACTCTACAACATTGAATGCAATGATCAGCTTATACAGTCATGACCACCATTTTTTGACTGCAGGAGATCTGATGAGGTCCCATTTGGGCTATGTTTCATATCCTGCTCTTTCAATTTGAAAGTGCAATCACTGGATTTTGCAGAACCAACAGTATGCACAAGCCACATTGCTCACATCTGTAATGATTTTTTTAAATCTTAATTTTTTTTTTTTTAACTTGCCAACACAACTGTTCAAACTATGCCAATTTTATCAAAACTCTTCAAAAACCCCCAAAACATTCACAGAACATGCAGAACATCACAAATCTCTTGAACATGTAAACATTTCACTCAAAACCATGTGCATAAAAACCCCACGCACATAAATTAAATTCCTTCCTTGCAAGAACTACACACTGATGGGTTAACCGCAAAACATTACAATTGTAAATAGTTTTTGTGCACTTTCAAAGTGTAGCACACAGAAATGTGGTCTTTTTTTGATAGTACTCATAACTTTGTGTACATGGTATATGAATGCTATTTAAAACACATATAAGGGGAGGAATCATATTTTATTTTCTTCAGAAATATGTAATTTAGATTTTTAGCTACACTAGGCACAGAAAATAACAAAGAAATTACAATACAGTAAATCAGGAATTCTTTATCCTTGGCCTTGCAGTGGACGGGACACTGGAGTCCCAAACAGCCAAATCATTTTGAATTCCTCCATGGACAGACAGCGAGGGAAGATGTTTCCTTCTTTTCTATCACATGGAGTATAACTAGTTTGAGTAGAAGATAAAAAAATCGCAACCCAACGTAAGCCTTAAATTATGCTCCATGAGTAAATTTGTTTGCAAATTTCAAAATGTAGCATATGGTGCATTCACACATCGCAATTTGTCTTTGAGTTGTGAATGTCTATGTGAGGAGTCGACTTGCAAAACCTGCTAAGTCAAGTTTTGAAAATAAATGAGTTATCTCCCTTAGCCTCTCTTTCAAGCACCTGCGCATGTCCCACTAATATCTCCACTGTCAAAACCTACTAAATCATGTTATAAATTGTAACGGAAAAAGCAAAACTCTGTCAAAACCCGCCAAGTCAAGGAGGAAAACTGTCAAATTCTGCTAAGTCATCAGTCAATGTGGAAACGTGATTCTGTTTTCGTTCGCTAGAAGGAACCAATCACAGTCGAGCTTTTATAGCCTGTTCAGCTTTTGCTTTCTCTAACTCAAGATGGGAGATGCAGACTCAAGTTTAATTTTGATTGCAGAAAATGCAAACAAATCTCCTTGTAAGGGTTCAAAAAGGAAGCTCCTCAAGCTTGAAAGGTAAGACTATTATGAGTTCGAATTATATCCTTGCATGTTTTAAAAAGCATTTCTTGCATGTAGAGTGGGTCCTGAGTCAAATACCTTCACCTATGGAGCAGCGGGGCTGGTTTAAACACTGTCAAAACTTGCTAAATTTCCACCCCACTTTCAAAAACTGCAAAGTCAAAACCTTGTGTTGCAAAATCAAAGTCATTTCTTAAAAAAAAATAATGAATTGCCTCATGGATTATGTCTGCAAGGCTAATAGTTTCAGTATAGTGAAAATTGGTATCTATGGAAGATAATTTCTATGCCTACCAAAAAATCAGATTTTTCTAAAAAATGGACCAACTTGACTTAAAAGGCTTTGCAAGTGGACTCCTCATGTATATTGTAAGGGTTTGGCCTTGCAGTCCCTCCCCCTGCTGCATTCTTCACCTCCACCTTAACGGGCAACAGGTGTGGCTCATTGAGGTGGAGGTGAAGGGCTGCTTATTTAAGGGTTGGCTGCGCACTAGTGATTGCAGCAGCATTCTGAATTGTTGCCCTGCTGTTTTGTGCTGCTGCTCCCCTGTTGTTATTATTGTCTTTTTTTAACTATTTATAAAAAAGTCTTTTCTATTTTTACTCAGCCTGTGCGTGTGGGTCCCTTCTCCAGCCTTTGGGTCAATGGTCCCAGTTCCCGCCGGATGCAACATGCGATGTCATGCGACAAAACCATGACAGTATATATAGTATAGCCCCAGCAGAAAACAGAAAAATATCTTCCTTTGTTTAGCATAATAAATGTGTTTCGTGTAATGACCTAAAATATATTGCATTAATTTTCAAAAAGATTATATTTTAAAGAAATTTTAAGGGGATAAGGTTCATTCGAGGGCTTAAAAGGGTTGTCACAAAAAGATAAAGAAAATAATTGGTGGAAAAAAAGTGAGGTCGCTGCATCCTTTCACCAATTAGGGAGTAGCCACAATGCCTTGTCAACACACAGGCAGTATTCTCCTTGACCAAACACCGGAGACATTTGTCATGGTTTGTGAGGTGTGCGTGTTGTTTGGACTTTTCTTTGCGGCTCTTGTCCCGGGATGATATCGAATTCCTGGGCCATCGAATTCTTTACCCAGGTGGTTGATTGAGCTGGGGCGGTGCTTCCCCAGAATCTATATAAGTAGGAAGTCCGGCACGCCTCCTTCGCTAGAGTGTCTGTGTTTAGCTTCGCACTATAGCCGATGATATCTGTAGTCAGGTTTTGTATGACTTTCTATCTTCTGATTGTTGGAGTTTCTTCTCCCTTTTTCTATCTCGCTTTGCTTCTGTGGTTCGGGCTATTATATGACCTTTGGAAGCACGAGTACTTGCGTTTGGTCTATATTATTCTCTGTGTCTGTACTGTGTTCATGCTACTCTCTTTCTCTCTGTCATTGTGCTTGGCCTCCGTATACTACCGGCCATTACAACATTAGTGTCTTGTGTAAAATATCCATCCCCGGGAGGTTCCTTCTTCTATATCAGTACAGTTAGGGAGCTGAAATGGAGAGTGTGCTGGAAAATGTTAGACAAGAAATTGCAGATGGTCAATGAACCAGTTGGGTACCAGAGCGGCCAGATGGAAACTGATGCTATCCCAAATAACGACAAACGTGGATTGCTCTGGCGCAATCATGTAGTCGGCCAGAGAAAGAATATTGTGTAAGAAGTCAGGGAATGTCATAATTTGGGAAGTATATAGGAGCCTCAAGAGGCACGGCGTGAATTATGCTCTTTCGGCTTAAGGCGGCACATATAGTGACGTTGCATCGACACTGCCCAGGGAGGCCATGTGTAGCGCAGTGCCCATGCAGTCTCATCTGCTGGTTTTTGCTGAGTTGTATCCTGCCTCATCAATATAAACAAACTCATGAAACACGGGGCCAGCCTGAAGCTCCATACCGCACTAAAATCTACCACACAGCAGTACTGTATTACCGTATCAGTATAGATATAGAACAATCAATAGGGTGTAGCAATCTGTGCTGGAATACAGCACCAATTGCCAGATAATTTAATTTACCTGCATGTATTCACAGGGCAGTTCATGTACTCAGCCAGAGTTTCATTCAAGTGACACTGCACAATTGTTTTATTTTCACTTTGATACTTCTGCAGAACACAGCCCAGTGCGGACACCATAACCTGATGTCTCTGAAAATGATTTTATCTGAAACGCTGAATGATGTGTGTAATGTAAAAAACTATACATAATATGTGAAATGTTTTGCAAACTACGTGTTTTGAAATTCCAAACTGAGTATAATGCAGAGAATGTGCAAGCAGTTCTGCAGACTTTGCCAAAGGATTAGGCACATGAGTGGATGGTTTCAGTGATTGTGCCTCTAGGACCGGTTTTAGTGCATTCCAAATTGTAAAAGCTGTAATTTTTCACAGTTTGAGCCATGAAGCATCAGTTAAGAGAAATGCAGGATATGTCTGCACCCCTGCTGTGCTCAGACGACGCTGTCCTTGGCCAGAGGAGACGAGTCATTCCCCCTACCATCTGAAATTTTAGAAATCTGTGGTTATAACGTCAGCCACTCCAGGCATCACACATAAAGCTTTCGGATCATTACCAGCCACATCTGCGAGATCTGAAGAAAGACAGGAGATAAGCTTAGTTATCAATACTCTTTTCCCATCATGCAACACTCTTCCCTGCTGAGTATGTAATGAAAAAGATGTGAAAGTTTTGGAGTGTGGGTGTGTGTGTGTGCATATGTGTTGTACATGTACGTGTATTGCGTGTATTGTACATGCATACCAATACGTGTGTGTGTGTGTGTGTGTGTGTGTATTGTACATATACACGTGCTCCTGTGTGTGTGTGTGTGTGTGTGTGTGTGTTATGTGCATGTGTTTGTGCATTTTGTACTTGTGTGCGGTTGCTGTACATACACGTGTGTATGTGATGTGCATGTTTGTCGTACATGTACACGAGCGTGTGTTGTACATGTATGCGCATGCGTATGTGACATGCATGTGTGTGTATGTGTGTTGCACATGGAAGTGTGTGAGTGTTGTACATGTACCCGCATGGGTGTGTGTGTCTGTGTTATATGTGTGTGTGAACGTGTGTGTCATATGGGCACATTTGTGAGTGTGATTTTTGTGTGTGTGCACACGTGTGATGCGTGCCTACATGTATCTTGTAAATGTGTGTGCGTGTGTCTATGTGATATGTGTGTTTGACTGTGTGTCCCATGTGTGTGTGCGCACCTGTGTGATATGTGTATGTGTGTGTGCTGTACGTGTGTGTGTGTGTGTGTGTGTGTGTGTGTGTGTGTGTGTGTCCCATGAGCGCTTCAGCACTGTTTTCTGAGCCTGGTTGCCTGCACTTCTCTCTCTACCTCAGGCCTCTCTCACGCATGCTGCTGCAGCACATGTGTTGCCCCTCATGTGCAGCGCAGTCATGAATATTTTAAAGGCCCACGTGGCAGCCCTCCACAGCTCCCGGAGTACCCCGAGATTGCCATTCAGGGACCGTATTCGCATATCTTGACTCCAACTGTGCAGCTATGGAGTAGCTGCTCTGACAACATATCCCCACAGACACTGCTGGTTTATTATGCGTATACCATCACTGTATGTGCTACAGCACAGTTTGGGGGAAGTCTATCAATAGCACCAGCTATACTTCTTAAAAACATGCAAAAATATGTAACCATGTTCTGTTTTTAGCCTTGGTCTACTGGCAACTGCTGTGAGGGTGCTCATGAAACAGAATGTTATTTCAAAAAGAAGTGGGCTCCTTGTCCGTCACGTTTGCAAGAATTTCTATTAACTCAAACAGCCTGAATGATTTGGCTATGCTATAAGTACTGAAAGCCCAGCCAACATCAAAGCCTTCTCAGGTAACCATGACAGCTAGGCGGATGTGGAGGAGATAAAAGAATGGCTTTCCGTCGTTGAAGGGGTTTTTCTGTCAGTATTAGTGTCCAGCGGCTGCCTGACATGGCTCACCAAATACATCCAGAGCGGCAGCACTGACAAGCCTGGGAGGACTGAACAAGTGTTGAATTCCAGGATAACCGTTGTTGCTGGTTTTCAGCTGTTGGAATGTACTGGAATGTTTTTGGAACTTACAAGACTGTGGAAGTACTGTGATAAGTCCAGATGCAACATTCCCCTTTCAAACCAAAGGGCAATATTCTTAACTGAAATAGACCTAAATTCAGACTTTTACACCCAATTTCTCACCTTATAGTCAGCAGTATGGACAGGCATACGCATTTTAATTCTTTCTTTTGGTAGTTAGTCATAAAACACATGACAAGGTCCAAAATATATTTTGGTAGATGCCCTTCCCCTGAGAAACACTTGTATAGCAGCACAAAAGATATTAAACAGGCCAGATGAGATCAAGAAATTTAGCTGTGCACAGCCATCATTTGCTCCTCACTGGTAAATACCAGCAGGAGATACTATAGGTACAAAGAACATCTCCTGTCCTTCTCCATATACTGCCTATAATGGAGGGAGTGAACAGTATTTTGAACGGTGCTTTGATTTCCATTTATTTTATCCAATCATGCTGAAACCTCTGGCCACCAGCTTGTGGACATGGCCTAGGCTGCCAAGTATGAATACTAAGAGTTAACATATACGTGTAGTCTAGCTTGGCTATGGCTCGCAGTCAAGGCTGATACTTTAGTCTCTTAGAAAGAGATAATTCTTCAAAATTTGAATCAAAGGCAAAATATACTTGCAGAACCAGCACCTATTTGCATTCCTGGTCGATCACTGTGATATTAGGTTTATTTGGAGTTACATTTGAAAATAAACAGAAGTGAAAATTGCACTTGAAAATCTGTGATTTTGTTGCCGGGACTGCAGCTTGGAAAGAGATTGACATTGTGTGAACTTGGGGTGGAACCTTTTCTAAATGGAAATATTTGTACTTTTTCTCTTTACCGGATGTGTGCACCCATTTTCTCTTCCCCTTTTCCCCATTCTATAAGTTAAGAATGTAACAAAACGACTGGTGATTGGACGAAAAATGCAAAAGCAGATGACAAACAACGAACAGCAGAAAGAAACTCAAAGAAATTGAGCATGCTGGCTAGAATAGCTTGGTCTTGTTTTGGTCTTGGCCTTGGGCTTTGTTTCAATAGTCTTTTTCGCTTAGGAAAGTTCTAGAAAAGACCTTGAAGTATTTACTTGGCAGCTAAGATAAGCGCAGTTCAAAGTCCCCAAATGTTAAGGAAAGGTGCTTCAGTGCTTCCTAACTTATCTCCTTTAGCATGTGGTACACTGGACCAACCTTTACAAAAAGAGGAGAGAACATTGTTCCATAATTCCTTGTGGGAGAAATACTCAAAGCAATGCGCCTTCCGTGATGGGCAAGGGATGCAAGAATATGTCGCCTGGTGCAAGTGCATTTAAGTTGTCTTTGCAACAAGTCAGCACGTCTAAGCCCTCATGGGTAACGCTTTACAATAAGGGTATATTATTCAACATTAGTTAATGCAGTAATAAGCATTCACTAACAGCTTATTAACAATTACTAATGCATCTGGTAATCATTTACAAATGATGTTCACATCAACTAAGGTATGCATTTATAAATCATGGTTTAACAGTTTGAATTGCTGCATAAGGGATACTTACGGGATGTTTTCAACTTCACAATAAGGGAAACACTGAAAATTAAGAAATGGTCAATTATGGTTGCATAATGCTTATCCAGCTATCTGACGCATTAGTTATTTGCTAATTAACTTATAGTTAATGAACTAATGTTAATTAATGTTAATTATTGTACCCTTATTGTAAACTGTTACCTCCACATGAATTCCCCTTTACATTTTTCCTTAACCTCATGACCGTTTTCCCAGGAAGAAAGGAAAAATGATTTGAAATTAGTTGATGGGACTTTTTTTTTTGACTTTTCAACAATAGTCTTGCACTTGCTCTTGGTCTAAGTTTGCACCCCGCTTCCTGGTTTTCCTGGGTGCTGCTGCCAACAGTGAGCTGGAAATTGCTACGACGCATGCTATTTCTAACTTCAGGGATGGCAGAGTATCAAAAATTGCGCAGCCAAGTGTTACCAAGTTAAATTGAATATTTCGATATTGGTGTTCTTGTTTAATTGTGTTAACATGACCAGCAGAGGGCTATTTCACTGGAATTGATTAAATTGGCAAGCAAGTCATGGTACCTCTGCTTTGACCCAGCGTGCGAAAAATCCTCTAGTGTCTTCAAGCTCCAAGGTTGCCATGCCACAATAAAATGTTACCGCTGCAGTTGACCTTGAGAGCTTCGTGTGAATCTCTATTGCCACATGGGTTTGACTCTGCCTGTGAATTATCATCTCTGGGTTGTCCAAGCTAGAACTACACTTCCCAGACTTCCATGCACATAAAACAGTTGAGAGCATAAATGTGGTGGATCGGGTGGTTAGATTGTGGTACAGGCCTTTGAAGATCTCTGACATTTTGTCCCTCTTTAGAAATTTGTATGTTAATATTGCGTCCCTGATTTTATGCACAGTTTTTTGCTTGATCTCTGAAGGGAGGTTGGTTTGAGAAATTTGCGGTGAAACCCTGTTTGTCAATTCGCATGCTGAATGCCTGGTTGGAAAAATTCATGTTTGCCGTGTAAATCTGTGAACTATTGCGGTTCGTGGTGTGTTTTGGGTGCACTTTGCATTTGAAAGACTACTGCTTACTCTTAAAGCTCTTTACTTTGAACTACCTTGTACTGACATATTGAGGCAGCCAGTGTCCTACAATACTGCTTTTAAGTTTGTTATAGGCCTACTTTACTTTTTGTTAAAAAGTTGCCATTTTCCAGTAGCTGTGCTGTGTGTTGTCAAAGGTTCCTGAAGTGTTGGGGGTAAACAAAACAGACAAAACAAATGTGTTGTGATGAATTTGCTGGTAAAGGGCTCAGTTCCCCCGGAGATTATTTTTTTTCCCCAATTTGACAAATACGTAGCAAACATGGAGGATGAGGCAGGCAGCCTGAGTGTGCATACAGTCGCAACACATTCTCATTCCGACTCGTCATATAGTGACACTACCTGACCAGGCGTCAATATTCGATGCAAAAAGAGACTTTTGGCGTCCTTATTTGATGCTTAGGGTGAGGGTTTGGGTTAAGGGTTAGGGGTTAGGGGGTAGGGTTCCTTTGCACTGGCGTCAAATAACGATGCCAGAAGCCTCCTTTTGCGTCGTACATCGATGCTTGGTCAGGTAGTGTCACTATGTGACGCTTCGGGATGAGACTCGGCTTAACATGGTTCCTGCACGGGCTGTAAGGATGCCAAAATATAATAGTGGTAAGAAAGGCATTATATTTAGTATCCAGCAGGTTCAAATGGAGGCCCTTGTATGGACACAACATTTAACAGACTAACAAAGAGTTGATCTCCTACTGAGTGCTTTAGAGAGTGGTACAAAATGAGAGGCATTATTCTTACCAGTGACTGCACAAGACGCTGCAAACAAGTTTTAACTGCCATTGCCAATTTGTTTGAAAAAAAGCCATCACTGGCACAGTTGCATGCCCAAATTTTAAGAGTGGACAAGAAGCTGGGGAGATGGTCTGGGCTTTTTGTTCTGTGGTAATGCGAGCTGTGTTAGAGATAACGGGCCGAGGAAGATAATGAGATAGCGGCTGAGGATGATCTGCCATGGGCATAGGTTTCCATGGTGTTATAACTGGGCCAGTCAAGCAAGAGCTGCAACGTCTTTTGCTGAGAATCCAACGATGTCATTTCCTGCGGTGTGTGCTGAAGCCGAGGCCTTTGAAAGAGAAGCTTGCGGAGAAGGAATCATTCATCAGGCACAAGCTGAGCTCACCTCAGACACCCCTGCCGATATGGGACAATCGCCAACTCTAAACTGCCAAGAAATGAGAGAGGTCCTGCATGTAGAATGGCGACAAGAAATGAAAGAAGAAGTGAAAACTCTAGGTAAAAGTATTACAGAAGGACTACTTGAGGACATCCCTGGCTCAACTAAGGTACAGCGTCCACTTTCCTAGCGCAGCAGCTAACCACCGTATATCAGAGCCAGTAATTTACAGCAGCATCTCCAGCTAACGTGACTGCCGTGCACGTCATTCATTTGGGACTAAAAATATGTTGGCTCGGTAAGCCAGAGAGAAGTAAGGTTGTGGACCAGCTGAGTCATTAGTACGGGGTAAATTCTGTCATCTGTCATCATCATCTCTCCTCTTTCATTTGAAAACAATTCAACCTATAACTTATGGCAGTCTCAAATAATGATGAAATTTGACAAAACTTCGTATGCAACATCTTCAGCACATACATTACTTTGGGATTGTATTTCAGCCCCACAACCCCAAAAGTAGGTGTGGCTGGGTGGTCATGTTGAAAAACTAAAGGTGTCCATTTTAGAACTTTCTAATATAAAAAGCGGAAACTTGTTATGTAAATATTATGCTTGTATTAACATATGAATATGAGTCTTGACGATTTCTGAAAAATGGCCATTTTCTGACCTCAGACATTCCTTCACCCACAGACACCTGATTGAATGACCTGTAACCTCAAAGCGGCCAAAAATATGGATCAAATTTGAAGAAACTGTGCATACAACATCTTCAGGATGTAAACTACTTTGTTATTTTATTTCAGCCTTGTATTCCACTTCCAAATGGGAGTAGCCTGGTGGCAGACCAAGTTCACTGGAACTTTTAGTTTACTGTAAATCTGTATGTTATTATTGTTTTCCTGATTATGCTCAGTTGCTGGCTTGATCTCTGAAGGGCAGCTGATTTAAGAAATTAGTTGTGAAATCCTCTTTCTCAGATTGTACGCTGCACTGGGGATATTCACATTTGCTGCGTAAATCTGCCTCTCCGTGAAGTAGTGAGGTTTGTGGTGTGCTTTGAGTGCAGTTTGCATTTTAAGGAACACTGCTTATTCTTAAACCAACTACTTTTAACCACCTTGCACTGAGATATTCAGGCACCCAGTGCTCTGCCATACTGCTGTATAGTTTGTTAATCTTAAGAATGTTAAGCCCGGCCCCACAAACCGACCCCTGCAACAGTTTCGCAGCAGAATTGCTAACCAATGTAGTAGATGGATGGAGATTGGATGACACGTTCACTCACACACTTAACTACTGTTCATTCTCCTTGAATTTCCAAGTAGCAATGCGGTCCTCAGAAATCAAATGGATAATAGATGGCCCATAAACAAAACATGCAAATCGTCCTGTCACAGCATGCAGATCCGTGATAAGCGACAGGTCATCTCTCTCTGATGCAAATGCTCATTCCCTCATTATGTAGTACTTCGCCACAGCAGGTGAATGGAGTGTTAACTGCTGAGCGTCCTCATTCCAAAGAGGAGAAAAACAGCATTCTGAGTGCATGATGTGTACTAATGAAAATGTGATATACGGCATCATTTTGCACTCTGACATTTTCATATGCACCCTATTACAGGTGCCGTGGCACTCATTGGCAATTGGAAAACTCCGCCCGTCTGTCTTGCATTTTACGCGACAGATTTATCCCGGGGACTGCAGAATCACACAAACCTGTGTCATTACACAGATGAGGCTGGCGACGAATTCATTACAGCACTTCGGAAACTGTGGTTATCTCCTCAATCATTGCGCCGATCAAAAAAAGACAGCGGAGATTTGGGTAGAAGAGTTATGGCGATGCGATAGAATGAGGTGGATCAGTTTAGGAGACGAGTGTGGACGTCTCCGGGGTGAGTGTGGCTAAAAGTGTGTCACCTGCGGAGTGTTTGAGGTGGACTCAGACATGCCAGGGCGATCGTCCCAAAGCTACCGTCTGGCCGAATACTGATTTGACACGGATAATTAGATTCTCAAACCTTTCAGATGTGATAAATTTCTTTCAAAGTCAAAGGCACTGTGCGGAGGATGGAGAGAGGGCATAGGCTCACTGGAGGGGGAAACCTGGCAGAGACATTCAGCCTCTCTGCTGAGAGAGATATGCTTAAGCACAGACATGCATTAGCACTTCTGAAGTCAAATCTCTCATTTTCCTCCCCAAAGAACCCACATCCTGGACACTCAGAGCTACCCGTATTTTCTGCTGCCAAGAGTTTCATTTCTGACAACTTCAGTATTATTATTATTTTTTTTTTTTTTTTTGGCTTGAGAACATAAGCTGTATTTTCAGAGGTTGTTGCAACGGTCTGAAACTAAATAACAAGGAGAGAGGGGGAAAAAAAAACCGCGGGGATTCAAAGGTAGAGACGGGAGGCATTCTGACCGTTGAGGAGTGGGCATAAGGTGGTTAGCATTGGTCACAAAAGCATCAAGGCCCTGACCCTTGAGAAGTTCCACAGTCACTGTCACATATTGGAGCTGTAGCGCTACTGCTCCACTTTGTAAAATAATTAAGAAACAAATAAAAAACAATCAAGTGATTAACCAAAAATAAAAAATAAAAAAAAACGCGTAATCCAGGGCTACAGTGCATACCTCTTATTCACCATATTCGCATTATCACTCTATGACACATTGAGTTTATTTTAGCTTGTTAAATTAAATTGTAAAGAAGCTATAGAAGTGTGGAAATATGAATTTGATTTGAGCGGTGTACTGTAGAGTGAGATTAGTCGGCTAGCGAGGTATGTTGAGCCTAAAGCCAGGCTTTTCAATGTCACAAAGGTGGGTCTCATTTATCCGGGCTAAATTGCAGTTGCAACCTATGGTATCTCTAATTGTGAGTTTAGGCTTTATTGAGCCAGCTTACACAAAGGAAGCCTGGCTAAAGTTGAAATTTCTTCAAAGTACACCCCTTAGGTGGGAGAGTTGTGAACTGAAATTCCTTGAAATTTAGTGCTTGGAAAGAAAAAAAAAACCAAGCACAGAAATTACTAACAGAAACAGGCCCTTTATTATTGAGTGCATAAATATCATGGTATGTCAGAAAGTACAGATTTATTTATATTAATGCGAATCTGTGGATTTTTCAATGCAAGTAAATGGGGAGGTAAATTTCAAACACATCCTCTTTATCACAGAGGCCAGGAATCTTCGTGAGTCAACTGCAAAATGTATTGAACACATTGGTAACTGCATATTAAGCCCTATATTTAAAGTTGTAAAAAAAAAAAAAAAAAACTTGCTTTAAATCAAGTCTTTGTTCGCAATCTACGAGCATCATGTACAGTCAGTCATTGGAACTCTTTCACCTGCATTTGGCTCTGTAGTGATAAAAAACCTCAGTGCTATCTAAGGGAAAGTATGGGTGGCAACTGTTTTGATTGAAATTAATGATAGGCTATCATTCAAAGGAAAATAAACATTTTTACTTTTCCTCTCTACAATTAATAGTGACCATGAACATATGAAGAGTTGGAATGCAAGACCCACAAAGTCCACTCAACCTCTTTTGTGTTAAATTGAGTTTTTTTTTTTTTTTTTTTACTCAGCATAATATGCATCAAAGTATCTACCATGACATTTAGTCACTACATTACTAATTTTAAGAATTAGTATTTGAGAATATTAAGTTTTACTAAGGTATCATCCTCAATGGATTTTAATGTGGACTTCAATATTTTCAATGGGAATGTCTTTAAAGATGGGTGCATGCACCCCACAGACTTAATCTGGGTAATACCACAACAGTCCTATGGGGTTAGAATCAGGCGATAGAGCTGCCCACTCTGTATTTCATTTCCTTTCCAAATCAGCCCTGAAAATTTTCAATTTATGTTTTAAGTCTTTGTCATGGTGTACCACTGTTTCTTCTATTTAACCCTCCTATTCTGTTCAGGGTCAATTTGACCCGACTCAGTATTCAGTGTCTCTAAAAACATGGTAAGATTTTTTTCCTAACATTACAGGTAACACAAGAATTTTACTAAAAAAAAAAAAGATTATTTTATGTTCTGTACACCTGTTGTGAGCATCAGTGGTGTTTGGGTCATTTTGACCTCAGGATCAAGTATTGCATAAAACTGTAATTTTGATCTCATTTTTGTTGTGATGCCTAAGACTGGGGGCATGTTCAAAGTAATTTCTCATTCATTTCGCATTTGGTCTCATTCATTTTGCCATTATCATGTAAAATCGATCCTTGATGTGTAAGGGGAGGATGGGGGAGTCGTGTTTTATTTGCATGGCTATCAAAATGGTCAGTAGAAAGGGAAAAATAAGCTGACAGGAGATCAGGGTCAAACTTTCAGTTACAAACAACTTATGTAGTTTTACATTGCAGGGATCAAATTGACTACAAACTAAAAATGGTTTATTAATCTGAACATAACAGGAGGGTTAATCTACATTATATTTAAAAGATATAAGTGTGATTCCAAATTAATTATCATTAGTGAACGTCAAAATCGGCTGCACGAAGAATAATCTAAATGCTAATTAATAAAAAAAAACATAACATTTACTACCAAAACCAGCATACCAAATACAAGTGATATCCACCTTTATCTGCGTTTTTTACTTAAAATCTACCAAGTCTTATACCCCAAACAGGGGTAACAGATCATAACAATACAATATTGAACAATCCAATAAAGCAAGTGTCACACAGAGTAATAAAATTAGAGTCTGACAGCAAGTGAACAAATGAATAAAATATTTTTTGCCAATGACAGCACCATAATTAAACGCGTGGAGCATAGTGTTTGGATAATGATAAAGCAGACTAATTGAGGAAGGAATGGTATGTTTTGGATGGCAGAGGAAGATATAGAGGAGTGAAACATTATGGCACATGGCACAGTGAGTGAAAATCATGAGGACAGGGTCTAATGGTGGAGGTCCTCTGTTTGGACGATTGCCATGATGGCTCGTTCAGAACTATGTCTCTATTTGTTATGCAGGTCATGTGACCAATGTGAAGGGTGGGTTAGACACGGTATAGAACTTGTTACTAATGCAAAAGGCACAACATAGCCTTGGGCACACACTTTTACAGTCATTTAATGCACCATCTTAAACAGAAAACATAACAAACATTTTTCAGGGGTTTTTTTTTTTCCCCATTGAGGTTGTAAACTATACCCTGACAGTCTTTGCTACTTTTTTCTGCAAGATCTATAACAGCAGTCTACCCAAACAGCCAATAATAATGCCTGTGGGTGTTTTTTTTGTTTTTTTTCCCAGTTTCCTGATGAATCGTAGCACTGGTAACAATTGTTGTGAAACGGTGCTGAAGTATGTTTACTTGAATTGTTTATCATTTGAATGAAAAAAAACATACATTCACTGTCCCTTAATTAAACAAACTGCAGCCAAAATTTCAGCTCTGTGTGGTGAAGGATCATGGACAGGGTTTATTATTATGAAGATAAATAGCACCCCAATTTGGTTTTATTTTTCATTAAAGCTGAAGGAATGTGTGAAATTGGTATTTCTTATGAATTATCATTTGCTGCAGAAATATGCCCCATGTAGTTAGGTTTCTTCTCATTTAGAAATGAACAACAAGGAAAAATGGTTGCTCGAAAATAGCATCTACAAATTAAACTGTAAACATAAAAAGTTAGTGAAGGGATGGAGATAAATCCACTATAGTCAGATGAAGTAGAGGGAATCTGTGGATGTTCAGAATGGTTTTCATATTAAAATTTTTAAACGTTTTATCATCATTCTCCTTATTTTATTCCTGGCAGTTTCAACAGTTGAAGAGCATCGTAACACAACCCTTTATGACCCTTAAATGATGGATGTTAAACTGCATTAACAGTGCGCAGTTATCAAGGGATTTTTCCACCGGCATCCTGCATAGGGGTGGATGTTAGTTTTATTGACTCCATTGGGAAAAATAGTTTTTATGCGATCAATTTACTGTTCATTAGTGGCATTATGTTTCATCAGAATGATTCACAGGTATATTGGCATTCATTGAAAATATAAGATCCCGAATAAAAATGTAGGGCTTTCAAAATAACTACAAAGATTACACAGATCAGTGTGGATGAGTAATTGAGGCGATGACATAAGCCTTCTCAATATCCTGAGGTTTGTAATGACTCTGCTCTGTTCCTGTATAAAGGCACATACATATGGCATGTACTGTACTGTTCATGTTAAATTATCATTAAACAATATCCATCATTCTGATAGGGATTCGCATATATAGGTTATTTGGTTTGCAAGCAATTATTGAAATGTGAAATGTAACCGTCGAATGCAATAATACTAAAAGACTATATATTGTGTATGTTGTGTAAGTATGCATGGAAATAAAGCTTGGAGCTTCAACACAAAGCCAAATTTCCCCAAAGTAAGATAAATTATTCCTGGTTTTCACTCACATGACATGGGCCTTGACAACAGTTGCTATCTGCCATCCTTCTGCCCCTCAAGTGTAAATACACTGATAGATTACAGTCGTCAAGTGCGAAAGGTCTTCAGCCCCGCAGCTTTTTGGGATAAGTAAAATATTGATATTAATATAATATTGAATATTGGGGAATTATCTTTAAATTGGCTATCTCTGAAATTGTGTCTCCAGGCACTGAAGCCTCCAATCCAGACATCACTTAGTTGTAGCTATGCTTCTGAACTTCAGTAGTTCTTAAAATGATTGGTCATTTAACACCAAACTTGTTTGGAAACACCAAGTAGCCAAACAAATAGGAATGTTCTGTTGCCATCAAACATTAGCTAGGCCTAATGGTTCAGCTGATTGCCAGGGGTATTGATTAGCTCAATACAAACTACATAAATCTGAAGAAGAACAAACCTTTCCATGGCTTTCCAAGGAAGCTGCTCAATTATGCTGATTTGTCCCGGTAACTGGGAATTTCTCAGTTTAAACTTTCCGTTTCCCACCCAGATGTGTTTGTGAAAAGGACTTGGGAAAAACATCAAGAAGGGGATTTATTTGTACGTGACTTTTTTTTACCTGATATGACATATTAGTGTTATTTACTCCCTCAACATCAGCAAACATAATGCGCCGCATTTATCTGATTGCCAGCTTACATTATTATTTATGACAGAACATCTGTGATCAGCAGGTCACATGGCTCAAGATAGCATCCCATTTCACAATGTAGTAGTTATTACATTTCTCATTTACTGTTGCTACACAGTAACTGTGGTTCTGAAAGCATAATACTGAATGGATTTTGTATTATTTTTTTGCAAATTTAGAGCTCAGAAATCATACTGGGGCTCCCCGATGGGAATTACCACTAGGAGAGGTGTTCAAAAGCACTTTCCCTACTGAGATTTGGGACTGTTCTCAGTTCCCAGGATATCTCAAACGCACCATTAGAAAAAAAGGAATGTTTCTACCAAATCTCTTTATTGCATCTTTATCCCTTTCCAAGCATTAATCAATCATGAATTCACATAATCGAGCAGAGAACGCAACAAACCTGAAGAAATATCTCACAATTATCATGACTTTCACAGTCTGAGGGTTACAGTGATAGCAGATATCGATATCTGTTCAGGCTTGTGACGTCAGGTGAAAATCAAGAATTGCAAATGGTCACGACAAAAAAGCAAAAATAGCTTATATAGGCGTATTGGAAACCATTATGCGCACGAGGAGCAGTCTTGGATAGGAGGGGGTTGGCTGTTCAAATTCTGGGACTGACTGAGGTGGCAACCAGCAGGCTTCCTTGCAACAAAATCTGATTCACTGTAAGACCATGGCAGACTCTTATTTAGATCTCACAGCTATTCTACACAGCCAAACACACAGAGGATGGAAAATCATCTGACATCTCATTCCAAAATTGAAGATTGATATGTAAATTAATATGGAGTTTCCATTTATCCTCTACTCTTCTGGGAAGGCTTTATCCTGAATGTTGGAACATAGCTGCTGGGATTTGCTTCCACTTAGCAAACACATTACTATGGTCCCCTGGTGATGTTGGGCAGTGAAGCCAGAGAGATTGTCAGCATTCCAATTGATCCCAGAGGTGTTCACTGGGGAGAAGGTTGGAGCTCTCTGCAGAGAGTCAAGTTCTGCTATAATACTGACAACCAATCTTCTGCACGGACCTCACTTTCAATACAGGAATATTGACACTCTGAAACAGGGAGGTGTCTCATCCTAACTGTTTCCGCAAAATAGGAAGCACAGAATCATCTAGAATGCTGTTGTACGCTGTGTTGTATTTGCCGTATGTTAAGGTTTGCTGTCACTGGAGCTTAGGATCTAACTTGAAGAAAGAACGGCAGTCACAGACCAGGTGGAGTCAGGGTACGTTTGGCCATGAATGTCTGAGTTTCCTGAATGTCTGACAAAAAAGTGAGATTTAATTACTCCAGAGTTATGAGGCACAATCCTCTTCTGTTTGCATGAAAGAATATTAATGAGTTTACTGCTGTTTAATAAGTGTGCGGTTGGGCCACACACCCTCCAACTCTCTCCCTCTCAGAACCCCACACGAGCACTGAGCCCATATGAGGCTGTTTAGATTAATTACTACAAAGTCATGCGCATGCACTGCGCAGGATGGAATAATGAATGATACTCACCTTCGCTGTATTATTCCTCTCCTGTCTTTCTCTCCCCATTGGAGAAAATAAAGGTGGGATGAGGAATCGATCAGTCTCTGCCTAGGGGCTGTCTGTGTCTCTTTAACAGGCTCTGTCTGATGTCTCTGCTGGGCTCAGGTCTGCGGAACCATGCTCTGTTCCCAGGCCTCTCCACCAACAACCTGAAGGGAGAGGTGACATCTGTTCTGCAAAGTGGGAGACTGGGAGCAGGACTTCGAGTGTGTGTGTGTGTGTGTGTGTGTGTGTGTGTGTGTATGTGTGGGTGTGCATGTGTGTTTTATAAATGCATTTTCAGGGTTATAAATAAATGACTGTAAAAAAACACTGAAGCAAATAAACATGGTTATATTCATGTGTTCATTGCTCTCCAAGATTGCTTCTATATTATAGCCCAGACCAGAAAAAGTTGAGATGGTATCTAAATAAAATTTAAAACTGAAACCAGTGATTAGTAAATTATTGTTGACCTGTATTACATAAAAACAACACAATATCACATTATTTGATGTTTCACCACATTCATTTCATTGATTTTTCAAAATAATCTATTCTTTCAATGTTGATTCTTGCAACATATTTCAAAAAAAGCTGAGACTGTGAAATATTTACCTCTTTGTAATGTTGCCATTCTTTTTCACAAAAGTTTAGGGGCTGAAGACACCAAGTGCTTCAATGTTTCAGGTGTACTGTTGTCCCATTCATCCCGCAAACAAGTAATCAGGTGAGCAGCAATGGGGGGTAGTCTTTGTTGCCACATTTTGCATTTCAAAATGCACTAGATGCTCTCTATTGGGGACAAGTCAGGACTGCAGGCAGGCTTGTCCAGCACCCTCATCCTCTCTTATGGAAGCCAGGCTTAAGTGATGTGCGCAGTGCGGTTTTGCGTCGTCCTGTTGGAATATGCATGGGTGTCCCCTTGAAAAGAAGTTGACTTGAAGGAAGCTCCAAAATCTCAGTGTTCTTTTCAGTATTAATGGTTCCTTCATAGAAGTACAAGTTACCCTGGCCAAGGGCAGTGACACAATGGCATACTATGACAGTGCATGGCCTTCAAACTTGTTGCCGGTAAAAGTCTGGATAGTCCTCTGACCCAAAGTGAACGGTGTCCATTTCTTCCAAAAAAAGACTGAAAATATTAATTTGCCTGACCACACAACATGTTTCCACTGTCTGATTGCCCAAAGCAAATGCCTCTAAGCCCAGAAAAGTTGACGGGGCTTCTGGACTCTGTCAGCATAATGCTTCCTTTAAGCACAGTAAATTTTTTACTGGCATTTGTGGATGTAACTACGTATTGTTGTACTTAAAGGTTTGTAATCCTAAGCCCATGTGGTTACATCAATGGTAGATAAATGCTGGTTATTGATGCAGTGCCATCTGAGTGATCACAGGTATTCAGCTTAAGTTTGCAGCCTTGCCCTTTAAGCACAAAAATTCCTCCATACTCCATGAATGTTATGTTATGCACCAAAGTGGGAAATATCCAAATCTCGTCATATCTTTCATTGAGGAACATTGCTTTCTTAAATTTAAATGATTATCACATGCATTATTAGACAAACTGGAGATCTTTGGTCCATCTTTGCTGCCAAAGGACTAGGCTTTTCCTGGATGCTGTTTGGTATCAAATCACAATTACATTCACCTGCTAATTCAGCTGTTTCAAATCACACCATTATTCAAATTTTTGACCTCACTACTTATGCTAAATTTCCCTAGTCCCAACCTCTTTGGAATGCATTGCAGGCCTGAATGGCAGGAATGGATGTAAAATGGCAAATAACATGATGTTGATCAAACAAAACTGAATATTTTGTCTTCATATTGTCAGCAAAGAAATACAAGTCAAGGTAAATTTAGAAATCACTGTTTTCTGTTAATTGTGTTAAATGTGGCTTTAGGTGAACTTTCCATACCGTCCCGACTTTTTCTGAGTTGGGTTTGTGTTACACATTATATTGTTTAATGTTGCTATTTAAAAATCACATATCTAATGTATTTTTAATGCTTTATATGTGTTTGTGCAGATGCTTGGTCTTTGTCCCTCTGGATACGAGTGGCTGAGACTTAGTGTGGGAAGGAACTGCCTGTACTTGCCTGAATGGGACTTACAGTTTTCATTATGTTATTTGACAGTACACTCATTTCTGAGAAGAGAGCGTGTTTGGAAATATTATTCCTTGTTTAATATTTACACAGTGAGGAAGGGAACATACTCTCCTGAACGTGTAATCATATTCTTGAGAATCAGCCTCTGTGCCTGTCTTTTTCAGTGGCCCGACTGTAATGACTGAGCTTGAACGAGGTAGCTACTCGCTTGTAAATTTCTTTTTTTTTCTTCTGTCTCTCATTTGGTCGGCCCATAGTGCCAGTTGAGAAGCAGTAGCAGCCTGGTGCTAGTTTGTGTTAATGGGGGTTATTCATAAACAGCTTCGCAAAATCTCCACACTGGCAATATTAATAAATACAGGGTCTCATAAATGTGTCAGCGGAATAATAAAAGTGATGTGTCATATTATCATTGCCCTGTTCCCCTCTGTATAATAATGAGCGCACTGAGCGGTAATGAGCAGGTAACAAAACGAAATGGAAGAACTGCGCTGTAAATTAGTGGAGTTTACATTACACATTTACTGTCATCAGCCTTGCTGATACAGTGGATGCTACTCCTCGTATTTGCCTATTACAGCCGGAGGACATGTGTTAATTTAATTACCTGATTGCGTTCATAATTCAGATTGATCTTATTGAGATTACCGGTAGGGTCCTTAGTATGTGCTTCCTTTAACCAGTGTGTCACTTTTCACATTGATAGACTACTGTGCCAAATTAGTGGCAGCTAGATTAAGAGACCTTATACCATGATCATGATGTCACAATCATGAGAATTAAATATGAAATGAAAGACTAATTATTTTCAGTAAATCTTGGGTATTACATTCAATGTACAAGTGGATTAATTCATCAAAGGGAATTCTTCTGTCCTTCAGGTTGTCTGTCTGTCTTTTTTCTTTATAGCTCTCCATCTCATTTTATCTCTCTGCCAACCACCCCCAGTCTGCATTCTGGAGCCTGATTAAGAGAAGAAGAGAGGAGTCTAACCAGAGTGCGCCATTATTCATGATGCTATGAAGGACCTGTGGGTGCATGAGTAAGTAAGCGCACGGCAGCGACGAGCAATTTAATCTGCTGAAATTTATGGGATCCTTCTCCCCCTTTCTGTTAACTCCTTATGAGAAGCTCATGGAGGAAGATAGGGGCATGTAGGGGGGGAAGCTTGTCGCCGAAGGGGTTAACGGAGGCAATTACTCTTTAATGGTCTTGATGTCGTCATGCAGAGACGCTGGCCAACGCCCTGGGGGAGGTGGTGGTGGGGGTGGGGAGATATGGGGGGGGGGCACTTCCTGTACTCTGCTCACTCTTTTGATTATTATGTTTCCACTTGTTTAGCGATCAGTGGTTGAGCTTGAGTACGGGCCAGTGCTGGAGTCACACACACCGTGCTCCATCTCCCTCACCTGTGGGGTCAGTGACTGTTCGACACCCAGTCGGCCAGCAGAGATTTACTGACTGAAGCAGTAAAGTTCCCAGGTTGGGCCTGCTGTCAATTCTCCGTTACTAACTGAGCCACAAGGGAGTCACTCTTATTGGAGGGAACGGGCAGCCATTGACATTCCCTCACCGCTACATTTATGGATAGCCATGAGTGCGTATAAATTAACCAAATTTCAAACTGAACTCGCAAATGGCTCGGTGTCCCTCAGATAACTCTTCTGCAACCGCCTTTGCATTGCTTTGTCTTTGGTATTGTGCCACAGTTACCAACAAATTTATTTTCGAGACAATGCTCGGTCAAAGGCAAAAGGACATGCTGCCGCAGTGCAAAAAGTAAGTAAAGTCATCAGTAGTGCTGGCGTTTCCTTCCGTTTTTGTAAGATCACTAAGATATGCTCATCTGAGACGTGCAGAGGTTATTACTGGTGTAAACAAAAGCAAGAGGTCGCGTGGAACTGTGTCTGAAGAGGTGATATGAATCTGCTGGCTGGCTGGGGATGTACCGTAGGAAGGTATCGTGCTACACCTTCGTGGTACGGCTTTGATTTTAATGTCATACTGGAGACATTCCTATCTTTACTCTGCTCTCTTTCTAACATCTGAAATCAGTCTGTAGAAGACCATCTATCCTCAGTGTGTTAAGCCCTATATTGTTCTTATGGATAAAAGCTGTTGATTCCTTTTCAGAAAAGCTTTCAGAGGAGCTATGATCTTAAGCCAATCCCCAGTCACAGACTAACAAAACAACCAAACAACACAGTGAAATGAAGGTTTATGAGGGGATGATGGTGGTCTTGAGGAAGAATCCTCCTCTGTATGTCTGTACAGTCTGGCAGCGGATGCTGAGCCACTGAGTTTATATTCCTGCTGGCTGTTGAGTGCTAATTTCTGCCATATTCATCTGTGGGAATCTGATGCCATTACAGCAGCAGGGGGCAGATCCAATTGGCCTTTAATCCTCATTTTCTCCAGCTGAGCTCTGGGTTTTATCTCCACTTTAAAGGCATTAACTCGCCTACTTTGAATAACTTTCACATCCTGGCTTCACAAGCCTGCCCCAGCACTGCATTTCACTCTATAGCATCGCACTGTCGGTAAACTAATACAGCAGCGAGGGTGCTGGTGTGGAGACTTCACTAGCAGGGAGGCAACCAAACCGCATTCACTCGCCTCCCCCCTTCCCCCAACCCCATAAACGTGAGGTAACATCTCACTGAGCTGTAATGTTTCCAACAGTTTTGAATATTTAAAAGATATATCAAATAGGATGAGGGTGTCCTGGGTTCATGAATTGCTCTTAATTTTTAAATATACTTGCATATCTTTGATGTGTATTCCCTTTAAAAGCTCATTATAATTGATTTTCTCATTACTTGCCATTTCATTTCATTTGATTTTTTTTTTTTTTTTTTTTTTTAGTGGTGTGATGCGATGCCAGTAAGGAGGCAATTTCCAAGGAGGTTTGTAATTCTGGAGACCGACCATGTACATTACAGAAATTGAAGTGAAATGGTCTGTTTGTGATTATGTATCAGTGTTCATCTCCTATCACAGGCCATAAGCAAAAAAATTCACAAATAAATAAAATAACCTAAAAAGGTCTTGAGAATTACCCTGGATTGCAGAATGTGAGTTCCTTGTTCAGAAACACGCGAACTGGGTGAAGATGCAATGTGGTACTAAGTTCATAGAGTGCAAAAACTGTTATTATGTGAAACATTGGGCAAAAGCATGATTTTGTCATATTTTTTCAAACTGAAGAGAATTGTAGAAAAAAATTGGCCATGGATGGGGTGTCAGCTTACTGAGCTTGTTCGGGTAGAAAACTCAAGGCTTCCTCGCATTGTCATAGGCACTCCCTGGCATAGTAGCCGGGCAGGTTATTTAGGCAGCTCTCCTGCTCGACCTCTGCAATAAAAAACATACATATGCCTGCTGTCCTGCATCACTCTCCGCTGCTGATAGTAACACTGATGTTTCATCACTCTTGCCTGCTGCTTGTTAAACTCACATATCTACACCAGCATCAACCTGTGAGCTTTTAGTTTAAGAGGGGCTATCCTGGCACTCCCTGCTCTCTTCTGCTCAAGCTCAGTAGCCCGCAGAGTGCGTATGGGTCAGAGCGTAGACACCAAACTATCATAGTATATATTTGTTAGTACTGCAATTAACTGTCTACATATGAGTTGGCTGACAGAAATAATATTTAGCTACAAATTCATTATCAAAGACCATTCTGAAGATTTTCCTAAGAAATTTGTGAACATCCCCTAGTCAAACCCAGGACAGACAAATACATTGAGGGCCAACCTGTCCATAAACGTCTCTTTTTTCGGTCCTATTTTGAAGCCCAGCAGGATGCAGCAGGCAGTCCTGAGGATGGCTGGAGTGTTTTGGGGTGCATACAGGGTGGGAATGGTTGTTGGGGGCATAAAGAAATTCTGTGACCCATATTTATCTGAAAATTTTCAACCACCCCCACAGTACTTTCTGCTACTATGGTACAGATGAGCCCCTTCATGAAGCTGAACTCCAGGAAAATACATTATTCAGGAGCACACTTTCTCCTCCCTCTTCAGGTCGAATGGAGAGATGGAGGCGTAAAGGATGGGACGGGATTGGCAGCATGATGGGGGTAGAGGGTGATTTGCTTAATGATGCATCTCTAAGCCACAAGCAGGTGTGCAGCATTTTCAATATGCACAGCAAAACGCAGCTTTAAATCTACTCTGCAGTAATTACTCAAAGTAAGTATATTTATCAGCTTCCCGATTTCTTTCAATGCTACATTTACACCTCAGCACAACTGAAACACTGGTTTGAGTATGACATCAGGTCACCACCATCATGTCAACGTACCTGAGATTGGGTGAGACTAGTATTGCTGGGCATGTGATTTCACTGACTTTGTTCTCCTCTCAGGTTGGTAACATTTCTCACCTGTTTGCCCACAGAAATGGCCCAAATTGCAGTACCAAAATGCTCAGAGTGGCAAAGTCATTCTCAGGAAACTGTCATAACACCAGTAGGATCATGGCGAAAAGCATTAAACCTACAGGAGCATATATTATACAAAGTCTGAATGAATAGACATCAGTTATGAAGAAGAGTAAAACATTCAGTGGATGAAGACATCAGTCATGTTCCCCAAGACTCCCAGAATGAATCCCATGAGGGGTGTTTGCAAATGAGCGGCAATCTTTGATATCCCAGATTTGAAAAATGTGGAAGCAGCGGACTGTGGCTTGATTGAGATGTGACACTCAAAACCCAGTCCGCAGAGTTCAGTATCCTGTTAGGGGTTGTGAACAAACAAGTTACATGACCTCTTTATACACTCAATCCCAGAAAAAAAAATTATAAGGAAGCATGCTTTATAAAATAGCATCACAGCATACAGTTACAACGTAAATTGCTCTGTATTATACACTACAATTGCCTACAGCAATAGACAATGATTCCTACATACAGTGTCATGACATTGTGGTACAAGTCTTGAAAAAACTAACATTATCTCATTGCTTTGGTATTAAGTGGGAACGTGGGCTTTTTTATGGTTGATGCACACGGCAATTACTGGCAATGATATTGCCATAATGATAAGGACATGTTCACAGGAACATTCCTGAGCAAGCACATTTCCCTCTGATTTGTAATCAATAGCTGGCTGATGAAAGATGAGAGGGACCCATAAGGAACCAGAAATACAGGAATAGGCTCCAGTTCCATAATTGATACAACAAATTGTTATAATAGATATCAGAAGGTTAAACATGAGCACTGTTTTTCTCCTTTGAGAGTACCGTGAACTGATAAGTGTTATATGAGACCAATTTTCTTCTGGACCTCCACTGTCTTCCATTATCTTCTTTCATAATTCTGGCATTAAATATTCTATAAAGGGATTTCTTTTTTTCTTTTTTTTTTGAGCTGAAGATCATTTTGAACAGTACACATACCCATGCAGTTTTTAAAACTGTGCTTGAAATATGAAATGTATGATAGCAAGAGTTTCATTAAATGCAGAAAATAATTCATCACTGTTCATCACTGAATACCTTGGAATTGTTAAGGTTGTAACGGTCAAACTGTGAACTGTTATGTTTTTATTTTTCATTAAGTAATGCAGCCCAAAAATAGAACTGATCTGCCTCAATATCCAACTATAAAGTGAGCAATCTCTGTCAGTGAGTGCATGTTGTCCTCCAAAGCTCCTCACACTTGGTGGGTGTATTTCTGGGGACTCAAGGACAAGAAGTGTCAAATTTGATGTCATTTGGACTCACAATGGGCTCAATACTGATGAATAAACTTTGGATAAACAAGCTAATGGCTCTTTGAGCAGCATCAAAAGTGGTACGGACACTACACTAGTGCATTCAAAGCACTTACTGTATCCACACACAATTGACAAGCTATGATACATCCCTATTTGGGACTGTACTACCTTTCAAAACTTCACTCTTTTTATTTTAATATTTCCTGTAAAAGCAAATACTTACGTGGCTTGATCAACAGTGAGTAAAAGGAAGTGGCTCCACAGGGCCGGTTGATAGCAGGTCATAGAGCCCCTGCAGTGGCTGCCTTTCAGACATCAGTGGTCTGAATGACTGTGACAACAGACGACGCTACGCTTCTCCAGAGGAAAGAAAGAATCTTCATCTGCTGCATCGGCCTGATACCGCGGTGCAGAATTATAAGACAGGGTTCAGTGGAGATTAGCATAACTATTTCAGATAGCCTTCCCCGGACTGAGGTAATTGTTACTGTCAAGGAAAGCTTCAGAGACATTCAGCTCCAAAAACACATGGTATTTGAGTTTATACTTCTTAATACTTCAATTGCTTATATTGCTAATAATTGTATTAATTCTTCAGTTACGCCACTCAAAGTTATAAACAGGCATCTGAACTCGATAGTTGTTTTCATCGTAGTCAAATTAGAGTCTCTAGATAGAATGAGTTGCGACTACTCAATCAAAGGAGCCATTTTTTTCCATCGTGGAAAACTGAGGCCATTTTGCATGATGGAAATCATTGGTTTTTTTTGTTCTTTTCTTGGAAGGAAAATGAAGAAATTTTGGGGGATACACAATATATCCGGCAGCAATGGTTTCGAGAAGCATAATAGGGGAAAATGTTTGGGCAGGAGAAAAGAGAAAACAGGAGAAACCCATTCACTTTGAGACTGGGCCCATTGACGCGGTGGAAACAAAATGGCTCCTTGAGCAGATTTTTGGAGCTCTTATGTCGCAACCCTTTTTATCTTGGCACTCAAGTCAAGTCCCTGTGTGTTCTTTTACAGGTTTGTCCCAAAAGTCTTTTTTTTTAACAGTGTCCTTCTCCTTTGTGTCCCTTTCGGTGCCCTGCAGGAATGGGACACCCCAGCACTAGCGGGCAGTCCATAATTACAGTGCACCTCTCCACCTCCCAGTGTACACCATCTGGCTCTAAGAGGTAATCACCATTGTTGCAGTGTGGCACGCAGCAGTGGCTTCGGTTTCGAGCTGAGATCAGAGACAACTGTAACACTGATTATTATTTTTAACATAAACCGTCCCATGCCTGTCAATCATGTAATTTGGTACCTCTCCCAACCCCCCAAAAAAACATTGCTGATGATACAGCCGATATCTGTAATTTTGGTGATGGCAGTCATCACATTTTATCCACTTCATTGCATAAATGACAATCTTTTGACAGAATCCTGCCTTTGAACCAAACAAACATTTAGTGACTCTGATGTACTGAGGAAGCTAGTATTCTCCGTATGGTACACGCAGTATATGAAGAGTTTGCTTCCAAAACGCAATACTGTATATCCATTTTACTCATTTTGAGTGAATCAGCTTTTTCTATGTTGGAGCCTATTGCATTTTATAGAAAAAGACTAACTTTGACTGTGAAAAAATGCACCTTATAGTATGAATTTTTAAAAAAGGATTTTTTGAACCATGTGTAAGACGCACCGGACTATCGTTCTATGGTATCGTCTCGATTTTTGAAGTTTTGGCACTTATTGCATTTTGGAAACAAACTCTTCATATGGAACCCTCCTCCCATATAACACCTCAATCCCCTTCCAAAAACTCCTACTCTTAACCATAGTGCGCATATATCATGAGTACATATCAGGTCCTGAATTACCATATCATGTGTCAATTAACATGTAAAATGGGACATTTAAGCGCGTTTATTAAGCTTACTAGGAGGATCTGTCCCACATCGTCCCATTATCAAGGCATTTTGGCCAAATATGTATAAATGCAGCGCACAATTTATTTTTCCTTCATACATGTGCATGTATCATGAGCATATATCAGGTCCTGAAATGTCATATCATGCGTCAGTTAACATGTAAAATGGTACATTTAAACACCTTTATCAAGTATAATGGGAGGATCTGTCCCAAATCTTTCCATTATCAAGGCATTTTGGCCAAATATGCTGTAAATACAGTTTTAAGCACAATTTTCCCCATATATTTTTCCTCCGTACCTTATCAGTCCAGTTTAGTGGGCTGTGCAGAGGATTATGGCTGATGTGTCCGCAGTGCACTCTTAATCCCCTGAAGTGCGGCACACCAGAGAAGGTCTCCAGGAGCCGCTAATCTTTTTAAACAAACTCCACGAATCCCGCCGTCCCTCCTCCAGCGCACACCTTGTCCCCAGCCCCGGGATGGACCATGAATAAATGAACGAGCAGCTGCCCACGCGTCTGTGACCGTTCTGACAGCCACTGGGCCTGAGTGAAGGCACTACAGGGCCCCAGTTAGTCTGCTCTTAATGGCTCATGCTTCTGCAGGCCATTCATGGTGCTTATGGTTATTAGACTCTGGAGCTGAGGAGAACAGCCCATGCCATACCACTTTTTTATGTCAAATGTGTGGTAGGGGAGACCTAATTCCTGGTGGAGGGGCACACTTTGTGAGAGTACGGAGCCTGCAAAAGCAGCTCGACTGCTGGGAGTGATTATCCTGTTACTGTGGATGTGTCTTCTTTGTATATTAGCTGTCCCCATAGTGCCAAACTTGCATAGTTAATGAATGATTCTAGGATGCCTCAAACTGCCACTGTAACTCTGTTACCTTGCTTTTGAAACAACAAAATATACTGTACTTACTGGCAAGCTTGTAGGACTGCCATGGAAGCATAAGTCCGACGAAAATATTTCACGGATGCGTGAAACACCATGTATATGTTTGAAGTTGAGAGATTTAAACACAACAGCCTTGCTGAGTGTCACCTGACACCAGATTCCACACAATCAAGCTCTCTGTCAATGTCAGTCACTGTCTTCTCCGGTCGATCAAACGTCTGAAGCCTGCAATGAGACATGCCTACAAATACACCGGGGACTTATAAACGCGGATGGAAAAGAGAGCCGGTATTAAAAACTGGCTCTAATAAAAGAGGGGATGAAAATCTCAGGACAGAGCAGCTTCAGGCGACTCCTGCAGCTCCTTCAGGTGACCTTTGACTTCTCCCTCATGCCCTAAAAACCTCTGCCCCCATGAGAGGGAGCAGCTGTATGTCTCATTTATAACACGCTCTCATTCCTGCATTTTTCAGAGGGCAGATACATCCCCTGTATTGCATGTGCCACACCACAAGGAAGAGTGAATGACTCAAAGCTGTGCACCTCCTGTGTACTGAGAGCCAAGACTGGTAAAACACACAATGGCTTCCTCATAAGTATTCACCCTAGCAGTGCTGGCTCTGCAAGGACCGGGGCTCAGCTGGTGCTGGCCCTTTAAAATGAGGGGTTAGCGGGGTGTGGATGCCTTTCAGACCTTCCCCATTTTGTGCCCAAACTTTAATTAGAGGGGCTCAGGGGTGCTGACCCTTTAAAGAGAGAGGCTAGGGCTATCCTGCCTCTCTACAGACAGGGTTTTGAATTGTGCTAGCCCTCTAAACAGAGGAACTCGGGTTGTGCTAGCCCTCTAAACAGAGGAACTCAGGTTGTGCTAGCCCTCTAAACGGAGGAACTCGGTTGTGCTAGCCATCTAAACAGAGGAACTCGGTTGAGCTAGCCCTTCAAGGAGAGGGATTCAGATGGTGTTCTTTGCAGAGGTAAGTGAATGCCACGAGGCCCAATCCATCAGAGTCAAACAACAGCGTTATGAGAAACGTGAGTTTATTAGCGAGCAGGAACAGCACTCCACCTAAGCCTGTGCGAGTCACTGTACAGAATGCAGTAACACCGCAATGATTTTACCTCATCTCCCATCATGCTCTAGCAGTTTGACAGCAGGATATCTGTGACTGCAGATGGAATAAATAAGTGGGAGAATGCCAGAGAGGGCGCCTGTTTCTCCTTTATTATCTGCTGAACGGGGATACTCAAACTCACTCTCACAGGCGCGCGCACACACACACACACACGCATGCATACCCCTTAGAACATGTTACTCGCAGTTGATTCAGAAATCCCTCCTGAAAAGTGAACAATGCTTATTTTTGCAAATGATAACCGCCTGCTGCTGGTGCGGCATATTTTGATAGAGCTTTGAGATTCAAAGTTTTATGAATTCCATTAAGATTCTGAGCCAGCGGTGTTGTCTCAATGATCCAACACAGTCAGCATCTACGAAAGTGAAAATAATATATGATTCTTTGTATGTGTATCCGAACATGGTTGCGTATGAACGAGCGTGTGTTTGTTTATCTGTATCCTTGTGGGTATATGACGCAATGCATTGCCTGAAAGGTGACAGGTGTGGGGAGTAAGATTCTCTCTTGTTTCTCTCCTCCCTCAACTTATCCTCCGAGGATCCTCTTTGAACTTCCAGGTTTGTGCAGCTTCAATGTCAATGCTAATGTCCTATTGATACTTCAAAACAAGCTTTAAAACCAACAGGGCGCCCTCGAGAAGATGGGCTCTCAGTGGTGTTCTGTCTGCAAAGATTTACAACAGGATTCATCACGTTCATAGAGAACAGAAAAGTAAGATAAATAAGTATGGGGTATCCCTTTACCCACCTCGACAGGTATTTACTGTAAGAAGCTGAAGACTGAGTCTCTCGTATTTTAAATGTCAGCCACCCTTGGTTTCTGGTCCCTCGATCTATGATTACGCAGCTGGAGCTTAACACAGCTTTTCATTTATGGGAGATATAATTATTTTTGTATTGAATGTGGCCACCACATACAGCAATAACACCACAAACAATAGGACTGACGGGGTAATTTCCAACTTAGATCAGGGCAGTGGTGCAGCGGGTAGCACTGTTACCTTGCAGCAAGAAAGTATTGGATTTTCAAATCAAGGCCGGTATATATAATGTGCAGATCTCTTGGTGTACTGATTTTCTCTTACAGTCTAATGACATGCATAATCAGGCAACCTGAAGACTGTAAGAAGTCTATAGGTATGAATGAATTCTGTGCAATCCCCACAATGAATTCACAATTCATTTTCCAAACTTTGCCGCCAGTGGCATGACTGCTATTCTTGCCAAATCCTTTCATGTGATTGGCTCATGCACTCAACGTAAGGAGGTAAATTCTCCATGTGGGAATGAGCACTTCCGCTCAACACAGCAAGCGATACGCTTTGCTAGCAACACAATGCCAGGTCATTGTACAATATACAGCTATGGTATTTTTTTGAGCGAAAATATATGATTATGTCTCCACAAAATAAAAAATACATTAACAGTTCCAATATAGTAACTAGCTTGCGTTGCCAGTAGCATGAACATGCAAAGGGAAAACCAGTCGCGTGCACTGAAACCATTGACTGTAAACAGTTTATGGCTGAACGTGGAAGTGTTTATCACAACACAAATATTTGAGCACCATGTCACTGCCCAATCAGCCCCCTCTGCCGGATCAGAATCTTCTGTCACAGTAATGATGTAATACACTTGAAGAAAAATAACAGTGGTGAGTGATAGCCAGTTGGTTAATATTTCCTGATATTTAGTAATGCACTCAAAGTAGATGATTAACATTACCATTTTCTCATTTTGTGACAGTAATAACGCTGTCATCACCATAGGAAACAGCAAGGTTCACGTAGTGAAAGTCAGCTGAAGCATGCTAAGTAGTAAAGCTATCGTGAAACTTGCTAACATTTTGTTCGCTGGCAATAAAATTAGGCAATCTGATTTGCAACTCCAGTGGTTTCACACTGAATTGGGTCAGCATGTTCAAAATGCTGGAGGTGACCTTGGCAATTTGCGGTCTGCCTATATTTATCTGTTTATTTGACAGGACAATGCATAACAGCTCGAGCTATGTTGTTGGTAATCTGTATAAAGCATTAGGATGTTTTCTGTGAGGACTATGCTGCCCTACATAGCCTAAGTGCAGTAACTACATATTGGGTAAAATGAGGGCTATGCAGTATAGGGGGTGAAAGTATGTGGAGGTTAGGATTTATTTGGAATTAAATTATACCATGGCAAGTCAGTTAATCATAATCTATCATAGATGTGCTTACTATTCATTTGTTGGGATGCCAAACAAACTCTGAAGCCATTTTTTACTGTTTAAACTATTTTGTAGTTACTGCACTTAGCCTTTGTAGGGCAGTATGGCTGTGGCTATGTGCCACATTGGTTGGAACGACACGTCATGTGAACTGCGACGACTCCTCCAGTCAGGATGAAATGTAGGAACTGCGTATTCTCTTGCACGTGTGTAGTATAGATGTAAGACGTCATCACTGTGACGGAAGGTCCGGATGCGGTGTAGGGGATTGATCAGGCAGTGACATACCACTGTCAGTAAGGTTTGGACATTTAACTGCGATCCCTGAGATTGGCGATCCCTCAAGGAATGTAATTTAACTTGAAGAACAAAACATGAAATGCAAGGGAGCTAACGATAAGGAGAGAGCTCATTTTTGGCTGAAAAATCAAACAATTCCCCATGAAAAAATCCATTCAATGGTGTAGATGTAACGCTAAACCTTTGCCCTAAATTAGAATTTGCGGAACTATGAATATGCAAATCTTCCACACCTCTATTTAAATGACCATCTACCCCTCTGACACTTGCCCGCAACTCAATATTGTACAAAACTGCTTGATTTTTCAACTCTGTACACCAAACATGCAAACTTCTATTTGTTTTCTGCTTCGCTAACTAGTGTATGTTACACAATGGTGAGTAGCAATATAGGAGTAATGCAGCCATAATGCAGCTCAAAAAGGAAACTGATTCCGAAGTCGAAGAAGGACAGCGTATTACACAGTCGCCTTAAAGTAGCTGTATCAAAATGTATTTTATGTATCACTCAGTACGACATTAGAAATGTGATAGTAACAGATAATAAAATATCAAACTGCTAACGTTAGCCAGCTAAAAATGCGTTGCTAATGTTCGATAAAACTTGGTCCCAATCGCCAGCTCCGAGAAGCTAGCAACCTTGTAAAGCCTAACATCCACATGTAAGTTAGGAATATAGCCTTTATCTAGTTCAACACATAAGCCATTTAAAATGCCCTCTCATTATTTGACATAAATCATGTAACTTGGCAAGCTAACACTGTCTAACGCTGTCTAGCCAGCATACTGCAGATTTGTTGGACAGAGTCTAAGAATAAAACTCAAGAAAAATAAACTTACCAGTTGAACAACGTGTTGGCTGGTACTTACTGTGTCCTTAGGGTAAATGGATGGAACAGTGTCGAGCTTCAATATAGGTTTTATGGCAAAACACATTGGTTTGTGATCTAGTGGAAGGCTATTGCAAACCAGAGTTTTCCCTGGAACTTCAGCTGGGATATCAAATTTCTCCATCTCTCCTTATGCAACCTTTCCTGTTTTGCAAGCAAAACCAAACACATCCCTGCCGTAGGTCTGAAAACAGCAAAAATTGGCTTGCGAGGTTAAGTTATTGTAGGTACACCAGACTTCTTGTCTATTACCCAAAGGCATAGGTTTGTATATGGAAGGTCGGGACATGTCCCTACCAATATTTTGGGACGCCAGATTGTCCCTACCAATATTTCAGTGAACTCGTTCTTATCATCTTTCCAGACAAGCCATATAAGACCCAATTGTGGAAGCTACGTCTCCAACCTATTAATGCATTCTAGCATTTGATTGGTTGAAAGGGCGGGGCTATCTGAAGGCTAAAAGTCAAGAGTAAGATGACTATGCTATTCAGGTCGTGAATATTCATTTTTGTCCAAAGCGGCGCTTGAGGCACTCAACTAGATCGCCAGCTTTGATTACTTGTGTTTGCAATGGCTTACCTGTAGAAGGAACCGTAATTTGGCATTTGTTCCAGATTTTTCTTCATCGTATAACTATAGCACTTTTCCCATGGCCCAACTCATGACATAACATTGATATTACCCTAGGTACGTATCACTTTTGTGGAAATTTAATTGTCTGAGAGTGTGAGGACAAAAAGTTGCTCCATGTTAAGTCATGCTGCTAATATTTCGCAAAACTTAATGCCAAGTATAATGTTGGTTGAATACATGATCTAACTATTCAGAAACAGATAGTTAATTAAAGAGAAAACTTTCTAGCTACCTGAAGTTAGTTTTTACCGGAAAATAATGTCAACAAATACTAATTTAGCATGTTTGCTAGCGAACTAAACCTGGTTTCTGTCACACGTTGGTTAGTAATCGGGTTGCTAGCAGTAGTAAATATAAGCCAGTTGGATATGTCAAATTATGAGGTGAATTTCAGTGGAGAAATCCCCGAAGGTGCCATTTTTAATTGATTATTTTACATGGAGGAACCACAGCAGCAAGCTAGAGAAACAGAGCAAGCTGTTGGGGATACAGGTGTATCTGGGCTTCAGCTGAGGTCATAATTATGACTTGTTCTGTGGAATTATAAGGAAAGCATTAAAGTTAGTCTCATGATGTTCAGCAAATATAACCTTTGAAAGTCAAAATGTCCCAACCAACTTTGGTTCAGTTGGGGAAATGAAAGAAACATGTAATCGTAAATCTAACATGATCCAGTCCGATTAATGCTCGGTTTGCGGCTTGTCCAATTCATAGTCAGTGGTCCATTCTGAGGTTTTTATGGCGGCTGCAATTGCGTTACTGCATATTAAGATGCTTAATAGAGAGGATTGCGAGCTGGCTTGCTAACTTAGTTATATATCCACTCACTTGGTATTAATGTCCAGGTTACAAGATCTGAGCGGGTTTCATGAGTGCGCTGTCAGTTAAGGTTGTGGCAAGTTTATGTATATGGCATCTTTGTATGCAAATTTTGGAGGCACCTTGCGTAGCATAATTAAAAAAATAGAGAAACACTCACTCGGATAGTCTCTGTATACAGTAAAGGCAGTATCTGCACTCAGATTTACAAAAATTTTCCAATTATCTTATTTCATTTAAACAATTTAAACGATCATGAAACACATGCATTGCTTCCAACCCCCGAGTAAAGAAAAGTGTGAGAAGTCCGGAGTCATAACACAGATGAAACTGATAAACCTCCATGCACAAGGACTTATATTTCGCGCGAAAATCTCTTACATATGCGTTGATTGAGTAATTGCTGACTACAGCAGGGGAACATGAAATTGCCACTAAAACTGACGCTGAATGCGTGAGGTATGCGTTATTAGTGAAAACTGGCCACACCTGATAATGTTGAGAGTTTTCGAAGTTTCTGTAATGGTAATTTAAATGAATGATTGAAAACAGGTCATAACCAATCATTAGTTTTAAGGGGTGGGTTTGAGCCTCCCCTATCGCCAGTTCACCAGCCGCCACTGAATCTTGGCCTGAATCCAATTCTTTATACTGTCATTTGGATATTGCAAAATCAAGGTGTAAATATTTAGCCATTTCACCCCTGACATGTCTCTTACCATTTTCAAGCATAAGCTCCAACAGATTATAGTTGACTGTTGTTCTTGTTGATCACCCTGGTTCATACTTATATGCATACATTCTCACAAACACACAAACACACACACACATACACACTTTCTCTCCTATACTTCATACACAACTCTTCATTCACACGCATGCGCATGCATGCATACATACACATAAACATTACTTCCCTCCTCTTTCCCATTAATGCTAACTGATCTATTCTTCTTCTCCTCCCAGCTGTTTATCCGGTTCTCATGATTTGCATGCTTGCTCCTTGTTGACCTATATATTTTTGTTTTGTGCACAGTGGGTTTATATGTTAATATGGATCAATGTACTTGTTCCTTCTAGGGCCTCTTGGCCTGGTCATGTTTGCAAATGAGAACTGGTTCTCAAACATTTTACCTGGTAAAATAAAGGTCAAATAAAATAACAATAAAAACATGTCTTGTAGCATATGAAAAATCAACAAAGACATTTTAACAAGATTAAAAGCTGGATTTTCAGTGGATGGGATCTTTAAAAACTGATTCAAAAACCCTGGAAACCATGGAAAAAACTTTGGTCTTGGTTGGGTTGGTCTTCAAAAAGCCCTGTCATCACTATGGAACACTAAATGGGCAAAAGATGTTCAAATGTTGACTGGTTCAGGCAGAGGAAGCAGCACCAGAATCATGAAATGATGGGGGGAAAAAAATGGGGAAAACGATTTGCAGAGAAGAGGCATTTTTCGGTTTCAGGTAATTAGGTAAAAGCTGTTATTAAGGGTTGTACAAAATCTCCTCTGCTGAATCGCTGTTCGCGTAGCTAGACGGGTTCCCATGGGTCTCAGCCCAGCTAATTAGGAAACTAATTTCATAATAAATTCAACATTTTTTGCATTTGCTAATTGATGGTTGATATTAAATAAAATTACTTTTGCAATTAGTGGGTTATTATTTCTGTTATCAACTGTATTTCTTTCCATCTAAAAGTGCACACACTGCAACATGAAGCCGTGCAGAAAAACAGACCCCACACATATTCCCAATATACACATCAAATAACCCACATTCATTAAAATTCATACACATCAGAATACATGCAACCACAAATGTAAGCATGAATCAGAATGGGAAAGTGCCTTCATAGACACATACTACACAAATACATACACACGCAATTCTGAATGCAGATAAAATTACACCCATGCATAAATTATGCAAATATCACCATGCCTCCATCCACTAAAATAAGCATGCATCAGCTCATTAAAATACATTTAGATGCAAGAAAAACTGTACAGTTGGATCAATAAGCATTTGGACACTGGTACAATTTTCATAATTTTGGCTTTACGTGCCATCACAATAAATTGAAATGAATCAAGCGAGCTTTTTTTTTTTTTTCCTCAGAAATATGGTATGTGCTGTGCAGGAATTAAAACCGTTTATACGTAGTCCCCTAAGTTTTAGGGGCTAAAAGTATCCGGCAAAAATAACATAATCATAATTTAAATTTTCATTTTTAATATTTGGAACCAAATCCTTTACTGTTAATGACTCCCTGTAGTCCAGTACGGACAGATCTCAGCAGGTGCTGGGTTTCTTTCCGGAAGATGCTCTTCCAGGCCTACACTGCAGCTCCCTTCAGTTCCTGCTCGATCTTGGGGCATTCTGCTTCGGAAAAGCAAATGCATGCACCTTTGGATCCAGGACGGGGATTTGACTTGGCTCGTGTAGAACTCTCAATTTTTTGCCTCAAAAAAATTGTTTTGTTGGTTTTGCAGAGTGCTTTGAGTCATTATCCGTCTGCACTGTGATGCAGCTGTGTTTGAGTGGATAATACAGCCCCATCGAATTCTTTTGTCAACAGTCACATCATTAATAAATACAATGGAGCAAGTTCCACTGGTAACCATACATGCCCCCACGTGACCATGCTTCAAAGATGAGATGATATGCTCCGAATTATGAGCAGTTCCTTCCCTTTCCCTTACCCCTCTCTTCCCATCATTCTGGCACAAGTTGATCTTTGTCTCATCTGCCCATAGGATCGTTGTTCCAGAATTGTACAGGCTTTCTTCAATTTTTTCCATTTTGAGACTTAACAGTGTGTTATACTTAAAATAAACCCACTGTATTTATGCTGGTGAAGTCTTCTCTTGATTGTTGAGATTGACGTGGCTACCTCCTGGAGAGTGTTCCTGATTCGGGCAACATTTGTGGAGGGATTTTCATTCACCAGGGAAAGAATTAATCAAATATCAATCCAGATTTCACTAACACAACTCGTATAATTATGTTATCATCCTATCACAGCCAGACCCCAAAAAGACCTTGGGTTAAAGGGTTTCCAGGGCTGAAGGAAGCTATTGTGGAAATAATGATGAATTCAAGCCCTGTTAAGAATATCTATTCCCTCATACACAAATGAACCAAATGTGCATATCACTCTGCAGACAAAAATATATGGCTTTTTCACATTCAAGAGTATAATGCAATGGAGGTCATGGACATTGGAGGACAGAAATAACGTAAATCACACAGCAGAATCTTTAGGGAGGAGTAATTCGACTGATCACACATGGAAGCAGGGACAGACTGAGCCAGAGGTGCGCTCGGTCACCCCAGGAGCAGTCAATGTGAGCAGCAGGAGGCTCTGCCAGCGGAGGGCTCCAGCTGGAGGGTTCAGCGAGTCCCCTGTGGTTTGGATTGCACCCGCAGGGGAAGAGCCGCAGGGACCAGTGTAAACAAACAGCGTTCCCCACTGTCATATGAACGCCAATGAAGCAGTTTCACTACACAGACTCTTCACCTTCTCAAAGCTTGCTCTTATTTCTTTTTTAAATGAGCAGAGTTCTTTCACCCAAATACTGTAAATACAGTATTTTGTGCTTTATTTAAACACGTATAAACCAGAGAGAGATTAACCCAGAAAGGACCACACTCGAGGGATTTTCTCCCACCTGTAATGTGGCTCGTATGGTTCAACAGTCAGTCACCTACCGGACTGGCCCGTGTTGTTCCTTCTATCTGAAGGTGCCGCAGCCGTAACCAGGGGTGACACGACATTTGTCACATCAAGTACTGTTGCCATGGCTCCCACTGTGACAAGCCCCTGACCCTTGACCTCTTTTATTCTGCAGTTGTTAACGGTTAAAAAATATGTGCTGCACCCCTCCAGAATCAAAGTACCAGCCCCACAATGAGATGTTAAAAATATGCTTATGTATTCTCTCATTAACTGCAGAAAGTGATATTTTTAATTCTTTATTTGTAATTTGTCAGGATTTTAAGTGGGGGGGAGGTGAGAACAGACGGGAGCGAGTGGATTTGTGATAATGATTATTGATGTCATCAAAGAGACAGTATTGGCATAGAGAGAGGCTTCCAGATGTATGCAGGGTCAGGCAAACTCTTTAATCCCCCTTGAACTGCTGCCCTTTGAGGTTACATGTATACAGGAGGCTTATATACACGTATGCTCAAACAAAACAACCAATCACTCCCTTTCATTTACATTCTTCACTCTCTTTCATTACCCCTATAGTCCCAACTATAAATTGAGGGCTTTTCAGAAGACCTGCACTGAAACATTCACGTGAACATAAACATGCATGTGTTGTACACACAAGCATGCACTACGATACACAATAATCCCTACTCTGATGCATAGATCTGTGGGGCACTAAAAGTTGGGTATCGACTACGGTTATAAATAAACCCATGTAGTGAGTGCTTGCATATACAGAATCTGTGTTCGAGAAAATGTTGAGCTTCCACTGCAAGTGTGAGCTGCTCCTAGTCTAATGCAGTGCGAGAGCTGTCCCAAGATACTACTGAGTATTCACACATTAGAGCGACGAGAAGGTTGAAGCCAGTTTTGGGAAGTGAATTACAAAGGCGGACATTTGAGAGCGGTAAGTAATGCAGCACTAGGGTTAGAGGAGCTGTGTCATGATTACTGTGAATACTAAGAACTTACATCCTAGGAAAGTGAATCTGCCTGACTGAAAGTCATAATCTGATTCCATCCTTGCCAATTTGTCTTTGTTTTGCATTGAATTTAAATATTTTTGTTACTCTGGCATTATGCTTTGTACATTAAGGAGCTTTCTGTGGAAAATGAAGGATTCAAGGCAGTATTTTTAGCTTTAGCCTAGGGATGTGAAGAATGTAGGCTGGTTGCCATCGCAAATAATCATAGAAGAAGAAAAATACCTTCTAGATTTTGACTTGAAGTTGAGCAGTTTTGCTTGGTTTAAAGTTGTGAGCATGCGCAGCAGTGGCGTAGCTAGTGGGTTGGGCGGGGGGGCAAAGACACGTGCCTTTATGCCTAACAATTAGTCTTGGCTTGTTCTCAATCATTTTCCTTTGTTGAAGCGTTTTCCAATTATTGTAATTGGCAACTGAAGACACATGTGATCTAACAGCGATGAAATCATGGGCTAAATTCAGTACAGAAAAATAAATTACTTATTAATAGGCCAATGCTTCGCGTTGATTGAGCTGGTCCGCGTTCCAATGAAACGCAGACTTTCACTCTCGGTATTGTGTGGGTTGATAAAAAAAAGTGGCATTCGGCAGTTCAATAGGCTATAAAAAGCGTGCGGCTCCAGCTATTTGCGTGAGAGTCGACAGGTTTGCAATTTTGAATAATGTTGATTTAAATACAGCAAACACGCGTCCAGATGAATGATTGTCGTCTTACCTAATCGGGGAGAACAAGCAGCACCTGATAAGTGTGGAGTGCTCTCGGAGTGAACCTTCTGTTAATTATGAAAATGACTGAGAACAGCTCAGAACTAGTAACTGTTTTAAACGGATGTTTTGTGCAACCCAATTCTCTGTTCTTGTTCCGCCACTGTACTGAATTTAGCCCATGATTTAATCGCTGTTAGATCGCATATGGAGAGAAACCGTGTCTTCTGTTGCAAATTACGATAATTGGAAAACGCCTCAGTAAAGGATAATGATTGAGAACTTGCCAGGCCATAAATTCACTTCAATGGGAGAACAACTTAGTTGAGGATTGACACGCGAATTCATGCCGCCGACCAACAGCAATGCCAGTTTAGCCTTGTTTACACTCAAGTGATGGAACTTCCTGGAATCTCAAAAGATCATCAACAATATGGTGACACTAATGTTGCTATGCTAACTTCAAACATTTTACTTTATAAACATTATACTTGCTTGAGAATAAAATATTCACAAAACTGATGATATTGTCATATCCGATTTTGAGCTGGACCAGTATTTTTTATTTTTTTTTGCAAAACTGTGTTACATAGGTTATTTGATACAACTAACTCGCTAACTACCTAGCTAGCTAGTTAGGTAGCCACCCAGTCAGCACAGCCATGTAGCGCTGATGTAGGCGCGACGGGTGCTGCAATGTAGGCAGAGCGTCGCATGGAGATAGTCTGGCCATTGGTAAGACATTGTGGGAACATCGCTTCTGTCTACTTGACATTTCTCCACTGTTTAATGCAATGTTGATCAGTGACCTCCCAGCATTCATCCTGCCTCATTGCAACACATAAGGTTCATCTTGGATTGAGAGTTTAGTTTCAGAGTGAGTTGTGAGACGTAAGGTTTGTGTTGAAAAATATGAAGTTTAGATTTAGAGTGAGTTGTGAGGAAAGGTCCAAGGTTTATGTTGATTAGGGAGTTTAGTTTTAGAGTGAGTTGTAATGAGAGGTGTAAGGTTCATGTTGGATAGAGAGTTTAGTTTTAGGGTGAGCAGTGAGAAAAGTTGTAGGGTTTGTGTTGAAAAGTAAGGAGTTCATTTTTAGAGTGAGTTGTGTTGAATGGCGTTTTAGGTGTGTGCTGACAGGTGTAAGCAGTGAGCAGGAGAAGGGCAGAGCTGCATGTGTGAAGCAGATATTCCCCTTTCAGCAGCACATAGCAGATGCCAGACTCCCTGTGTGCAGTGTTCAGCGTATGATCAGGGGAGAGAGTCTGAATCTGCCCGGAGCTGGATAATGTGATTACAGGTTTCTGCGTTTCGGAGGCAGGGAGCAGACGCAGCCCGGAGCGGTTTTACGAGTCGCAGGCAAGTTGTGCTCGTGAATGGGGGAAGGCCAGCAGGCACCGCTGTATTAGGGAAACCATCACGCATGCTCTTATCCTGTTTGCCAGTTCTGTGGGAAGCTACGACTACCTCTGAATTACAGCGGATCTGCCTTTTCACGGGAGAACATCATCTCCAGTGGACAGGGATGTGAAGTCTCAGAGCCCCACAGATTAGAGGTCTTAAAATGATTTTTTTCATGCATCTTAGGAGTGCTGAGCCCCAGGACAGAGATATGAAGGCATAGCCAGGTCAACTCACTCCCTCTATCTCTGTCTCTCTCTCTGCTAGTCTCCGCAGTACACTAGGCAGAGGAAGGATGGGAAGGAAAATTAATTTAGGTTGTAAAACAGATGTGCTCCTTTTTATTCAAAATATTGGTGGTAAAAGGAGCTACAAGGAGTTTTTAACTGGTTATGCGATGGCCTTTAATACTGATGCCTATGTATGTATGTACCTACATAAGCAAACGGGGCCATAAGCGAGAAGACTGGCTATTTTTATATGGATGTATTATTTCTTCTTGATGGCTGACCCTGGGTCAGAGTTTCCACAAAATTAGACAAAACGATTGACGGCACACAGACTGGAAGAGCCCATGTTTACATTTTCCCAGTTTCGCAGTAAACAGTATGTTGAGCAAAGTAATTACTGCTAAGCCTCCAGTGAGTATAAGCGTGATGACCAACATGCTTACAGGAAAATTAACAGAAGTTCGTATAAAGATGAAGCATTAGACCACTGAAGGGAGTTAACGTATTTATGACCAGACTTTCCCCCTCCAGTTGGCTAGAAGTAGAAAGTTTTGACTGCCAAGACTGATGCAAGACTAGGTAACGCTAGCTTGGATAGGTTAAGCTTTAGTCGTTAGGTAACAAACAATTGCCACAGTCACATTGACTGCATATTGTGTTTTTGTTGTCGCAAATTACAGTTGATTTACACAGTCAAACACAAGGATTCCACAGCTCAAACAGAAACAGATCAGGAGTGATTGTTGACCAAATATGCTGTTGTTCTTGAGGAATGCTGTAAAATTAAAATTAAATCCAACATATGACTTTCCTGTTTGGTGGAACTTTGATTGTAGTTTGACAGCATTAATTTTATTTGCAACTTTGAGTTTCTGATCAAATAATTAAATTGTGACAACACAGCAGAAAGCTAGCAAACAACAAAACTTGGTTAAGCTCACTCCATTTCAGCACAAATGTAGGATAAATCCAATGCATGTAACAGGTAGTGGATTTTCTCATTCAAAGTGAATGAATTTCTGTTAGAGAGAGAGGCATTCGTCACAATCAGTGTGACCTAGTAATGACATCTGGTTAATAGTGAACTATGTCTTACTGTCAATTTATGACAATGAAAACATCACTAGGGAATGTTGACATCTTTAGCTTTGTCCACATAATTACTAGTACTGTACTTTGTTTCACCATCATCGTATTACAGTTATAAACCTTATGGAGCCACAAATATATGCATTTTCTCATCATTATGCATCCAGTAAACAGCCAGGTTTACAAATAATAACAAAAATAAACTGCATCTTTCTGTCATTCACTTCCTAAATAAATACATGTGCTAGCCAAATCAGAATCTTTGACAAAAGGCGGTGGTGCTCAAGCAGTCTTTATTTCAAGATGGCGAACAGCATATATCCAGGGGCCCTAAAGTCAATGCAAAATGAAAGTTACTTATAGTTGCATTTATAATTTGTAATTGCAGTAAAAAAAAAAAAAAAAAAAAGCCTCAGTTACTGGTCCCTTCGATATTAGGGTACCTGTTCCTCATCAAAGAGCCGAATGGTCAGGTGTCATTCCGCCGAGGGAGTCTGGGACCAAGGATTGTCCAATTGTCCTTTGACTGAATAAAGGAGGTTTCTCATTCAACTGGGCTGCCAAACTTCAATACATCATAAAATGGCCGAGAACCTCCTCCTCTTTAGCACAGTCCACTGCAATACACTTGTGCTACTGTATATTATTCTTACTTCAGGGTCATTCCATCACCTCCTCCAGAACATGACATTCAGTGGCAGAAAAGCTCAGGTAAAAAAATAAAGGCTCTTCTCTGCCATGAAGGAGCAGCCGCGGACGTAGCCATCGTGTCACAGATTTTCATTTCATTTGGGAAAGGGGACTTCAAACAATTTTGCATCACCCCACTAAACCACTACCCCCCTCTCCAACACACACTCGCCAATTCCCCTTCTGCAGGAAGACCTGAAAAAGAAAATCAATAAGGAAAATGTACTGAAACAGCCAATCTTGCAACCATCTGCCCCTGTAATCTGCTATTGGGCCGTGGCAGTCGCCAGAAAGCACACTTTAGTGGAGAAATCCATCATCCTTCATTCAATAAGTCACTCAGAAAGAGACCCTGTTTTCCAGCACACTGAACCAGGAGGCAAACGAGTGCACTAAGACACTAATCCACGCTGGACTACAAAGACAGAGCGCTAAGAACCTGGTCCACAGGGGAACAATGGACATGATCAATCAATTTGCGTTTTCCCTTCATTTACATTTTATTTAAAATGAACTTTGAAAGAGACAGTGTCACAAATATTCTCCACTGGGGAAAAAAAAATAAATCTAACTGAATCAGAATCCATAAACATCATTTTTTTCTGCTTTTGCTTTGTAAGTCAGATTAGTACAATAATAAATCAACACCAAAGAACACCAATGTCTCGAAGACCTGGTAAGAAAGGTTGGGGGGGGTTTAAACGGTTTTTAGATTGGGGTTTGTACAACCAGACAATACATCGTAACAAAAAAAAAAAAAAAACAGAGGAGAGCTATGGTATGTCATACAAGAGGAATAATACTCACATCTCAGTTTTAAAACCTTTATTATATTGGAATATAACACAGGATTATTGGAGAAATGAAGAGCCAATGAACATTGACCGCATGGGCCTTCATCAGGGCTTGTTCAACCAATAGAAAAGACTTAAGAACCTCTAATGAAGCAATGGCCGCTCAGGGAAGACCAATCAGAGAAGAGCCTCATAATAGATCCCTCCACAGGCAAAGGGACAAATTTGACCATTGTCACCTTGCGTTTGGAAACTAATCCTGATTAATGAAGCCAATTTAATGACCTTCATCACTGCATCTCAGTAACTTTAAACATACTGTATATCAGTAGCCTGATATATGACTTCAGTTAGTCCACAGACCAGGGTCTCCATTATAGTTTGTGCTTCGTATTCCGTTGCGTTTTCACAGGGACACAAGTCCATGATGCAGGCAGGCCACTCTAGTTCCTGCACTTTGTGACTGTGATGTCAAACTGTACCAGCAGAATATGGTTTGGATTCATCCTGCTGGAACAAGCAGGGGCATCCCAGAAAAAGACAATGTCTGGAAGGCACATATGTCATTCAAAAATGCTCATGTACTCTTCTGCATCAATTTGGCTTTCACAGATATGCAAGCCGCCCATGGTAAGGGCACCAATGCAGCTCCAGCCCATCACAGATGCTGCTTAAGAACAAGTCGCAGATATTAGGATGGTTCTTCTCCTCTTTAGCCCAGATAGCTTAACGGCCATTATTTCCAGAAACAATTTGAAAGTTGAACTCGTCAAACCATAACACTCCTTTCTACTTTGCATCAGTCCATTTTAGATAAGCTTGAGCCCAGAGAAGTCAATGTTGCTTCTGGATGGTGTTGATATATGGCTTCTGCATTGTGTTGTAGAGTCTGAACTTGCATCTGATGATGCCACGACAAAGTGAGTTCACTGACACAGGTCTTCTGAAGCATTTACGAGCCTAAGGTCATGTGCATCGAACACTGGTATTTGGACTTGCATTTTATGCAAGGAGATTGCTCCAGTTTCTCTGAATCTTTTCACTATATGATGACCAGTCAATAGTAAAATCCCTAAATTTTGTGCAATCGCACTTTGAGTAATATTGTTCTTGACAATTTTTTTCACGCAACTGTGGGCAAAGTGATGAACCTCAAACCATTGTGCAGCTGAACAACTGAACCTATTGAAAATGCTCATTTTATACTGAATCACACATGAATCACCTGTTAACCAGCGGAATGTTCCAACAGGTTCTTTTTTCTTTTCTTTTTTTTGAAGATTCCACAACTTTTCCAGTCTTCCCTTTTCCTGTCCCAAGTGTTTGGAATCTTTTGCAAGCCTCAAACTAAGAATTCAAAAATAATTACAAAATCATACAGTTGATAAGGAAAAACTTCAAACTTTTTTATTTGCCCTGTTAAAAACAGGGCAAATAAAAAAGAAAATTATTATTCACTTATTAAATGTACTATTCGCTTAATTATGTTTTTATTTGCATTTGACATTCTGGCCCAATTCTTGAGGAACTGAGGTTGTATATATTAACTATAATTTAAGTAATCTGTTTTGCATGATTGAACAGTAACCTGCAATACTCTATAGCTGTGCACTGGTAGATATAAGATTACCACTGCTTTTTATAATGACCAAATAAAAATACATATCCAGAACTGTTCATCAGAAAATGACTCATTAGGACCCATAACCAGGATTTCCTAACAGCCAAGCTCAATTCAAAGACTCACAATGCTAATTTATCTCAACTGAGGGCATTGAAGATTTCAAACTATTGTTCTGTGATGAAAGAGGAAATTGCCTATTAGAGGGAAGCTTACTGGGTTGACACTTTAAATGCTTTAAATTGCATCAGTTTAAATGAAGAAATTGATTTCAAAGTGTTTCCTTGATTTAGTGGGTTTTTAAATAGCAGTCATATTCAATTCTACTGGCTTCAAATAACACAATGTGATTCTTTAGCCAACTGTTCGATTTGTCCCTTAATCTTTGAGGCGAAGGTCTTCTTTGGTTTATGCGGGCCCTGATGAAGAATCATGTGGGCGAAAATGTGTTCTCATATATTTTTTATTCTACTATTTATGTGCAATAATGCAAAGCAGAACAACCTTCGTAAAGGCATTCAGCTTATCGTCACACAAGAATGTCTTTAACACCAAGAATATATATTATTTATATTTTTCTTGTTTCAAAATTGTTATCAGTGAGCACTATTTTAGCTCCTCGTAAAACTTGTTTTTATTGGAACAAATATATCAAGCATTTTTGTACACAACAGTATCTAATCCATTTGCCAATTTGTTTGCTGACAGGGAACAAGTTGAGGCAACTATATTCAAGTACTCAGCCAGCACATCAATGAATTTTGTAATGGTAGAGGTAGCAACATTGCAACCTGCGTACATTCTGGATTCAGTGTTTACAGGCTGGATCAATCGCAGGGTAATTTGAAAATGGTCTGAAAGCACGCGAGGAGGAGTGTAAATTTCAGCACTACTGCCACCAGCACCAACATCAATTCCAGGAATTAATACCGCACCGAGAGCATGGCTATTACAATGTGTGGGCCAATAAGATTTTATATGAAACCAAATAATTCCTAAATGGCCATAAATGGACATGGGAAGGAGAAATACATTTTCAGTGTGATGTCACACAAATACCATACCTTACAGCAAAGTAAGAGAGAAATTCTACAAAATTCACAGACATCATTGTACATCAAACTCAGGCCAAGCAAGACCACAGGGCACATTACCTCACTTCCAATGCCCCATGCAATATATCTTCAATGAGATATCCAAATTTCCATTTTTTAAAACATTTTTACTGCCAGATTAATGGGACAAGTGCTGCACACAGATGGCCACAACATACACAGCATGGCTGCTCTGTCTCACTGCAGCCCTGTTTTGCACTCTGACAAATGCAGATTCATCACGAAAACCCCAAGTGGCACACTTCATATTCATGTAATGTGGCTAATATGGGTCAACTTTTCCCATAAATCAGACGTTTCACTCTTGAACTTTCAACACACTTTACATTCTGAAGAAAAAAAAAAAAAAAAAAAACCGAGCATCTTCCTGTTGTAGAATTCTCTTATAATGCCCAGAGTGGATTATACCAGAAATGCCCACACATGCACAGCTATTGATGGCTTTTTTGATGCCAAAGAGATGTACCATTAGTGTCTGAAGTCAGAATACACACAGGGAAAGCCCTCCACTGATGCAGACCTCACAAGTGTCTTGGGTGGGATGCTTACAAAGACAGGCAGGGCCTTTTAGTCACAGGTGCGAGCTCTGTGGCCTCAGTTACAGCATTAATACAGCCAACTCAGGTCCTATTCAGAGTGGCAAGTACTATTTTTTAACAAAGAACGCTGCATTGTAATCAACTCAAATGGAATAAAAAATTGTTTTTTAGTGATGGTGTTTAGAAACAAAGCAGTGAACTCCAAACCTTTGTCACTAAAGCGTTGGGAAAGCAACAGGTTAACCATTCATTGCACATGAGCACAGTTTAGTGCCACTTTCATATTTTTGACCATGGATTCTAACATTGCAGTCCGGAATTTCTCCCTAACCTCATGCAAACCATTCCAGAGTTTGCATTCCAGCCAGGAAAATAAAAATGTAATCACTTCTTTAATGAAATGGATTGATTTTCGCAGTTTCAGATGACACAGTAAATACACCATTGAAAACAATGCGAATGCGTTCAAGTATACCCTACGGTGTCCACATATAAATTCATATTTCCGACAGATTAACTAGTACCGTAAATAAACATTTGGCTGAAAATTTTCCGTCTTAAGAACATACAAACCGATTACACCGTTTCTATACGCTATTAGAATATAGTCAGCGTCATGTTTAAAACTTTTTTTCAGTGCAGAAATACCACTGATTTATGAAATCGCAAAGGTTATCCACCATCACGCAAATTGGGCAGGTCATAACCTTCAGAATCATGACTGTTTTCACAAAAACGCAGGAAAGATGGCAGGTTCGTTTTTCGAGCCAGATAATCGAATGACCGTGTACCGCGTAATTCCAGCTGGAGCTAATTACGCAGCGGTAATGATAGAAAAACACGGTCTCCTACTGAGGGCTTTTGAAGAAGCGATATTATTTTTGTTTCGCTATCGGGAAAAGCATGGACGGTTCACGCAGTCTGGAACAATCACGCACCATTCCCGTCATACTAGTTCATATTCTGCGGAAACATGCCAACAGAAAGATGGCCAATTATGGAGAGCATTTTTCAGTGCGTTGCCACGTAACTATCTCCAGTCTCCAAATACTTTCTTCAAATTATTCGAATGACTGACCATACGATTATCGATAGGAATATATACAATATGGTAAGAGCAAAGCAATATCCAGAGCCCTGACCACATTTTAAGAAACCGTCTCCTCTCCTTCTGACTTCACGTCTGAAAATGTGCACAAGCTTCTCTGCGCCATATATATAGCCCTCTAAAAATAGCTCACCTTTCACTGCCATGTAGAGCTTGAGTGATAGCCTTGATCAGCCAATCCCGTCATTCTAAGGGGTTGAACTCCTCCCTAATAGTACAGTTTAGCGCCGCCCTAATTGGTCGTGTATGAGATCATCAACCCTATTCACCTTATATGGCAACGCACGGGATGATTGACAATAACTACCCCGCCCCTACGGCCCCTTGGCTCGTATTGCACACTAGACAGCTACTCTAACTACTCGCCTGCTGTACCAGCACTGCCTGGCGAAATAGCGACCTGGAATTTTAATAGCAAGGACTGTAGTCTGGGAATACGAATATAGATATGGAAGTTTCATGTCTTCTCGCTTGTACTCCAGTTCTGGACTGAAGACCAAAGGGTTTACACCACAGAAACGGGATTGCACTTTAGTGACAGGCTTAAATTGTTTCCCTAATTTTTTTATGCCCTATTTGATTCGCATGCATACATCTTTACTTGTTAGAGCACAACGCATTCGGACGTGAAGATTTCGCTGTTGTTCTAAACAATTAGACTAAACTGGGTTTTGTTTACCGGATCAATTAAATTGTTATCATAAAGAGCATCGACATGGACGTGTTGGCGAATCACAGTATTTTTCAAGAACTCCAGCTCGTGCATGACACCGGCTACTTCTCTGCGATGCCGTCCCTTGAAGAAAACTGGCAGCAGGTGAATATTTTACCTTACTTCGACCATGTTCCTAAGATAATTGTTATTGGCTTGTTCATCCTTGCACTTTCGCTTTATCTCGTACTGCTAACACATGCTGCTCTTCTGTCAGACCCAAACAGCTGAAACTCTAGTAGAGGCGGAACTCGTTGCGTTCTGCTGCAAAGGAGCGCACTTGCATACTTTAAATATTCCGATCACTTTTTTGCTGTTACTGCTCGTTGCTATAGCATTTTTCGCTACTTACATTGCAGGATAATGCTATGCTTAACATAAAAAGAAGCGAATAAATTAAATAATGAGTTATAGCCGGCTCAAATTCTTACTGGATATGTAACGATTTTAAAATAAGTGGAAAATAACACGTAATTAAATTGTTTTCCTGTAATGACAATGCTTCCTTGTGTGAATTCTTAATGAGTTCATGGTGTATTGATTGCTGAATGCAGAACGCACATCGACCTGCCAGTTCATCCTTTCTGTTGCGCGTCAGTTGTAAAGAATTCAAAACCTGACAGCGTGCGGTACGAGTGACTTCGTAACATTTAAATTCCGTGTGACTTATACTTATGTGTCGAAGAGTTCGTTAATTAGTGAGTTTTGAGCTCCTTTGCGGTGAAGGCTAAGGGCAGTTACAGAATTACGCATCAACGCTTTTCTATTGGGGGGGGGCAATAATGTGTGTCAAGCGGCCATGAAAACCGTGTGGAAGATCGGAACTAAGCTGGACTATATTGTATTAATTACTGTCAGGGCTCACGTTGCGTTCTGCATCAATAAAAATTAAAGTTCCATGTTCCTTGCCATGTTCTGACAGTGCGCCTTCGCCATGCGCTCATTTTCTGTAATTAAATTTTCCGCAGGGGACCGGCAGACAAAGCAAGCACATGGTCAAACAGATTTGCACTCTATTAGTCCTGATGCCAGGATACCATACCATGCGTGGCCTTGTGTCAATTCAGACACGATGATTTGTCGTAAATGCGTTTATTGCAAATATTTAATTATGGTGCTTTTCAATTGCTGCTGCGAAGTCCTATAAAGAACAGTTTAAGGGGCTGTGCAAAGAGATGTCAGCTCCTCATCAGAGCCAAGGAGGGTGGGGATGCGAGTCTCCAGTAGTTTCGATTCGTTGATCAGAGATGGTTGAGCGCCACGCGGCAGCTCAGCATCCCGCATAAACGCGACTTTGCGCACGTAACAGCTCATTGCTATTCCATGTGCTCGCGCACAGGGACGGGAAGAGCGGCGGGGCAGTTATTTAACAGTGGTCTGTGAGGTACAGCTCCGCCCCCCCTCCCCCGCAGAGCGCACCCCAAGCCTGGCAGTGCGCTATTGGAAAGCTTGGCTCCGGCCGGCTGTATCTGACCACTTTTCGCAATAATTGGCCCCTCACTGTCAGTTAGATTGCCAGACCACTGTCTGAAGCTCCATCAATTTTCCTGGCCTCTGCTCAACCATGTCCATCTCTGTCTTCTGAAATGATTTGGTTGCATTTCATTTATTTATGTAATTGATATTTCCTATTATGTACTTGTATGTGTTAGTGCATAAGAAAATATGTGCATTTGATTGAGTGTGTGTGTGTGTGTGTGTGTGTGTGTGTGTGCGTGCGTGGGTATGTTCACACTTATGTTGGTAGGTGTGTTGTTCAGAACATTTGCGCACGGGGGTTGGGAGTTTGGGGTTTGGTTGGGGTAGGGTGGTGGGGGTGTGTCTGTATCTGTATGCATGTGTATAAAATACCTATTATGCTCCTGCATTGGCTAGGGGCTGTAGCTCTTCCCTTCTTGTTTGCCCAGCTGTCTACCTGCTGGTCTAGTGTACTGGCATTCAGGATGGGTTTGTGCTGACAGCATCAAGCAGAAGCAGAGTCAGGACTGAGAGCCTAATAAAGTGATAAACTGCCCCCCACTGGCCTGTATGCTGTATCCTCCATATCAAAGCATGGGGCTGTGGAGAGTAACTGAATGAAACCAAAAATGTCCAATTTGTTCCCAGTGCATACTGCTGCAGCCTGCTGTCTTCTGCTGGCTTTCTGGTGTCCATCTCGGTTGGAGACGATACAGATGTGTCTGAAATAACTTATGTGCGTAATATTCCTCAAGCGAATTGAGTATTTGTGTTCAGGAAGTTATGTAGGCGTGATTAAAACCCCTGATTAATCACCAGATTTTAAGGGTTTTGTTGACCGTGGCTGTCTCGGAGACTACCGTGTCCTGAAAATATGTACAGTCCTATTCTGCTTACTGTCTGAAAACCCCTCTATATCATTTTCTGGCAGCTTAATGAATATCGCCCAAGTTGCCTAGCCCTTGTAATGAGGACCCTTGTGCTCATCCTCATGATCAACTGAATTTGATGGGACCTCAAAAGTCTGCTTCTTCCTCTGTGTGGAACCTCCTGAAAAGTTTGAAATACTCTTTTTGATACAACAGAAATATGTACACAACCCAGGATTTTGAGTACATTAACAAGTGCTGTCTTTACAATATTTACTTTTTAGGGGAATGTAAATATACTGAGGACACAGCTGTTTAGAGTCAGTTTCAGATGCATCGCTGGAAACTGTAATCACAGCTGTCTCAGAGCTGGAGAGACCTGAACACTGTATTCACAGCTCTCTCATTACAGGCAAGACTAGATTTCTACAATCACAGCTATTTTACTGTAAAACATTACAGTAGTGCGTCTCCCCAAGGGGCTTTGTACAGAGAGAGAGAGAGAGAGAGAGAGTGCATCTCAAGGGCGGCCCATCTTTCCCCCGCAGTCTCTGTGGTCATCTGACTGGCTCTGTCACCCCTCTTATGAGGGTGAGCTGGTAATTGGGTCATTCAGTGCCTCTATCTCTACTGTGTGTGGCCAACACGGTCCATGCCTGTCGGGCTGATTTCTTGTCGTATTCTGTCCATGTTGTTGTTCCGTAGTTTTCTTTCTGACTTCAATTTTGAAGCTTGAGGTAGCTGGGGAATCCTCTCTGACCGATTTATATGTCCATAGTTTGAATATACATCGCAGGGCCGTGTTCAGCTGCACCCCGGGCTACTATTGTCAATGCAAAGGGCAGACTGGCCACATAGGGAAGTTATAGGAAGAGTCAAGGAATGGAAGACTACTGGTGAGGCCTGCTCCCATGAAAGTCATAGCCCAGTTCAGGGAAGTTGCTCATAGGCTGGGCTTGTGGTCTCTTGTGTTAGATTGCTGGTTGGCTGGTATTGTTCATGGTTGGAGGCTGTCATGTACCAGAGATGCACATGTCATACGTGCTGTGATGGGATGAGTGGCTGTAAGCTTATGGTAAATGTGTAGGAGTATTCTTTGGCTTTAATAGAGGAAAACACAGAGGAACAATTTGTAATTCTTCAAGTAACCCCCTTTCAAAGGTGTACAGTGTTCAATCCCAAGATAGAACAGTTTTTTTATGACAAAGAACCCTTGAACTAGATCACATTCCCTTATGGAATCACAAGGTGTCCTTCTCTTGTCTGAAAGTGTAATGTCTGTATAGGATATTAGGTGCACTGTGTGCCTGCCTTACTGCCCCCCGCCCCCCCTTCATGCTTATGATACACCCCCATAACTGCCCTAACAGACCGCATTAATACTGGAGCACACCATACTGCTGTACGGTCCCCAACTTTCCATTCCTGTATGACTTCAATTCCTTTTTTTTTAATAAACCCAATTTTCAGTTCTGATTTAAGTTTTTGAAATGGTCTACGCAAGTAATTCTTTGAAAATTCTGTCCATTATTCAGGCACTGCATGTATTTTAATGCAATGAAAATTGCTGTATTTAAGCTTCAAATAAACCTGCTTTTGCTCATTCCTGGCAAAGAGGTAAATTATAATAATTGAAAAATACCCCACTGCTCCATTGAAATGGGTCTAAGGTACTTCAGTCTAGGAAGTTAGAGAGAAATTCTAATTTTTTGTGTTGCCCTCCTGCCTTCCCTGTCCCATGACAGCCTATTATATTATACTATGGCTAATTTCAGTTGCAGCACAGCCAGATGTCCTTCTGTCGGTGTCTGTTTTGCCTTGGACATTGCAGAGTCAGTTTTGCTTGCTGTGTCATCAGACCATCCGGTGTTTTCCTGTGCTAAGGAGTTGCCCTTAAGGCAAATTTACTGCAGCCAATTGAGCTGGTGATTTTGGATTAAAAGATTAATTGGTTACTGAGTATTACACCTGAGAAACATTTCAGTGTGGTTAGAAAGACTGAGATGAAATGAGATTTTTTGAGTCAGTCCAATGCTGGCTAACTTTACTTATCCATGTCCCTCTTCTGTTCTCAAAACATACAGCAGCTGTGTGCATGTTTTTACATGCATGTGTGTTTGTGTGTGTATGTGTGCGTGTGTGTGCGTCTGTTTACCTACCCTTATGGGGACCAATTGTCCCCACAAGATATGTAATTCCAGATTTCTCTGTAATTGTGGGGACATTTTCAGGTCCCCTCAAAAAAATTGAGCTATTTTAGGGTTAAGGGTTAAGGTTAGGGTTGGGATAAGGTTAGGGTTAGTTTAAGGTTAGGATTAGGGTTAGGGTTAGGTATGTAGTGTTGAGGGTTAAGGTCAGGGAAAGGGGTCAGGGAATGAGTGCAAGTCTATGGAATGACCCCACAAGACATGAAAACAAACGAGACGTGTGTGTGTGTGTGTGTGTGTGTGTGTGTGTGTGTGTGTGTGTGTGTGTGTTGTGTGTGTGTGTGTGTGTGTGTGTGTGTGTGTGTGCGTGCGTGCGTGTGCTTGCGTGCGTGCCTGCACATGCAGTTGTTTGAATGTTTGAGTAATTTTTGCTTCAAAAAGCATGGGCAATATGGCATAGAAGTTTTGTTAGAATTTTCTCTTTGTGGGAAGCATATTGTACTGCATAATAAAAATAGTACACTTAAATAATTTATGAGCCATTGATCTATTATAAGTTACACTATAAAAAAGATATTAAAATTCCGATCTGGAGCCCCATTAATACGCGAACACAACCTCGTTTATTCTGAACTACATCACCATTAATACGGTAGTGCACCCCTGCTAATACAAAAGCACTCTCGCCTGCATCATATCATCCATCCACTCAGACTGCAATCAACCCCCACAGGACACTACTAAACCCTGAGGGTTGCTGTGGGAGCCATCGTGAATATCAGGGCAGCTCATTGGTTCTCCTCCCGAAATGAGACCACCTGAAGCCGTCTGCCGCAGAGTCGATGCGCCTGCACAGCGCTCCCTCGCTAAATTTCTCTGCATTATATCGATTTGGCAGGCTCTTATCCTAAGTGACTTATGAAACCAAGAGTAGAAGTGCATACCGGGCCCGCTTCTTCAGAAAGATAATTGACATTCTCAGGGCTGGACTTAGAACTTCTCAACTGCTTAAATGGGTTTAGTAGTAAGAGTAACTGTTCAGTCGGCATAGTCATGTGAAAAAACAAACATATTCACCTGACCTGTCAGGCTCCAGCATTGAGCATTACTTGGAGTGCAGAGATTTGCCTGAGTGTCGTTGGAGAGGTTTAGGCTTAAGAAGGACTGTAGGTGCTGTCTGAAGTGGCAGGTCTCTCGTTCACGTGGGATAATAGTGTTTCTGTTTTCTCGATTTCCTTCTGAAGTTTGGGTTTTCCCCTTTCTGCACCTCTGTGTGGCACTGTGCCCAGTTGAATAGGTTTCCTGGTAATGTGGGTTACGACAATGCAGGTTATGTAATCAACACTGAAGAACTGTGGCCCCTACTTCCGAGAACGACAGAAAACTGTGACTTGCTGCGGAAAAGTACCTGGGACTGGGACCATGTACTGGGGCGGGGGGGTGGAGACAATGATGGAGTGGGCGTAGAAGTGTAAATACATTTAAATCCCTCTGAATCCCCAAATGTGGAGATGGAGAGATGGGCTGGCAGAGACAAAGAGGAAGAGGGAGATAAACGTGAACAGAAACTGCTGACACAAATGTGCCTGTTAATATAGCCTGAGGATACAGTCTAACGATACAGAAAGTATCATTCACACAGTCTTTGTGCATCCTTTCACTTGATTTAAATGGTAAGATGCAATAAAAGATAAGAATTTATTAATATATGTAATTATAGTTTGAATGTGTTTGGAAGGTTTTCCTTGCCACTGTCATTCTTAGCTTGCATGTGCTGTGTGGGCTAGGGAATACTGTGAAGCTCATTGGGCCAAATGTTTCTCGAAATGTTCTTCTGAAGTTTCTTTTGACCTGATCTGACGTGACCTCACATTAACTTAATGGAGTTAAGAGAATAGCATGGACATATTTAAATGCTTACGCAATGCCAATGTTTGAAGAACCCTGCCATTATGGTGTCTTAAATTTGATTTTAAATATTCATAGATCTGAATATTTCCATTTGAATGAAGTTGAATATGAGAGCAGAGGGACAGAGAGAAAGGGAGAGAGAATGAGAGAGAGAGAGAGAGAGAGCAGTATTGGTCAGATGAGCTCATGGCTGAGCTAGTTTCTGTGGGCTGACTGGTCAGTCAGGCTTAACAAAACCAGTCCAGCCAGTTTGAACTTTACAATTTCAACACTGCTGCTTTTTAATTGAGATAAGACTTTTTAAGCTTTGCCAAGCATGACCTTAATCTACTGTCAACAGTTCCTGCCCACTGTGATGAAGTACAACAATAGAAAATGTATTACTGAATCAGAATTTTCAGTAGCTCAGCTCAGTATAATTTGGATCTGTATTTTCTGGTGTTACCAAGACTTAATTACTTGCCTAACTCAGGGTAGTGAAATGACAGATCCCAGAAATTGCTCCATTGTCCCAAGCAGTCACGGAAGACAGGTTTGATATAACCTCTGCAGCCATTGTGGGATGCCAGGCCTTGTCTGTCACACTCCGGAGGTGCAAGTCATCTTATTTTATAAATTCACTGTCACTGTTGGAGCGAGTGGCCGTGAGTCAGCTCCTGTGTCTCTTTTCTCCTCAACAGGGGATGTTTAAATGATAATTGTCCCTTAATGCATCTTTTATGAGTTCGTTTATATTATTTATCCTGGGAATTGGCAGATACAGGTTTCTGCATTGCAGGAACTAGGCTTCTGTTTGCTCTGCAGTGTGGGGACAGAGCTGGCCCAAACCCAGAGGGGTAAAATGGGGTCTGTCGGGCAGGATCACAGATGAGCCTCAGCTTTGGGGTGCCGAGCCCAGCGTTCACACCTGGGAGTGTCTACTAAACAGTAAAAGGGTCAGGGACCCTCAAGTAATGTGCCTCATACACAGAAAGCTGGAGTGCAGTGACTACCCAAGGCTTTAGAGCTAAAGGGGAAATGCTGATGTCATAAGTGTTTTCCCTCTGGGAAGGGGGTGACTTGTAATGTTTTGGATATAATCCGCACTTGCTCTTGGCTTTTCTCCATTTCTGTCATCCTGTTCTCACCCATCTCTCTTTCTTTCGTACTCTTACTGTCTGTCCTTCTCTATTTTTTTTTCATCTGTCTCTCACTTTCCTGATGGACTGGATTATCTTTATGCCCCACTGTTTTCCAAACTGTCTTTACTGTTTAACCTGTAATAACAGAATCTCATAAATAGAAGACTGTGATGGCTATATTCATTATCATTGAGAAAGGGCTTGTGTGTCGAAAAAAAAACAGGATGAGCTCTTTGTGAGCAGGAAGTGAAATACTCCTGTATAAAGAGGACTCATATGACTGCCTCCTGGGCATGTGCTGAATTAAACGGCTCCTACATTGGCTAAACCCTATTGAAATTCCCTCTCAAAAAACACCACCAACAACAAATTCAATACATCTTCTGAGCCTAAGGGTGTGTGTTGGAACTGTACAAGATTAGCATATTCTGTGGCCCCTTCTCAGTTTTATTCATTGAGCTACACTTAAAGTCCAGGTAAAGCAAGAGAACAGTATGTGTTCTGACTTAGGCTCATTTTAATGAACAAAAAATCGCTAAGGAAGCAAAATATTGTGTCAAAACTGCAGAAAAAAAAGTATCACAGCATAAAGGATGTGTGTAGGGCTGGGAAAAATATCGCTATTATAGCAATATTATAATGTAAGACATTGCCTGGGATTTTGGTGATCATGGTATTGTTTACATGACGCAGGTTTTGCCGATTCTGGTTTTAAGGGCTGCTTTAAGGTGCTTTCACACCGGACTTCACACGACAGATTACATTCAAAGTCAATGCAAAGACGCGAATAATTCGCGTCTTTGCATTGACTTTGAATGTGATCTGTCTTGCGAAAAATTTGTTTCGCGTCCCGTGTGAAAGTGGCTTTACACTTTGGGGGCTGCTTTACGGTAAAGGGATGCAGTTTTAGCCCTTAGACTGCTTTAGCTGTTGATTGTACCTGCTTGGTTGTAATTACTTTGTGAGAGCATTCATAGTTGTCCGTACAACGTCACCACGATGACAACATCAAGGTATTCGGTCAAACATACTGTGATGTTTGATTTTTTTCCATATCACCCTGCCCTAGATGCGTGGACACCAAATTGATTTCTAAATCTAAATAATAGTAATGCATATCATGGTATGGATTACTTATGTAGCTGTGAGTTTTTCTGCATTATTATTATTATTATTATTATTATGTGGTATGTCTAAATGCAGTCTAATCATTTGTAGACTCATGTTAATTAATATATTTTATGTTTTGGTCATGGTTATCTTGGCATTGATTTGAAATTGTGGGAGAGAAAGTGAGTGCGTGGGTGCGCACAGCAGTCTTTACGAAATACCCAAAACAGCTGAAATTCCCTCTTTGTGTTTACCCTGATGTCAAGTCTTAACCTTGAATTCTGTGCCAAGCGTGTACATCACTTCCTAGCTGTAAGCATGGAGTGCGAGACGGCGACCTTGCCTTTTCAGCCTTTGTCGGCATTGCAGGTAAATCACCACATCTGCTGCACAGGGACTGGAGTCCTGACAGAATTTCAGCCTGGCGGGGAGTAATATTGTTACAAAGGAAACGGCGCTGTAGGGAACAGGGGTTTGTGTCTGCGTGAGCATGCATGCACATGCGTGTGTGTGTGTGTGTGTGTGTGTGTGTGTGCGTGCATGTGCATATGTGTGTGTGTGTGTGTGTCTGTGTGTGTGCATGCATGTGCATGTGTGTGTTTGTGTGTGTGTGCATGCACACACAGACTGGGTTGAGGTGCTGCTAATACAAAGTACAAAAATACAAATATGATAATTTCTCACCCCCCCTGCCTCTCCTTCTGTGCTGCTGGTTAAAATGTGCTGAACTCCTTCAGTGCTGTCTTGGTAATATATTGAGAGCAGAAATATTACTTCCTCTTCATTATTTTCAGCTGCAACCAGCAGCTCTATTGCTCGCTATGTCGATTGGTCCGCAAAAATTTCTCCACCCTCTGGTGGTTACAGAGGAGGTTGTAACCTCCTTTTTTGGCCTTAAGAGGCTGAAATTTGGTGTGGACGTCAAATGTATGTGTGTTTGTGTGTTTGAAGATGTGTGTTTGTGTTCGTGCCACTTGGCAAAAAAGGGGTTGCAGCAGTGGGAGTGGCCTTTAACAAAAATGCACATAACCTTTAAACGGATTTACGCTACGGAGCCAAACTTTTTAATGGACACGCCCACACACACATACACACACACATACGTACAGTGAGACATACAAACACACAAAACACACAAACATGCCATTTTGTCTCGTTTGTTTTCATGACTCATGAATCCGTTGCCATGGGCACATGTAGGCGGCATCACTGGACTAAGTAGAGTTCTTTTTTTTTTTTTTGGTGACAACTTGTCCCACCCCCTGCTCTTTGGCCACGCCCCTTTCATTGCTTATGAATTGTTTGTCATAGATTCATGCGGGAGGCGTCAACACTCAGCAGAGAGTTCCTGTTTCATTGCTTGAGATTGCCCCGCCCCATTCTCTACCCACGCCCTTTTTCACGACTCATTATCCATTTGTTTTAGGCACTCGTGGGAGTTGTAATTGTACTAAACAGTTCATTTTTCACTGGTGACGGTTTGCCCCGCCCCCAAAAATATTACCACTCCCCTTTTCATAACAGCTGAAGCTTTTGTCCTTGGCTCTTGTGGGAGGCATCATTTGACTCAGCAGAGGTTCTTTTTGCAGTGGTGTGGGTTAACCAAGTATCTCGTAAAGGTCAAGTGTGTGTTAGGTTGTGTGAGTGTGAAGTCATGCAGGCATGAATGTCTTTGCGTACGCTGTCACAGCTATTGCAAATCCGCACTTGTTTATCGATGAGTGTGTCTAGCATCCCCATTGTTGTTTTTTTTTTTGTCTTTTTATAGAACTATGCAGATTGACTCAGTGAATAGTTTTTGAGGTTGAGTCTGTATTGGTGTAGATCAAGAGTTGGGATCAGCCTCTGTATAGGTGTAAATCAGGAGTTAGTTTAAGCCTGAATACAGGTATGAATCATCTGTGAGATGAAGTGTACATATAGGTGTAAATCAGAAGTTAGGTTAAGCCTGCATGTACATGTGAATGTACATGTGGTTGTGAATCATGAGTTGGATTGAACCTGCCTAGGTATGAACTTTGTGTTGAGTTGAGCATGTATAAGTGTGGTGCCAGTGTGGGGTTGAGTGTGTAAGTGTGGTGCCAGTGTTGGGTTGAGTGTGTAAGTGTGGTTCTCAGTGTTGGTCTGAGTGTGTAAGTGTGGTTCCAGTGTTGGGTTGAGTGTGTAAGTGTGGTTCCAGTGTTGGGTTGAGTGTGTAAGTGTGGTTCCAGTGTTGGTCTGAGTGTGTAAGTGTGGTTCTCAGTGTTGGTCTGAGTGTGTAAGTGTGGTTCCAGTGTTGGGTTGAGTGTGTAAGTGTGGTTCCAGTGTTGGGTTGAGTGTGTAAGTGTGGTTCCAGTGTTGGTCTGAGTGTGTAAGTGTGGTTCTCAGTGTTGGTCTGAGTGTGTAAGTGTGGTTCCAGTGTTGGGTTGAGTGTGTAAGTGTGGTTCCAGTGTTGGGTTGAGCGTGTGTAAGTGTGGTTCCAGTGTTGGGTTAGTGTGTATAAGTGTGGTTCCAGTGTTGGGTTGAGCCTGTATAAGCATGATACCAGCGTTGAGTTGAACGTATATAAGTGCGGTGCTAGAGTTGGGTTGAGCCTGCATAAGTTTTGAACCAGAGTTGGGTAGAGCCTGTGTATGTGTTGTTGTATTAGAGTTGGGTTGAGCCTATTTAAGGGTAGTATTAGAGTTGGGTTGAGCCCGTAGAAGTGTGGTACCTGTGTTGGGTTGAGTGCGTCTAAGTGTAGTATCAGAGTTGGGTTGAGCATGTATAGATGTGGTGCCAGTGTTGGGTTGAGCCTGTATAAGTGTAGTACCAGTGTTGAGTTGAGCCTGCGTAAGCATGATACTAGAGCTTTGTTGAGCCTCTCTGTGGCCCATGGAGTGGGTTTTTCTCTGACTTTGGGAAAAGGACTTTAATTGGGACGATTCCCATTTGTTCCTGGGTGCTGGGCGTGGTCTCCATGCCAATCAGCTCTGGATGGAGTAAGTTTGGGCATGGCATGGTTCCCATGGCAACCAGCAGTTGGTGCTGCCAAATGTGTGATTTAGGGGAGGAGAAGCTGATGTAGTAGAATGAGAGCTAAATAGATCTGAGCTATTTTAATCAGGGATGCAATTCATGAGAGACATGAGCAGCATTCTCACACCAACTGTGTGTGTGTGTGTGTGTGTGTGTGTGTGAGTGTGTGTTAGAGAGAGAGAGAGAGAGAGAGAGAGAGAGGGGGCATGTGTTCCCAAGTGTGAGAGAGAAAAAAAAACAAAGAGAATGTGTGTGTGTGTGTGTGTGTGTGTGTGTGTGTGTGTTAGAGGGAAGGGGAAGGCATACTGTGCAGTCTGTGCATGCGGTGCATGCAAACATGTGATGTTGGGATGGTATCTCTGGATTACTGTGTTTGTAGCAGGTCCTTTAGACCTGACAGAGTTCTGCCATAGATTAATTAAGTGTCTGTGGGCATCTACTGGCCAGTTAGTCACTGTGCCAGTGATTTTACAGGGCCACACAGTCACTGTGCCAGTGATTACACAGGGTTAGACAGTCACTGAGCCTGTGATTGTACAGGGTTAGACAGTCACTGTGTCAGTGATTTTACAGGGTTAGACAGACAGTGACCCTGTGATTTTACAGGGTTAGACAGTCACTGTGCCAGTGATTTTATTGGGTTGGACAGTCACTGTCCCTGTAATTTTACAGGATGAGACATCCACTGTGCCAGTGATTTTTACAGGGTTGGACAGACACTGTCCCTGTGATTTTACAGGGTTAGACAGTTACTGTGCCACTGATTTTATTGGGTTGGACAGTCACTGTCCCTGTAATTTTACAGGATGAGACCTCCACTGTGCCAGTGATTTTTACAGGGTTGGACAGACACTGTCCCCGTAATTTTACAGGGTTAGACAGTCACAATGCCAATGATGTGTTGTATCACTGGATTAGTCGGTCACTTAGTTAAAAAGAATAATGTAAATGCTTTTCATCTTTTGTTAAAGGGTTGTCTCACCTAGTTTTTCCACAGCTGGAAGCCTCCAGTTTAAGGCTTATATCTCTTATATCGTCTTTGCAGAGCAGGGCTACAGCCAGGGTAACAGGGTTATAGTGAGGGATACAGGGTATAGCCAGGGTAACAGGGTTGTAGCGAGGGTTACAGGGTATAGCCAGGGTAAGGGTTGTAGCCAGGGTAACAGGGTTTTAGCCAGGGTAACAGGGCCGCGTGTGCTGGGCTGGAGGCTGTGGACGAAGGCTGTAGCTGTGGGAATAGAGAAATAGCCATGGGAACAGGGCAGTAATTGTGGGAAGCGGGCAGTTGGCAGGGTAGCGGGGCCATAGCTGGGTGAACTGCGCTGTATTCGGGGGAACGGGGCCTCTCAGCTGCAGTATGTGCCCAGCTGTTGTGGGATTTACATTCCAAGAGAGAGTAAAAAGCACCAGGAAGCGGAACTCCTTGGAATTTGGTTGCCCGGGTTGGTTTCACTCCGCAGGCAGTGTTGTTTGAGACGGACACATGTTGCATGGTGAAGCGGGCAGCTGAAAATGCTGGCAGGGAAGAACTAGCCCCCGAGCCCAATCTGCACTACACTCCATCTGCAGAGCCAGCAAGGATTGAGGTGGTACAAATCGGCCAGTGCGTTTACCAGCTGCGGCCTCAATAATTACCGCTTCTGAGGGTAATATCCTGGGCAGGAGCGGCGATTTAAAAAGGAAAAAGTCTGTTTATGTGCACTAGCGTGAGCGCAGGAGAGCCGAGCCGGCCGCTATCGCCGGGAGCAGAAGCAGCAGACCTGCGATATCTCTCCTCCTGCAGCCGCCAGCACTGGCTGTTAGGGATTTTAACAGCTTTTAAATCCTCTCCCTCTGCTGTGTCAAAAAAAGTTTCACATGTGAATGACCCTCGCGTAAGGTCTAGATAAGTGTGTGTGTATGTGTGTGTGTGTGTGTGTGCGCGCGTGTGCGCACATATGTGCATTTGTATATGTGTGTGCGTGCGCGTGTATGTGTGTGTGTGTGTGTGAGTGCATGAATGTTAGAGTAGTGGCAGTGACTCGATGTGGCATGCCTTATAAAAAGGGGCATGTCCTCTTGCCTCTCCTGAGTATTTTCCGAAACGCGTTTTCCCTCTATTTCACAGAGAGAGAACAGAATATGGCTTGAAGGTGTTGTAGCGCTGAAAACTGAAACCATTGTGCTCTGATCCATGATAAGACGCTACGCCTCAAGTGACAAAATATAATCATTCGGTGACTCCGTATAACCAATCCGGTGACTGTTCTCTCTCTCTCCTCAGACATTGTAATCCAGGACTTCATACGAGGGAAACACAGATATTTGTGGTTGTCTGCATTCATCAGTGTGTGAACCCTCCAACACCCCCTCCTCCCCTCACACACACAAACACACACACACACACATTGGGTTTCTTAGCTTTTCCTGGTGCCTTTTTTCCTCTCTGGATGATGATGGATGTGCTCGTCATTCAGACTAGAGAAATGAAGGCAGTCTAATGTCAGCCCCGAGGGCGGCGCTGCTTAAAGAGGTAAAGGTTGTTTGGGGTGTGGCTTTCGGATTCACTTTGTGCCGTCGGCTGACGGAGATGAGCCTACCATGCGTTCTGCTGTGTTATGTTCCTAGACCTTTTAAGATCTTACCTGAAGTGGTTATAGGGTAACATACTGTCTCAACTAAAATGAAGGCAAGACTTTAGCAGTTATGGGTCAATGTTGGCTTCGAAAAGTTTGACGCCCTTTACTATTTATTGTAGATTCGTCCAATCAGGCTGCATGACAGTGTCTGAGACATGAAATTCTTGTGGCGCTCAACACTTTATTCAATTGACAGCACATCATTTTTTCAGGCGACTCTTGTCAAAGGGATATTTCAACATTTTGGCAAATTGGCCTATTACCATAATCCCTATAGTTATACGAGTAGGTACATTACCTTTAGTTATCCGTGCCTGTTGTTTTGAGATTCGGGGGGGAAAGACGCGAGCTGCTCAGCGAACATAACTAAAGTGAACGGTACAGGTCCCTCCCTCCTTCAAAACTCCCTTCAAAACTCATCAAATACGCAATCCAGCAGCTCCAGAATGCTCTCGTGGACAACTTGTGACCTGCACATTCACTTAAACTGGACAAGTTGATCTCACCTGGGCAATTCAGAGATTTGATTAGAGGTTTTATTGATCTTAAGTGTCATTGTTTTACACAAGTATTTATTTCTTTGTTTATTATATATCTTTTATTTATTTATTTATTTTTAAAGTTTTGTCTTCAAACATTGTTATTTTTACTGTCCTTTGATTTTACTCCTATTCTGTACTCAGGTCTCACTTGCAAATGAGATCTTGATCTCAATGTGACTTCCTGATTAAATAAAGTATATCTTATCTCTCTCATTCGTGCTGTCTCTCCCTCACTTTCTCTCTCTCCCTCTCTCTCTGACTCTCTTTTCCCAGTGGGATATACGTAGGAAGCAGAGAGTGTATTTCTCACAAAATTTTCAGCTTGTGCTCTTGTTGGTTTTTTCATTGATTTTTTTTTTTCAATTTTCAATTTACTTTTTTGGAGGGCAGTATTTGTCAGGTGAGATGTTACGATGATGTGGCAAATTGTATTCCCTTGAGGGTTATGTCAGTTGAAATTTGAAAACTATCCACACAGAATAACTAGTGAGCAGGAAGAGAAACATACAGAGGCTGAACACTTTAACACTCAGCATGGGGGGGGGGGGGGGGGTATTCATCATGAGGGGAGTTAGAAATGTAGCAGTGGGTTTGGGGTGTGTTTTGCGCATGACAGGAATGTGGACGCTGGTTTTGGGCATGTCATGTACATGACAGGAATGTGGACGCTGGTTTTGGGTCATTTTGTACACTACAGGAATGCAGAAGCAGGGAGAGGGGTTGGGTCATTGGACGCCTGATATTTGACTGGAGGCAGAATGGACTGGCTGGGTAACTGGCAGAATCGGGGTCAAGGACAGCAGGTCTGCTGAAGATGATTGAAGATCTGTGGGAAATCTGATTGGCTATTGGGTCCTTCTGTAATCAGGAGGAGTCTTGTGCTGCTGCTGAAAACCCCACATGGGGAAAATTTGTGAAACAGTTTGACTTAGTATCTTGAACTGAATAAACAACCCTAAAACACTGTGGAGATCTGCTCTGCTGTACATTTCATTTTTCTGCCTTTAATATGCACAGGAGGGTAGTTCTGTAGTTTCTGTGTTTAGTGCTGTGTGTGTCGGTAAGAGCCACAGTCCCCTCTGAGCTCTGTAAAATAACAGAACGGGTCCTGTGTTCAGGAAACAGTTCCCCTCCCCCGGAACCTCAAACAGGAGGAAACTGATGTACTGTTATCTGACACACGTATCCTGGGAACTGCACTGCGGCATTTAAAAGCGTGTTTGTATTGGATGTCAAGAAAAATAAGCCGCCGTCATTGACTGACAGTTCAAAACAGAAAACTTTCCATGGAAACAGAGGCATGTGAAGTTGCGGCGCGTGCAGGGCTCTCTGCGGTGGGCTGGAAGGTGCTAATGGGGCCCAGAACGTGTGTGTGTGTGTGTGTGTGTGTGTGGGTGGGGTGGGGTGGGGGGCGGGTACTGTAGGGTTGGGGCCCACATATTTTGCTAAAGAACGGGGCCCATAGCAATATTCCCTCACTGGTCATACTTTAGATAAAGTGTTGCTCGTAAAGGCTTTAGACAGCAGGTATAATGCCTTCATAAATGTCTTTATAAATCATACATAAGGAAATGTCATGCTTCGTAAAGGGTGAAATAACACATCCTTATTCAGCATGTGATGCCAGATGTGACAATGACAATGTCACTTAGCTGACAATGTCACCCTTAGCATTTAGCCACTAGCTAAGTGACATTGTCAGTTATATCACATCTGGCATCATATGCTGAATAAGGATGTGTTATTTCACCCTTTTCAAAGCATGACATTTCCCTATGTATGATTTATGAAGACATTACAACTCATTTATGAAGGCATTATACATGCTGTGTAAAGCCTTTATGAGCAATACTTCATCTAAAGTGAGACCCTATCACTTGTCCCAGAATTCCTATGCACCACATGTATGTGCAATCTACTTATGTGTAGTTCAAGTTCAAGCTCAAGTTCAACTTTATTATCCCAAGGGAAATTAGATCAGCAGCAACCATCAAGACAAAACAAGTACACAAAACAACAACAGAGACACAAACATGAAGAAAATCCACAGTTCAAGTGAAACACAGGATACTTCAACCACTTCAACTGAGTCAAAGGCTGGAACGTTTCAAGCACTGTGTATAAAGTGCATCAAGTCAAGTAAAGTGCAATACAGTAGGTAAAATAAATAATAATGGATAATGCGTACTCGGGCGCGATAGATCAGGGAAGAATAAATAATAATTAAAAGTCGGGGTATAAAACCAGGACATAAGATTGAAAGTGGAAAATTCCACCTATAGTCAATGTATTCATTCACTATCTATGCTTCTAGTCTTGCGTACACTTTGTAGTTATGACCAAGGCTCTCCCCCACGGAGTATGATTAGTGCTTATGTACACATTCTGTGCCTGATCATATGGTGTAACTGTTTGGCGAGGAAGGAATCTTATTTAACAACTTGGTTTTTATCTAGCGTTAAAGAAAGAGCTGATATTTGTAAAAGTGCTTCAGTTTTGTTAGCTTCTCCAGGAGCCCAATTAAATCACGGCTAAATGAAAAGGCCAGATCTGCCCTGTCTTTGTTGAGCGCGGTGTTTTTATCACTCTATTTATTTAAGTTTATCACCTGATTTTATATCCGTGGCCTGGACTCGGCGTGGGAGGAGAGAGGTGCCCATGAGAGAGAAGAGTTGGCCGGGAGTACTGATGGAGGTGTCTTTCAGAGCATCAGGTTGGGCACAGGTGTACAGATTAAAATGAGACTGGGCCAAACACTGGTGTAGCGGAGGCATGTGCAGGTACCCTTATGAAAAATTACTATAGATATGCTGTAGATATACTATAGTAACTCTGTAGTCTACTATAGTGATGCTAAAGTAATTCACAAAAGTCAAACTCTACTACAGTAAACTATAGCAATGATATTCAATTACTATAGTATATTTGCAATAAACTATAGTTTACTGTAGTAAAGTGTAGTTCACTATAGTTTACATAAATTTTACTGTAGTAAACTATAGTTAGCTATAGTAAATTTTTATAAGGGTGTATACAGTATTATACCCACCTCTTTTTCAACATACACTATATCCGGCTATCAGCTACAGTAAAATGCCATTGAATCTGTTTTTTGAGCTACTCAATCTATGTATTTTCCTGCCCAATATTATACTGTGTTTATGAAATTGAAATAAAAAAAAAATTGCAATGGGAAAAAAATAAATAAATAATGCCATTGAAATGCATAGGAGAGTAAACCCACTTTCTTACCATCTAACCCATGATCTACCGATCAAACATTACCTAAAAGAGTATACCCACTTTTCCAGGGACCATTTCACCACTTGGGCCAATCAAGTGAGAGTTGAAGTAGAGGACACCTGTTTAGGGGCCGATTATTAAATTTTGATCAAAGATGGTGGGAGCCTTTGAAGTGTCTGTGCTCAGAGAGCAGACCGGTGCTTTTGGGATGTGTAACATTGTGTCTGTGTCTTTGCTCTGCTCTCTCTCTCTCTCTCTCTGTCAATTCAATTCAAACTGCTTTATTGGCATGAAAATTATGACATTTCATACTTTGTATCATCAAAGCACACAAAATGAATAGATACATATATTTTATATTGAACAACACTTTGAAAACTCAAATGTATAGATAAGGTACAAACAAGAATGAGAACTATTCCTAAGATGAGGATGATTATTATTATTATTATTATTATTATTATATACTTAACATGACATACAGTAAGTGCACAAATACAATTAAGAATTATAATGATAATTAACAATAATATGATAAAAATAAATCTATCTTTTTCTCTATCGCTCCATCTCAAGGTCAGGTTACAGTGGATCCTGTGTTACTTGTATACATGGCTAAGTATAAAATCACTATTGTATTAAGCAGACCTGTAGTCCTTGTTCTGGTCTATAAGAAAGGGGTTTACTGGAGCACTAATCCATGTTGTGTCCAAACATAGAGCGGATTCCTGGAAATGAGTAACAGAAAGGGAGGAGAGATGTGCTGATTGTGGGGGTTTAAACAGTGATGAGGGGTGCGATTATTTCAATGTGCTGCCAGCGTTACCATTCATGTGCTGTTGGTTTTGATCCTTCGAATACAGGAGCCACAGACACGCAAGCTCGCGGTTCGCCCCAAATTAGCCGAATAAAAGGCTCCTTCTTCAGCCAGTCATTGGAGTGCTTAATCACTCCTCGGTTCAGGCTGGACAAAGGCAGAGGACAGTAAAATGAGGAAACCATAAAACAGGTTTACAGGGGTGTGCAGATGGGTGAAGCTGCTTCATTAACTTGGATAATTTGCTGAATCTATTATCTGAAATCAGCAGGATTTAACGGACTGCACTGAGAGAGAGAGAGAGAGAGAGAGAGAGAGAGAGAGACTGTCCTACCATCGTCTCCCAGTCAGTGAGCATCAGTCGGCCGATAGTATTCTCTCTCCCATGGGGCTTTAGTCTCGCAGTGCTAATGTGAGGCCTGTTTTTGCTGAGCTGTCTGTTGGAGGTTCGCTTCATTGGATATGGGATATGAGTGGGTCTCTAATACAGTCTCCTGGATCGTCACCAGAGAAACTGGGGGGTCTGGCTTTGCTTTGACCCATATTTGAACTGAATTCAACACACAGTTCATATTCGTGCGAGCAGTGTGGAAAGCCATTGGAAAACTGATTATCTACTAGATTCTCTAATTTAGTCTTTATCTTTGACATTTTGACCTCTCCCTTTCTCTCTACCTTCTCTTTATTTTTCGTGGAGTGGAGGTTGCTTGTATTTTTGTGATTATGTGCCTGAATTTTTCCTTTGTAATGCCTTTGTAATGCTTCAATGATCGTGTAACACAATAGTCAATAAACATTTCGGTTTCCTGGAGTCCCATAGACACTCCTCGAGGGGCTTGTGTACAAACGTCAGATTTTCTTGTTTGTGTATTGTTCTTTAATTCGGCGGCGTTTATCAGGCCTGTTTATTCTCTACGGCAGCTCCCCGAGAGCTCGCTTTGATTTACGGCCACATGCAAATGAGCTCTTCTCTGTGGTGGGCAAACGTAACGCGGAAAGGCATTATTTTAAAGATGAAATGCGCAGCCTTATCGTCAAACGACAGATGGCGGGTTAAGTGTCTGCCGCTAACTTTCTGGAGAATAAGGAGTTGGGTGAAGGCGGCGAGGCAGTCTGTCATGTTAAAAGTCCCGATAAGCGGAATATGGCAGCTTTATTTTATGCTGATGAAGTGGATAACGGGCCTTGACGGTTTTGTTCGGTTCTGTTCTGGTCGCGCGCGCGTCGGCTTGTAATGAGCCAGAACAATGACGGCAGAATCCCATGGAGACAAATGATACGAGGACCGTATAGAAACTGCTGAGGAGTCATTTTGTGGGCCGTGTTGGGTTTTATGGTGACGCATACCTCACATTAAGCTGTAACGCTTCCCATACAAAGGAAAGACTGTATCAGACATTTTCGAAAGTGATGGCAAGTGTTTTTTTTTTTTTTTTTTTTAAGAAGAGTTTATTTATTTCCCGGGATGTATGGTGATTTAAAGGTTTGTGGGGCACTGGAAATGAAATCCAGGCGATGGAGACTCAGACGCGCTGGAGGCTGGGAGCTGATCTAGAACAGCAGCGGTGATAAATCACTGTGATATCCTGCGTCTCCGAGGGCCTGGAAGCGCACCCATGCTAACGCAGCGGGATCCCACCGTCTCCTCTGCAGCTCTGCAGCACGTGCAGCTTTATGAAGCTGCCGCAGCAGGGATTCAGGTGCAAGGATAATGACTCCAGTCTCAGGGCCGCCTCTGCTAGCATAGCGGTTACAGCAGATAATCATGCGAATTTGATTTTTGGAGAAATTAATGTATGATGGACAAATAAAATAGACATGTATTTTTAATTAAAGGTCCCCTATTATGCCACCAACCATTATAAGCCAGTTCAAAATCTCCCATTCCTCACATCGCAAGGGGGAGTGACCACCCAGAATAATGATGTCTGATTGACTGCTTGGCTGAAGTTGATCAGCTCCTCTTGCCTCTGGTTGGTTACTTCCCCATGTGCACCTGGTGACATAATTTAATGTTGGCTGTTCTTGGCTGGTGTGAAAATGAAAGCAGCCCTGGGGCAGCACGCAGGGTAGCCTTGCGGTTGGTTACTGAACTGGTAACTGAAGAGTCGCTGGTTCAAACCACCATGGGGCTTTGGATTCTGAAATGATCGGGAGAGATGAATTTGGGAAGAATTTGGGAAGAATTCTGCTTAAGTGAAGAACATAGCCAAAAAAACTGCTCTAGGGGCTCTACCCTACCCCTGTTTCCCTCTGTCCCTCCTCACTTATAACTGTTTGATCTGGCATTTCTCCCAGGGTGTCCTTGAAGAGAAACTTGCTCTCGTTGGAATTTCCCTGGTTCAGTAAAGCTTAGAAAAGGCCTTCGAAGAATTGAGGTTGAGACTAGAGACAACTTGATGCCTCTTTTAACTTTAAATACACTTTGCTCTTCATTTTCCTAAAAAGCTCGAGAATGGATTGTTGTTATGCCCAAAACACATCACAAAAAACAGATACCAATGCCAAGCTGCTTGCTCGAGAAGCTCACGGGAGGCTAATGCTAACCACAGTTGACAACAAAATCTACACAGCTTTGAGTTTCATATCAGCGGCTTCCCACTTTCCTGGCCTGAATTATGATTGGAAATGGAAAATATAGCCTAAATATGTCGAGGGTTAGCTATCATTACCCTAATGTTATTTTCTTTACTTGTTACAAATTGCTCCATTTTACTCTGTCAAAACGCAATAAACTTGAATGCGCTCTATGATCGGTTTGATATGATCTGCAAATAGCAGTTTTATTGCTTTGCCATTAAATGAATCATTCCGCACCGCAGGCGAAAGTCAATGAAAGTATCATCAACAATCTAAATAAGCTATGTTATGGCGTGCATTTTGATGACGAGCAGAAATTGCTTTCATTAGTGTAATAATATATATTTTTTTATTCCGTAAGAGGGGATTCCTCTTTAGTGTGAGCCCTGTGAGGGGTTGGCAAACTGTCCAGGATGTGTTCCTCCCTCTACCCTGTTGCATGCTGGGATAGGTTCCAGCCCCCCTACGACCCTGAGCAGGAATAAGCGGGTAATGCAATGGATAGATGGCTTGATCTGTGTTCAGGAGATAGATCATGTCTGTTAAAGGGATAAGGTTTCCTCTGCACAGTATGTGGTGACTCACATATCAGTGATTTCCAGTTAAAGGGACAGGGGTTTCCTCTGTGAATCAGGTGGTGATGTGCGTGTTGGTGATTCCTGTTAAAGGGATGGAGGTTTTCTCTGCACAATGGGTGGTGACTTTGTGTGTCAGTGATTTCTGTTAAAGGGATAGGGGTTTACCCTGTGTGGCAGGTGGTGATGTATGTGTCGTTGATTTCCACAGACCTGTCTGGAGTTGGAGAGATATCTGCAGACGGAACCACGGCGACTATCTGACCTCCTGGAGGAGGAGCTGGACTCCCTGCTGACGCCCACCTTCCTGCACACTGAGAGCGAGGAGGACGACCTGGCTGACCCCTTACTGCCCCGCCTCCCTGACCTGCCCGACTCCGCCCTCCCGCCCCTGCTGGCCGCCTCTGTCGCGAAGCCCCGCCCCGCCTCCACAAAGCCCCGCCCCTCCTCCACCAAATCCCTGGAGCCCGGCGTTAACGCGGCCCAGCTGAGCGCCGCAGTAACCTCCCTGACCCCGCCCTCCTCCCCGGAGCTCGGCCGCCACTTGGTGAAGCCGCCCCTGGCAGCACTTCCCGCCGGCACCCTCACCCTCAAACTGGTGGCCAGGAAAGCAGGCGGGCTCGCGGCTGCACACGCTCTGCCCTCGCTGTCCTGCGGGGGCCAGCAGAGCGACGGTGAGCTGGCCGGGGGAGACATTCCAGAGAACAAGAAGAGGGTCCATCGGTGCCAGTTTAATGGCTGCAGGAAGGTCTACACCAAGAGTTCACACCTGAAGGCACACCAGAGAACACACACAGGTGAGCAACAGAGTCTGCAAGGCCAGGGGTTACATTGGGACATATTCTTTACATTTTAGCATTATCCAATGTATTTTTTTGTTCATTTTAGCACAGCAAATTGAAGGAAGCAACTTGAATAGAAGATCTATTATACCTGTTTTTTGAATGTGTTTTTTCTTGATGTCTGTAAATTGCTTTGGGAATACAGTCCTGTTTATCAGCATGCCAGCAGAGTGCCTTTGTATTTCATTTAATGGAACACAAAAGCCTAATAGGGAAAGAATGGCAGCAGACCTGACAAAACCCCTAAAATCCTTTTGAGTTACCTAATCCCCCCCCCTCCTCCGCAGCGCTGAGACCTGTGAGAAAATCAGAGCTGACTCCCCTTATAGCGCGACCTTGGCTCCAAACTGCTGCGGCTGCCATTCAAAAGCACCTTTTGAAGCGAATATTTCTCGCTTGACTGATAGGTCGAATGGAATGAATGTCTGCTTTTGTCAGTCTAGTAATGTGACTTTTTTTCTTTTACCTTTGAAAGACGGCTCGCGTCCCCAGCCTCTGACAGCTGAGTGCTAATGAAATGAGGGAAAAACTAGCATCCTGTAGGTACAAACAATACTTGCAGCACGTGATATATAATGAATGTTTTGATGCATATGTGTACAGGTGCATAAGGTGGCCTGAAAAGTAAATATTGCACAATTAATTCCTCTTCTGTATTACTAATGGAGGGCACTAGTTCTAAATAAGTGGCAGAGATGGTAAGGCAGCATAATGGTGATTAACAAGCATCCATTGTACCAGTGAGTCAGGTAGCTATGGCAACTGCATATTTCATCATCTTATATCCAGGTGTCCAAATGAATTGTAGGTAAAATAAATGTCAGGTGAGATTAGTGCCTCCGGATAAGGGTGGCTGGAGAGTAATATCAGCTGGAATCATGTACTGGGTAAAGATCAGGGAATCCCAGATGACTGCAGACTGCAGGGTGTGGAGGTTCGTGTCAGACTTCCTGTGGCGACTGAGTCTGCATCTTCAGCTTGATGCTGATCCCGCAGAAAAGCCTTACTTACCTAAACTCTACAACCCTCTGTTTCCACATGCCTGGTCCTCAGCCTAACTCTGACTGCTTGTTGACGTGTGGGCTTTTTTCTCTGTTGTAGTCTTGGTTGGCGGTATGGCGCTACAGTGGGCATTTCTGTCACCTTACAGTAACAGTGATTACGTCCAGTGCTTGAGTTTCTGTGGGGACTCTAGTTTCCTCCTGTGGTCCAAGGACATACGTGTTACGCTATCTGATACTCCAAACAGCCTACAGTATAAAGCCTTGTTTCCACCAAGCAGTGGTTCAGTTCAGTTTGTAACACATAAGAACGGTTATTTTTGCATTTCCATTGTCAAAAGTTGTGGATGGTTCTAAAAGTATAGTTCCAATCCGTCCCATTTTGGTTGCGCCACTGTCGAGGTACCTTGCAAACTGATCGTGTGCTGAAAGGAGGGGCTAGAAACACTGCAGTTTTTTTGATTGTTCAAGAGAGAATCGCCAGTCTTGCTCAGCAAGGACTAAACACAAACCCACCACTTCTGTGGTTGGCACGGCTATAACCATCCGGAAACAACCTCACCTACAGGGGACTAATTGTGCAGTTTTTTTTAGTTATAATAAAAGGTTATAACATTCTTGGATGTCCAAAAGGGAGGTTTAGAAAATTTTTAGCAAAAAAATAAAAATCCATGGTTTTTCTGCAGTTTTAGTGCTGTCATTCCTAACCCTCTGAAAAACAGGCTGTTCTGAGTGGGCGTCCTCTCTGTGAAGTGAGCTGTGCTCTGATTGGCCTGCAAACAGATCCACTGGCCCTGTGTCAGCAAAGAGCGAAATCTTCTGACTAATGCCAAGTCTCTAAATACATATGGCTGAATTAGTTGCTTGCTAGAAATTTAACTCAATGTGTATAGAAAGGTAACGCCTGCAAGCTAAGCAAAGATGATGGTTACATTCACAAGGAAATTTGGCATGTTGTCACTATATAAGTTTAACTGCACTTGGAATTCAGTCTCTAACATCAGCATTGATTCGTGGCTAGCATCTGTGTAGTAGCAACCATTAGCTAACATTGGATTTGCAAGGAATGGATGCGCTATTCTCCCAAACTGAATTCATCCTTTCCATTTGTTCCAATCAGCGTGTCTCCTGCATCAGAGGTCGCGTTACACTTTCTGATTGTCCGTCATTGAGACGGACAGAGGCTTAAAAATTCCGTCATCATCAATTATTATGCTTCATTGTAATTTTATTTTTTAAAATGATAATCATTTATTTATTTATTTATTTATTTAAGAAAATAAACAGAATAATTTATAGATTACGCATTAGCTGATGCTGACAGTGATTCATGTAGACACACATTGCGCACTGTGTTAAATACAGCACTGCGTGGATTTCCGAACTTACTGCTGTATGAACTTTATAAAACATCAGAAATGATTTCTCCCCCCACACAGTAACAGTGCGCAGATGAACAATGCTTTCAGTTATTGCTGGGCTTCACTAAGCCTAACAACCGCAGTCTCGCTAAACGGTCCCTCGAAGCTGCTTATCAACTCGTTATGTTAACCGGGGCTTTTTCGACCTAGATATCTGCGTGTTCACATAACAGAGACGGCGTTTGTAGCATATGACCAATCGTCTACCGGCAGCAGAGCAGCATATTTTACAAATGAAGAGCAAATCCTATTACAAAAATATGAGGAATACAGGATCATAGTCCAGAGATGCCAAGTCTCACGCATTTTCGGCGTGAGTCTCTCGCCTCTTTGTGGCATTCACGTTCCTGTGCCATAGCCAGCAATTATTCTATCAACGCGAACTGAAGAAATTCACTTGCGGAATTCAAGTCGTTGTGCATTAAGTTAATCAGTTTCACGTGCATTACGGTGGATTTTCCCACTAGTGACACGGAAATTGATTATGACTTGGGAATTCTCACGCTTGTCTTTACTGAGGGATTGAAAGTAATGGAATTGCATAAAGATGTTTCAAATGGTCTTATTTCATTTAAACAATTTAAACGATCATGAAACACATGCATTGTTTCCAATCCCTGAGTAAAGATAAGCACGAGAAGTCCGGAGTCATAATCGCTTTCCATGGTGAGGTCCACCTTCACGCAAGTGAAACTGAAACTTCAGTGCACAAGGATTTTAATTCCGCGTGAGAATCTCATTAATAAGCGTTCATTGAATAATTGCGGACTAAGGTGAATAAGCCTCAAAAATGCGTGAGACCTACGCCGAATGCGTGAGACTTGGCGCATCTCTATCATACAGATCAAAGACAATGCTCGAGACAATATGACACCCACCACCGATTAGACGGGGGTGTGAATTGCATTCTGTCACAATGACGGACGGCCTTCAAAATTTTCCGTCATTGAAAAAAAAAAAATCCGTCAATGACGGAAAATATTCGGTTAACGCGACCTCTGTCCTGCATTGCCTCTGGCTAAACAAGACTTGCTTGATCAAAACCTAATATATGGCTGGGCTGTTAATATCATCGTAATGCTAATTTCTGTTTGTGCCTTAATTGTAATTCCCATTATGTTAGCATTGAGCGAACTCCATTACTCTGCTTTTCAATCAGTCAGTGAGTCACAGGCATTCACTTTTGTTCTTGGAGTGGTTTCTAACTTTACATTCAACTGAGAGGCTAGCTCCCTAGGAAGCCAGCTAATAAACTGCATAATAATTATGGGAAGGCACTGCGAGCATTTAAACTAGCTAGCTGAGTCATTTTGAGGTAACTTAGTTAAGAGAGTGGATCTCAGCTAGTTTGCTACAGTGACAGCTAAGCCATACTGGCTAAATTAATGTTACACTTGGAATTCAGATCAGCTGAATGCTAAAAGAAATTGGAAACACTTACCTAGTTATCTAGTTCCAAATTTTCCTCGTCAATAAATCGAGACCACTGCTTTTTATCATCCAAAAAAGCACAATAGGTCCCCTGTTATAAATGTAGTTCCCAGTCCTGCCTTGTACTGATCCAGGTTGGTAATATGAAGTAGTCTGGCAAAAAGTTGATTGCACACTCTTAGGTAATAGGTTTTTGCCGATTGAAGCTGGGATTTTACCATTAAAAAATATATACAGAATATCCATTCTGTTTTTCTCTGCTATGATTAGTGCCTGTCTCAGCAGCAAGCCACAGAGCTATGTGCTTCGCTCTTCGCCATGGGTGGAGGTATTAAGACGCTTATAAAAATTTACTATAGTTAACTATAGTTTACTACAGTAAAATTGATGTAAACTATAGTAAACTACACTTTACTATGGTAAACTATAGTTTGTTGCAAATATACTATAGTAATTGAATATCATTGCTATAGTTTACTGTAGTAGAGTTTGACTTTTGTGATTTACTTTAGCATCACTATAGTAAACTACAGAGTTACTATATTATATCTTTAGTAATTCTGCAAAAATACCGTAGTTACTATGGAAAACTATAGTATATTTACAGTAGTATTTTGTGGTAATTTTTCAGAAGGGGATGAGGAGCAGGATGATGCTCACAAGCCTGAATGTGATATACTGTAGGTGGGGGAACTGCATCTGACTGTCATGCCAAATGAATGTTTTATGAATGAGGCATCCCACAAGAAAATAACTGTGTTGTTTTACTTTACAGTTAGTGGGTTGGTAAGCACTCCAGATACCATATGTGCACAAGAACAGAAAAAGTGAGTTTTTCATAATATGTACCCTTTTAGGGTCCTGTCTGGGGTGGAAATGCAAACCAAATCTTTGGTTTAAGGTACCATTCCAGACAGTTCACGTACCAGTAATTAGGGTTGCACAACAAAAGTGTTTCATGGAAAAGAGGCTCATGTGTACGAGTGCCTTGTGTGGGTGTGTGTGCCCTGCCTGATTGGCAAACTGCGCATAGCGTATTCCAACAGATTCAGAGATGGACCTCAGCCCCCTGGGACCCTGCCCTGGAATAAGCTAGATAAGGAATAAGTTCAATAATGGGTGGCTACTTGTTTTCTTGTTGTTTCCATGCCTTAGAGCTGTGACCCCCTCTTCTGTTCCATTACGAGACAATTTCAGCAATGTAATTATCTTAGTCCTTGTCTTTGGATCTAAGGGCCGCACATTACTGAGATGGTAGGATTAAGATCAATGGAAAATGCGGGGGCCTTGCATGGAAAATGGCTCAGTTCTGCCTGGCTTCGTAAATGTTTTTTTTTTTTTTTTTTTAACAGATATCATTTTTCTTTTTTATCGGAGGGAAGGGCACTGTGTTTTGTGCTGGTCTGTCTCTCATAAAGGGAACTAGAAACCAGGAAGCCTTGGGGATGTGACTTAATATACTTATGCAATTTTTATCTGATGACTGAATCATTTTCTTTTTTTTAGCTAGCTGAAGGAGTGTGATTCACTAATTTCCCGCTCTGGTAAAGCAGGTGGTGGTGTGCGATGTTGTGTTGGGTGAGATAGCCCATCCGTTATCAGCACCAAGTGCAGGCTAACAATTGGCTGGCTATGTGCTGTTCCTGGTAACGGTCTCTGACGACACCACTGCTGCCCTATCTGCCTGTTACTCACAGGCCTCCTCACAGGCCCGCCTGCCACAAAAAGAAAAAGCTGTCTGCGCTGATTTGTTGGCTAGCAACAACGTCAAACTTGGGCTATTCAAGCTCCAATTAGCTGGTAGCTTCACTACTGCCATCTCTTTCTCCCTCTCCGTCCTTCTCTCTTTCTCTTGCTTTCTCCCACACACTCAATGGTTGCTAGGTGACCAGACCATGCATTCCTGCCCAGCCAAAATCAGAATGTCTATGGCTGGAGCTCTGGGTCCCTTAGCTGTTTGTCGAAGTGTACCTTGTCCCCGCGTTTGTGCCGGTCACTCGCCTGTCGTCGGGCTCTGCTGTTCTCTGATGTTGCTGAATATGGAATCAATATAAAAACATTACACCACTCACTGAGGCAGTTAGTCAATTACTGAGGAAATCACTAAGATTATACTGACAATTTCTTATTAGGAGACACAGTTAAGGACTTACGTGGAAACGTTTGTTTTACCATTGAACCTGAGAGGCTGTGGAAACAGTACTTCACAGCAGCGCAGTTAAACACGTCTCTGCGTTGTGACGGCTGCTTATTTCTCCAGACGGCGTTTGCCATGTGGCGGTTTCGCTGGGGCAGGTTTATTCCTGTGTAATGAGGCCTCAGTCATTACTGAGATGGGTGGCATGGCAGCGAGGCAGCTGTCCCACTGTAAATATGGGAGGGCTGCTAATTTAGGGACATTACTGTCTGAGTTATCATAATGCCAGCTTCATCTATTCCATATATTCTGTCCTGAGCAGCTGCTGGCATGCCACGCACAGATACACACGCGCACACACACACACACATACACACGCGCACACGCACGGACGCACACACACGCGCGTATACACACACACACACACACACACTCATACACACATGCGCACACACGCATACATACACAAATGTGCTCACTCGCAAACACATCAGTGTGCATGCATTTGCTCACATTCTCTGGCAAACATCAACACAAACACACATATGCAGTTGCTTGCACAAATGCACACGTGTGCACATGCACACACCATATGTGCTCGTGCGTGCACATGCAACACCTACGCAACTACATGCCCACACGCACACACACACTCTTTATTCTACCGAGGATTTTGGAAGAAATATTGAATAATTAATCTATGAGAGCATGTGGAATTGCAGACCTTCCTGCTTTGTGAATATGCTGTAGAAGTATGCAATGGCCAAATAAAGTTGGTCAGCAGAGCCCCCTGTAAGGCCACGGATAATTTGATTTGTGTTTCAGAGGCAGAGGGCAGGGCTGTGGGGAGCTGATCATGCAATGTGGTTGGTGGATTTGGGTATGACTGTGTGTGGGCGTGTCTCTGCAGGTGAGAAGCCGTATAAGTGTTCGTGGGAGGGTTGCCAGTGGCGTTTCGCTCGGAGCGACGAGCTGACCAGACACTACCGCAAACACACCGGAGCCAAGCCCTTCAAGTGTAACTACTGCGACAGGTAATACGCACCCACACACACAAACACACACACACACACACACACACACACACACACAAACACGGCCTCCCTCTCTCCACGCAGACTGAATTGCTCCTGCATGGATGTTTGTTCAGTATGGTCCAGTTCTAAGCAATTTTTCTAGTCGTTCATTTCTATGGTGCATGTAATTTAAAACTTTATGCGAGAGACACAAGTTTGATAATGTTATGAAACTTAAAGGCATGTGAGGTGGTTCTTTATTCACAGGTGTACACATACAGTCAGTACAGGTGAGTATCACTGAGGAACAAATCTATAAAGAGACGGGATAAAGACCGTTAAAAAGAAAAGATCGTGCCATTCTGACCTATCCTTGATGTAATGCAGAGTGAGAGAACAAGAGAAGAGGAATGCGAGAGTGAGAGATTTTTTTCAAAGACATTTCTGGCTTCCTTTGCTCTTAAACAAAACTGGGCACCATATGTTTATCAGACAAATGGAGAAAGAGAAAAATTCGGGGGCCGGGAATCAAAGAGGTCGATGGGAGCATGAGAACGAGGAGGTTCGGTGCTTGACTCGTCCAGGGAGTGAGAGATTTCTAAAGCAATTTCTTTTTATATTCAAGTTACCCAGCAGTCACTGGGACCAAATTCAAAGGATTTTTATTGTGACCCCAACAATCAATAATGCATATAGCCAGAGGCACAGAGTTCTTTTACAGGGTTTTCTCATTTTGTCTGTATATATTTTCTTTTCTTTTGACAAACTCATTGCATTAATGATTCATTTAATCCTGCATATTACATGCCTGATGGAAGGAAACATGAAATATGCAGAACATTTTAAATTGCAGATTTGTCGTGTTGTTGTTCATTCAGTAATATTGATTTTCGATCTTTGTTTCCGGGAAAATGGGTTGTTTTTTTTTCCCTTCAAGATGCTGAGCATACCTGCTCCTGACGACTAAAGCAAGTGTTCTTTATTTGGAGAGCAAATGCTGTTTGTGTTCAGCGCTCTAAATTGTGTCCATGTGCCGAGATACTAAGCCCAGCTCCCACCGCTTTGAGTTAGACACACACTGATTCTCACTTTTCAGAGTATCATTCTTCTCTTACATTTTACATTTTTGGCTGGACTGACACAGTCAGACCTGACATTCACAGATGTGAGTGAGTGAGTGAGTGAGTGAGTGAGTGAGTGAGTTTGTTAGTTAGTTAGTCAGCCAGTCAGGCAGTTGATTCATTAGTTAGTTACACCATTGGTCAGTCGGACGAGAGGACTTTCCCCATTAGTTGTGGCTCTTTAGCAAAAAGTCTGCGCTTATACCATGAACGCTCCGGCAGCCATGTACATGGTTTTGACCGAGTCTTGTTTAATGTAACTAACTCTCTCTCTCTCTCTCTCTCTCTCTCGCTCCCCCCCTCTATGTCTTTCTGTCTCTCCCAGGTGTTTCTCTCGGTCAGATCACCTGGCCCTGCATATGAAGAGGCACATATGAGAAGGGGAGAGACAGAGGAGGGGAGAGAAGGAAGGAGGGAGACAGTGATGAGAGATGAAGAGATGAAGCAATGGAAAAAGGGTGGAGTCTCATCCACAGCAGGCGGAGGCGTGCCTAAGCGCTTTCGCCCGGACCCTAGTAGCCCTGATTGGACGGTCACCACCCCAGGTGCCATGGAAGTGGGCACGATGACAGCATGAGGAATGGGGGGGTGGAGTTTAGCCATTATAGCTTTTTTAGTTGACGTGTGCAGATTCCCTGTGCAATCCATCGCTAACATCCTCAGCAGTCTGCTTTAGCAGGACATTTATGCCTTGCCTGGCTGAAGAGTGGGACACTGCTACTGGCTAATAAAGCTAATAATTATGCGGTCCCTGACAAACTCCTGGTAAACTTTCTCCCCAGACCAAGACTGTGGGAGGGAGAGCAAACATAAACACTGGGATCACAGTAGCTCTCCCAACATTGCCTGGCACCTGTACCTTTCTTTAACTTTTGTTTCGAAGTTCGTATCACGATGTGAACGCAGATCGTGATGTCGAGCATGGAAAGAGCCACCTAAAGCCTGGCGGCTCCTGCCCTCTTGACTGACCTCTGACCTTTTGACCTGCCCTGGTGCGACTCTGTTCAGATATATGCGTCACCAGGGCAGCGCTCTTCCCTCTATCTCTCATCCCCCCCCCCCGTCCGCCGACTGGCACTCCGCCAACACCACCGACGGCGGAGAAACTGAGAATTGTCTTTTTTAAAATCTTGTCTGTTTATGCTTTTACTGAACAGAAGTCTTACTGCTCATTAAAAAATGTATGTTATGTTTGTGAGTGAGTAAGCAGAGACGCACACGTTAAATTTTTTGCACAAGCGAATCCTTGGTAGCTGCTAACTGGCACTGACAGTACAGGCGATGGAGAAAATATGACCAAAATGAGATGTAAAGGCATCGCTGCGTCTGGACTACGATGAAAAGAATGGTCTTCTGTTTCTTATTTTCTGCGTTTGTTTTGGACAGAATGATCCAGCACATTGTGAACCCTCGATAAACGCCTGCAGGCTTTTTCCCGAACAAGGCCCAGGAATCCTCAAACGCTCTTTGACGCAATCATGACCTCCTCCCCCTGCTCATGCAGCCAATGGGAGGCCCTCACTCTGCGAGACGGGTGGGCGGGGCTTGCGACACCACCCGCTGAACCCTTTTCCTGGTTCACCGCTGTCATCTGCATTAACTTTCTCAATGTTATCTGTGCACTTTTCATACAGGAAAAAAAACTGAGAAAAGAGAAATGGAATAAATGAAGAAAAATTAAATACACATGTAGACATACATACATACGTACAAGCATACACATACACTTACATACACTCACTTGCATGAATGTACACTCATACGCTCATGAACACACACTTTTATGTAAAGTAAGATGTTTGGGAAACCTGAGAAAAGAATGATCATAAAACAAACACCATGAAAAGAGGACGCTGCGAAGCTCTCATGACTGATTTCTTCTGCTCCACTATTTTCACTTTTGAATTTTAGGGACTGCTGTTTTCTTCTGTATTTTTTTATTGTTTGTTTTTTTTTTGTTCTTGCAAACAGTTCAGACCACTGGTAATGGGACTTTGAATGGAAAACTCCTTGTCAGTTCTACACGGGGGCCAAACAATGAGGAAGTGCTATCTGTCACTATCGATCACTCAAGCCCGCTCGAGCAAATGGTGCACTCCTCTCGGTGTGAGAGCTGAACCCAGGTGGTGTGTGTGTTGAAGTCTGACACATGTACAGACACATTCACTGACATAGTGGCTCAACAGAATCAAAGAATTCTCACCGTAATGGGGGTTGAAGACAGGTGGTAAGTGGTAAGGGCCTGGGACTGGTATTGTAAGAGCTGACCTTCAAGTTGGGCTGCTTAGCATTGCTTTATCTGCTCTGTTGTTAGCCTGTGCTATTTCAACTCCTTTAAGAGATATGGCTGAGTTTGAACTTTCTTTGTTCATTTCTCCTCTTTTGCCCATGTAATTATTCTCTACAGTGTGGAAAAAAGCAACTTTTCAGGATAATGGAGTTTTTATTAAGCCTTTTATGTACAATCCAGCAAAGTCTCGCACGTTCAGTGTGAGGGTGGTGTGTGTGTGTGTGTGTGTGTGTGTCTCTTTGTGTGTGTGCATCTGTTATACATTTTCTCGCCGATCTCTCTGCCACTGATAGCGTAGTGAACATGGCACGTCTGTGCATTGCATTAAGGTTGCTGAAACGTTGTGCCACGGTTACGCATGAGAGGGAAGTGACGTTGCGCAGTCCTTGGCTCGGAGAGGATCCCGCGATGTGGGGTCGGACTGAGCATGCTCAGTTGGCCGGGTCGGATTTTGCGTGATTTACGTGTGGCTTGTATTGTTTGTGTGCTGATAGACACTGTTAAATGGGAACAATGCGACCACTTTTTGAATTAATTCCACTGCCTCATTCATTCGTTTGTATTGCTTGCTTTCTAATGCCTTCTGGGAGTGAAGTCAGGGAATGTCTCCAGCCTTCCTGACTGTTTACCTGTGTCTCTCTCATGGAGGTAATATAATAGAACTGGAGAGACCGAGGAAGCACCACCCCTATTACTTTCAATGGGAGATGCTAGGCTAGCTACTTCCGCCCAGGAAGTACGGAATTGACCGACGCCATCTATAAAAATGGCGTTCCATGGGTGCTTATTTCCGGCACCATTTCATAAGATTGCCAATCTGATTACACGGCACAAATGGCCAAGAATGTGTGTTGTCTGTGCGGATTGGCCAATGTTTTCGAGGGGAAATGACAAGCAACACTGTTAATCCGAAACGCGCACGCACTTTTCACTCTTTTCGTTGAACTGCTGGAGTCAGAGCAACAGCTGGACAACCAAACTCATCCAAGGATGTCATCAAGCTCTAAGTATCAGTTCTTATTTTACAGGCCCTCTTGAAAACATCAAATAGTTGCGTCAGACAAAGAGCAAAATAATGAAGGATTACTGAATACATTTTCTTTTGTTTTTGCTTTATTTGGCAAGAAAAAAATGCGCACTTTTCAATTGGTGTCTATGGAGCCACGGCATCTTAGGCCACAAAATTGCCTCCAGTGGGAAACGCGGAAGCAGGAAATACCTGGAGCTAACATGCTAACTGGCTGAAGTAAAGGTACTTCCTCGTTCTCTCTGGATCTATTATATATCTCTATGGTCTCTCTGGGTTCAGGTGTCACATGACCTATGGGCGGAGAGTCACAGCTGTCCTTCTCAACCCCCCAAACCCTTCTCCAACCCTGTCCTGTCCGGCCTGCCTGGCTACACCTTCCATATCCTTGGCCTCTGTTAAGTTTTCATTCTAAGCCCCACTGTCATCAGGGTTAAAAATTACAGTGATTTGACTTGGACCTGGTTTGGCCTGCCTGTCATTCCAACAAGCGGCACATCTGTTGGGGTCACAGTCAAAAACTGTTACTCCCACCCCACACCCCACACTCTGCTTCTCCCATCACCCATGGCTCAGTTCTGTTCTTTTGTTAATTTTCTGTTTTTGTACTTTTTTTTTGCTGTAAAAAGTGTTCAAAATATGATTTGTATTATATGATGTTAGTACAGTAATGTTCTTTATTAAGGAAAAAGCAAAAAATTTATTTTTGTTACTGGTCTGTTTCATAATTCTTTTTTAAATTGGTATTGTAAGATATCTATGCAAGAGCTGTTCAGTGGAGCATTTTTATTTAAGAATGTAATAAGTGTAATAAATGGTAGAACCTATTTGGTTTCTGTGTTTGTGAGTTAATGCTAATTGGCTGGGCTCATTTACCACACTGTCCATTGCACCCTGACAAATGGCTGACAGGTCCTATTTCAGAGAGCCGCTCATTATGAACCTTCCCGGTTGAGCTCTCTGCTATCCAGCTGGCTGTGTTCGACTGTTTCAAAGCACTGGTTAAGGACTATCAAAATACTGTGCGGGTATCACAGGAGAGAAATGCTACTAAGGAGTCTTTTTCGGTAACAAATGAACTTCTGTGTTCCCCGAACAGTCAGTGATTTACTGCCATTATCGCAGATAGGACACCTCTACGGCCATGTCTTACCTGCCATTAAGCACATTATCTCTCATTCTTTCTTTCTCACGCATGAACACTAGTGTAAAAGCTAACCTGGAATTGAGTCTTACTACAAACAATCAGTCCAAAGCTAGCGCTGCCTGTCTTACCATGCGTGTGGGTGTAAACAATGTGGAAGCAATTGTTAGTGGGAGGCTGATGGATGAACACTGTGATCAAGACGTGCTTTTTTTCTTTCTTTCTCCTTTTTGTCATGTTCCTGCTCACAGCATTTGGATCGTGGCACTCAAGTTTGGTGTCGAAGCACCACAGCCATGCACTGGAATATGATCGGAAACAATCACTGCGAGCCATCTTAAAGCTTTGCTGACAGCTCCAGGCTGCATTCGACATATTGAGCGGCTCAATTTCCCTCACAGCGTATAAATGCTCAACCATAAAAGGAGTACAAATTAACGATATGGTATTTTGTCGAATTTGTTGCACTCCAGGTGGGAAGATGGCAAAAAAGTTTAAGAATTTATGAGTCATTGAGGTGTCTTCCAGGTAAGTTGTTAAAATCTCATCAGAAGGTGCTGAAGGTGTATTTCTTCCACCGCCTTGAATTTGAAGACAGGTTTTTGTTTGCGTCGGTCGGAAGAAAGCAGCTGCATAATTGTGCTACAACATTAAAACCACCTAATATTGTGTTTGTCCCCCTCATAACGCCTAAACAGCTCCATCAAACTTATGCCCACCTGAATTCCCAAACTCTGGGTATCCCTGTAGAACATTTTCCAGGGCATCACACTCACTCCCCCAGCGTGCCTGCTTCCCACTGTGCATCCTGATGCCATCTCTTCCCTGGGTAAATGATGCATATTTACCTGGCTGATCCACATGTCGTAAAACAAAACAGAACTTACCAGACCTGGTGACTTTCTTCTGTTGCTTCAAAGCCGAGTTTCGACACTCACATAGACTCTTCTGGCAGAGGACTGGGGTTAAAATGGGTATTCTGACTGGTCTGCTGCTACAAAGCTGTATACACAGCAGGGTGTGATGCGCTGTGTGTTGTGACATATCCCTCGCAAAAGAGTCATTGAAATTTTCCATGACTAGTGCGATTGTAGCCCCTCTGTCAGTTCAGATGAGACTAGAGAGCCTTTGTTGCCCCCTGCATCGATGAGCTTTGGCACCTAACACTCGATTGGCGGTTCATGGTTTGTCCCTCCTTGGACCACTGACAGTCATTACTCACCACTGCTGACTGGGAGCACCCCAGAAGCCTTACCACTTCGGAGATCGTCTGACCCTGTTGTCTGGCCATGATAATTTGGCCCTTGTCAAAGTCGCTTAGGCCCTACTTCTCCCATAACCAATATGTCGACAATGAGAGCTGACTGTTCATTTACTATCTAATATCTATCCGCAGACCTGGACATGCACTGTTGTTACAAGGTAATAAATGTTATTTGCTTCATCTGTGTGTGGTTTTAATGTTTTGACTCATTGGTGTAAATCAGACCTTTCCTCATAACTGGGGTTCAGAGTTCAGCAGGACTGAAGGTCATTACTCGTATGCTCTCTGCCTGCACTCCTTCATGGGGAAGAGGAAAGCCAAGATTAAACGCAACAGACTGTGAAAGATTCATTGGATGACTGCTAGCTTGGGACTGTTCAAGCATGGTAGCAAATGCACTTGGGGTGGCTGCTTCAACGATCTGTTGTCGGTGAACTTGATTTCAAGCCATCACACCAATACTTCCTGCACACTGCAAAGATGTGTGATTGTGGACAGAAAGGGCTACGGCTAAGATTTCTCAACCTCATAATACAGCATATAGCTCTTGAAATGTAGCAGTGTTGCATCCTGAGTATTTGCTTGATTGTCTTCCTTGCAATCCAACTGTCTGTGTCGGTTTCAGTCACGTTTTGTTGATTGATTCTCCTCACTTCATTATTTTCTCATGCACACCTGTCCTCTGTCACAGTTAATTGTGGTATTGTGTATATAAGTTCCTGTTCTCCATCTTCCCTGTGCTGGATTTTTGTATTATGTCCATGTCTTGTGTCCTCCGTCTTCAGTCTTAAGAAAATAACCTACAAAAAACCAAGAATCTATTTATCAGGGACACTCGTCTCAGCTTCTGCGGTCCTGGCAAGTGGGTTCTTCCAGTTCCAGCTTCACTCCAGTTTGAAAGTGTGCACCTGCCCAGTGTGCCCCGATTTATTCTGCTTGCCATCCCGGTTACTGACCCCAGACCAGCCCTTTTGACTTCGCCTAGCCTTAACCTTCAAATTCCATATTGCTCCTGTCTGACCACAGTTTGTCCACTGTTTAAGAGCTTTTAATGCTGCAATGCTGGACAGTTAAATTTCCCATTCAGTTTTGTAATGAAGGCTTATTTCGGTGAATTCTAAGATCTGCTTTCGGCTCTGTTTTGCTATTCGTGACCAGTAACGCACATATAACAGCAGAACAGTGGGAATCTGGCTGGCATGGATGGGCTTACAGCTGAATTGAATCTATTTACTATTCTATTTTTGGACTTGAACTGTGTAGGGATGCTCCAGCATGATCCAAAAGAGTCTAGGGCTGGGCAGTTTCTGCTACCCCAGAATGAAAGGGGCTTTAACCCTTTCCACTCTGGACTTGCTATCGGCAGGATTATTGCCAGCTCTCACCTCACCTTTAAGTGCATTACTTCGCCAAACCCGTATCCATTCGCACTTCCTAATTAGCAACTAAGCATGAATTTGTTCAGTTGCGAGGATCAATCCCTAGAATTATTGACTATTTCCCCTCAGCTTACATCATTGTTCATTGCAATAATAATCAAGCATTTTCCTATCCACATCAATTGAGACATAAAATGTTGATGTCTTTTGAAGCCACTGAGTTCTTGTACCTCTCAAAATGGTATGTTTCTTATTTTCTGGGTCAGTGTCCGATTGGCTTGTGACACCCAAGAAAACGTTTGAACAAATGCGGTTTTGTCGACTAAGGTATGCGTGTGAAGTTTGCTTATGTAAAAATAAAACTTTGTTTACAACTATTAACATTGCCATAATGCAGGTTAACTCTGAACCTGTTTCAGATTAAGAATCAGACAATTAATTGATTTACCGAGCAAATAGCTTACCAGTAAGCTGTGTGGCCATCAATGATTAAGACATACTGTAGGTTTGCACCTATGAGGAAGGCTACAATATGAGATTGCATGGACTGGAATCCCATATGGAAATTTAAAGAATATATTCAGATGAGAATGTTTTGTTTGAAATGGCTATTTCAGCATTGGCTGTGTTCACCGGGACCAAAACCAGTTTTCTGATGGTGGGCTCTGCAATTCATCCCATGCCATCTTGGGTCCTGCGAAATAACTTGTGTTGTCAGCGCTAGAGGTGCTGTTTAGATGTATTGAGGCTCACGTGGAGGAAGTGGGACATTGTTGAGGTCAACAGAGAGAGTCCAGCTCTCACGTACGAGACGAGAAGGGACCCTATTGAAACCAGACTCGCAGGCTGAATGTTTCTGGATTGACTGATTATTTTAGACCCTCCTACTGGAAATCTGGAGCAGGTCCAGAAATGTCAAAATAATTTATTTTTAAGAGGCCACCACTGCCTATGGGTGCCGTTTGCTATGTGCTATTTTAAGACGTGTGAGGAAGCTTTGGTGTGCACTAACCCTATTTTTAATGGACAGTGATAAACTGGTCAGGTTTCTCTGCCCTCCTTTGCAGTGGTCCATCCATAACCTGAGCGGCTACCTGCTTTGTTTTTTGTTTTGACAGAATCTTCTTTTCTTTAAACCCTGTTCTCCGGTGCAGGCTTCTCTGAACCACAGCCCCAGAGATTTGCTGCTGTTAAGTCAGGTGTTTACCTGACTGTGATCTGTTTAGTTTTGAGGGAATTCAATGAAAGATTTCTCTTCAGATGCATAAATGTAAACAGGCTCTTTGTGCAGTGGTTTCGTGGTACAGGCTTTGCGAGTGCGGAGCCCTCTTTCCCATTCATAACACTGAACCCCACGCGGCACATTTTAGGGTTTGGAGTCAGGAAATTTGCTGAAATGAAGGGGCTTGGGACACCTACATTATGAGAACAGTGGTGGAAAACTGCAGCAATTATGATGCCTTTTGGCTGAGGCAAATATTTGCAGTCTCTCTGTGCTGTTTACTGTGACCGGTGCTTTATTTGGGTGCCGTGCTCCAGAGAGAAGAGCGAGCTCTGCTCACACATTAATCTTATTCTTTGACATGCTAAACTAGCGAGCCCCAATTCACAAGGCTTTGCCAGTGGGGAGGAGTCCTGTTATGAGGAGATGTCCTATTAAAAGCTATGCTTGGAAAATGGAAACCGAATGTTGTGAAAGTTAAGGCGTAATATAGGGCAGTAAATAATAGTCGTTTGACTGAGGTGAGGACTATTGTGTGAATGTGCGTAGGAGTGTTTTGCATTTATTTTTCTGATATTTATCTTTATGCATCTTATTTTTTTTATTTCTTTTTGGGTCTGCAGTATTTTGGTGACTGTGTAATCCAGATCAGTACATAATGTGGTAATAAAGGGCTTTTTGTCTGTAAAAAATGATCCCTCTCTCTCTTTCTCCTTGGTCTCCCGACATACATGTTACTGAGTTCTTTTGCCACAGCTAATGGATTATCAGAGGTATCAGAGGCAATCTGACAGTTCAACACTAATTAGGCTGCGGTAATGTAATAAGGAAGGAAGCATCCCGTGTGGTCCACACCAGCCTTGCGAAGCTCTTAACAACAGTCTATTTAATCATAACATACCCATGTATGCAATCATTTGAAGCTAACTAGATTTTTACTTCAGGCCTCGCCGTGGACACGTTGAACAGTTTTCTGGTTTTTGTTTGGGCTGCAGTAGCTCTTTTGTTGTTTTCTTGCCGTAAAAATGCTCTTTTGTAAATCTCCCTAGTTAAAATTTAAGTGTTTGCTGTCTTACTATCTCATTTAAGAAACTCAATTCAGCCAATTTGGAAGATGCTACAAGGGAAACTTGGCTCATTTGAAGGCAATCAAGCTGCAGTCCTGGATAATGATGTGATGTATACTAGAAGAAGCACAGAAAACAACCATGCTGGGAAAAGTAGGCCAGAATCTTAAAGGGTGAGATGACCATAAAGAATCATTCGTATGAAGGCCATGATAAAATGGTGCATCTCAGTGACTATATTAGAGTGAGCCATTCTATATCATACCTCCTGTAGCCTACTCAAGAAGCTGATACAGGAAATTGAGGAACCAGGAAAATAAATAATGCTGGACTAAAATAACTAAACATATGGAATGTTTATTGCTTTTTTAGTGTGGTATCCTTACATTATCTTCAATTTATGCATTTTGAAATAATGAAGAGATCAGGTGAATCAGGTCTTATGGAGGCCCATTTACCAGTGTTTGCATGACATGTAAGCACTGAGCGTGTGGTATTTTATGAGCTGTACATAAAAATGTTTTTCAAGCTCTTCTCTGGCTGTGTATCACATTTCCAGTTTATAGCCATAATAAAATATAAAGGCCATTGATTCTGATCGTATGGAAATATAGGGGATATGTTTTAAACTGAAAGGCATGAGAAAACAGGGCATTTTAGTTTGGCTGGCAGATAAGGAAAGGTAAGCAGTCTTATTTTATGCTCACGCTATATGATTGTCAGTCAATATTTAATAAACCAGACTGATCCATGAGCTCTCGTTCCATGGAGGCGATGAGTCTGACCGCAGCACATTTACATGGATCTCTCCGGAGGGCCCTGTCAGCGCCCTTATGCTCAGCTGGTCCTGTGGCCGCTCGCTTCATAAACTCTGCACCGCTTTTCTTATTTAAGTGTCCAAACCCAGAGACCGTGTTAAACCCCAGAATTCTCTCCACTCCACGAGGCTGACCTGGACTCTGTGGGGTCCTGACTCATCTTCACTCACTGAGACACACTGTAAAGGCCCCAACATTTCGTTTACCTCTGTCAACAGTTCCACTGACGAATTCATGTGGGCTTTGTTGCAGATAGTCGCTGTCATTGATAAAATCAGAAACATCAAATCTTCCACAAAATAACTTTAGCTCATAGCATAACATAACATAACATAACATAGCATGAGTAGCAATAACAGGCCATTCAGTCCAACTGTAGGCTCACTGTTTTCCTATCACTGAAGTGAACCTAACACTTCAGATATTTAAGGACTCGGTGGAATCTAGCACTGAATCAAGCCTGGTCTTGAAAACTCCCAGAGTTTCTGCCACTACGATATGGCCAGAGAAGCTCTTGCACGCTGAGGTTACTCTCTGCGTGAAAAATATTTCCTAATATTGGTGACAAATTTACCCTTGGCTATTGAGATCACTCAGAAGCGTTGTGGAAACATAGCTATTACAGATCCCTGACACCCCATGTGTTATTTTGTTGAGAGCCCTGTGCCTGTTCAGGAGTTCCTCTGCGAAAGCAAAATAAATAAATAAATAAATAAATAAATAAACAAGCAATTTTTTTGGTTCTATGTTTCATTGTTTTATCTCTGAATCTATTAACATCACTTCTTAGGAATGTGGCTTTGCCATTCCTGGTTTATTGCTGTAATATACTTTGATAATCTGCATACTTAAAGCCATTAGAATCTGTCATAAGAATGTCAGAATTAGGATGCATTGTGTGATTTTAATGCAATACACTTGTAATTTATGCATATTACTGTTGTCTATTTCTTGTCATTAGGAAAAATAGCCTCATCAAGAGTACATTAAAAACTGATAATAAAGCATTATTTATTAAAATAAGATGTTAAAAAATGCTATGCACATTTGAAGGAGAGTTCAAAAACTGCAATCCACACTTACACAAGCACAAGCTCGAAATCGTGATGTGTAGCATCTGTTAATGTTCTTATTTCTAAAATGAGACTTGAACATTATGTGGATAAGTTGGGAAATGGGTGGAAGAAAACCAGAGGTTTTATCGTGGCTCATTGAGAGGGCTTCTTTGTGGTGAATGCGCTTAAGCTTTCAAATAAGGGAAATCTCTAGGGATGGCACTTACTTCTGGGAGGGAAGGCGTGGGGAGATGGTGGGCAGTTCAGCCCAGTTGACAGAGGAAATGCTCTTGTACTCTGGGTGTGAGAGGAAACAAGGGATGCGTGTTAGTGTAATCAGTGTTTGTGCTAAACATCGGCACATAACTCATCGTCTCCACACAGCTGCTGGAGACACTGCGTAGGTGTATTTGGAGACACACGGATCTGCAAACTGGCGTCTGCCATGTCCACATTATGCACAGTGAGATTTTATTCCATACAGTAGTTTGCTTATAAGTGCAGCACCAATGATGCACAGATGTTATGCTGTTGACAATGATGGGCCTCTTTTAGCGGTGTTACAAGTAATAAGTATGGTGGCAAGTGGCAGTTCCCAGTGTCCAGGTATCTCTTATTTCATTGTTGCATTCCTGCCACAAGATCAGATCACTTCATCAACTTTAAGGCCTATGTGATGCTGCATCGATGTTATGCATTTGAGTTTTTGTTTTGCTATAATATGAAGCTGCACTATGTATTTTCATTGGCCCAATACCACACACTTGGAGTCCTCATGTTAGTAGCTATATATCAATCTAAAAAGCCACATTAGTACTGCATTATTACAGCTATCTCTCTCTCTCTCTCTCTCTCTCTTTCTCTCTCTCACGCATGTGTGCAGACACACACACACACACACACACTCCACACACTCACCAATGGCCAATATGTAAAGGCAAACAGTTGCAGCAAACAAAACACCATGCTTCTCCCACATCCTGCACATTTTGGCCAGATCAGTGCAATAAATAGAAAGAGGAAGAGGAAGTTTGCCATAAAAACATGGCCGTGTGTTTCCTGCCCACTTCCCTCTTAATGAGTGGATCCTGCTCAACCCAGGAAAGTCATCCTCTCAACACAAGTGCACTCAAATCCCAGGCAGGCCACTTCTGCCGTGCACTTGAGCAAAGCACTCAGCCGAACTGCATCCATTCGAGCACCACATCCTTCATAACATGTAAAAATAGTTTGAGCCCTTTGAAAACAAACACAAGTAAACTCATTATATTAAACCATCGCTCTGAGCTGCACATGAAGTGACTCCATATTTCATATGTCTGCGCGAGCCTATCTTGCATGCTGTGTTCTTATAAGAAGTGATGCCTGAAACCATGTTTTTCAGTCCGTGTCGTACGAAATCAATATCAGAGCTTCTGGCATCACACGCTGATGAATGCAATTTGACTTCTCATCGGGGGGTGGGGTGGGGAGGAGGGACACCCACCTTTAACATGGGGTCCGTCAAACAAAATAAAGCACACATTATCATAATTATATTACATCTGCATGACTGTATCAGTTACTGAGATGATGATATTTATAAATGAAGACCACAAAGGCAAAAAATGATCAGAGTCCAAATTTTGCACATTTGTATATTTTATATATTATATATTTTATAACATTTATAGTAAAATATAATATTATATATTATTATAATATTTAATATATTTTATATTTTTTGCCTATTTTTTCAGTGCTTTGTTTCTAAGATTGTTTTGGATTTTTAATTCATCATTTCTCCTCAACATGAAAATGTGACTGATCATTTTTCCATTGTGCTCTTCAAATAGTTGTCAGTTTATGGACATGCGGCTTTTAACAGCTTTTGGTCACAGGGATGTGTGTTGAGTCTTAGGAAGGGCAGCCATGGTTGTCAGAGCCCTGCTTTGGACAGAAGCACACTAACATTCATTCAGAGCTCACCCCAAACATTTACCGCTCAGGTCCATAAACACTGAGTTTTGATAAGGTTATTGTTATTTAACTGTCTACTACATGTCTGTGAAAATATTGGAAGTGGAATTAAATGATTGACCCTCTAACTGGTTAGTTTTTTTTTTTTTTTTCCCAGTTATACAGTACCAAACGGAGATATTTTTTTCTTTATGAAAAAGCTAGAAAATCACTATAATGTAACAATGATTCTTCTTACAATCAAATAACGCAAATTTTTTGTATTAATGATTTATTAACCATATCGGTGGTTACAATGAAAACTTTTGAAATGTATGAGTAACATCACTCTACCGTAAAGCCAGTGTTGACAGAAATGTCCTTTGACTAGTAGAAGGGTTAATATCGCTTAATTTAATTTAAGGGTATTTGCATCTAAATTGGGATGTAAGAAATGTGAATCAGTACAATGGAATGGCCTTGTTCTTTAACACATAATTTTGAATTTTATTCAGTAATGAACAGTTATAAACGAATACCTGGCAAATGGTAAGGGGAGGATTAATGGCTCAGTCTTTAAAACTTTTGTATTTTGGGCAGAAATTAATTTGCAGAGGACGGCCTTGACGTTCCTCAACAGAAGTTGCCTTAGGGAAACTTCGAAGAGCGAAGAAATAAGCACTTTGCATGAGCTCTAAGTCTGGTGATAGGCACAGCAATGTAAAGCAGTATCTGCTGCCCTTAACCGGCGTCCCTCAGATTGTCTCAAGTCTGCCCATCACAGATTGAGCACCACCGCGCATTATTACTGACTCACTGGTTTTAACACCCCTTCCATCACAGCGCGGCTTACAGTGGTTTTATACAGTCATTAGCCAAACCAATCGCACTGTCACCCAATGCAGCTGCTCCTACATTTCCTGTGAATTCCTGCTCTTCCTCCTCAGGATGTCGGCAGTGAAGCGGAGCAGATGGGTGAGGGGGTGTTTGTGTAGGCGAGCGGGGGGGGGGGGGGGGGGGAGAGCCGAGAGAAAAGCAGGTGTCAGCTGTTCTGAGTTTTAAGAAAAGCAGCAGAAACAGCAGGACCTGAGCGAACAGGAGAGGTTGGCTGTACGTGTGTAACCTGACAGAGACAGATTTATCCACATCGCCTGTGATGGGCTAACCCATGTCTTACCGGAACCCCGCACCCGTGCCCTTTGCAGGAGCATTCATCCTTTTTCTCTTTCAACATCCCTCCCTCTATTTCTCTATCATTTTCTCATTTCCATATGAACGTATTTACATAAGCATTGCATTTGCATTTAAAATAAGTATTGATTTTCTCTCTTATTGCCAATGAATATTTTATATGAGATGTTTGGCACATTATTCAAAACAATTAACGCTCAACTCTAGACTGCTAACTATGTTTATATAAGATACTACAGCGGGCAGAAAGTACATTTGCGTCGAGTTTTCTTCAAAGATACACTGCAGATCAAAAGTTTGGAATCTCTAGATTAAGAGGAAGAATCGTTGTGTTGCGACAAGATATAGCCCAAGACATAAACAAACAGCTGCAAGGGTTTTCTGGAAAAGGCCAGCTCCCTCACATGATTTAGACCCCATTGAGTTGTGGCAGGATTACCTGGATTGTAAATTTCACAAAGTGTTCCCATCTTAAAAGCCGCAATTAAAGGAAAGATTGCAGTTCATGTGAAGATCTGCAGGGAATGATGCTTTTGCAAAATTAATATCCTGAATGCTTAAAATTTTCAAAGCAATTATTAAATCTCCAGGGTATAATTTGATGAAAAATCACTAAAATGCACTACTGTGTTATTTATCCTTTAAATACTTTTTTGATCTTATTTATGTGAAAGACTAGATAAAACATCTTATAATGTATTTTTGTTTGTTTGTTTGTTTGTCTTATATTACTTACAATTATACAAATACTTTTACCAAATAGAATGGCAAAAATTACTTCAATGACATGCTTTGAGTGTGACCATGCATTTAAAATACATAAAGGAATGTATTTCTGTGGTATTTAGGTGCAACCAACACTCATAATGAAAGAAATAAATAAAAAGATTCAGGGGTCATTTCTATGGGATTTTGTGGGGTAGCTTATTGGTGTGGGCGGTGACCTCGAACCCTCCGCCTTCATGCGAGAAAAACTCCAGAGGAAAGGGGAGTATGGTGGCGAATATAAAGATAAATGGCTGGAGCCCAGAAAAACTCCTACCACTGCGTCACTGGCACTGCACCAGACGCTGAAATATGTTACATCTTCACCAGCCTGGCCAAGTCAAATCAAATTTTTAAATCAATTTTATTTATGTGGAATATTTTATAAAGAATATATCACGTTGCGCTTCACAGTATCCCCTAGGCCAAGACTCATCAGTTTCTGAGGAGAACTGTACCAGGAAAAGTCCAATCCGAGCCAAACTGTCAGAACTAGTGCTGCTCTAACCTGCCCTAGTTTTGGGGACACTGCTGGGTGCAGGTGTGCAGGTGTGATAGATGAACAAAGACTCAGGACAGCTTACAGACAGAGCGAGGGAGATAAAGGAAGTGAGAAATTCAACTCAAACTCATCAGTGAATGATAGTTTAAAAACCCATGGGCAGACCTGGTGGGCTAATGCTACTGCCTGTGTAGGCAGCATGTCTTCATTTAGCAGGACTGGACAAGGGTTAAACTAGCATTCTAAGGCAAACTCCTCTACTGCCATTCAGTACAGTGGTTACAGAGCCACGCTCCTAACAGTAGTGGAACCCTGGACAGGTGGCAGCCCTCTCACCCTCTAGTCTGTGGACATGTCCACTGTTGGTCTGAGACGCAGACAGAGAGAGAGTCAGACAGACACCTGTCCAAGCCTGTTGACCACTATGCTGACATACCTGCTCATGCCACTCATCAGAAAGCAGTGCTTTGTCATGTTGTCACAGTCTCACACGTCTGCTTTGGGTCAGGTGGGGAGTACAGTAATGTATGTTTAAAAGAAATATTGTCGTCACATTTCTTAAAAAAGCCTGCTGCACCACACTGCTGTGGCACTGTTATTGTGCTACTTAATTAAACATCTTTTGAGGATGTGACATTTTGTGACATCTGGCACCTTTTACCAGGTCTGTCAGGGTAACACCAAGGGCCCAGTCGTCGGACCCAGCCAATGGCTCAGGGAAACAGGCCCCAAATCACCCCCATTTATATCCCCAATAATACCGGTCTGGGGTCCTCAGGGGATCTGCATTATAATGTAAAATACACATTTCGATACTGAATTCTTGATTGTTCTTGTATTACATGAAAAATTAAATAGCTTTATACATAAATTAATATTGTAGTTGTAATTATGATATATTGTACAAATACAGTACAATACTGCCCAAAATCACAACATATGTACACATTTGTAGTTAACGAAAATCCATAGAAGATGACATCACAAGGCAGAAATATTTCCCTGTGTGGTCACCGGACTTCAGTCTTTAGATTTCTCTTACGGAGGAGATAAATTGTAGTGACACAGTGTCACTTTCACTACTTTCTGAATTTTAGCTTATATTTTGTTCTGGCTGAAGTTCCTTTAAATTGCTGCAGTATAATTATTTGTGGGATAAAGGTGTCAGAAGCCATTTTATTGAGGCGGGTGTCCTGGTTTTGGGGTGATTGAAATGATTAAGGAGGTGCGCCCCATCCCTAAACCAGCCTCAGAGTGGAGTGACTGGGCTTTAAATGCTGGGTCTCTGTTCCCCTGACATCCTCTGGAGGATGGGGAGGGTGTTTGCACAGAGAGAGTGCGAGATTAAAGGGCACCAATGAGACCCAGGCATTAAAGGGCATTCACCAATGAGACGCGGCACATGCCTGGGATACTCACTGTTCTAAGCTTGCATCGATTGGCCAGCGATGTTGCCATGATCGCAAATTCTTCCAGGTGTGAAATTACTGATCAACATGTTCGCTGGTGTGATGAAACTCAAAGCTGATATCAAACTCAAATTTTGAAATTTGGACTTGAGGAGCAAACATTTCAACTGTTTTGAATCAACTTTCCCTCCACCAAATGCACACAAATGCCCTACTTATTTAGACTGACACTGATCACACAACTCAAGTAGCAAGATATAAGAATAGACGATCAGTTAATTTGATTTTCATGCTTTGTGATAATCTTCAAAGGATTATACACAAACCCAAGTTCTGAGTAGCTGCTGAATAATGTTTACTTGATGTAACCATCCGTCTTTGTGGTGTTTGGAGCATTTTCAATGCAGTCTTTAAATGAAACGACCAGAAGAAAAGAAAAACCTTGATGTTTTGCCGTGAGAGAAATGGGAGCCGCAAGACTGATGTCTCTTTTAATAAGAAAGAGCCGGAGAGAAAAAGGATCTTCTTATTTCTGGATAAATAGCCCCGAAACAAGGACATTTTTCTTCTGCCACAGCATCATTTTTCAAAGCGAGCTTGTTTCCCTTCTTCCTGAAGGTCATCGTCCTTTAAGAGCCCGTATTTCATTGTTGTTTCTAATGAATTCCTTTGTGTTCACCTCCATGCAGGAAAGGGTTTAAGTATTCCCAATTATTGAGAATGTGTCAGGAAAATCGGCTATAATTACGGCAGCATCATCGCCGCGTGCACAATTGTTGCCAACCTCTCGTTAGGCAGGTCCCCACCTGCCACCATCACTGCGGCCTTCAGCTCCCGATTCCTCTCTTAAATCTGCCCGTAAACTGCGACACACCTTGGAAACTGCCAATCTCAAAACATTAATGGCCAAAAATACAGCCGTAACATTATGCCTCAAATTCGGTACCGGTGTTGCATTTTCAAAATTTATGCTGAAGATTTTCATCTGAGATCTTTGAGGTTATAGTGGATGGTGAAATTGTTACTGTCTTCACTCTGGTCTGTAAATGAATGCTGGACTACAGTAAGTGCCACTTTAATAGATTCACTATCATTATGGTCCAGTCGGGCATGGAATCTCCATGTTTGTAATTCAAAACAGTGATTAGCAGAGAACTGAAGGAGGAAATGCATATCTGACACTTACTAATAAATCAGTGAACGATACATCACAGCTTGAGCTTGATTTCTGCAATTCTTCTGTAATTTCCCAAGATGTCTCATGTTTGGCCGTGGGCTTGGCTGAAATAGACTGTATGAGAGCTTACTGTGGAGTAGGGTGACCTTTAACCCCTGTGTATGCGCGCCAGTCGCATGACCAACACTGCACTAGTGGAGGACTTTAAGGACACAACTGGGAAGATGGTTGTTGCAAACTCAAGGTTAAATAAGAGAAGACATTCATTGTATTTTACGATAAGCGGCCTGATTGATCAATGAAACAATTGCGCATGTATTTGTACTGGCACACAGTCAGCCAGACATGCACTCGCTCACATATTTATAAAGGTGTACACAGCTTTTATTATAGGAATCCAGCCCTCAAACATTGAATTATCTCTGAATATGAGTATTCAAGCAGACCTTGAAATTATTTTCAGTTCCTCCCACTAAAAAGACACTTAAGAAATGCACTGAGATGCAGAGCTTGGATGAATGTGCCCAGTATGGGGCAAGTGGTCATGCTGTGTTTTCAGAAAACTAATTTGATTAAAATTGGAAAGTTTAATAAATGCAAGAGAAAGTTTAAATGCAAGAGTAGCTTTGATTTTTAATTCTTTTTTTAATTTTTTTTATTCAGGAACACCTCGGGTGGATTTTAAAGATCAGAGAGGGACTCAGTGGAGAGAAATGGCACCTTGTCGACTAGAGGATACAGGCAGGGAGGAGGTGACAAAGTAAAGCATGTTCACCAAGGGAGGTATACTGTAGGGAGCCTTTACTGAGACAGCATCACCCTGTCCTACTGCTGAGAGCCTTTACTGAGACACCATCACACTGTCCTACTGCTGAGAGCCTTTACTGAGACACCATCGCCCTGTCCTGCTGCTGAGAGCCTTTATTGAGACACCATCACCCTGTCCTACTGCTGAGAGCCTTTACTGAGACACCATCACACTGTCCTACTGCTGAGAGCCTTTACTTAGACACCATCACCCTGTCCTACTGCTGAGAGCCTTTACTGAGACACCATCGCCCTGTCCTGCTGCTGAGAGCCTTTATTGAGACACCATCACCCTGTCCTACTGCTGAGAGCCTTTACTGAGACACCATCACACTGTCCTACTGCTGAGAGCCTTTACTGAGACACCATCACCCTGTCCTACTGCTGAGAGCCTTTACTGAGACACCATCACCCTGTCCTACTGCTGAGAGCCTTTACTGAGACACCATCACCCTGTCCTACTGCTGAGAGCCTTTACTGAGAGACCATCACCCTTCTGAGAGCCTACTGAGACACCATCACCCTGTCCTACTGCTGAGAGCCTTTACTGAGACACCATCACCCTGTCCTACTGCAGGGAGCCTTTACTGAGACACCATCGCCCTGTCCTACTGCTGAGAGCCTTTACTGAGACACCATCACCCTGTCCTGAGACTTTGCTGAGAGCCTGTTACTGAGACACCATCACCCTGTCCTACTGCTGAGAGCCTTTACTGAGACACCATCACCCTGTCCTACTGCTGAGAGCCTTTACTGAGACACCATCACCCTGTCCTGCTGCTGAGAGCCTTTACTGAGACACCATCACCCTGTCCTTTGCCTTTACTGAGACACACCATCACCCTGTCCCTGCTGCCTTCACTGAGACACCATCACCCTGTCCTACTGCTGAGAGCCTTTACTGCCTGTTGCCTGAGACACCATCACCCTGTCCTACTGCTGAGAGCCTTTACTGAGACACCATCACCCTGTCCTGCTGCTGAGAGCCTTTATTGAGACACCATCACCCTGTCCTACTGCTGAGAGCCTTTACTGAGACACCATCACCCTGTCCTACCTGTCCTCACTGCCTTTACTGAGACTGAGAGCCTTTACTGAGACACCATCACCCTGTCCTACTGCTGAGAGCCTTTACTGAGACACCATCACCCTGTCCTACTGCTGAGAGCCTTTACTGAGACACCATCACCCTGTCCTACTGCTGAGAGCCTTTACTGAGACACCATCACCCTGTCCTACTGCAGAGAGCCTTTACTGAGACACCATCACCCCTGTCCCTGTGAGAGCCCTGAGACACCATCACCCTGTCCTACTGCTGAGAGCCTTTACTGAGACACCATCACCCTGTCCTACTGCTGAGAGCTTTACTGAGAGCCTTTGCTGAGACTGAGACCATCTGCTGAGAGCCCTGTCCTACTGCTGAGAGTTTTTACTGAGACACCATCACCCTGTCCTACTGCTGAGAGCCTTTACTGAGACACCATCACCCTGTCCTACTGCTGAGAGCCTTTACTGAGACACCATCACCCTGTCCTACTGCTGAGAGCCTTTACTGAGACACCATCACCCCTGTCCTACTGCTGAGAGCCTTTACTGAGACACCATCACCCTGTCCTACTGCTGAGAGCCTTTACTGAGACACCATCACCCTGTCCTACTGCTGAGAGCCTTTACTGAGACACCATCACCCTGTCCTACTGCTGCTGAGACCCTGCCTTTACTGAGACACCATCACCCTGTCCTACTGCTGAGAGCCTTTACTGAGACACCATCACCCTGTCCTACTGCTGAGAGCCTTTACTGAGACACCATCACCCTGTCCTACTGCAGAGAGCCTTTACTGAGACACCATCACCCTGTCCTACTGCTGAGAGCCTTTACTGAGACACCATCACCCTGTCCTACTGCTGAGAGCCTTTACTGAGACACCATCACCCTGTCCTACTGCTGAGAGCCTTTACTGAGACACCATCACACTGTCCTACTGCTGAGAGTTTTACTGAGACACCATCACCCTGTCCTACTGCTGAGAGTCTTTACTGAGACACCATCACCCTGTCCTACTGCTGAGAGTCTTTACTGAGACACCATCACCTTTTGTCCATACTGTCCTGAGAGCCTTTACTGAGACACCATCACCCTGTCCACTGCTGAGAGCCCTGAGACACCATCACTGTCCTACTGCTGAGAGCCTTTACTGAGACACCATCACCCTGTCCTACTGCAGGAGATTCTTTACTGAGACACCATCACCCTGTCCTACTGCTGAGAGCCTTTATGAGACACCATCACTGTCCATGCAGGGAGCCATCACACACTAAACACACACACATATGCCTACACACACACACACACACACACACACACACACGCATACACATGCATATATCACACACACACACACACACACACACACACACACACATAGCACACTTTCCAGTACACGCAATCACAGAGGCACAAACATTCACACACAGCACACATACATACCTACAGATGCACTCACACAATAGTGCACACATATATGCGCAATAAACTGAAGCCAACAGCCAGTATATTTATCATAGCTTTACTGCAGCGAAAATCATTCTCTAAAACCGGGCGCACTGTCATCCAGGTGATAGATAAATTATTGAGTTTCTTCATAATGAGTGGGTTAGTATTCATGATTTCCTCATATAAACCTTTATTGAGCCTGTGGTCAGTGTGTGTATGTGTGATAAAGACTATCCCTGAACATGTAATCGAACTTACATGTCTGTGCACATGCATAGAGCATGCATGAGAGAAAATATATATTTGAACATTCAGGCACAGAAGTGAGAGATCATGTATGTGTATACTTGAGTGTGAGCATGTGACAGAATGAGTGGGCATGTGTATGCGGAATAAATGTATTTGAGACATTAGTCAAAATTATGTCTTCCCCCTTGAGGTTCTTCAAGCTGTAAATCTATGGCTGCCTATTGAACCAACGGGGTAAATTCGCCATACTGCATGGTTCATGTCACAATAAAAAGCATTTTTTATGGGCAGTGACAAGAAAGCGCTATTAAATAGATAAAACATATGGAATTGGCACCTAGAGGATTATAAAAAAGAATTGCCTCCATAACACACAAACACCAAACAAAGCATTTGTATCTAGATATGCTAGAAAATTTAAAAACCAAGCACATGCGCCTTCCAAAATAATTATGAGTTTTCCACCCTTCGTATAAAAATAAATTCTGTTCTGTAGATCTTGCGTTATTTTATGGACGTGCCGTTGAAAACTGGCTTTATGCTGCCCCCTCCTGGCTATACGGTAAGATTTCCATAATTGTGCAATTTTACACTGGGCTTGTAGAAACTTTGCCCGAGGCAAAAAAAAAAAAAAAAAAAAATCAATAGAACTCTGATGCTGGGGTAATAGTAAATCAATCAATAAATGCAAGATATATATTAAATATATTAAAATTAATATTGAATGTGTTAGTGTTGCAGACATACAGAATATTATCATTGTTTAGTGTCCCCTGAAAAACTTCCGCGTGATATTATATTTTATGGAAGATAGCCGCCGCTGCCGCGTCCGCCGAAGAGATTTTGGCGTCATCGCTGGAGAGTAAGAAGCAATACATGGATTTCTTTAATTCTTTTGCTCATGGCTGAAGGGCAACGTAAAGCACAATAAGTTTGAAAAGCAAGATTATTCGAGCATTTTGTTGGGCCTACTAACACTTGCTGAAAAAACGATTGATTTGTTCGCATTGGGGGGTTGGGGAATAGCGTGCGCGCTGTAGGATGTTTGTTTTCAGTAAGTGTGACTCAAAATGGTACACTTTGTTTTGAGTCACAGTGAATAGTGCGATCCATTGCGTTTTCTTTTTCTCATGAATATGTTCAGGACTCCACTAGCCAAAGAGCTATTGACTTCAAAAAAAAAAAAAAAAAAAAAGGCCTGAAGTCTCCATTATCTTGCTCACTTCCCACAGTGGTCTGTTCACAGATGTACATGCTAATGCCTGGGGGTATCATTCAATGAAACGGGCGCCCGAGGACCCGTCAGACAACTATTTCGCAAACTACAGACTCTTGTGGACAAGTCCTCACACATAGTTGCGCATTGCAGCCATCTTCTCTTCTTTCCTTCCTGGTTAGACTCTATTCACGCTCTTCTTTCACGATTGTAGCCTACTGCACGTCTTTTAATAAAATTTTAAGTTCCTTGCATATCGTGTATGACATAATCGCCATAACTCAAATAACGTAAACAAGTTTTGAGAAGAAACTTTTTACCCAACTTTAAAATGTGAAAATACATGTTAGCATTGCAAATGATAGATTTTTCAAAGCTTACACGTTACACTCAAAATGTTAGGTGCGGTCACTCAAAACTAGGGTAATATGAAAACCAGGTGAAGGTAGGCTGTGCTGTTCATACACCGAGTTATGGCTGTTTAAAATAACACTTTGTAATCATGCGTAAAGAATGACTTGGTGTAATTTATTTTAGAAGTAACCATAATGTGACATTGTCTATGTCCTGGTTCACAGGAAATCATTGCAAATTGATAAATAAAACTACGAAACCATGGCTATTTACTATGTGATATCAAATTTTTGAGCGCACCAAATAGCCTCGTTTGTTCGTGCAGCACGTTTGAATTCTTCCCCAATTTAAGTTCAGCGCGTGAATATTCCGTGTATTTTCGGTGAAGTTCGACGTCGTTTCGGTCACATCCGTACAGTCCTCGGTATGTTCCGTAAGGGACTCGGTCGTTCTCGATGGTGCCGCTGCGTTCCCTTTCGTCTCTTTCGATCCCCGTGTTGTTGTTCTCGGTGACGCGACGGAGGTGTAGCCTGACGCGGGCTCTTACGTGTCGGCCTGAATAAAAGTGGAGCTCCGGAGGCCCGGGAGTGACGGAAGGAGTCTGTATCGGTAAGGGAAAGCAAGTGTCCGGGACGGGAGGGACACAGGGCACGTCTTCAAGACGGAGCAAATGTTGTTGTATTCGGTCCGGATGAAACAAAGAGATCATGGCGGCTGCGGGCTTGTTGCAGCCATTTGGGTTGGGTGGGGAGGTAGCACTGGAAGCAGGCAGCGGGGATCGCGACTCATGAAAAATACGCAGCATGTTTGCACAGCCTACTCTGTGATGCAAGCTGTATAATAAAGGTCTCTGCTCCGTGTAATCGAGCGTCATAACACAGATGCATCCGTGTCTGTTGATAGCTGCTATCGACGTTTTCACCATCTTGGTTCCCTGCTCACTCGTGCATTTGGAAGATTACCAGAAATAATCGCAATATTGCAGAACGACTTCTGAAGAACGGGTTGTAACAGTTTATTCTGTCTCCGGGGAGGAAAATATTCTTTTTAAAAATAATCATCAGTAACGCCTGTTTTGATTGTTCCTTTACAGTTTTTGTGACAAATCCTGTGTAGCTTGCTGCGGGGGTTTATTTTTGCGCCAGTCATCCGTCTATTAGTTAGAATACATTTGCTGGAGAGTAGAGACCTCATTGCTGGGTTAACTTTAACATGCTGATTGAAAAATATTTTGATCAAGTGCGACCGTATTGGGACGGGCCTGTATATGCTTTTATTCTGTTTTATACAAGAAAATTTGCTGCCGCTAAGGCTTCCTTTCAAACATCTTTCCATTTGAACTGAAAAAGGCGGAAACTTCCGTGGTGTGCGGATAGCCTAAGTCAGTGTCAATGTCGGTCCTGGAGACCCCCTGTGTATACTGGTTTCCTAACCACAGTTGTAATCCCAGAATTCTGACAAAGTATTCAGATAAGTTAATTGCTGTATGCATGTTAATTATCCTCATGTTTATATGAATAATTAACCTTTTTGAAGCCATGTTATATCAGAAATTGCCATGCTGGTTCCTTATTTACTATATTGAAAATTACTTTATATTGCAGAAAGAGGGGGTTGCATCTTCTAAATCTATTTATCAGTTAATGACAAATTAGGAGACGAGGCAAATAATACAGATCCGAACCTGAAAGTTCGGATTTTGAAAGTTCTCAAAACACCTGTGTTCAGCAACTTAATTTGGAGCTTACTGATTTTCTCAGAGTCCAATTTGATCTTTTTAAAAATATTTATACATTAGTATATTAGTAATATAGAAAAATATGCACAATAATTCCAGTTTTCATTCTTAATGGCACAATAGATATGGTCCTCGAAATGTGGCTTAAGATGGTAAATAACTGCTTTTAACTTGGAATGCAGCCAATTAAAACAAATCAACCAAAATGAATATAGAATTTACACCTAAATTGCCAACTTGGAAAGCAAATATCAACATTCTTATTGACTAAAGTTTGCTAATTATTATCATTTTATTAGTAATAATGGTTAAAATGATGATAATAATAATAATAATAATAATAATAATAATAATTACTGTGACAACTGACTGCATGCACTGTAGCAGTATTCACAATCCCAGTCCATTTTTCACTAAGTGCCAAAATGGTCAACTTGTCATTCTAAGGGGTGTGCATGTATTTTTGTGTTCCTATTCTTGAAGAAAAATGTAAAATATTTTTTGGACCATGTCTTGAATCTTAACAATGGCTTTTTCTTGGATGTTTCTCTTCTCTTTTTATTTTGAAAGTAGCCATTGTTACTAGCTGTCAAAAAGCAATGCTGACTGAAGAACATGAAGAAGTATGTATTCTAATACTGGGTTTAGTTTTTTTTTCATCAGTAGTGTCTGATGTGCATCAAAAAAGAAGAAAATCTCACAGGCCTTCACCAGCAGGGGCTGTGCAGTCTGGCTGAGATAAACTGTCATAACTTTTTTTTTATGCCCCCGACCCATGAGGGGCAGGGGTAGATGGTACATACCAAACAATTCCTTCCAGCCATCCCTCCATCCGTCCGCACCAGTTTGTCCGAGAGATATCTCAAAAATCGCTTGTCAGATTGTTTTCAAATTGCAGTCATGCATTCTACACTTCATGGAGAGGTGCCAAGTTTCATGAAAATGTGATGATTTTTTCAAAAATTACTTTTTCTGTTCCAGTTCATGCAAAGGTGCAGTGCCAATTTATATGAAAATATGCCGTAATCCCTTCAATGCACAAGGGTCGGGGGTATTAGTGAGCTGTGCTCACTTTTTTACTTGTTGTACTGGACTTGCGGTGATGAAATCCTTGCTGAGAAGAAATCTGCCTGCATTGCAAAGGATAGTTTAGCAGTATGTGCACTGGAAGGGAATGGCTTTAGAGCGCTTCAGACTGGAGACTGGCCTGTGTAACGTACATAGAGCTTGAAATACATCCGGTGCTGCTGCTGGGCTGAGCTCTTGCTGAGGGCACTTATAGTGCGTGAGTGAGCACTGCAGTATCAGAGTCCTGGCCATGTCTCTGCTGACTTTGGTGGTGGTGGTGGTGGTGGTGGTGGTGGGGGGGGTTATTTGGCTTTGTATCGCTGAAGACATATCATTGGTCAAACAACCCCTGCTAAACATCTGGATCCCTGTGCCGTGCTCCCTACGTACGTGCATGATGTTGAAATAAAACTTTTAAAAATAAAAAAATCACACAATGTCAAATCTGTCCATTAACTCTTTAACAACAGATGGCTTACCTTTGCTCAACATGGAGTACTTTATGCTACTCTGACTTGTGGCCATATAGCGGCGGTTTCAAAAGTGAAGAGATGAAGTGTACTGCAAATACACACAAGTCAAAATTAAGCAGGTTTGACAGTTGGAAGAGGAATAAAAATTCTCACCCACTTTCCATCACATGCACCATGCTTTACTACTCTCAGGTAAACCGATTCAACTTGGGGTTTCTAAGTTTTATTCGTCTGCCTGTTGACCCAGGTCGGATAATTAACATGAGAGAAATAATCCTATCCGTTTTTCCACATCAGAATTGCATTCTAGTGGAGATACTAGCATTATAAATTTTAGGCCCTTCAGGCATACTGTTTTCAAGGCACATTTGTTGGTCATTGATACACCAGATAGAGACTGTATTTGTCTATTCTAAAGAGCAAAATAGCTTTTGTCTGACTGTTACCTTCTCCCTGTGACACTGGAAGCTGAATTCTTCATCAGGCTGTCCCTAACGACTGTAATGGTTGTGCTGTGGCCATGTGCCATTCGTATGTGTACTGCATGTCTGAAGTAATAAAAAAATCAAATAATTTACTGTTTTCTTGTTCCTTGTTGTTAATAGCTAACAGATATTGGCTCTTGTTTTCAGTAAATTTAATGTTTAATCTCAGGGAGCCTTATTGAAGTGATATAATTTGGCACTCACTGACAGCGTGACCTTTGCACATCCCTACTTGGTACTAATGTGAGGGAGGAACTGTGGGAACCCTTTGTAGACCCTGCCCTCAGTGACGCATAATGCCATTTTTCATTAAAACCCTCTGCCAGTCAGCTTTGGTTGAGTAGTAGATTACTTAGTTGAAGAAAAGCAGGTTTTGACAAGATAGCCTGGTTCTGTTCAGATGGAAGTTCACGCGGGAGGTAGTGGCGCTGTCTAGCGTGAAATGCAGCAATTGAGTACGATGGCGTCCTCAGGGTTAACTGGAAGCATAGCAGGGATTCTGCACTGCTGAAACTAAATCTTTACTGCAGTGCTGATGTAGTACTGCAACCTACAGCTAGGGGGCCTTAATCTAGCCTGCACACATGGTATACCCTGTTCCAGGGCTGAATGGGTGCTGGAAATCCTAAATCACTTTCTTACAGAGTAGTTCAAAAATATGTAATTTACCACACTGTAAGGTGGTGGTAAAGCTTTGAAATGCACCTAATTTTACCTTTATTTAACCAGGAAGTCTCAATGAGATACAGAATCTCTTTTTCAAGAGAGACCTGGCCAAGGTAGCAGTGAACACAATGCCAACATAAAACAACCTTGAAAAGAGCTTGAAGTTGGCTTTGGAAAAGGTGCAGGAACTCTGCTGTCTGTCTGAGGGGTTTGATCCTGACCTCGGGCGGGGGGGAATGCCTGAGGGGCGAGGAGTGGGCTGTTTCCCAGCAGCAGGGTGTGAGAGGGGTCATTCCTGCAGCTCTCAGACTGCTAGTATCCGAAGAGAAAGTTTTTTGTGTGTGTGTGTACTTGTGTTTGTGGAGTTTCTTAAAGTCAGCTATTGCCCTGTTCTTCTTCAGTGCTTTTCTGAGGCGTTTCCTTTAACGGTTCTCGGTGGAGCCAGAATGGACTCTCACTTTATCCAGTCCTGCTACAGCTTATCCGCTTGTGGCTGCTCTGCACTGGTCTGCTGGAGCTGAAATGTGTGAGCCTTTGCCGAGAGGCACCAGGCCATTCAGTGTGAGGCTATAACTGCCCCCCCAGTGCCCATATAGCTCTGCTCTGCTCCTTGTTAAACAGGCTTCTTAATCCTTCCCACGCTGCTCATATCATGGCGTTATGGTTTGAAAATTTCAGCCAGCCCTTGAAGGATGAAGGGGGTGTGATTCCGGACTGGGTGAACACAGACAGACTGGCTGTCAGGCAGCTCTGTTCATTTTCTTGTGTCATTCTCTGAAGCTGAGGTGTCCGTGTACAGTATAATGCAGACAGTGATGGTTGGTGTGAATGTTACTGTTTTAGCCCAGCAAGAAGGCCCTCTCTTCCTGCCTGAATGTGTTTGAATCTTAAAGGGGCATTTCATATGCAAGTCAGAATTTCATAGTATTTTGCTGTTTCCATGGAGTGAACCTTCATTAAAATTTATTGGTGATACATGGAGGACTAATCACTTCCATTACCCCCAAAGACGGAGACTTAAATTATGAGATGACCTGTAGGTTCTCTGTTAAGCATTGGCCTGGATGAAAAAGTCACAGCAGATTCATACTTCTTTTACTGCATGCGGACTGAAAAGACGACTACCAACCATGTAAAATGGGTAGGGTTGGACTGTCAGATAGAAAACATGCAAATTCATTTTTCAAATTTTTTTTTTTTTCAGGAAGAGTGCCTTTAACTTGTTTATTAGTATTGTATTCAGCACATGCAGTAAGTGGATATAGTGAGAGTAATTTGTACAGGCAGCACGCACACATCTCTGTGTTCAGTCCATTATAGCTGATTGAATCTCCCCTCTCTGTAATGGCCTGGGGCTTCTCTGGGGCTGAGAGGCAGGAGCAGGACTCCCACAGCGATGGCAGCCTTGCTGCCCGGAAGCACTGAGAGACAGTTAACGGATCTGCATGCTATCGGAGGGAGTTGACGTAAAACCGCTGGAAGGAGAGTTTGAGACTTGCAGAGAAATCCATCTCCGGGACCAGTGAAGAAATCGAATGCGCTCGTTGTCTCCTGACACGAAGGAAAGGCAGTAAGGCACGCACTGACAAGATGAGGAAACGCTGTCAAACCCTCAATGTCAGTTTAAAAGTTTCAGGAAACACTGGCTACAAGATCATATGGCATCAGTTTTACTCTTGCGTCTGGAATTCTGCTGTGGAGGTGTTCAGCGAACGTGAGAGTAGTGTTGTTATGAAGTGCTGCCTGGTCAGAAGTGTTCTGTGTAAAACTGATTCAGTCATTAAACAGAAATATGTCATGGAGAAATGAAGGCAGATTATTCCCAAACTCTCTGGACCTTTGCTGTTTCAGTAATGTATGCACAGGACAGAGTATCTGGGTTTTTTTTTTGCCTGTAGCTCCAGCTCTGTTCAGGATGTAGCCTGTATAACTTTATAACTATATAAAAGTTTCATGTTCACATCAGCTCCACTATATCTAACTGTTATTAATTAACCTTTTATGGGTGTTTTGGTGCATTTGTGTTTTGTGAACACACAATAAGTCTCCTAGCCTGGATACTCTGAAAAATACCTGTACTGTCATGAAAACAGTATCCATCTTATTTTGCGGTAAACCATGAAGTGGTCTTGATCAGTGCGCTGGAGTCACTGTAGTGTTCTGGATTCATCTATATGAGTCACTGATATGACTTTCCTAAAGTGAGTTTCCAGACGTATGGGGTATTCACCTGCGATTCCGGACGCCCAAGTCTCATAATTCTAGTGATACTTTAGCGGCAGAATGTAATGCACTCACTGAGACATGATCTGCATATAACAGGGGTGCTCACTCTTATCCAGAATGAGCTAGTGTGGGTCCAGGCTTTCAAGCCAACCAGTTCACCTGGTCAAGGTCTTCAGAAAAAACTCGAGAGGTTGATTAGTAAAATCGGTGTGTAACTGCATGGTTAGAGTGAAAGTCTGCACCCACACCAGCCCTTTCTGGGTCAGAGTGTAAACCCCTGGTTTATAAGAGGAGTGTCTTGTGTAGGGCTTGCCATTTACACGTTGTAGGAAAATCACGACATTTGAATTTTCGGCGTTCAGTGGGTGGCTAAAACACTGACATGCGACTGATGTGTCGCTATGCTTTTTATATGCCTCCATGAACTGCTATTGTGTGGCACTATAGCTGATGGTGAGACAGTGTGAACCAGTGTATTGGGAGGGGGCTTCTACTGGGATTTTTAAGGGGATTTACACAAAATAACAGTAAGTTTGTACGTGGTAATTATCAGACTTGTCAGGACCATACTCTTTTCAGCGAGTCAGTGATTGAGATAACGGTGTAGAAACCGAGAACATTCCTCCTCTTGCTCAAAGCGTGGGAGACGAGATGTGTCAGTAAGATGAAGGGCTCAGCACTTCAGTCATGTTGACCGTGGTGAACCGTGGCGGGTTGGCGATATTTGTCAGAAACGGAGGGAAAACTGTGCTCAGATGGTTGCTCAGTTTGGTTCCTCTCGGTTTTCATTTGTTCTCGCCTCATTTAGAACGGATTTGGCGAGCGTCTCCTGCTTCTCCAGCGAACTCGATGACCATGGAATCAGCTGCCGAGTGTCAGCAGGGCGCCGACGCTGCTGTCTCCGAGAGCGACAGCCAGCAGATCGCCCAGGCGCAGATCGCCAGCCTTGCACAGGTGAGGCTGATCCCAGTTCACTTTACTGCCCCCCTCCCCACCCCCGCCATTATGATGTACTTGACTCAGGGCTGATCCAGAATCAGTTGACACAATGCTTACCAACTGACTCCTGTAGCACGCCCAGGCTACCTCACAGAATGGTACAAAGCAAGTTAAGACTGAATTGTTTAAGCAGCATGATGAAATCCACCATTCAAACATAGCCTTGCCCTCCCCTCGCCTTGGCGGGACAGGTATCCATGGCAGCGGCACATGCCACCTCAGGCGGTCCCACGGTGACGCTGGTGCAGCTGCCCAATGGGCAGACGGTGCAGGTGCACGGGGTGATCCAGGCCGCTCAGCCGTCTGTCATACAGTCCCCACAGGTGCAGACCGTGCAGGTGAGCCCCTTTACACAGGACTGCAAAATATAAGAAAATCTTGCTATGTTTGGTGAGCATTAGCGCAATGCTGTGAAGCTCATTTCGAACATTAGCCAAATGCTATTACGGTAAAGTACAACATTAGCCAAATGCTGTAATTACTGTTGCAAAGTGATCGTTCTACTTAGTGAAATGAGTGTTTTCCTTTAGCACTGAGATGTTTGGTTAGCTCCGTCCTGTGCCTCAGACTGGAGTAGAAATCACACACTGTTCAAATAAAGCATGCTGCTCCTGCAGATCTCCACCATCGCAGAGAGCGAGGACTCACAGGAGTCTGTCGACAGCGTGACTGACTCCCAGAAGCGCCGGGAGATCCTGTCCAGACGACCGTCCTACAGGTAAACAGGGGACACTTCTGCTGGGGACGTCACTCTGTGTGTGTGTGTGTGTGTGTGTGTGTGCTTGTGCACGCTACACCGTCAGGACTAGAAAACATTTTTTTTCCTAGAGTGTGGGGACATTGTTGGGAAGTGAAGACATTTTCCCCTGTCCTCCCAACTACAAAGGCAAATTGTGACTTATTAGTTGAGGTTTGGGGTAAGGTTGGAATTAAGGATAGGTTAAGGTTGGGGTAAGGGTTCAGATTGGGCATACTTCGCTTATTGTTAAGATTAGGGAAAGGCTGTAGACACACAGAAGGAATGAATAGAAGTCAGTGTAATGTCCTCACAAGGATAGAAGTACAAGGATCTTTGTGTATGCGTGCGTGTGTGCGTTTGTGTGTGTGTGTGTGTGTGTGTGTATGAGGGAAAGAGAGAGAGGAAATGGAAGGAGAAGGTTGAGTGATGAAGTGCATGTCCTGAGATATTTTAACAGTCTTCACATGCAGAGTCATCACTAAAGATTGAAACTGGAATTGTTATTGTTTCACATTATTTCATTACAATCATTTTTGCGCTGGTGGTGTTCCCAAATAAGTGTTCAGTCAGGGACACATTTTTGTTGTATTTGCTCCATGCTAGAGAGGACAGATCTGAACTAAATCAGAAATTGAGAGTAACTCTGGTCTTGGCACGCTGAGTTTCGTGTGGGGGCTATTTGTATCTCCCCGACGATAGTCGAGAGATTCTGTGGTTTAGGTCCGGGGCTGCCGCCGCTGCCACGCCCACAGAGATTTTCTGTTCCGGGCTCTGGAAGCGACTATTATTACAGGAATTTTTTCTGATTTTACACAGGGGAAGATATTTATTTGACAATGCTCATCACCGATTTTCGGCAATTTTGGACGTTCAGTATGGCTGCCGGTGGCCATTCTGTCCGAAATTTGGGGATCAGGGAGATACACGACTCGGTCCCTGTGGCGACCGAGTTATCTAGTTTAGACTTGCCCCATCTGGAGACCTTACAGTTACGTGTGTAACATCACCCTCCCTCCTTGCGATAACGCACCTCTGCCCCCCCCCATGCTCTCCCCTCGGCAGGAAGATCCTGAATGATCTCTCGTCAGACGCACCAGCAGTCCCGCGCATTGAGGAAGAGAAATCAGAGGAAGACTCTGCCCCCGCCATCACTACGGTCACCGTGCCCACGCCCATCTATCAGACCAGCAGTGGGCAGTACAGTAAGCAGCCCCTCCCATCTGTGTGGAATTGCTTGACCCCCCCTCTCTGATGTCAGAGGCTCTGCTCGAGTCTCAGTCACACACCCTCTTAGTATGTACCTCTCCACATGCAGGCCTTTTTGTATCCTACTTTTGATAACCCTTCATTTCTAATGGCCTGGTGCAAAGACCTAAGGCTGTTTTATGTTTGCAAGATGTGTTGGGAGACTCCGTAATAAAAGTGTCGGAGGACATTGATGCATTTATGCTTAAACGAAGTGTCAGAAGCTATTTGTGGCGTAAGCTGTTATCTCCACGGTTACCAACTGGAGGCTTCTCCCTTCAAAATGTCCACCTCATGCTCTGCTACAGTTTCCCCTTAGAGTTCAGTTTTTCAGGCGTCATTGAAGTGCGTCCGCAACGAGTTGCACGGGTGGGGATATATCTTCTCCTGTTCCTCCAGTCTGTTCTCAAACTCATCCATTATTTTAGTTTTACTAATTGTAGCCCCCGGTGGAAGTCAGGCGGCTACTATGGATTTATGGTGGTCGTATCGCCGCCGCCGCCGCCGCGTCTGTAGAGATTTTCTTGTAGACGCTCTACAAGCCACAAATTTCAACCTATTCCTTTGATTTTTTGGTGGGGGATAGGTCATGGTTAGATCACGACACTTATCGATTTTGGGTGCCATGGCAATAGAAATGGCCGAATGCAGCCTAATTTCATGCTGAAAACGTGCCCGTTTCACTGTATGGCTCGTGAACGCTCTAGTGGTCAGAGTTTTCAAGATATCACAAGTTAGCACTCAGGGGCTACACCTATGCGATTGCAGGCGACCCGACTCTCTAGCTCATTATGTGTCTCTTACATCATTTTTGACGTCAGACTCTGCTCCAGGCACAAGTTTTACAAGCATAAAACAGCCTTTAGCCATGGGATAAAAAAATAGTTGCACTCCTGGGACATTGGTTCTGTAAGTGTGCGCTGGAGCAGAGCTGGCTTAGCAGGGGTAGCTTAGCTCAAGGTACATGCAGTGCTAGGTGTAAAACCAGAAGATAACCCAGAGAAATTCCGATGCTAATCGTTGTCTTTGCCCCAGCAAAAACCGAGCTTAAAAAGGCCATGAATGAGCAAATGTCATGTATTGTGGCACCCTATTAAAATGTGCATTGATTCTCAAGCATGAAATTAAGAAGTTTTAACACAAACTTCCATTCATATGCTCTGTGACTTATACAATGGCCCCTACTCTCTGCAGCCGCCTCCTCTTCGAGTCTCAGCTTCTCCATGGTTACTCTCACTTCCTGTCTCCCCACAGTCGCCATCACCCAGGGCGGGGCCATCCAGCTGGCCAATAACGGCACGGACGGTGTGCAGGGTCTGCAGACACTGACCATGACCAACGCCGCGGCGACCCAGCCAGGCACCACAATCCTGCAGTACGCCCAGACCAGCGACGGGCAGCAGATCCTGGTGCCCAGCAACCAGGTGGTGGTGCAAGGTGAGCGCGAGTGTGTGGGATGTCTCAATGCTGTCCTCTAATGTCCATTCAAACACTGCATAGCACAGCCCAATCTAGATCGCTACGTTCAATGTTCATTGAAAGCAAGTTTATTTCCTCGTGTAATTCAGTTGTTAATACGGTCTTTTGTTGATTAAAGCAACCTCATTGGTGGATTAATCAGTACACTTGAGCCTCATCACTGTCAATGTTGTGTTCTCAACTACAGTAGGGAGGGAGACATGGGGATTTCTGCTGTGTAGATTAGTACAGGGCACTGCTCACAAGTGAGATCATTTCTCTGAAATTTTGTGGACTTGAATCTGTACCCCCCTCCACAGCTGCATCAGGTGATGTCCAGGCGTACCAGATCCGCACCGCCCCCACCAGCACCATCGCCCCTGGAGTGGTGATGACATCATCCTCCTCCCTGCCCAGTCAGGGAGGGGCTGAGGAGGCGACACGCAAGCGGGAGGTGCGGCTGATGAAGAACAGGTACGAGCTCACCTGCGCCACGTACTGTTACTATGGTGTCCAACCCGCGACAGAACGAGTCACACTGAACGTACCATGGAAATGAAAGGACTGACTTTAATCATCACGGTCAAAGATTCGAATCTTGAAATATCTTTGCAGCTTTAACTTCTCCTTCTGAATCTTTGTCACCACTTGACTGGCAGAGAGAATGGCCAATAACAGATCACAGCCAGCATTTGTGTGAACATGATAGGCTTACTGAACAGACAGTTACACAGCGCCATGTGGGATCATGTTGGTTATCCATCCACCTTCAAATTTGGTTTGTGACACAGTCGGGGGAGGAAACTTAATGAGGGGGAAGAACTGTGTAACCGAGCTAAACCAAAGGATTCACTGAACGATATGAGTCCGTAAACAAATCGGCCCCGTTTCCTTCTTCAGAGATATAATCATTGGAGTGGCAGCTGAGGAGAAAATATTAGAGTATTGACCCGTCTTCAATGTTTTTTTTTCCATTTGCAACAAGTTTGTCAATTAGAATGATCCATCGGCAAGTAAACACACAACTTCTGTCTGAATGCAGTGTGAGGGCGATTGAAATATAAATTGATTCAGACAAGTAGCTACACTGCCCGACCAGAAAAAGTTGTACACTATGATAATTTGTTTGGCTGCCTGTAGCTTTGATTACGGCACACATTTGTCATTGCATTGTTTCGACGATCTTGTACAAGGTTACAACATTGATTTCCCACCAGATTTGTATTCATTTTCGGCAAATTTCATGTATTGACAACAGGTGAGTTGTCACTCACTCACAAACCACTCTAATAAGCATTTTCCAGTACATCCCAAAGACTTTCAGTCGGTTTAGGTCCAGACTCTGTGGTGGCCAATTCGTGTGTGAAAATGATTCCTCATACTTGTTGAACCACTCATTCACAATTTGAGCCTGATGAATTTTTGCGTTGCCATCCTGGAAAATGCTTGTGCCATCGGGGATTAAAAAGTCCAGTGAGGGGTTTCTGGTCATTCAGTATATTCAGGTAGTCGGCTGGATTCATTTTATTGCTGCATGTCATTGCTGAGCCTAGACTGGACTTACTGAAGCAACCCCAGATCATAACACTGCCTCCAGAGACTTGTACAGTGGGCACTATGCATGACGGTTGCATCGCTTTATGGGCTTCCTTTCTTACCCTGACGTGCCCATCGCTCTGGAATAGGATAAACCTGGACTGGTCAGACCACATGACCTTTTTCCATCACTCCACAGTCCAATCTTTATGCCATCTTGCAAATTGAACTCGTTTTTTGTCAATTAGCTTCACTAACAAGTGGCTTTCTTGTGACCACGCAGCCATTTAATCCCAATCCTCTAAGTTCTTGTCCAATAATATGTGTGGAAATGCTCCTACCTTCATAATTAAACATAGTCATATGATCTACTGCTGATTTTTTATGATTAGACTTCCTAAAGCTTTTTGGTGATCTTCGATCACAATCATTCATGATTTTTCTACAACCCATTACTTCTGTGAATTTGATAGTTCACCAATCTCCCTCCAGGTTTTAATAAAGTGTTGGACAGTTTATGACCCAATTCTAGTGATTTCAGCAAATGTTTTGGCAGTTTTCTTTGCTTAATGCAGGCTAAGTATTTGCCCCCCTTGAAATCTTTTCAGCGACTATGAGATATGGCTTCCTACATGGCTGTTTAAGCTACACGCTGAATCAGTCAGGGTGAAAAGAATTATTGCCTGCTGAAACATGTTTATCTCTGCAATAATGATTCAGTCACTGGCTCTTAAATATTTGCTTATTTAAATCACAACGGTGACTTTTTGTTTTCGCCAGGCTGTGTATTTTATTCACAAAGTAAAAAATTGGTTTTTGAAAAAGATGTACTACTCAGTTGTTTTCAGCATTAGCTTGTGGTAAATCCTGCAATGAGAACTTCCTAACCTGCACTTGATTGTTAAAATTAAACCAATTATGAGCAATTTTGAACAGCATTGAGCATATTGCATCCACTTGAGTGAATAAGAGTTCTGTTTCTCACCTTGCCATAATAAGGTTAACTGACTACACCTGGTAGTGTTGAGAGTTTTCAGAGGTCACACAATCACATAGTGGAAAATGATTGAAAACGGGTTCACCAGTATGAAGGGATTTTTGTGCCTCTTCTTGGCATGTTTTCAGTTCTGCAGCTGTCACTGGATGTAATGAGGATAAAAGCTGTGTCCATTATACTTTCACTTAATGTTAATAGCCAGTTAAATAATATTCCTAGTGGATCTTAATTTTTGTTGATGCTAATTAGGTTCCGTCATTTAATTATTACCTTAATAGCAGTTATGTTTTATTTGCCACATTGATAATTATCCCCCTGTCCCTCCTTGCCACTCAGCTTTAAATAAGCTAATTAGTATCAGTAAATATTTTTTAAACGCTATGGTTATTTTAATTTTTGTTGCAGATTTAATAACGCAGTGAAAAGACAGAATATCAGTGTTACTGAATAGCAGTTTAAATTTAGAGTGTGTAGTTTTAAGTTGTGACTAAGTGATTAACTAGATGATCCAGTTCCTTCTTGGAGTGCCGCGGAAAGCATCAGTGGTGAATTCAAGCTCGTAAAGTTTCTTAGAACTTGCCTTTTGGAAGTGGAGGTGAATTAACTGAATGAGTGAAATTAACAAATTCTTTTTGAAAGAACTGATTCAAATGACTCAAGTCGCCAAACTGAATGGCAGTTCCCTGCCCTAGCTGTTACCTCTTCTCCTGGAGATGCTGTTTGTTGGCGTCTTGAACTAAACTTTTCTGGGAATAGTTCCAATGGTATTGGCATTTTATTTGTGAATTTACTGCTTCATGTTTGTAATGTCACAAGTGTAGGAGATTATAGTGTGAGGGCTCAATTATATAATTATATTATATCCTAGTACAATTATCCATACAGTTATAATGAATGTCCTATTATATTTTTTTTTTTTTTTTTTTTTTTGCTTTTCAAGTCTATTCGTGGATCAAGAAAGTCCAGAAACCTTTGAGGGGGCAACAGAGATTGTTGAAAATTGTCTTATTTGCTCAAAAATGGTCAAATATGAAAACAACTTGACACCAGAAGCAGATTCTACATCCTCTCAATCCAGTTAATTTTTGCCAACTAGCGCGGTCTTTAAAAAGATAAAAGATAAATGATACAGATTAATAATCTGGAAGGAGGACACTTTATGAGGGGCTTTGAAATTCTTGCTGCTCCGAAACATGCAAATCTGACTTTCAGAGGTCTGCTTCAGTCAGGTTACACGTCTCAGAAACAACCGGCAGGCATTAACGCTTGGAGTAGAGATGAAGCATCCCAACTTCCTCGTCAGTGTTCTGTAGTCTGTTATGCAGTCGCAGAATGAGTCGTAACTGTCTGTAATTGTCTTTTCTTCCACAGGGAGGCTGCACGTGAGTGTCGCAGAAAGAAAAAGGAGTACGTCAAGTGTCTGGAGAACCGCGTGGCCGTTCTGGAGAACCAGAACAAGACGCTCATCGAAGAACTGAAAGCACTTAAAGACCTGTACTGCCATAAATCTGAGTAACCCCAAACCCAGCTTCAGCCCACCTGTACAGAGACTCTGCCCCCGAGAAAACCGTCCTGCCACTAAAGGACGGACTCTTCGTCTTTTTTCTAAATGGTTTTTAAATGCTATAAACTGCCTATGAGAAAATACAGGAACACAAAGAGGGAAAAATATCTCAGTTCACTGCTGAGACTGACCGATAAAAAGAAAAGACTTAAAGAATAAGCTGAACTCTCGATCGAAATCCGTTTTTTCTATTTCTTCTGGTAACCAGGAGCATGGAGAGCTAAAATTGTGGAGATGTGCAATGGGGGTTTGGCTTTGGGGTGCAATAGTGTCAGATGATCATTTCTGTTGGGGAGGAGGTTGGATTCCTTTATACGTGAGTTCTAGTTTGCACACTAGACGGCTGAACGTCGGTTGAGAAAAAAGAATTTCCAATGGAGAGAAACACCCACTCTTTTGTGGCATCATACATTGGCCAGCAGTGGAATGCTATATTGTGTCATTGCTAGCAATGCCCCTGGCGTAAAAATTTTCCATGGGTGGCATATGTCTGTTACATTTTTGGAAGAGGGCCTACCGAGGATAGTGGTCCAGCATGACATCTTCCATTTCAGTATCTTGATTTGTCCTTTTTGTAACTCTGATTTCAGTTCTTTTTCATTACCTTGTAAGCACAGCTTAAAAGAGCCAGGTTGTGAGGGAAGGTTGATGCCCGATTCTGAATAGTCTCTGAATGGGTTTAGGAGTTGCGCAGACTCTCAAGAGTGTGCTTACTTGCATTTCACGCTGGTGAGATTTCCCACAATGCATCATACTTTCATTTCAGCACTGCTTCCACTGTTGCTGCTCAGATTTAGTCCCTTTTAGGCAATGTAGTGAATCTACCACATCCCACATCCACTGTGGAGGCTCATTCTGCCCCCATGCTTATGTACATCGGCAGCCAGACTGGTTGATTGTTGGTCCTTTCCACTGTTGAGCTGCAGCCAGGCTCACATAGTACCCTAGTCTTGCTGATCAGCAGTAACAAATGCAGCATCGCCATGCATTAACAGACTCCAGGACTAAGGTTGAGCTTTGACTGTTTGTGTTCATTGGATTATCCAGCGGTTAAGCTATTGTCCATGAAAAAGGCTCTGTGGTGGTGTGAAAAACCTGGGTCACCTTCTTCAGAAACTGAGAAATAATTTGTTTTGATTGTTCTTGTCAGTTGGATTCAGTGTTCATATTTAGGTTTTGTAGAATTATTTTTATACATCAATTTACAGTTTTTCATATACTTGCGTTTGTTATTTGCATAGCATTGCGGTCACTTATTTTCAACCAATTAGGAATTTGTATCAAACGAATAAAAGGTCTGCTGCAGCGGATATGAAATTTTTGGCAGCTATTTGAAAAAAAAAAAAGGCCTTTTGAACATACTTTGTGTCTTCGAGAGTGCTGTTCTGTTATATGTGTATAAAATGCTGAGAATTTCTGTGCCAGGATTCGGTCCCTGGCCGACTTGTCTCATAATGTCTCTTGAAAGTACTGTTCTGATGCTGCATCCTTTCAAACGGACAAGCAAATAAATCGATATTGAGATTCAGATACAGAATTTGGCCTCATTCTGCCCTGCAGTAGAGGTCCAGGCCTCAAACTATTTACATATGGAAATCTATCATTATAAAAAAGAACTGCGGTAGAACCTTTATTTGGCAGGTGGAGTTGGTACTGTACGATGGGGCAGAAAGCGGTAGTAGAGCTCATGGTATTGTGACCTGTGCACAGAGGGATTTCTGGAGAAGTGAAGTCAATAACTTCTAAAAGAAAACAAAAAGAAAAAACAGATTTTTTTGTGGTGCAGCACCTTTGACAGTCGTTGCAGTCCCGTTTCCCAGCAGCTTTTCCAGAACTTATTGTCGATACTTAAATATCAGTAGAACCAATGACCACTCCTTATTTGTGGATCCTTTTTAATGTTTGATAATCTTCACACTCAGGACAAAGGTATCCACTAAATTAGTGGTGTCTTGTGTGATGTGTGATCAGTTGAACAAAACTATTATGATGTACAATATGTTGTAACAGCCAATAGTTGTGTCTGCTATATTATCGGACACAAGGCTTCTGTTGCTCAGCTGTGTAACACGCCTTTCAAAGTGGCTATTAATTCAAGCTGGTATAAAACAATTAGAAATGAATGCTTAATAAAAGTTATGAGCTGGGCCTTCAAAATTGATCCTGTGGGGCACAGGCTTTGATATGAGGAAAATGCTTTGCGAGATGGAAACTGGTCTGTGCTCACAGGTTGTCACTATTTTTAATGTGGATATAAACTTATTACTGCTTTGCTCGTTATATTTTTATATATTAAAGCATTGTTAATGTACAGCTTTCATATAAGTGTTTAATATTTCAAGAATATTGCAGCCTGTTGGGGGACGATTGGTTTTGGCCAAAAAGATAAAACTGTTAACCTTCAAAAGCAACCTGAACCCTAGATTTTGTATGAGCCCTGAAAGGGAAAGAGGAAGGGTTCTTTGAAAATTATGAGCCTTTGACAAGTGTAAAGAGTGAAGGTCCATCACTGATTGTGTGTTGCTGTCTGAGCCATTTAGAGGCAGTTTACAGTATGCAGTATGCTATGACCTGATGGACAAGGGGGAATTCCTGCAGCTAATGCCTAATGTTAATCTTGGTTGAGTGTGGCTGAGGTTGGACACAAATGAACACATCTCACAAGGATAAACAGGGTTATGGGTCTGTGTACATGTTAGACACATTTAGCTTCTGTTTACAATTGAGACATGGGCATATGAAAAGGGAATAAAAATCATATTTATATGCACGTATGTATATATATGCATACACACAAATAGTGTATGCATGGAGGTCCAGGTTTACGGTGGATTGTCACGATGTCTCGCTTCTCCTTATTCCATTGGGACTTTTTTGTTGGTTGCAATGCTATTTGGACTGGACGACGCTCCGGCATGACACGTTAGCCTGTATAGAGATCATTGGATGGGATTTGTGGGGGACAGCATTACTAGAATTCATAACACACGTTAAAAAAGGATGTACGTTTTTTTTCAATTAACCTAATGTGCTCTATATAATGTCAATTTTATTAAATGATTTTTTAACACTATGAATCATATATTCTATAATCCTACGAGCTGCTTCCTTGTTGTGTTTCAGTTGCCACACAGTGCACTGTATATGCTCTTCACCTGATTCACTAACTGACTTGTAGATTATTCATCATCATTATGAAAGAACTAAAAACCTAGGACAGCCCTTATTGTAAAGCATCCTATGACACCAGCCTGTTGTAATACCCTTTTATAGATGTTTATGTAAAGCCACATTAAAAATGTTTTTAAAGTTACTTCACTTTTTTGTCATTTGTCAGAGAATCTGTGAAATTCTGAACCAAGGAGTCCTCTTCAGAAGAAAGGCACAGGGAAATGACTGCGGCTTGAGAAGGTGTGGTGGTTCAGAAGGCACTGCCTGTCTCTTCGCTGCTAAAATGTCTTGGCCTCAAAAAGGCCTGAGAGTTTGAAGAGATTACTTGTTCTACCCATGTTTGCAGTTTCCCCCAGTACTGTGGTTTCTTGCCACAGTCCAAACATGCAGCTGTGGCTATTCGATCTGTAAATAGGCCATAGGATTGAGTATGCCTGTCTAGGGAGTATACCTACCTCTCGCTCACTGGATGCAGAGTTTGACTCCAGCCCACCTGCGACTCTAAGCAGGTCAGATAAAATACGGACAGATGGACTTTGGGTGTTCCTGCTGTCTCATTGATCTGGGGGCTGAGTGATTCTGTCCATCTGCATGAAAATGTTCTCAGGACTAGAATATGAGGACCGCAAAAGTTACTCAGCGACTGGGCTATTGGTTACCGACTATCAAAATAACCTGTCTCTCAATTAAAAAGTAAACGAGAGTAAATCCCACTCTGGACAATATTACAAAAACAGTCATAAGAGTCGTTGGTTTCTCAAATCAATTAACCCAGCTTGTGTAATGCAGATAATGCTGACAGCAATGGACAGAGGTTTAAGAAGTATCTCTAAAATTTAATGCTTATATTCAGCCTCTCACCAAAATTAAATGCATTGAAGATTTGCCTTCTGCCATTGCTGTAGAAACTCAATACTGCTGGCAAAGCTAAACGAGAATCATCTATTGACAATGGCTATAAGAAACCGTACGTCAAATTCCAGATGATATTTCAAAACAAAAATCATCGATCAAAGTATGAAAACGCCAGTGAAATTTGAGTATTGCCTCATACTTCCAATCCCGGACTGAATTTCAGCTGATCCAACAGTACTGTCTAACTGGTCCTTGCAATCCACTGTAAACTTCCATTTTTAAATTGTGGGTGCGTGAAGCGTAGCAATTAGTCATTGTAAGGACTCATTCAGATATGCAATTGAGTCCCTGACTCACTAATTCTCTCAGCTGTTAGCGGATCAATATTTAAACGTTATTTTGCATGCTACCAAAACTGAGTTCAAAGTTGCTTCGATGAGGACATCAGAGGTTTCACAATATCCACAGTTTGGCTGTAGAGAATCTTTGATTTCACATATTTTTCTGTGCATGCCAGTCATCTCCACATTATATGGCAACCTTTTCTGAACATATTTTAGTCACTGGATAATTTCAACTTGCAAAGTAGGTAGAGGATCATCCTTTATGCCCCAGAAAATGGCAAACCCATGTATTAGCAAGGCTGTGAAAGCTTTCCTCCACAGTAGGAGAGCACCGTGATTCATTGGACATTGACACATTTTTGATTATTTTGGTTCTATACTTCGGCACTGAGTTTGCGTGGATATAATGACAAGGAGGTTAAAGTGTTTTAATTTTAGGGTGTTTTCATCCAGACTGGATGAAGTGTTTATAAACTATTGCGTATCCTTTGCATTAAATGGCTGTTTGATGTCTGTGATCCATACATATCAGCAAGCACTGGGTATCTTCCCTGGTGATGCTCTGCCAGGCTTGCACTGCAGCCATCTTCAATTCCTGCTTGTTTCAGGGTCTTGTTGCCTTCAGTCTTCTCTCCTTCATATAAAATGGACATTCAGTTGGATTTTGACTTGGCAAGTCAGGGATTTTCCACTTTTTTGCTGTCAAAAATACGTTGAACATGAGGGAATCCATTTCACTAGCAGACATACAGACCCAAGCCATAACACACCCTTCACCATGTTTCACGGAGAAGGCAGTATGCTTGTGATCAGGGCCATTTCCTGTTTTCATCCGCACTTTCCTCTTTCCGTCAATCTGGTCTACGTTAATCTTCGTCTCATCTGTCCACAAAACTTTGTTCCAGAACTTTTGAAGCTCCTTCAGGCACTTTTTTTTTAAGCAAACACCTCGCTTTCCTGTTATTCAAGCTTATCAGGGGTTTGCATCCTGTAGTGTACCCTCTGCAGTCCTGCTGGTGCAGTCTTCTGCTGATGGTAGATTTTCATACATCCACACCTTCATTCAGGAGAGTGTTTTTGATCTGTTTGGCCATGTTCAGGGAGGATTTCTTTGGGACAGACAGCTTTTTTTTTTTGGTCATCCACTACTGTGTTCTTCCTTGGTCAACCAAGTTTTTTGACATAGTTGGATTCTTTGTCAATAATAAACCACACTGTTGACTCTGGTATGCCCAGGGCTTTTGCTGTATTCATAATTAATTTTTATTTCTGAGTTTAATAATGACCAGGTTTATTTGCATCAACACTGTTGTCTTCCTCATGTCACACCCCAGCAACAATCTCCAAAGGTAACTGTGAAATCTTGAATGAAAAGCAGACATCAACAGCCCTCTTCTGCATTCACTAGTGATGCAAATTAATACAAATGTATGCCTTAAAGAGATATCTGTGGAGTCATTTCAACTAATATTTGTAATTCCTTAAAATGGGGGGACCGAGTTCAAAAGGTGCCATCATTTCTTAATGGTTCCGTCCAATATGCATAATAACACCATGAAATTAAAGCTGACAGTTTGCATTTTAAACCTCAGAATCATTGTATCCTCTCAAACTCTCATATTCCCTTATAATTCAAATGAAGGAAACTACCAATTTAATATTTCAATCCTCTTCAAATTCTCAACCAAAAAGTAATTCTTGCGATTCTTATAGAGAATGAACTCGAAGCCGTTTCACTCTCCACAGTTTTCTCTTCGTATTATCTCAAAAATTAGCTGTATATTCAGTCAGCCTTGACAGATTTTTTTGTGTGGTCCCTGGTATGGACACATTTGTTGTCCCATGGTTTGAAGCCAAACAACAGACAGCAACCTCAAAGCATTTTTAATAATGTGTTTAATGCGTTTATGTGTTTACTATTATTTTATTTTATAGATTTTCTTTTAGAGAGATTCTAAAGAGTTTTAGTGTAAGAATAAAACCAGGTTTTCATACCATGCCAATGTTGTTTCATAAAGTACAGCATTTCTGATTATATTCGCAGCGAGCAATTGTTTAAACCGAAAAAAGATTAAATGTAATTATAATTTCGGGAAATAAGTAGTCGACGTTTAATCGAGTTTACGGAGAAGTCGAAGAAATTCAAGAAAGATTTTTTTTTTTAACAAAGCGGACGTGTGGGAGTAGTGCTTGCGGAAAGCCTTCACAATAACATACACATAGACCAATAAATAAGGAGTTTTTGGTTCTATTTTGATTTTAATGTCCAATAGGGAATGAGTAAATTTTGCAGTAGGCGGGTGCTACTGGCGTGCCAGGTAGCGGTGATCGCGGAACAGATGGGGCTGGTGAATGGGAGAGGTTTGCTAACTTGACTGGCAGGGTGGAGGGGATTACGGGGACGCACGACACCGGAACAAGGGCAGCTTCATTCAACTTCTTCAGATCCAGTCGGAGATAATAGTTGTCTCTTGCTTTGAAATATTCGTATCGTAAGTGGGGAACGACTACGTCCTGGTTTGGTAGGCCGAAAAGCCTCGATTTAAGAGTGATCGCTTGATTCCCAGTGAAAGAATTGGTAACGATTGATCTCTAATCGCCTTGCAGGCCAGATAGGTAGGTTGGTTTGAGTTCCTGATGAACAGGAAACCTAAAGCATCGCTGAGGAGAGGTGGAGAAGAGTAATCGCAAAAGGTTTTCATTTTGTTGCAGCGCCAATTGAGATTCCAAATTCCTTCAGGGTCGGCGATGTTCGAAGCAGCGGCTAACGGTAGCTAGCTAGCCAGCCTGCTAGCCTGCCAAGTTGATTGGACTGGGCTTGCTGGCTGGTTTTAGAATTATGTAGCTAGCTAGCCAGTTTGCGGAATAGCTAACGGGTTTGGCGAAAAATGGACAAATTGACAGTATTATCTGCACTTTCTCCCTGGCACATTGGCCAGCAGCCAGTATTGGTTTATCTTATTTAGCTAGTTGACTTGCCGTGATTTCGAGGCGAGCCAGAGCATAGTCGAACAAACATCCAATAACGTTAGCAGCCGCCAGATCAGATCGCGGAGATACCGGCACGTCGGGAGAAAACTGATGCACCAGACATGCAGGCATTGACATACAAGTGTTATTTGTAGTTAAAGCTCTTAATGAATTGGAATATTCTCCATACAAAGTTAGGCTCATATATTACATGAAAGGAATCCAGTCACATTCATGGTTGATACAATCTTGATAAAACAGTAATTCCTTGGCCGGTTGTGGAGAGTCGCTGCTTAGCAGTGTTCAGTCCAAGTCGGTTCAGAAATGGGGAACACGGTATCATGCTGTATGTCCCCCGGCGGGAGCCCAAAACTCCCACGACAGTCGGATTCTATTGAAGATTACCAGGCCAACACCGACCTGAGCGAGGACACCGGGCCCTACCTGCAGCACATCAGCGATAGAGAAGTGCCCGACGGTAGGTCCGCGCATCACTTCCTCCCGTTGTCGTCAGATTAATAGGACGTCCATGGTTATAATAATAATAAATTCTTTATTTCAGACAATTGGTCCATATGACAATTAATTAAAAAATAGAAAACAAATTGCAATTCTAAGGTGACCTGGTATTTTGGCTTTAATAGCGTAAATTGCTGCCCTCAATCAGTTTCCTCCGGGTATGCTTGGCTATCCTCGGTGGGTGGGCCCGGCTTCCAGGCTCAAAACCATGTATCGGAGATGTAAAGTACAATTTAACAACTGACCTATTATTTCTCAATTTTTTTTCTCAAATCCTGCGTCCACCATTAATCAAATATAAATTGTGATGCGGCTCCTGCACTATGAAGTGTTGTATTTGACCTGATTATGTACACTAAAAAACTGGTCTGAGGTCCTGGTCTAAATCATCCTTGCTTTTTCTGTGTAGGGTGAAGGATTTCTAAGCATCATACATTATTGGATCTGAGTGTCAAAGGGCGATCTAAGGATATTGAGTATTTGCTACATATGTATGTAATGTAGCTGAAATGATGAGTCTGTTCACTTGCTGATCTGTGATAGTATTACTTTTTAGCGTGTGCACAGACAGTTACAGTTACTGTCTTCGCTCTTGATTCTCATTATGAGTGTCAAGGGGGGCTGGGGGCTGTGCTAAATAATTTGCTTGGTGCTGAGCATGGTTTTGTATGTGGCTCGGAGCTGTGCTCGGAGACTGATGGCTGAAAGTTGTGGCCATGCTTCTGGGCTCCTGGCCCTTAAATCTGCCTGCAAATCGTATGCTTTACTACCCTGCATCTCGCATATAATAAAGCTTCACATCTTTACTGGGATGACTGGAGTCGGGTATGTGCATGCTTGTGTGTGCGCGTATAAGTGTATACGTGCATGTGTGTGCATACCATTGGGTGTTGGAATGACACCTGTGGTATGTCTCTAATCCCACATGGTTACAAAATTATACTGTTCTGATTGCTGCAGTTGGAAGATTCCTCATGGCTAACTACAGAACCTAGAACATCGCAGGAGGCCAGTGTATATTCAGCTTATGTCAAGCTCAATTTAAGTCAGGGGTCCTTTGAGCAAATGGTGACATTTGATGGGATACTCATGCCTTTTCTGTTCTTTCTTTAGGATGCCTTTTGGCCCTTGACTGTGTAAAGCAGATTGTGGAGGTCAGAATTATAAATGTACTTTCCAGACTCACAAGGCTCTAAGTGCTGGGCGTAGCAGTTGCTCTCCGATGATTTTGGGAGGCGGGAGACAGTAGGTGAAAATGAAGGTTGACGGTTAAGTTATAGTTGAAGTTGCTGTATACTCAGGGATATACGAGTTTTATGTTGAGGCCAAGAACTAAATGCAGGCTGCAGCAAAAAGCATGGATCACTGCATGGGGGCACTTGGTGTCACCTCGGCCCCTGGGGAAACGACACTCTCTCTTGAGGCCATTGGTGCTTGGAATATCCAGGCTACTGCCCATTTGTGGGTTACAGTCAGGGAGATTTCCCATGGAGTGGATGGTCCCTACTTTTGGTGGGTATTCCACACATGGAAGCACACAGTGAAGTTCCCCCTTTCTTTTGGCAGTTAAAATGAAGTAAAAATCATTCTTCTGAATGGGATCATACCGAGTCATTTATCCCTGTGTGAATTGTCATTTGGTGTGGAATTTTTTCCTCTCGTTCTGAATTGGTCTCGGTGTCCCAGCACGTATGTGGCATGTCGGTCCTTGAGCCAACAATGAGTATTATGCCGTAATATTTAGCTCAGACATTTCTTTTTTAAATATACAGGGAGTGATTTGTTTATGCCAAATATGAATTGAATTGGTCTTCTCAACACTGATACTTAATGTACTGATGTGTCTAACCACTAGGCAGCAGAGGGTTGGGATCTCAGCTTGTTAACCTGAAGCACTGAATCCCTGTGGTACTTCAGAAAATCCCATGCTGCATATAAACTGTGGCAGTGCTGGTACAATGTACAGCTTCCCTGAGGGTCTGTCTGTCTGCTGAGCTGACATGTAGCCACATAATTACAAAGGATTTTACAGCTTTGAGCAGTGCCCTGTTATTTCACTTTCAGATTTGGCCCACGAATCCAACCCCTCGGATCACGCCCGCGCCAGCACCATCTTCCTCAGCAAATCGCAGACAGACGGTGAGTCCCTTTCTGAGCTCCAGTCTCTCCCTGAGCACCAGTCTCGATGAGCTCCGGTGCCTCCCTGAGCTCCATTCTCACTGAGCCCCACTCCCTTCCAGAGCTCTAGTCCCTCCCTGATCACCAGTCTCGATGAGCCCCACTCCCTTCCAGAGCTGCAGGCCCTCCCTGAGATTCACTCCCTCTCTGAGCCCTAGTCCCTCCCTGATCTCCAGTCTCTCTCTAATTTCTAGTCTCTCACTGAACTTCAGTCTCCTGCTGAGCTGCAGTCCCTCACTGAGCTCCAGTCCCTCATTAATCTCCTGTCCCTCACTGAGCTGCAGTCCCTCACTGAGCTCCAGTCCCTCATTAATCTCCTGTCCCTCACTGAGCTCCAGTCTCCTGCTGAGCTCTAGTCCCTCACTAATCTCCTGTCCCTCACTGAGTTCCAGTCTCCTGCTGAGCTCCAGTCCCTCATTAATCTCCTGTCCCTCACTGAGTTCCAGTCTCCTGCTGAGCTCCAGTCCCTCATTAATCTCCTGTCCCTCACTGAGTTCCAGTCTCCTGCTGAGCTCCAGTCCCTCATTAATCTCCTGTCCCTCACTGAGCTCCAGTCTCCTGCTGAGCTGCAGTCCCTCATTAATCTCCTGTCCCTCACTGAGCTCCAGTCTCCTGCTAAGCTCCAGTCCCTCATTAATCTCCTGTCCCTCACTGAGCTCCTGTCTCCTGCTGAGCTCCAGTCCCTCACTGAGCTCCAGTCTCCTGCTGAGCTCCAGTCCCTCATTAATCTCCTGTCCCTCACTGAGCTCCTGTCTCCTGCTGAGCTCCAGTCTCTCATTAATCTCCTGTCCCTCACTGAGCTCCAGTCTTCTGCTGAGCTCCAGTCCCTCATTAATCTCCTGTCCCTCACTGAGCTTCAGTCTCCTGCTGAGCTCCAGTCCCTCATTAATCTCCTGTCCCTCACTGAGCTCCAGTCTCCTGCTGAGCTCCAGTCCCTCAGTAATCTCCTGTCCCTCACTGAGCTCCAGTCCCTCACTAATCTCCTGTCCCTCACTGAGCTCCAGTCTCCTGCTGAGCTCCAGTCCCTCACTAATCTCCTGTCCCTCACTGAGCTCCAGCCTCACCCTGATCTTTAATCTCTCGCTGAGCTCTGAGAGTGCTCTTGAAGAGCTCCACAAAAATTAAGTTTGTATGGAAAGAGTAAAGAAGCATTGTTAAGAAGTGAATCATTGATCATAGATTTATATTGATTGGCGAAATTTCATTAAAATCATGAATTGGCTACATGGTGTACCTGTTACCCAAGAGGAGGGAACAAATAATTTCTTTTCCCTGTGATCAACTTAAGGTACCCACCAAATATTTATATTCTCTCTGATGAGGCTGTAATTGCCCCTGCCTGCAGATCCTTCCCCATGTTCTGAAATGAGTGATTTTGGAGCCTTAGGACAACTGTTGTTAATTAGGGAGGCTTGGAAAAATGGAAATAAAATATCTTACCAAAATTCACTTTTCATACAGCTTCATGTGGACACTGGTGCATTCTACACTCTTTCTGATGGCATATTCAGAAGGCCTCGGCCAGAATCACTCAGAGTACAAATTTTCATGTCTGTATATTTATTTTAAGGAGGTTATGGACCTTGAAAAATGCTCCTAAACAGGAAAAGCGTTATCACGGGTACCAAAAAGCTGGGCAACACCTCATATTTTAAGTGCCGTATTCATAAACTATTGGTGTCTTGGGCCTACAACTTTGGATTTTTTCAAATAACACTTCAAGGTATTTTTGGTAATTTATTCAGCAAAATCCAAGGTGGTTCCCAGTGCACCTCTAGGTCATTTGGCGCGGAATTACCCTGTTTTTCTGGAATCATCTAGTGTAGCTTTTGCTGTTAGGACGTAATGAATTCTGTCAAAAATCAGGCATGATTATGGACAAAAAAATTAATGGAACACAGGCTCCCCAATGGTGGTGGGGATTGCTTGAAAATATTTAGTGATGCTTGTTACTGTTTGCTGCCTTAGGCAATCAAACTCTCCTTGTTTAAGGATCACATGCTTCCTAACATCTCCTCTGACTGAGTTTTCATCTCATCTCTTACAGTGCGAGACAAAAGGAAAAGTAATCACATAAACCATGTGAGTAAATGCAGGAGTGTGTCTGAAACTCATCAAGTGTGGCCTCTGTCTCCAACTCTAAAGCCGCTTTCACACCGGACGCGAAACGAATTTTCGCAGGACAGATTACATTCAAAGTCAATGCAAAGACGCGAATACATGCGAAACGCGTGTATTCGCGTCTTTGCATTGACTTTGAATGTAATCTGTCCTGCGAAAAATTCGTTTCGCGTCTGGTGTGAAAGCAGCTTAACAGTCTTAGTCACGGCTCCTCACCACCACGTATCCTGTTCCGTGGTGCTCTGTCACAGTTCTCCCCCGGCCTCCTCTCGAAGAAATACAGCTCCTGTTCCACCATCTTCCTCGATGACAGCACGGTCAGCCAGCCCAACCTGAAGAGCACCATCAAGTGGTGAGCGTCTCCCCATTGTGACCGTCTACCGTGACTGTTCGATTCTGACCGTTTACTGTGACCGTTCAATGCTGACCGCTTACTTGACCGTTCAATTCTGACAGTTTACCGTGACAGTTCAATGCTGACCGTTTACCGTGACTGTTCAATTCTGACCATTTACCGTGACTGTTCAATTCTGACCATTTACCGTGACCGTTCCGCTGTACCTGTCTCTCCTGACCGTCCTCCATGATTGCTGTGACAGTTTTCATTGGACCTTTCACCAGTCTGCTGGAGCCTCGTTGAGATGTGGGGGGGGTTTATCATCACTACTCGTAGTAGGTTAAAACTTATACTTAACCTTAAACTAATTTCTTTTTCTGAAAATATGGAGAAAAAAATTTCTGAAAATCTTTTGTGAAAAAAGTTTCTTTTTTCCAAATGGTCATTGATTTGGATCAAACTAGTGCTGTTGGTTTACACTTAATGGTAAATAAATCTTGAAGTGAGTCTTTTATAGCCTGTGTGAAGGTGTTGCATGAGTGGTGTTACTGCACCGGGGTCTATGTACTGCGGAGCTAATCCCTTTCCCTCCAGCAGTAAGTCCAGCTGATTATTAAACTCCCTGTGCAGTTTCCCTAAGCCAAACTCTGGTTTTTACTGGGATCAGTACCAAGAAATGGACATGATTTTGGTTTTGTATCTGCAAACACACAGCTGCATAATTCAACACGTTGGATCAATATAAACCCAATATACTCCACCCACAGTGTGATGCACACTGCTCTCCGGCCCTTCATCTCATGTTCTCACAGAAGCATCTGCACAGAAAACGGGGGGGAGGGGGGTAAATCTAATGCCCAAGTGACTGCAGTAATACTACAGTCTGTGTGACTGAACTGAATGAATGAGCGAGGGATAGAGAAGCGGAAGTGATTATGTGACTGAATGAGTGAGCGAGTGATAGAGAAGTGGAGTGATTATGTGACTGAACTGAACGAGTGAGCGAGTGACGGAGGAGTGGAAGTGATTATGTGACTGAGCGAGTGACGGACGGAGGAGGGAAGTGATTATGTGACTGAACTGAACGAGTGAGCGAGTGACGGAGGAGTGGAAGTGATTATGTGACTGAACTGAACGAGTGAGCGAGTGACGGAGGAGTGGAAGTGATTATGTGACTGAACTGAACGAGTGAGCGAGTGACAGAGGAGTGGAAGTGATTATGTGACTGAACTGAACGAGTGAGCGAGTGACGGAGGAGTGGAAGTGATTATGTGACTGAACTGAACGAGTGAGCGAGTGACGGAGGAGTGGAAGTGATTATGTGACTGAACTGAACGAGTGAGCGAGTGACGGAGGAGTGGAAGTGATTATGTGACTGAACTGAACGAGTGGAGCGAGTGGACGGAGGAGTGGAAGTGATTATGTGACTGAACTGAACGAGTGAGCGAGTGACGGAGGAGTGGAAGTGATTATGTGACTGAACTGAACGAGTGAGCGAGTGACGGAGGAGTGGAAGTGATTATGTGACTAAACTGAACGAGTGAGCGAGTGACGGAGGAGTGGAAGTGATTATGTGACTGAACTGAACGAGTGAGCGAGTGACGGAGGAGTGAAAGTGATTATGTGACTGAACTGAACGAGTGAGCGAGTGACAGAGGAGTGGAAGTGATTATGTGACTGAACTGAACGAGTGAGCGAGTGATGGAGGAGTGGAAGTGATTATGTGACTGAACTGAACGAGTGAGCGAGTGACGGAGAAGTGGAGGTGATCGTGACTGAACTGAACTGAATGAGTGAGCGAGGGATGGAGGAGTGGAAGTGACTGAGGCTGTGCTCGTCTGTCTCCTCCGGCTATCGCAAAGTTTTTCTTTCATAAAACGGTGCTTGTATAAAATGGTGCCTGTATAAAAAGTCTTTATCAATGGTCTTTGTCCTTTTTTTTTCCTTGCCAGTGTCACATTGGCGATATATTACCACATAAAGAACAGGTAGGTGCAGCTTCCTCCAGTTCTGAGACGATGCATAACTCTGTAATTGCGGCTGAGGTGTTTTACGCAGTTTTGCCGAGGGCAGTTTTCCTGAGATACAGTCTCTGAAATACGGTCTCTGTCTCGGCTGAGAATGAATTTCTAACTCCTGCTTTCAGTGAAATGTAGTCTTTTGAAGCACAGAGCTGTGCCTGTAGTTTTGAATTTTTATAGCTTGCCTGTCATAATTTAATGTGCAGCGGTGTACGTGGAAATGCTCTGTGGTACTGAGTCTGCGCGGGTGTTTGTGTGCATTAGTGTGTATGTATGTGCAGCATAGTGAGAGGACATGCGTATGTGTGTATGCATGTATAATTCTTCGCTTTCAATCACGTGACTAAACAGTGCTACGGCTCCAGCATCCGCCATGCAGGTGGTATGCACAGAAACAGAATGGCCAGCTAACGCAACACCGATCAATAATATTATTAGTTTTACTATTATTACTATTTTAGCACTACTTTGGTCTTACAGGCCCCTCAAGAGCAAGATATCTAGAAAAGGTTTCTCTCAGTGCTTTGACCCATACATGCTGAAGAAGTCCGATTGTAGCGAAGATGGATCTGGTTTCCAAATGTCGAGTATCCGGGCATTCTAAATTACCTAGTGCCTCAGACCTCTCAGAAGTAATAAAACATTAAAACAGATTCCATGTAGAGTAATTTGGTGGAGATAAAGCAGACATGATAGAAAAAAAAACAATGTCAATTACTGACTTGACAAGTTCTAGATTCTGCGAGTGGACTTCACACCGAACGCGCAGTTGAACGACCTCCCATTGTGTTGTATGGCCTCGTCAGTAGCTCTCTTTGTAGAAGTGGTCAAGGTTGTTTCGTTGATTTTGCGTCTTTTTCCGTTTCTGCCTTAATCGTAAGAGACTTCTCTATATTGCCATGGCCGAGGTGTAAAATTGGTGCCCAGTCAGGATTTGTCGTGTCAGCTGGTTTCCCGGCATGTAAAACTACCTCCTGAGCTGGCTCAACAACATTAAGTTTCAAATTAAAATTGCGCTAGTTCTTGCAATTATTTATGAGTCATAAGTGTGAACTTGACAAAAATTTATACAAGACGTGTTAGCAGGGGCAATTGAGGTACTGTTTATGTTGAAGTGGAGCAGTCAATAGTTAGACTTGCAAATTACTTGTGCTGCATCTGTACAAGCATCAGAGCACTTCCCAGTTGGATGCTAAAGTATTGTTTGAAAGGTTTGATATTGGCTTTTTTTGCGGTAAACAGACCATTTATTTAAGCCATAAAATGACAGTTTTAATGACATATTCATGAAAAAAAATACTGTTAAAGACCAATTGATTGGCCACTCCTTCTGATTTGTTACGCCTTAATGTACTGTAATAGGAACTGTTCTGGCTATCTGCATATCCATGAATAGTTTCTTTATACCTGTTATGAAATGTTTACTATAGACACGGGTGTAAACGGCCTTTCTGCCGTCTAGCCCCTTTCTGTATGTATTGGTCAGCCACCGTCTTTGACGATGTTCACTCAGCTGGCAAACTTTCTCTTCTCTGTTTGTTATTACCCCTGGAATTCCATGGAACATGAAAAGACCCCTCTGTTTTCTAAAGAGTTACTATATCCCTTCACTGCACAAATATAACCCTTGGCACTCCTTGTAAAAACACACAAAAAAAGTAGTAACCCAAGACTGAATACCTCATTGAACTGCATTGTGAGTACACCAGCAACTCATGTTTATACCACCAGCATGGCTAACTTCCTGTTTAAGATGCTATGCATAAATTATGATAATTAGCTATGACAGCTAGTGAAAATGAAGAATTGGGTGAGCATGCGTGTGTGTGTGTGTGTGTGTGTGTGTGCGCGTGTGCATGTATGAGTGGGTGCATGGGTTTGTGCTCGTGTCTGCTCAACTAATGCGGTACCTCCGTCCTACAGAGACTCCGACAGGTCATTGGACATCTTTGATGAGAAAATGCACCCACTATCGGTGAGTGAGGGAGCTGTTGGGGGGAGGAATAAAGCTGATTGCAGCGTTGTGACTGGCTAAATATACTCACTGATTCAATTTGATCCAATCAGAATAGGTGTATGCTGTTGAAGTGCAGCTAAATAAGTCGAAGATTAACATTGGATTCTCTGCACTTCCTCATTCCTAAATGTAAGGAAAACCGTGTATTAATGTCATCATTGAGTAGAATTGTGGGTAGTTTCAGTTGCATGAAAACTAACTATGGCTTCATCATGCACAGGTGTTTGCAGTTCTCATCAGTGTATCCAATTCCGAGCTAATGAACAAAGAACAGAGGCCAAATAGAGCAATTTATGCCATTAGCACAAAGTAATTCAGTCTCATTAATCACAATCAACTCTGTCTGAAAGGATAACAGATTGTAGGCTGTTAGAGTCGCTATTTTTGGCCGTGATATGATGCTGAAAGAGAATACTGCCGGAGCTAACATCCGCCTTGGGGAAAATGAGGTAGATTAATGTTTGAGTTTGGTCCTGAAATACTTCTTTCTGATTAATGCCAGAATATGCCGTCTTTAACCGCATCAGCACTTGTCTGTAGATGACACGCTTGTATGAAAACTGATCCGGCGGTTGACCTTGGGGTTGGGGGTTGATCTTTGATGGCTTTGGTGTTATGTGCCTTGCTTGTGCCGGTGGCTGGACGCGTAACCAAGAATGCAGCTGAGCATATCTGTTGAGCATGTTGCGTAGCACTTCCTGGTTCAGAAATGAACCTGATTGGTCGCTCTCTGCAGAGAGATCACGTCCCCGATGACTACTCCCGCACTGACCCGGAGCACAAACTCATCTACCGCTTCGTCAGGACGCTGTTCAGCGCCGCGCAACTCACGGCAGAGTGCGCCATCGTTACCCTGGTGAGGGCGCCGTTAGTCCGTCTGTCTCAATATCTTACCATCTCTCTATCTGTCGGTCGCTATACCCGCCTATCTATATATGCATCTGTCTGTCTATACCTCTGTCTGTGTATCTGTCCATCTGTCTGAGTAATGGTTTATCTGTGATATTGTCTGTCAGGTGTCTCAGCGTGACATCCTGAGAGGCTATGGTATCCCCTGTATCTTTAGTGCTTGTCTCTCAGTAAAGCAGCAGTCACACCTTGCCGGATGATGTTAACGGATGTCCGACGGATAGAAGAAAACTATCCGATGGTGAAAGTTGTTTCCATTGCTGCTCAAGGCTCAAAATGTCCAAAACGCTCAGCCAGATTGAATGGACCATGCCTGACAAGGAACGCATTTGCCAAAAGAGAAACGGACAAAAAATGCATGCGAACGGATACGAATGGATGGAAAATTTGGCTCTCCGTAGGACGTCCGTTAACGCTATCCGGCAAGGTGTGACTGCTGCCTAAGCAACTGATTGAGGCCTTGGGCATGAGGCATGTTGGCTTCTCAGCCAATCAGGGATTACCATATTGAGTGACTAAATGTTAAATCCAGCAGGCAGTATTTAGGCTAACAATTAATCTGGCTAATTGATTTAAGTGATTACAAAACTGAATCTGTCAGCACTGTGATTATTAATTGCTGGGATTAATACAATATTCAAACCATTTCCTTAAAGCATGAATCAAATGATTGGAGTAAACAGGTCATAGATTTAAGGGGTTATCCCTGAATGTATTTATTTATTTGAATGTGTTGACGATCTGTAAGTGTCTAGTAGAATTTTCTTTTTAATGGAAGTTGAGATGAACTGAAAGAAGGGAATCACTGTAGTTCAATTTTCTCATTTAGTCAAATACACTGCGGTGCCATTTCAGTAAGTGTTAAAATTTAAGATGATTCAGTAATTTTAAAAAGAGGAGTAGTGACGTAATGGATGGGTGTTAGCTGTAGCACTGGACACTGGGCCTGTGACAGGAGTCTGATGTCCTCAGGGCAGCTCTGGTGTTGCGGGTGGGCTAAACACAGCAGAGGAATGCAGGAGTTATAACAGGGTCAGGATTGCTGTGGGCCAGTGTCTGTGACAGGTGTAACACTCACTCAGTGCTCGGGAGATGACTGACCTCTCAAGTGTGTCAGCTCTCAGATGAAGGGTTTTCGATTGCAGCACGCCTGAGTATGTGCGTGTGTGTGGGTGTGGTGATCCGGAAAGGCACGACTTCATGAAGCAGCACTCAGTTTTGAGCTACTTTACACTCCGAGCCAGCAGAATAATTTAACCCTACAAAACCTAAAAATCCATGTATGGGCCTGTAAAATGCAGCTGCTGTACTCAAAATTGTGGACCTTCAAGCCAATTTCTACTATCTCAAATATGTCCTGTTGAATTGCAGGAGAAATATGTGTAAAATGGTTTATAAGATCTTGATACAATATTTACCATTTGACGTAATGCTGTGGCCATAAAAACATGGCATCCTGGGTTTGTATATTTCTCTCAGTATAAGTGTGATGTAGCTTCAGTGAAGCACTGCATCCAGCTAATACAGAATACGTAAGTGACATTGTCTTACAATGTGAAATGAGCAACGCAAGGCGTGGCATATGCCCCCGACTGAAACAGTTGAAGAACATGTACAGAAAGCGAGTGTTATGCATCATCTGCTATGTATGACCATTCAGGTCACCAAAAAGCAAAAACCTCCGACGAGTGCGCCAAAGGATTTCAAGATGGCTGCTGCGGCAGCCATATTGGTTGGCAGAGTGAGCTGAAAATCGATAGGCATCATCCCCTATGTATGACCATTCACCCCACCAAAAATCATAAACCTCCGTCGAGCGGTGTTCACGTTAGAGCGCGACAAAGGATTTCAAGATGGCTGCTCTGGCGGCCATATTGGTTGGCGAAGCAAGCTGAAAATCGATAGGCATCATCCCCTATGTATGACCATTCACCCCACCAAAAATCATAAACCTCCGTCGAGCGGTGTTCACGTTAGAGGGCGACAAAGGATTTCAAGATGCCTGCCGTGGCGGCCATATTGGTTGGCGAAGCGAGCTCAAAATCGATAGGCTTCATCCCTAAGTATGACCATTCACCCCACCAAAAATCATAAACCTCCGTCAAGCGGTGTTCACGTTAGAGCGCGACAAAGGAAAAGTTTAAGACAGAACGCCCGGACGAACGGACAGACGAAAGGGGTGAAAACATAATGCCCCCGACCGACTCTTTCGAGGTCGGGGGCCAAAAAAAAAAAGCCTTTTCTGACTTTGAACCTATTTAAGGGAAAAGTTGAGTTTAAGGCGTTATATTTGATGAAACCACGAGAGGGCAGTAAAACAGCGCAGCAGAGAAACTCACACAGTCCACTTAATTTCCATATACTGCCTTACTGTCTCACTCCTGAAATCAGTCAAGGTCCACCAGTCCATTAAATGGGTAATGAAGTAAGAATGAGAAGCTGCCTGAAGACCTCTCGAGCAAGGAAAGGCAAAAATGGGACTGTTACGGGTGGAAATTCTTTTTTTTCCCCAAGAATACATGACGTATAAAACATGGACCTGCGAATCTACAGCTCTTTAATCTGTTATTCATCTGCCCAGCTGTGAATAGCATCATTTTGAGCTGAAGTTTGATGAAGCAGTGATGTTAGTGTTGTCAATTCGCATCTCATCTGGCCCCAGTGGGTGGGGCTAAGTGCTGGAGAAGCAAGGAAGTGAAGTAGGGAAACATATGAAAAATTGAGCAGTTGCCTGAGCCCTGTAAGATAGAGTGTTTATATCAGAATCTGAACTGGAGTGAAATGCCGTGTGTTTGTAAACGAGGTGATTGACTTCCTGTCCTGCAGGTGTACCTGGAGAGACTGCTGACCTACGCGGAGCTGGACATCTGTCCCTGTAACTGGAAGCGCATGGTGCTGGGGGCCATCCTGCTGGCCTCCAAGGTGTGGGACGACCAAGCCGTGTGGAACGTGGACTACTGCCAGATCCTCAAGGACATCACGGTGGAGGACATGTGAGTGCGCTGCATGTCGGGACACCGTGGATGAACAGGGAGGTGCTGTGTGCACCAGCAGCCGTGCTACCATTAAACCTGCTCTAGCAAACAACAGAGGCAGAGTCGCTGTGGTCTTTGGTAGTGTGATTACGGGAGACCCTGTGCAAACACAAAGCCTGTGTTCGAATAGTCTTTCTTGCTTTGGGAAGTTCTTAACTCCCTGGAAATGCCTCAGAAGCATTTGCCTTGCAACTACGATAAATGCTGTGTGAATTCTCGAAAAGTCAAGTAAAGGTGCTTAAATGCTTCCTTACTTATACCCTTTAGCAAAAGGTACACTGGACCATCGTTTATGAAAGGAAAGGAGATTAAGCTGTTCCACAGATCCTTGCAGTAGCAATATTTAAAGGGACGTACCATCTGGCTGTTCGTGAAAACAAGCAATTTTGACGTTGCCTTCGGATTCTCAGCACTGAGGCTGTTTTCCTAAGGCCTTATGAATTCTACTTCTCATCTTTCCTTAACTCATGACGTTTTTCATCGAGGTCGAAGGGAATTGGTTAGGAAATACACAGTGTGACGTGTTTTTGACTGTTTAACCACAGCCAAAGTTTCTGCTGTAAGTGGTGTTGATTTGCCAGTAGGAGGCGGTCCTCCCGCTGGTCAGATGAACCCTGATACCACAGTGCAGCGATTGGGACTCTGTGTGGTGGAAGGTGCCATAAATCCCGGTCCTAACTCTCAGTGGTTGTTTAGAAAAGTGACACTATTAGTGGCGGTTTATTGAGTTCGGGGCTCCTAGATGTCATGGCTAAATTTGTCATGGCCTTTTCAACATTCCACCTAATTATCCCCCAATTTGATTGGCTGAAATATTGTTCACTTCTCCGCAGCTGATGTGCGGTGAGGGTTCTGGTGCAAAATGGCTGCCAAGTGTCACCTTGGTGGTTGCCACGCATTGATGGATCAAGCTAGTTTTTCTCATCTCTGTAGAATTCTGCTACTCTTCCCCAGCTCTGAGGAATGCACTATATAAATGGAACTCCCTCTGTTTCGGAACAGTATTTTATTACTTAGTATGGGCGTCAACCCAATAGCATTATGGTTGGAGAAATGGGACAGAAACTCTCAGGTGGCAGAATGAATTCCTAAGCTTATAAACAATAGAAGATTTTGTGATTGAACCAGTGTAATCTGTAAGCTGCAGGAGGTAAGTGTCTGCCAAAGGTGTAAAATGTCAGATAACATTTCTGTAAACATTTGTCACCCTTGATCCAGAGTGGCCATTATATCGGAAATGATCTGTGTTCTCTTTCCATTTAAACGCAGCACATGGATTGAATTCACATGTGCTGCTCTCCCATAGAATACTGGGACTTAGTCTGAAGGATGTGACTGTTGAAAGTGAACTAGGTTTCAGATAAGACTGAGATGTGGTTAATTCTCCATCCTTCCCTCAGGAACGAGATGGAGAGGCACTTTCTGGAGCTGCTTCAGTTCAACATCAACGTCCCGGCGAGCGTCTATGCCAAGTACTACTTCGACCTGCGCTCTCTGGCCGACGACAACAACCTGAGCTTCCCGCTGGAGCCACTGAGTAACCAACGAGCTCAGAAGCTGGAGGTGAGAGGGGTCTGTGCACAGGTACCAGCTGGGGAGGGAGGATGTACGGAAGCTGTGAAGTGCCACAATTAAACAGACCACATCTGTGGATCTCTCATTCGTGTGTTGATTTTCTCTGTTCATTGTGGTCTTTTGTTATTTTAACCCTTAGAGTGCCAAATGCAGCTATTGTTGCTCAATGATGTAAGATATCAAAATCAAAGCTGTTGAAAACCTATCTTGTGGCAACTTGTTTGAAAGAGCTCCCGCATGGACAAGTCGCCACATGATAGGTTTTCAGCAGCACAGGATCATTAAATTTATATTTTTTCGTACCAACCAGCAGTGGTCGGCAGCTTTTTCAGCGTAGCGCACAATTGGCCATTGCGCTACAGGGATGCAAATTGGGAAGGGTCTGCGGGAAGGGTAATATCACATGGTTCCGTTGTTCGTTGCTTAGGCGCCTCCTATTGGTTAAGACGGGCGCTCGTCAGGAAGATTCTAGGCTTGTTCATGTTTGGGTATCCTCCGCCTCGCTCTGAACTTGCGATGCTTCAACCAATGAGTGTATAAAAAGCGGTGGCTGACGGGCGCGTGCTTCGGAGGAGAGCCGCAAACTGTCTGCACTCTCCTGAATTGGCAGCAAGGGGTCGCATACGAGCAAGTGTTGTACATAGTTCACTGATTGGGCATTCCAGATTTGGGTGAGATTGGAGATGCCAAATTAAAAAAAAAATATATATATATATTTTTTTTTCAAAAGTTTATTTCAGCACTCTAAGGGTTAATGGCTGCACAAAAAAGGCCTTCATAAGAGCGAGCCTTCACTGGGATTGGAAAGAGCAGAATAAGGGAGGGGAGAGGGACTTGTATTTTTATTCTTAGCAGTGTGATGAATTATATTACTTATTTGGTGTTGTTTAAATCGAAATAATAGTTTTTGTTCCTAAAAAGTAGGTTTGTATACTATTGTTTCCTCTGCCCATTTATCTGGCCTGGGAACTGGATGTGTCTGAAAGCTCATGTTTTATTTGCTCTGGCAGATGGCCATCCTCCCATTCAAACAGATTTCCATCCAGCCAAGTTCTGGCCAGGCCAATCACAACCAATTATCTAGTATGTGGCAGGTTTGATACGGTGTCGTTGTTGTATTTTTGTGAATAATCAAGATGGCTGGCACTCACCTTGAACGGTCTGTTCGGTGACCATGTAAGGCAAACTGTACGAGATTGTTCTTTGAAAGAAAATAAGGTCTGCATTTACACCTTATGAAGATAACAAAGATTTGTTGCCGTGCTTCCAACAGAATATGTTCACTGGCCCCTCGCAACACCTTAAAGAAAAAGTGCAGCTGCCGCAGTGAAAACCCTGCAGTTATTGTTCATGTTATACATGATAACGTTCAGTGTTGGCTACTAAAGCATGTCTTGCCAAACGTGAATGTTTTATGTTGAACTGGAAGCCATATAAATTGGATGTTGGAACTCGCTACCTTGTCTAGTAGCCTACAGGTAGTTACAGAAGCTAGCCTGTTGACATTATAAGTGTCGAGCTGAAGTTGATATCATTATGAACTCCAATATAAACAAATCAGCAGGCTTGATTTATGGTGCTCTTTTTAATAACGTTAGTACTGGCTAGCTAGCGTCCCTAAACAGTGATTCAGTGGTCGCTTACAAGCTTGCATTTTATCTGTGCTGAGCTATTCACATTTCATTGCTCTGATTGTTTGTAGGTCTGTCCAATTGTGTTAAGAGTCATTTTGGTCTTAACATGCTGATAACTCTCCTTGGAAATCAAAAATGAACTGAGAGGTTTGAGACTAATTTAGGTTTGAAAATGGGTCTAGAAATATCAGACTACTCTCTTGTACAATAATGGCTGTAGTGTTATAGTGCATGTTTGGTCATGCCCATAAAGCATATTTACTAACCAAACAGATGTGCAGAAGGGAGAGCTGAAGGAACAGAGGTGTGTAAATGAGGTGTGTGTACCTCGCTGGGTAAATAAGGTGTGTGTTTCTCACACTCCAGGCCATCTCCCGGCTCTGCGAGGACAAGTACAAGGACCTGAGCAAAGCGACCATGAGGCGCTCGCTCAGTGCCGACAACCTGGTCAACTCCCACCGATCGCACGCCGTGCTCTCATAGGTCCAGCCTGACCTCCGACCCCATTCGCCTGCCCCTCGGCCCCATCCAAAGACATTGCCCCTTCGGTATCCCTTCCACCCCCCCTCCTCTTCCTGACGGTGTGGAACTGAAGAAGGGATCGAGCCAGAGACTGATTTTGTTTTTCTGTTCTCCTCCTCCTTTCATTTTTTTTGCTTACTATGTAGGCTACTAGCTGTGAAATTTGTCAGTTTTTAATGAACTGAGATTATTTGCAGATGGAGTATTTTAAATAAACACTAATCATAACTGATTAGGCTTGAGTTCTGAAGATGTGCTGTATACATAAGAGTCAAGCAGTGATATCCATAGAATGTTCTAGAACACTGTTCTGGACTAGAAATGGCACCGTTGAAGATGATGTACAAACTAAAAATGATGCATTGACACCACAGGTAACTGGGTATATTGTATGCTCAGCGAGTGGAAAGATACCATTTTACACTGATTTCACGTCAAAACTTTTAGTTCATTTGTACCATCACAAAGGATTTTCATTTTAACCCAGGTTGCAAATAATGGTGACCAACTGTATCAGTGACAGCAGCTAGACTTCAGGTTTGTGTTCAGCCACAGAAGAGGGCTGGACTCTGATCTGAGATCAGCTGGGATGTGTAATGCATTTTCAAGGCATCAGGGCTGCTGTGTTTGAAGGCTTTCATGGTCTTCTTTCATTCACCCACCAATGAATGCCTTGAGAACCAGGTGCCTTCACTCTTTAGCCAATCAATAGCATTACTCACTTAAGCAGGCCTTCCAGGACCAGATTTGCCTATCCCTAATAGAATTCGTTACAAAGCAAGATTAATGGATGAGCAGGATAACTGCAATGGGTATAACTCAGAACCCTCCAGAATATGGACTGAAGTAAAAGCACCATTCTACATTTTATTTAGCACAATCCAGTTGTTCCGCTATATGAACTACCCACCCCAAAGTATGAAGATGATATAGATTGAACAACTCAGGTGCCTTTCATTATGCTAACCCGTCTCCATGCTTCCGCACTTGTGTCTCTTTGTTGCGTCCTATGCTGCATTCGGTAACACTCGTAAACACGAGTCGCGTCGTGAATTAAGTCGAAGGTACGAGGAAGGATCATTCGGACAGTGAGGTCGTGAGGTCAAAAGAACGGAATTCACCGGTCGTGTCTCGAAAACACGGCTCGTGGGACGCGTTACCGAATGCAGCATTAGCTCCTCCCAGCGAGGATCTGCGAGAGAGATGCGAGGAAGCGCCACGAGGGCGAAGGAGTCGAAAGCTGCTAAATGAGCAATACTTCATCCCATTAAAGAATGTCGCATGTGGAGGTGTAGCATGTAAACGTCACCCTACGAGATAAAAGGCTTCCGCATAGGATACACCCGCGTTTCCTCGTTTTAAACTTCTCGAAAAGCCCCTCTCCTCGCTCGATATCTTCTCGAATCGCATTTATGGAATTGGAAGAGTCTTCACAATTAAAGAGGGGGGAATGTTTATCAGGTCACAGGAGGAGAGAGTACATGAAGTATAACTTACTACAATGAAAAGCACCCCTTGCGTTTACCTTCCACACAAGTTTAGACACAATGATTCGGCACATCAGAATTGAGTTCACATCTTTTATTACAATAACAAACAACTGACTGACAGACTTGAACTAATGCCCGTTAAGTGCAGGAGAAGACTTTAGACCACACCTTTAGTATTTCTTCTTTACAGAGCACCTGGACTATGACCCACCATCACTGAAAAAGCATCCAAGTAGTGAGGTGGGAAATGGGTTTGTTGGACCCTGTCGAGTTGGATGCCTGACCCTAACCATTTGGACCCAAAGGCAAGTTGGACCCCAGACCAGTTGGGTTAGGGTTGGGGTCCAAACAGCATGGGGTCCAACTGGGTAGGGTCTGGGGTCCAAGTGGTTTGGGTCAAAATAGTTTGGGGCCCAACCGGTACTGGGTCCATTCAGTTTGGGTCCAACTGGTATTGGTCCGACAGGTATGGGGTCCAAGCGACCCATACCCAGTGAGGTGCACAAAATGATCTTTAAAAGACATGCAATGCGGAGCTATAAAAGCCCTACTGTCATTACTTAGATTTACTAGCTACCTAATGTCTGTTCACTTATGACAAATAGATGGTTAGTTCATGTGTATTTGTTGTTCTAAGGCATACAGGATGTCTCGGAGAATGGCACGTACTTGTGCATTGTCTGAAAACCATGTGACTAACAGAAGGGGGCGATGACGCAGAGGTGTGAGGATTAGCTACCCTGATAGCAGAGTTTGAGACAGATAACTGCCTCCTTCGTGAGAGAATAAATCCTGCACCATATGCCTTTTACTGAGGAGAGTGCACACATACACACGCACACTCTTTAAGGCAACAACGGGAGAGACGGGAGGTGTGATCACTCCATCCCTCTACTGAATGGGTCAGTGGTGGTGCCCCCTGCAGTCTGGAGGAGGCGTAGCAGTTTTTTGATCGTAGCCGTCAACGGCTGTGCAGTTTCTAGGGAAAGGGGGTTGGAAACTGCCGGACAGGGGTGGGAGAAGGGGCCGCATCTCCTCATGGGGGGCAGGATCCCGCCGGAAGAGCTGGGCAGCCATTTTGGACGGAAAGGAGCTGGTCAGGTCTGATTTGGTCCAGTGTTGGGCGCTGGTTCAGGAGCCTGCATCTGGGCTCACAGTTTAGATTGGCTCTTCAACTTGATGTTCAGGTTTTCAGCCAGCTTGTCCAGGAACTCGAAGGTGTTCAGGTAATCGGAGCGCTGGACACTGCATGAACAGAGAGAAACGCCATCACAGCTGAATATTTTACATGTAAATAATAAACATTCAGACTGAATGGGAGCCGCATCACCAGTGTTCCCTCAGAAAAGGGGAAAAGGGTATGAGAGTTAGTCTTTCAGAGGTGGCATATTGGATTTATAGAGAGTAATGAGTCAGAATGAGCTGGGGGCGGGGCTGTAGGAGAAGAGGGCGGAGACTCACTTGGGCAGCCCTTTGATGCAGGCAGCCAGGTCCTTGGTCATAGAGCCGGCCTCGATGGTCTCGATGCAAACGGCCTCCAGGGACTCGGCGAAGACGGCCAGGTCAGCGTTGTTGTCCAGCTTTGCCCGATGGGCCAGCCCTCGAGTCCACGCAAAGATGGAGGCTGCACACACACACACACACACACACACACACACACATACACACAGAGTAAGTCGGCACTGCACAGGGCGTGATGAGTTTGGTGTAGGTACATGCTTCTCACTGGTGGGATTTGGTAATCTCCTTGCTCTGGTGGCATTAGTGTGTGTGTTTTCACTTTTTTGTTACCTATTGGGGAATTTTTCCCCAGTATAAACACTGACCTTGTTAGGACCAGTAGTCCTTATGAGGACCAAAGCCTGGTCCTAATATGGCAAAACATTATTTTTGAGGTCATGGTTGAGGTCATGATTGAGGTTTGGTTAGGGTTAAGCATGATTTAGCTGAGGTTAGGGTTGGGGTTAGGCAGTCCATGGTAGAAGTCAATGCAATGTCCTAAAAAGGATAGCTGCGCAAACTTGTGTGTGTGTGTGTGTGTGTGTGTGCGCGTTACACTGATGGGGCTAGTAGTTGCTCTGGTGTTGGCAGTAGTGCGAGTATGTGTGCACGTGCATGTGTTTGCATACATTTTCAGCAACATGCCATTGGAAATATAGAAGTCCGGCAGTAACCCCACCATTTAAGGCATGATTGCACTGAACCTGTTCCAGTTTTTCCAGATTAGCAACCAAACATTGCTCAGTATTGAAGACTAATCAGTAGACTGGCTGGCCAGTTTATTTTTAGATTGCATGATTGTTCACTGCATCACAAAGGTATAAGGCATTTACCTTTCCACATTAATGATAACATGAAATATAAAATCAGTTTTTTGAAGATTCTTACCTGCTGTAGCTCATAAAAAGGCACAGATATGTTTACATTTATTTGTAAGGCTTGCTAAAGTCCTGCTAAAGTTGTTTGGCGCACGTGGTTGTAATGGATCAAACGCAGGGCTGGACTGGGACAAAAAAAACGGCCCTGGCATTTTTGGCCATGGCGGCCCAACCTAATCGTGACGTGACGACCCGCCATACATGCATACTTTGCTGTTACCAAAAGTTAAAATTAAGCTTAGTCGTAGCCTACATGCCCTGGAACTCCACACAGAAAGGCCCCAGGCCGGAATCGAACCCACAACCTTCTTGCTGTGTGGTGGCAGTGCTAATCACTGCACCACCACGACAAAGGAGAAGTTATTATTATAATTATTATAATTATACATGAATTAATGTGAAAAAGAAATGTGACTTTGGGGCCATTTATAATTTTTCAATAGGACCATCGCACTATTTGGATTGATTCATACATAACCTTTTTAAATAACGTTACATATCTTACAGACTCAACAGGGCATAGAATAGCTCACTAGCTTCAGAACCGCAGTACTCGCTGGTCGCAAGTTTACTGGCAGGTGATTCTGAACGTCAAGACAGGGTTTTAAATAGGAAAATTTGAAAGTCTTCCTTGCTGTATTCCAGGACAAATTTTATTTGCCACTATAAAACAATGAATCAATATGCATCAAATAGTAGGTTATGAACAGCTGGTCCATCAGATGGGGGCCTTTTGTAAGCTCAAGCAAATTTTAACCGAATACATACTTGCGATAGCCTATTAATTTAACGTCAGTCTTACCGCTTTCCGTGTCCCCCTCCAAATGAAAACTGCTTGCTGCATGAGGATCATCGTGGCCAAACAGCTGGTCAATTTTTTTTTTTAGCGTTCGAAAGCCTGAGGCTCCAAAGTCTGTTTATTTTATTCTTGACGCTTTCTGCCTCTCCACTGCTTTCTGACATTTTTGTCTGATCTCGTATCGTTGAAACGCGTTTTTAGACTGTTAACGCAACTGGGGACAAGCAAGGCCATTGGTCAAACTAATTTCCCAGCAAGTCTGCCTTCTTAAATTTTCAGGACGAAAACAACAACATTAAATAAACTGTACATGGCTTAAGCCTATGCATAGTTTTTTTTATCTGCAAGAATACAGTTTTTCGGTAATTCCTATATCATAAAACAAAAATATAAATAGTACTACAAAATGGCCAAGATGCAAGATAACCGGAGTAGCGAAGTAGAATAATAAAAAGTGGTATATGTGCCATGTGCCACTGCACCTTCAGAGCGTGAAAAATCTCAGGGAAAACTTTCTGTGTAGCATGAATTAAGGTGAGGCAGCCATGAGCTTGACATTTATTTTCTCTGTATAAAAATTCACTTAATTAGCTAAAATTGTCTATGCTGCCTGCTCGCCTTAATGTGGGCCACTGGCTACCAACGGGCCATATGCATTTGCAATTTATTTTTCTCCCTAAGGAGGGAGGGCTCAGAGATTTCATTGGGCCAGCCCTGTGTCAGTATAGAAAATGAACCAATGGGCCGCCTTCCGTGTTTTAAAGGCCGGCGCAGTCGTTCAAAATTATCGATGTTATTACAATTTTATAAACTATGATTGCATCGGCCCAAAATGTGCGTCGGCCCACCGGGCATTGCCCGGTACGCCAGATTACCAGTACAGCCTTGATCAATAGGCTCATGAAGAGGTTTCCCTCTTTACTAATGAAAATATTTTGAATAAATCAAAAACCATCTTCAGAGAAATTACATATCTGAAAAAATATTAAAATGGAAAATGAACATTTAAATTTTTTCGATTAATTATTCCAGTTGCGGAAGTGCATGGCTTCTCACCAATGGGGTTGGTGGAGGTCTCCTTGCCCTGCTGGTGTTGGCGGTAATGCCGCGTCACAGTGCCGTGGGCGGCCTCAGCCTCCACTGTGCGCCCATCAGGACAGATCAGTACGCTGGTCATCATGCCGAGAGAGCCATAACCTGGGGAACAGTGAGCCCAGCACTGACCACCATTATCATAACTAACCCCATTATACCAACCCACAGAGTCCAGTACTGTTAGTGACCACTATTATCATAACTAACCCCATTATACCAAACCACAGAGCCCAGTACTGTTACTGACCACCATTATCATAACTAACCCCATTATACCAAACCACTGAGCCCAGTACTGTTACTGACCACCATTATCATAACTAACCCCATTATACCAAACCACAGAGCCCAGCACTGTTACTGACCACCATTATCATAACTAACCCCATTATACCAAACCACAGAGCCCAGTACTGTTACTGACCACCATTATCATAACTAACCCCATTATACCAATCCACAGAGTCCAGTACTGTTACTGACCACCATTATCATAACTAACCCCATTATACCAAACCACAGAGCCCAGTACTGTTAGTGACCACCATTATCATAACTAACCCCATTACACCAATCTAGAGCCCAGTACTGTCACTGACCACCATTATCATGACTACACCATTATCTTAGTACCATTATCATAACACCGTTACCATAACTCCAGCATTATCATACCTACACCATCATCACAAGTTCACCATTATCGAAACTACAACATTAAACCAATCCTGTGCCCGTAGAGGTTTCCCTCAGCCTTTTACAGAATTACCATGGTGATAGAACCTAATTTCATAAAATCTGTTATTTAACTCTCGGAGGACTGAAACAAAAGTTTTTTTGTTTTAGAATGCCACTGCTTGGATCAGTTACGATTATTACATTAGCATGAGAAGGTTTGGTAAAGAACATTCTAGTCATATTGCTAGCTTGCGCTTCAAGCTCAGTTTAACATGGTTAATGCAGGTTAACAGCTAAACCTGCACCACAAATCGACCCATCCCATGGCATAACAGCCAGTGCTCTCGCTAAGCCCGCCTCTCCCTCTCACCCTGAGCCACAGAGTCTGACTGCACGTCCCCATCGTAGTTCTTGCAGGCCCAGATGAAGCCACCCTCTGACTTCATGGCCTGGGCCACCATGTCGTCGATGAGCCGGTGCTCGTACCAGATCCCCTTCGTCTCGTACTGGGCCTTGTACTCCCTGCAGAGAGACACCAGAGTGATCTACCTGAGAATGGATCTCCTTACTGAGAGAGGATCATGCAGATTAGTTATAGAAATTGATCAACACGATTACAGGCAAGAAAATGGCTCTCCAAATGTGAGGAAACTTCAGCCCAGCAGCACGTTCACATTAGCAGAGATCATCACCTGTCAGTCTGTATCTAATAAGGTTAGGAATAACTTGGGAGGGCCGGCATTGCCTCTGTAGAGTCCACCCTGGGACCAGGAGAACAGCACAGGGCCCTGCCTCCCCTTCCCCAAAGCAGCTGAGAGGATGAGAGCGCCTTACTTCTCATAGATCTCCTGGAAGATGTCCTTGAAGCGCCCGTCGTACTTCTTGAGGATGGTGTTCTTAGTGCTGAGGTACATTGGCCAGCCCTTGGACAGGCCCATCTGGAATGAACTGTGGGCAAAGTCGCGAATGGACTTATCAGTGTTGTACATCCCCAAAGCCACGCCTCCTGTGCCTGCAGAGACCAATCACACGAGTGACGGAAGCATAGTGATGAAAGCAATACCTTAGAGAGACAAAACTAAAAACAAATTAATAAAGATATTATTTTCCTTATTTGTTGGGCTATATAGCTCATCATCCATTTGCGCACTTCACTTAGCATTTGCTCAACTCCATCACTGGTTGATTTGTGTAGTTTACAGTACACATTACACAGAACAAGCTGAAATTGCCTGGAGCAGAAGCCCTCATTCACTCTTGTGGGCAAGTTTTTGTCAGTCACTCTGAATGATATTGAAACAAAGAGTAACTGCGTTAGGGTTTTTTATGATGTTTGCTTGTTTGTGCGTACATCCATGTTATTAATGCACCCCAGGACGTAGTGTCAGTGCCATACCCTCGAAGTCGTGGACGATGAATGTGACAGGATCCCCGCTCTTAGGGGTGTATTTCATCTCCACGCGTCCAGGGCCTGGAACCACAAAATCTGTAGCTCTGTACTACAGGGAAGAAAAAAAGGGCTGCACTGAGAAGGGGTTACAGGCAGAATGTGAGGAGCTGCTATCTCATGTGGGTAGACTTTACAGCACTCTGCTCAAGGAAAATTATAAAAGACTGCTAGAGAAAGACCCAGACCAGGGGCCTCATGTATAAACGGTGCGTAGGCGCAAAAAAGATACGTACGTCACTTTCTTTGCAGATTTCTGATTCATAAAAACAAACTTGACATTCAGAAAAAAGGGGAAATTATTAAGCTTATGCACAATGTCAATAAATTCCAAGTTCATCCTGATTAAATAAATGAAAATTGCATGCAGTTTATTTTACCCATAGGTATGTAAATTAGGTTATTTTCAACCAAATGCCAATTTTATTTTTTTGCGCGTATGTATTATTTAGGCATGAAATCCACGCAAATTTTTATAAATAAGGCCCCAGGTCTGAAACAGATATTGGCTTAGTATTGAGCACATGTGTTCAGTTCTCAGTATTCCATCAAATCAGCTTACTCTGAAAGCTGTGCATGACAAATCCTTTGACGGTTTAAACCCTTTCTGGGGTCCTTCGTTGAAGGTGCTCAGGAGAACACTTCAGGAGGTAAACCATATTTTCAGATAGTACCATCACAAGGATATTTTTCAGCATACTACCCATCACATTCTACAAAACACGTAGTGCACTTACAAAGACAGACCAGCTGTACACAGACAGATGCATGATCATTCAATAATCCAACTTTCAGTTTCAAAAAGAAGAATTTTCTGTGGTGGACTTACTACAGCAAAGAATCTGGCTCGTGTCTCGTATGCAGTCATGACACTGGTGGATACAGACCTTTCTAAATATCATCCTACTAGAACTTTCCACGACTAGAATCAATCAGTGCCCCATCACTATGTTGGATTTGTGTTGTGCAGTGGTCTCTGTGTGCTATGCTGAAATATCCAATTCGTGTCAATCTTTAAACAAATCTACGCATCATCCAAGAGTAATTTCAATGATATGTAAACAAGCTTGTATATTTATTCACATGAACAGTAAGCGTAAAATTATTTGGCTCACAGGATGGAAACAGTAGGGAGAGGTGGGAGCTGATCGCTCAGCACCAAAATATACACTGAAATATGCACTGACATGCAATCTAAGGTGCATAAAAGGGGGAAAAAACAGCAAAAAAAAAAAAAACAAACACTTGCATGACACACATGCTACATGCACAGGCAGACACACTGCACAGACATGTACGGACAGACAGACACATGACACACACTATATGTGCAGACAGACAAATAACATGCGCGACATGTACAAACAGACGTATGACACACACCCTACAGGTACAGACAGACACATGCAGCTGCCGAATAGCTCACTCGGTAAAGCATCGCGTTGCGAAGCAGAAGTGACTATCACGGCGCGGGTTCGATCCCCGCCTCGTACCAGCCAGCAGTGGTCGGCAGCTCTTTTCAGAGTAGCGTGCACGGATGCAAATTGGGAAGGGTCTGCCGGGATAGGGTATTGTAAATAATAAATTCTCAGGCGCCTCCTGTTGGCCAGACGGGCGCTCGTCAGGAAGATTCTAAGCTCGTTCATGTTCGGGTATCCTCCGCCCTTGTTCTGAGCTTGCGAGGTTTCGACCAATGAGTGTATAAGAAGCGTTGGTGACGGGCGCATGCTTCGGAGGAGAGCTGCGAGCTGTCTCCCTCTCCTGAGTTGGCAATAGGGGGCCGCCTATGCAAAAAGCCTTATACATAGTTCCCCAATTGAACATTCCAGATTCGGGTGGGATTGGAGATGCCAAATTTAAAAAAAAAAAAAAAAAAAAGACAGACACATGGCACACACTACATGTACAGACAGACACATGGCACACACTACATGTACAGACAGACACATAGCACACACTACATGTACAGACAGACACATGGCATGCGCACTTCATGTTGACACATGACACACAATATATATGGACAGACACACTGCACAGACATGTATGGACAGACATGACGCACACACTACATGTTCACACAAACACATGACACACACTACATGAGCAGACAAACACACTGTACAGATACTACATGTACAGACAGACACAACACACATTACATGCAGACAGACACATGGCACACACTACATGTACTGACAGACACGACACGCAAACTCAGGTACAGACACGTGACACACAGACATGTACAGACAACACACTGCACAGACTGCAGAGATGTACCTGGTCTCCGTGTGCGTGACGGCCGATGATGATGGGTTTGACCCACCCGGGCACCAGGCGGGGGATGTTTTGACAGATGATGGCCTCACGGAACACGGTCCCGCCCAGAATGTTCCGGATGGTGCCGTTGGGCGATTTCCACATCTGCTTCAGCCCAAACTCCTCCACGCGCTTCTCGTCCGGCGTGATGGTGGCGCACTTAATGCCCACACTGTATCGCCTCACCGCCTCGGCAGCCTCCACCGTCACACGGTCATCTGTGGCGTCGCGGTTCTCCATACCCAGGTCATAGCTGCCAGGAGGACAGTAAAGGGAATCCCATGTAAAAGTAGCCCCACACTTCCTGCTAGAAAAATGACCCCACATATAAGCATATAAGATGTATATATTCAACGTCATGATGTACTGCAGTTCTTATACAAAAAAAAAAACCCGATCCCAAAAAAATAAGGCTAGATGAAATTTTCAGGCCATGTTTCCCTGCTATGGAAATAGTCAACAATCCCAAAAAAGTAAATTGCTACATTATATATATATATATATGCCATTTTTAAATGGGGGTGTCATTTGGATAAAAATTACTCATGGGTCTATGTCAATTAGTGATCTTTTGAGTTTGTTTTCCGTAAGGTCAGAACTAATGTATGATATAAGTATGAGCCACAAAATGTCTGGTGAGCCATTTAAACCTCAAACTACTGGTCCAAAGTGCAGCCTGTCATTCATAAACTTACCCAGTGATTAACAGGAGTGTCCATAAGTCCCTAAACTCCAATAAATAACAACATGAGAGGCCCGACCAGTGCATCATTAAAGACTCCATTTGTTAACACACACATTTAAATTCACCTCATCCAGACCACCATTCCAAAATACACAGCAGCTAATTTTTTTGCTTACATGCACCAAGAACTTGGCCTCCAGGAAGTTGTAGTGGAAGAATTCATCCCCTATAGCACACAGCCTATAGGGCCCTGCTGGAATCTTCAGAATGAGCACCTGACAGAGGAAGAATGCAGGAACGACCTCTGACCTGCAAATCGTACAACTTTCTGCTCTTGTGCCGCGATTCTCAGCCTCCCAATTTCTGTTATTGGTGGAAAATATCAGCAAAGCTGTAAACCATACTCATGGCACCAAAAATTATAGTTTACTTCCAGAAAAGTGCGCTTTCAAAAATATGCAGTAAAACTCAGAAAATGAATACATCATCCAAGGATTTAAAATATTGCCTTCTTCACAACTTTCTAAATGATGTGTACCCACAACTACACTTAATAGTAGGCAAGTAAGCTAATTCAGCATGGCCGTAGCCACATACTGCTTAAGCCTGCAAACCCACAATCACCCTGCGAAAGCAAGGGTCCCAAAGGTTGCAGTACTCAATACTATCGCTTTTCTTTAGCCCAGGTGTGGCATTCAAACCCGGTCACATTCAAACTGCAGGTGTTGGCAAAAACACCAAACACACCCAAAATACTTCAATGCCTGCCGGCAACACTCAAAAGAAAATTTTTCTCGTTACAGGCAGGACTACAGGAATATCCACGTGGCATACAGCTAAGACGTTTGTCTGGTAGCCCCATGGTCAGGTGTTAGATTTGGAGCAACTCAATATCCAATACAGCGCATCGCAAGGCGGATATGATCGCCGATAATGACGGGTCAAAGTTCAAAATGTAGACGAATGAACTTCCGCCCATACCTGCACGCGGTCGAACGCTAGCCAATATAATTGCGATTTATAGCATTTAGTTCCAAGACGTGGACTCAAGCTTTGACTTGAATTTAGCATTTATTATTTGAATTTTGAAGTATTTTTCATGTTCATGTCTGTGTATCCATGATGGTTTTCTATTGTGAAGCTGCGCAATGCGCATCGCATTCTGACATGCATGCATTGGCTTGGTGAAGCTGGCCTTCTTACCGGAAGTGCGGACTTCTACAAGAAATCCCGTTCACTCACCTCGTCTCCTGATTTACAACAGTTTCACCCTACATCAGGTCAGTCCAATTGCATCCACGCTATTAGCAGCTGTGGCCAGAGGTCCGCATGGGTGAGGCAACAATTCGCTCAGCCTCGCTGGGGTCAAAGTACTTTATCCTCATCACTCTCTAGTGGTCACTCCTGGTCGGCAAGGTGCATGTAGCTGTACAAGCAAATTATACGCAGTGTGTGCCTGGCGAGGCGACTGCAGAGTGTGAAAGGACTGAGGACTAGTCATCATGTCAGTCAGAGGAATCACTTTGCCACAGCACCCTCAGCCTGAGTCGAAGGGAGCAGGTCGCTGCAGTGGACTGTGCTCAGGGCGAGGTAAAAAGGGAAAAAGACAGGACTACAGGCCACTATATGGAGGGACAGCAAATGCTTGTCAAAGAGGCAATGAGCTTAGAGGGCAGTGAAGTTCCTTCCCCCTCAGTCTGAAATCTTTCCCCTGAATGGGATTAGGAAGCACAGCCCAGTTCAGGTAAACACAGCCCAATTCAGCGAAAGCCCTAAGAGTAGCCAAGGAAGTAAACACACCCTGTGACACAAAGAGTAAATATCGAGTTTCCTGAGAGAGAATGTCTGGGAAGAGAGAGACAGCCTCTGCAAGCCCTGCTGACCTCATAAAACCACATGACCTCCACGAGTCTGCAGTCACCACAGGAAAAAGTTTCTACTCTGCCACCTCTACCACACACACACACACACACACACACAAACACACACACACACACAAAAATTGAGCCACACACACACACAAACTGGTTTTGATGCTAGAGCAGTGAGTGGGTGATTTTTATTCATGCAAAACAAATAAAACTCATTGAAAGAGCCCAAGCGAATAGCAGAATCACATTCTTTCAGGAAGGAAAACCTACAAGACTTCAATACAGACAGTTACACGCAGGAGGAACTGGGAGCACTCATGGAGCTTGCCCCCTAGCAGATGTGTGCACACCCGTGCAGACATGCACACACACACTCACACACCTCTCGTTTCTCCTGGCTTCTCTTCCTACACGTGCTCAGTTCGAAGATCCCATATAGTATGGTGCTCACACCACATGTCAGTCCACAGTCCAAAGCCATTATGCGAAGCAACAGTTAGATAATTCCCAGCAGTACATACTCCCCCCCCAAAACCCCAAAAAAGTTTGAGCAACAAGCTTTAAACCTGAAAATCAAGCCCGACCCTCCTCTTCCTGTGGAGAAAAAACTGAGCAGCTGAGTCAAGCGACACAATGTGAATTTCCTTCAGACCAAACCTGCTCGTCATGTTCAAACGTGCTGCTCAATGACGTGTGGTCCCACTGCCAATACCCATCACTGCCACAACGAAACATGCGTAACATTCCCCTTGGGAATCCAGTGTTTGAGGAGATCATCATTGTGTGATCAAGAACCTGATGAATAACCAGACTCAATAGCTGCATTTCATTAATCCTTCCAGATGCTGTGCTCCACTTCCTCTCGGCACTTCCCCTAGAGTTAATACCCGCCACCATGTCAAATACCAAACATCCATTTCTCTGGAGAACTGAAGTGCACTTTGTGAGATCGACCCTTCGAGGGCTGAGGGAGCCAGTCAGCGACGATGGTCACTCAGCACCGCAGAACAACCACAGTGCATTACGGTTTCTCGTCAGTTCCGCTATGACATCAACGAGCTGTTGATTTACATAATGTAAAACGGATGTTTGTGACTAGAACAAATAAAAAGAATCTGATCAAACAATCTACAAGGTTAAGCAATAATACTCAGATAATTGGGGCACTCATGTTAAGATAGAGAGTGCATTCCATTTAAAATCGCCTGCTCCTCCCCCACCCACTTTCCCTCTGCTCTTCGAGGGGCCTCCATGCGACGTGTGCCGTTACGTAATACTGAGGGCTGAGGCCAAGTGAAGGAGGGGAAGTGGTGCAACCAATGAAACGCAGCAAATGACTCAAAAGGGCCATTAAAAGCGAAACAGGACTATTCTGTACACAGTTCAAATAAAAAAGAATCTAGTTTTATTTTATTTGCTCTTACTAATCCTACACAGGCTAGCATTCAAAGATATGTTGCACTTAAAGACACCATGTTTGCTGTTGGTAGCAGAAATATACTGTACATGATTAGACCGATTTTGAATGGACATCACAACCAGGACTTCAAACATAACCCCAGAGATGCACAGTGAGAGAGGGCCAGTGTCCCTTACCTGTGAAGATCAATATCCAAGTAGGGGAAGATCAGCTTCTCCTTAATCAGCTCCCAGATCACTCTGGTCATCTCATCCCCCTGCATCTCCACCACAGAGCCCACCTGAATCTTCTGAGCCATCCTTCCGCCCACCGAACAACTACAGAAGCAAAACGAATTAAAATCCCTGTAACAGTTTTTTTTTTTACGGATAAAAACGTAATAGTCGAGTATGAATGAGCTTACTAGCTCACTTGCATGACCGCTATACTCAATAGTGCGCAAGTATGCTGGTTTGGATACGGCCATTGCCTCGCTCTTCCGCAGTTTATAGTCTTGCTACATCACGGGATCACACAATTTCAAACGCAGCATTGATTTCCTCAGTCTCACTCAGTGAAAGCAATCGGTCGCTCAACTAGCCGAGTAAACCAACAAGTGAGTTGTCAGAGGACCAATGAGTCAGCATGTTTTATAGCATACTGGACAGAGAATGACAATTATCCATAGATTATCAAAACACGCTTTCATTCAGTTGGTGATATTAAAAGCCATATGCATCAGTCGCCAACAAAATGAAACGAACACTGGATAAATATGACTAGTTCTCAGCCAACGCTGCAGTGAAAATATTCTGCGCTTGGGAAAGTGTCAAGGGAAATTATGCCTTTAAGTTATGCTCCAATACAATGTTGCATACACATATCCAGCGATCAAAGAACTAAAGAGCCGATCATTATCTGGCACAAGGGTTTGGGCTCTTTACTGTCAGTGATAATACGTATCTGCCTGCCATACTCCGTTAGTCCCTATCGTGTACTGTCATTCGTCTGAGCTGACAACAAAATTAGTGGCACTTATATCACGTCGTAAAATATTTTTAGACCTTTATAAATCACATGCAGCAATGACCGAGAGCTTACTTGTGCGAATGGAATAATATTCACAGAACTATTCATTACTGCATATTATCCAGCTTGCTATCTAAAATGAAAGGCCTGAAACGACGAAAAGCTGTCAAATAGCTGCAATTAGCTGACTGGCGAAGACGAAGATTGGAGGCCTATTACGAGAACATCGACAATCAAAGCATTAATTCTTGCACTCCTACCTTCGCTGTTTAATATTAGCCACAGGTCTCACGGTGCAGTACGCCTTCAACAATTTGGTAAGGGATCAAGCGAGTTTACCTCATCCCCGGCTTTGTAGCACTGCGGCTGCGCACAGAGGCGTATCCAATGCTGGAGTGGTACACCCTCCCATCTTAAGATGACAAAAATTTACCCATTCACAAAGACCGAGTGATCAAGCGCAGCCAATAGACCACCAAGACTCACTCACCACGCCCCAACACATCATGAAAGCAGGGCAGAGGGGTGGTTACCATTTGGTCTAGTAACCTTTGTTCTCGTTTTCTTGAAAAAATGATATTTTGTTTTTTGGCACTTGAGTCTAACTATTGTACGCAAGAGTTGGACTAAATCTTGGTCTAGGTCCAGTTTCATGAGGAGAAATCGCTATTGCTTAATTATGTCAATCTGAATAATTACTAATGAGAATTAACTCAAATAAAATTTGTGTCAATCCTGCCCAAATCTGAACTCACAACCATAGTAATCTCTGAGGCATGTTCAAGATCGCAGGGTACAGCTCGTGCACACGAGTTCTGGTGTTGTGACGCATCAAGGAATTTTAGGCCTCGTTACGCCTAGAGTTAACATCCGCAATCGGTCTCGCCCTGTTCGCCGTACGCACATCCAGCGCTGCGGAAAAGCACAACGTCAGTGGTGAATTGCTCGTAAGCATCATGTACTCAGTCCAATACTCAATGTAGGAGCACGCGCTTTGCCTCACATTTTATCTTTGCGTTGTCATATTCAATGCATAAGCAAGCTGAAATTGCCCAATGGATGCGTCCGAATAGTCTTTTTTGCCTAGGGCAGTTCCTAACTCCTACAAAATGAACGGAAATAATTACGTGGAAGCCATGATAAGTGCATTCGAATTCTTTACATTATAAGGAAAGGTGTATCAGTGCTCCCTAATTTACCTCATTTAGCATGGGGTGCACAGAACCTTCCTTTTCGAAAAGAAAGGAGATACCGCTATCCCACAATTCTGCGCAGCAGCAATATTTAAAGCAGTGACCATTCATCCGGCCAATCGCGTAAAGAAATGCATATGATGGGCAGGGGGCTCATGATCACGCTGCCGAGTGTAGTGCATTCGGATTCTCTCAATTACCGGCTCTGCTCTACTCGCTTTTTTTTGCTTTTCCATTAGGAAAAAGTACCGGGTACCTGGTACCACTTTTTCTTGTACCTGCTCTCCTGGTGTTCCAAAAACAAACGACCGGGTACTAGTACGTAAAATGTGACGTGACAACATTGCAGCGCCGTAGTCGACATTGGGACATCTCATTCGAGTTAGATTGACAAGACTCAAGATTAGTGTAGTTATTATGATCATCGACTTATATTGTTTTAGGCAACTTGTTCGATATACTGTGTGTTGCCTTATACAGTGCCTGACAAAAGTATTGTCGCATAAGGGCATAGTAACTAAAAATAGCATATAACTTTATTTCTAACCAATCAATTGTTACAATAAATGGTCCATTTTAATGTCAAGGGCTTTCACATTAATAATTTGGTGCAAAATGAAACCGTCAAAAAGTGTTCTGATGTTCACTGCTTGGTTAAGCCCATAACATCTGTTTTTGCTGGGACAAAAGTCTTGTCGTCTCTTCAGATGATGCAACAAATCGCAGATTAGAGTTTAACCTATGACAAATACTGTAATTAACACATTCCCAGATGTGTATAGAAATAACCCCAGCACACCAGACTTTCATATGAGGTGCGACTAGACCTCTGACAACATACCAAAGATTCAACCACAGACCAAAGTGCTGATCATCAAGAGCCTGAAGACTGAGTCTGCTGCTGAGGTGGCAGACATCTTTAATGTATCCAAATGTCAAGTGGAGGGGATGAGAAAAAGATTTGAAGAAACTGGTGATGTTCATGGCAAGCGCAGGTCAGACAGACCCCGGTATGACAACTGTTTGAAAGGACTGTTTGTTGCTTCAACTGTACAAGGCTAGCCCTTCTTCAACTACAGTGAAGCTACATGAGGAAATGTCACCAAAAATCCCTGTATCTACAAGAAGAGTTTGTCAAATTCTCTCTCAAAGTGGTTTTCATAGCCGAATTAGTACACAGAAGCCTGCATTAAACAGAAAACATAAAACCTGCATTGCATTTGCCAAGGCCCACAGCTCGCAGAAAGGATTGATACTGGAAAAATGGCTGAAAGTTTATTTTTCTGGTGAATCATCCATTGAACTGCATCCCAGTCACCATACAAGACCTGTTGGAACCCTCATGGACCCAAGATTCTCACAGAAAACAATCATGTTTGGTGGAGGAAAAATCATGGTTTGTTGTTACATCCAGTATGGGGGTGTGAGAAAGATCTGCACAGTGGATGGCAACATCAACAGCCTGAAATATCAAGAAGTTCTTGCTGCCCTACTTATACTGCTGCTCCTTCTCATACTTCTGCCTCCATGTCACAGTTCCTGAAAGCAAAGAAGGTGAAGGTACTCCAGGATTGGCCAACCCAGTCACCTGACATGAACAATTATTGAGCATTTCGGGGGTAAGATGAAGGAGGAGGCTTGGAAGATGAAACCATAGAATCTTGATGAACTCTGGGAGTCCTGCAAGACTGCTTTCTTTGCCATTCCAGATGATTTCATCATCAAGTTATTTCAGTCATTGCCAAGATGTATGGATGCAGTCCTCCAAGCTCATGGGAGTCATACGCAATATTAATTTTTTTTTTTCCAAGGCACCATGACTTTATGTTCTGATATTATAGTGGCATATTTGTGTATTCAAAATAAAGTGTGTGTATAATTTCCACATTTTTTTTTCAATGCGACAAGACTTTTGTCCAAGCAAAATCTGACCGTTCTGTACAAATTAAATCATTAAACTCAATGAATGACACAAAACTCTATTTTGGTATATTTTGCATAATCTAGAGGGCTTTGCCTTTCATATAAGCCATTTTTGATTCCAATTGATCAACTACAAGTCAGGTTATTATTTGTTGTTCCTACAACTTGGATAAGTGACAAGACTTTTGTCAGGCACTGTACCTTGCAAACACGGTTTCGCGTGTTCACCAAAGCAGCTGCATTCATGAAATGCGTTTCTCTTTGCCTGTGACCCCGTTCGTGGCGAAATTAAGTGATGGTATTGTGTCCAGTTATGTTCCCCTAACTAATTCCCCTTGAGAAAGTTATGTGACCCCCGTTTTAAGAAAAGTGCGCAGAAAAATAACTTAACGGGTGTTAACGAATCATTTTTCTCTTAAAGTTATCACAGATGAGATGACGCATCATAAAGCGATAAATTCTCATTCTCTGCCATCTCCCGCGATTTGCGGATTCACAACGAGGAACTCTGCTCAGCAATGATCACTTAATGATCCCATGCTTTAACAATTCGTTTGTTTGCCGTCAAATTCAGAGTGAAATATACATTCGCTCTCCACGCCTTTTACGGATATCATTGCTTTGCGTTGTTAGGTGGCACGCAATTTTATGTGCAACTGTATCGACAAGGTCAAACAGAAAATACAATTCAACACTCGCAGGACTTTAGTGCCATAACCTGCAGGCAGTGCGCGTCCCCTGATTTGAACACATACATTTTTAACAGAATCGACGGAATAAATGTAAATTTCATATCACTGCAGCTACATTGTGTGTCGTGTTGAGGATGATGTCGCGGAAGTTACGTGCTGCGCCGCTATGACGACCGGCTGAGGCAGTGGGCCTACTAGGCAGTGGGGGTGCAGTGGAGGCAGTATTTAAGGTAATTTTGATTTTTAAGTCATCAGCTGTCACAACGCAGTGCACCAATTGCTGGTATGAGATACGAGATTTTTGGAACAATTCATCAGAGCTGAAAATCTACCAGCATTCCACATTCTGTATAATCTGTCCATCAGCATGGAGCTTACTAGTTTACCCTTTGTGCGAGCGGGTTTTCTCTCGGGACACGAATATCATCCCACAGTCCGAAGACATGGATGTTAGGCTGAACTAAAACTCATACTAGCCCATGGGAGGGAATACTGTGTGATTCCTGTAATCACTGAGTTCCTTCTTCTGAACCTATATGCTGAGATGCAGCTTGGATATACTTAATACTCTTGGCTTTTATGGAATTATATTGAACCAGTAACTCCTCGAGAATTCTTCAGAAGGCAACGAGAAGCATCTCATTTAACAAAGTAGTAATTATAGTATATTTAAACACAAAACCTTACAGTGCCGTCTATTTTGGCCATCTCTGGTAAAGATGCGAGAACATTTACAATGAAAAATAATTTAACTTCTGTTATCTACTTGATCTTGCACTCAAATTATCATAAAATTTAAATACAATCAGTCAATTGCTTAAAATGTTAATTTTCACCATCATGAATATCAAAAAATTTGTAGAAAGTGGAGCTATCATCTACCTGCCTGAAAGATCACACATTTCACCCCCATACACAGTGAAGGGGATGGTCAAAGAGCCAAAAATACCATTGTGCTCTTGCTGGAGAACAGCTTAAAGAACGCTCTGGGCATCGCCAAATCTCCAAAACTACAGGTAGATGCCACATTCATGTCATAGTCATGGATATTTGCATATTCACAAAGTTTAACAGAATAAAATCACTGCAGTCAGCAAGTCAAAATTGTATTTTTTGAGCACATTAAACTGGTGATGAATGATAAATCATTCATATATGTGTGTGTCTGTATTCATGTGTGTGTGTGTGTGTGTGTATTCATGTATTTGTGTGTGTGTGTGTGTGTGCGCGTGTGTGTGTGTGCGTGTGCGTGCGCGTGTGAGCTCATTCACACAAGGGAATGATGAACAACGTATGACAAAACTTCCCAGAAATAAGAAGGCTTGGATTTTTTAAAGAATTGTAATTAGTTTTTTTTATTTTTTTTCTGTCTTCATGGCCCGTGAGTGGCTGTGAGCACTTGCCTACGCCCACAGCACTCAAGGGATGGCTGAATAGGTAAGGTATCTCTAGAAAATATATCCACCTTACACTCTAAGAAAAAAAGGTTTGATTCAGCACCTTTTACGGGTGCGCACATTTGCTACAATAGCAGCACCTTTTAAGGTTCTTGTGCGCACCTTTTTTTAAAAGAGCTCATGAGCACCTTAAAAACGGGTGGCCGCACACACCCTAAACGGTGCTCATGAACACCCTGAAAAGGGGTGAACATAAGCACACCAAAAAGGTGCTAATGAGCACCTTTGCATGGGGTGAACGTGACAACCCTAAAAGATGCTAACGTACACCTCTATAAGGGGTGAATGCAAGAAACCTGAAAGGTGCCGATGAGCACCCTTATTAGGGGTGACCACGTGCACCTCTGGAGAGGGTGACTGCAAGCACCTTTTAAGGTTCATGTTATCACCATTTCACAGTATGCACATACTCACCTTTTCTAATGGGTGCTTGTCTGCACCTCTAAAGGTTCTCTCTTACACCTTTTTTTAAAGCACCCAAAAGGGAGAAGGGTCTAGCTGCAGCCGCAGCCGAGTGCAAACCATGCCCCGTACAGAACATGCCCCCTACAAGACACGCCTTAACCCTAACCCTAACCCCAACCTTTTTGTAGGGACCGTGTTTTACAGGAGGCGGGGTTTGTAATTTACCCGTTAGGTATTATTGACAAAAGGCGCTTGCAGCCTCAGACCACCGCCGCTTTCTGTATCATATGACTCGTCTGCACATCATGACGGGTCTGCACGTTGTGATTGGTCGAGCACATGTAACATTGCAGCAGGTAGCCCCCACATGGTGAGAAACTTCCTCGCATGACGCAACAATATCCAGCATGCTAGATATACTGCTACACTGAGGAAGTTATGCAGCAAATACCATCCCCACACGTTACCACATTGCGTGATGTGTACATGCCAACTCTACCGCTTTTAGGGCGTTTTTTTCAGAATGAAACGCGCCAAAAGCAGTAGAGTTGGCATGCATGCTGATGCAGTATACACGTGTGTCATATGCCTCAGTCAAAGTTGCACCATCTGGTGCAGGCTTTACTGCGTGGCATTTAAGAGACATCACAAAGAGTCTTTGCACAGGACTCATATATATATATATCCCTCTGAGGGAACAACAAACAAGTGTGTAAGCTGATTGCCTAATGACAGATGATAATTGAATAATCATTAAAAGTACGCTCCGGGGTCTCATGGAGCGATGAGCTGGCTGGCAGGAGGCGTGTCTTTACTCATTGTATTTACACTTGTAAGGGGCAAACAAGTGAATGTCAATAACAATCACATTGCTGCGTAGTTTTGCATGTATGAAGACTTATTGTTTTGTCATGTGCATTCAACCTTTGTTGGCATCTCCATACTGACACTGGGAACAAATTGATAATACGACATTTGAATTTCATGTAAAGTTAACGCACTTGTTTATAAACCAGATGTCAAAGCAGCTGCATAAATGATATGATGAGACGAAATGGCAAAACAAATCCATTTTATGCCTTAAACGTTCTTCTCGTTGCGGGATGTTGGCAGCCACGTAACAAAGTGAGCTAGCGTATATAGCTTGATGAACAAAGCCAGCTTGAACGCGACGAACGCCAGTTATTGTCCAAGTCGATTGTCCTCGCTTGAACAATTGTCGCGCTGCCATTGGTTGTTGTATTTTTCGAGGAGTAGTCTAATCGAAAAGTTGTTAATTGTATCAGTTGTAATTTTTGTGTCCCAGTTTATTTTATGAGAATAAATAAGTTTAAAAATGCGGCAGCGTGGCATTCTACTAATATTGTGCAATAAAAAAAAATGCTATACAAGAAGTTCAACACAAAATAGGTCTGAAGTGTTAATAAGGCTAATGATCGTTAGTGCGGTTGCGTGAGAGACTATTCAAGGATGCAGACGGGCACCCTATAGGTTTCAGCTCCATCTACAGGTTCTGCAGGGAACCATTCCTAAGTGCAACCTTTTCGGTGCCAACGAGCACCCTTCACGAACCTTTTTTTCTTAGAGTGTATTCCTGAGGGCGCTACTGTAGATATGATTAGGGGTGCAACTTCCGGCGGAAGTAGTTTTTAACGAGTGGCTAGTCAAGAACAGCGGCGTTTCTTTCAGTTAACTTAGTGATTACAGCTCGTTTTTTTAACAAATTAACTTGCTTTTCTTAAAATGTCCCTTCAGAGCTCCGGCAACTATTGTGCTGTTCGAGGCTGAACTAACAACCAGAGGAAGCTAAATTTATGGTTTGATCAACAGTGTTTTGAACATGCACCCAGAACATAGGGGATTGTCCTTGTGTTCAGCGAAATGGTTTCCGTCGCCTACTTACAGAAGAGGAAGCCAGAATTTGGCTGAAAAACCTGAATTTGAAAAGAACCCCGAAAATATTAGGTGCTCATTTCATTATGTCGACAAACAACGATTCCTACTTTATGGCTAGGCTCAGACAGACCACCGCAGAGGAGATGCCGGGTCCTCAGAAGCATTTTGACAGCATAGCCAGGAGAGCACAAGGTATGATTTCACGTGTAGGGAGGACAGTAAATTGTTGTATTCGTCCGGTAATGCCAGTCAGCGTAACTAACGTTTCATCCTGTACAGTTTAAGATGAGGCTGTAGAAGTAGCAATAGTCTACTACAATTTGAAAATGGCCTACTCTGTTCCAAACAATAGTCTTGCACTCCAAACCTCATTTCACTAAAATTAAAAGTATGGGAAAAATGGACTCACTGTGTTTTACATGTTATGGTATTGCATTAGCTAGTAACTTTCATTCATTCATTTTCTATACCCGCTTATTTCTCACTAGGGTCGTCGGGGCGAGCTGGAGCCTATCCCAGCTGACTACGGGCAAAGGCAGGGACCCACCCTGGACAGCTTGCCAATCCATCGTAGGGCGCACACACCATTCACAGACCATTCACTCTCACACTCATACCTATGGGCAATTTAGTGTCTCCAATTAACCTAACATGCATGTCTTTGGACTGTGGGAGGAAACCGGAGTACCCGGAGAAAACCCACGCGACCACGGGGAGAACATGCAAACTCCACACAGAAAGGCCACAGGCTGGATTCGAACCCACAACCTTCTTGCTGTGAGGCATAGCTAGTAACTTAATACTGTATAATGTAGTTGGCTGGAGTAGAGCTAATTTGACTCGCACTGTCGGATGGCTTAATTTACTCTGTATAACAATCCATTACGTTTCATATGTAGAGCAATATTTACCACTGAAATATAGTGTTTCCCTCATAAATATTCTCAGAAAGTACTTGTATATCTGTTTTAAGGTACATAAGGTCGTATACTACCTCCTTTAACAAAACGCGACTGACCTTGTTGCTGTGGAAGTACTGCATACGCTTCGGAGCTAAGTAGATTGTTCATAGCTTAGCAGTCTGTGGCAATGGAGTCGCTAATGTAGCCAAATGCGCTAGTGTGGCCACTGCTTCAGGTCGTTCTCCCATTCTTCAATAGTAGAAGGCAGCGGTACCGTAACTTTATCCCATCTGAGGGCTAAAAGGTGATGTTCCCTCATATCCCACACGGAAAGAACCTATATAAACATATAGGTCCTAATATAGGGCCAAATATAGGTTTTGCATATATGTGACATACATAAAATTGGCCGTTTTCATATATTATAGGTACATATATGTACCTATATGTCACATATATGCGAAAACTATATGTGGCCCTATATTAAAACTAAAAATGTGATTTTTTTCCCGTTTGGCATTTCCAATCGCGCTTGAATCCGGGAGATCCAATTAAGGTACTAGGCGCAAGTATTTAGGCTTCTTCCGCATTATGTGGCCTCCTGTTGACAATTCAGGGACCTATTTGTTTACAACTCTCCTCCAAAGCCCGCATCCGATTGAACAATTTCTTTCAGCATCTACTATCCGAAACGTCAGAAATTAGAACGAGGTCGGGGAAACTTAAGATCTTTACTCAGAATTAATTTTATAAGCGCCCGTCTGACCAACAGGATGCGCCTAGGGGAACTCTAATCTACATAATCCTTCCCAGCAGGCCCTTCGTAATTTGCATGCCTGTAGCGCATTGGCCAATTGCGCGCTACTTCTGAAAAGAGCTGCCGACCACTGGGCGGGGATTAAAACCTATATGTTTATATAGGTTCTTTCCGTGTGGGAATTTAAGAATCCTTGTTATTTCATCCCTGTAGGAAAAAGTCTGGGACCTTTAGTTGCCACACAAGCATCTCAGATAAAAGACCAGTGTCTGTTCATTAAAATTGTGAACAGAAATGTAGACTTTGTCTTCAAATTCATTAACCACAGTGAAATGCTCAAATAGATGTGGGGATGAAAATGACTTTTGAAAGGCATTTTTACTTGAATGTATGTTCATCTGTGTACTATTATTTTGTTATTTTTGTTTTATTTTGCTACATTTAGACTAAGGACCTCAAAGCCATATTCATCTAGAAACTGCATTACAGACAAAATAGAAAACATTGCCGTTTGGTAGATGTAACAGTGTGGTGTATAACCTTTCAGTGGATGTGTATGAGCTGTAATGATGCGAATCCAATTTTATCTAATGTGGTGAATCTGGCAGTGACTTAAACTTGAAAAAATGCTTAATTGATGAAATAAACATAATTAGAGCCATTTTGTTTTTATACATTTCCTTCTCTTCCACAATACTCAACTCAATCTTCATAGAATGGAAATAAGTATGGTCAAGAAAGAATTGGTGACCTTGTTAATGTTTCAGGAAAAAATATAACAAATAGTATTAGATATTTGTGTTGATATCATAGCTTTTTGTTTCCTCTCACTTGCCATAGTTGATAATGACTGTTTTACACATAACATGCCGTTGTCACATGTCAACATGTATTTAGGATCAAATGTCATGCCAATTTCACGTGTTCACATGCGATTAATAAGTTATTGCGTGAAATTCTTGTTATTTCTGTAAGGGACTTTGAACTAATATGCAGATATTACCTTGAGAATAAAAATATGAGCTAAGCATCATGTATGACAGTTGCAAAAGTGAGATATGAGCTATACAATAGGTGTGACAAACAGAACCTGCCACTGGGTATATGAGCTATATAGGAGACCTATATGCCCTCTATAAGCACATATATGTACCTGAATTTGGCCTATATATGCATATCATATATATATATGCATATATGCGGCATATAGGTTGCATGTATACGCATATATGTTCATATAGATTCTTTCCATGTGGGATATTATTTTCCAATCGCTTAAAAAAACAGGATTCGTGTGAGCCGCTACCATGGTAAACAGTTCAGTGACAAGATGCAGCGGAAGTTGCTCCCAGAATTCGCACAAGGGACCATGGGACGTGGGAATAAGGTGGATAGGCCGATGACTTTCAATTAACCCTTTGATGCACAACATGGGTCCAATTGGGACCCGACAGGGTTTTATGTGCTATATCTTTGCAATAAATTAATTTCATCATTCAGTATTTCAGGTATTCCTCAATTAACTTGTTTTTGATCATAATACATCCTTCCTATATTTTTTCCTTTATTACTTTTGAAATAAAAACACTTTTTTTATAGCTACCCCTCTAATGCTCAACATGGGTCCAAAATGACCCATATCCATTTACTATCTTATTTCATGTATGGCTGAGTGTTTCTATGCTGTATCTTGGAAATAGAAGTATTTTATCATTTACTGTTCCAAGCATTCAGAAGTATTGTTTTTTTGTGTAGCAAAAATCATCATATTTGTTTTTCCTCTCTTCCTTTATGAACTAGCATAGCTTTTGTATGTTTACATCAGGTTTACACACATGGGCCAGAAATGACCCACATGAATTTACCATGGTGCTTGGTGGGAACCTTTGAAATTTGTACATGTTTGCAATCAGGTATGTATTTACCGCAGACAACTATTCATCTCCCACAATGAATTTGATTTGGATTGAATGGTAACATGACCATGGTGAGCTATGTGCAGAAGAAGGGAAAGTCTGTTGTCCTCCTGAGCACCATGCATGATAACAAAGCAGTGGATGACAGCAGTCAGAAGAAAAAACCAGAAATGATCCAGTGCTACAACAAAAACAAAAGGAGGATTGGACACAATGGATGAGATGGTTAGCACCTGCTCATGTAAGCGGAGAACACGGAGGTGGCCAATGGTGCTCTGGTACAATATGCTGGATGTTGCCACCCTCAATGCCTACACCTACTTCACTGCACAACACCCTGATTACATGAGTGGGTGAACAATGCACGCCAGCTATTTATCAAGGAGCTGGGCAAAGAGCTTGTCATGCCACATATGAAGAGGCGCATGGAGGGCACACCCAAACTCCAAAGGCATATCATTGATGCAATGGGAAGATGTGGGATAAAAAAAAACTAAACTCAGCCACCACACAGCCACAGGAGGACATCAAGCAGGAGGGCCGAGGGAAGAGGAAGAGGTGTGCAATCTGCTGAACTTCCAAAGACAGTGAAGTTTGCAGCAGGTGTTCCCAGTGCACCAGGCCTGTGTGCCAGGAGCACAGACATGTAGAGGTAATTTGTGAGGCATGTAAGAATTAAGATGGCACTTTGTGGTCTACTGATGTGATCAGCTGTGTTTTAATTTATTTGGTCACATTCACCAGATTACAGTAGTTACACTACAGATAGGCCTATAGTTCAGTTCAATAACCGTGTTATCTGTTATCAGAGGTATGTGTATGTCTGAAAAAATGAAAAATAAACATGTTTCAAATTCTAAATGTATGATTGTTTGGCTCAAGCCACTGCTAAAGTGATTTAAAGCAAATTATTATTAGAATATGAAGTCATTTGATTCAAAATCACATTGGATAAATGTGTGTAAACTTGATGTAATAATACCAAACCTATTTTTGTTCATAAAATAAGAAAAGAAAAATGAAAATAATGACATGTACAAATCAAAAACAAGATATTAAAGAATACTTGGAATATTCAATCATTAAAAAAAAATTATTTCTAAAGATACAGCAAAGAAACCCACACCCAGCATGAAATCACATGGAAAATGAATGTGGGTCATTTTGGACCCATTTTGTGCATTAGAAGGGGTGTACATATGTTGTGCATCAAAGGGTTAATTTAAAATCCCTGCACCAATTGAATGAAGCAGTGAATTTTTGGCAACTGCGATTGAAGACCTGTGTGCAAGAAGTACTTAAGTCACATTTTGCAAAAAATGAGCTGACACCAGTATTAAAAGCCACAATGGCCAGAGCATCATCTGATACCAAAGATTTCTGCAAAGAAGCGCTCAAGTCTTGTGTATTGGTGCGTTTCCATTGTCCATTGTCATGATCTGCAATGTGTTTTGAAAACTTTGACCCCCAAAATCTCAAAAGTATTATTTTGTGACTTAGGTACTTCTTGCACACAGGTCTTCAATTCAGAGTAGCAACTGTTCTACTTCTACCTCGACAGATGGCGCTATTTCTCTAAAATTTGTTAGTTCAGTTGTTGCTATGCCTGGTGTATTGATTTTGTCAAAATAACTGAAAAAAAAAAGGCTCCATGAAGGTTTATAAATCACCCACTTTTTTGTTTATGTTCAATAAAGCGATTGCTATCTTTTTTCTATATAACGATGATGTTTTGAGGTACTGATGTTCATATCTCAGTAGGAGCGCTCGCTACTGTTGCGTCTCTGAGTGGTATCCCAGTGAGCTATTCAGAGGATCTACTGAGCACCCTACGGTGCACTTGCCCATTTCAGATAAAATGTTTCATTTTCCCGCATTATTCTATAATAATATCAGTCTGGGAACAAAACACTCTTAATTTATTCCCCTGTGCTGACCAGGAGAAATTGAATAGGCTTGTAGGAATATCCATGGGGTATTCGCGGGTTTCATTGTCCACTTTGCTATGAGCCCACGAGATCGTTAAAACTATTATCTGCCTTCGCGGGTTTTCAGAGTCAAAGCCGACCGCAGAAGCCGCCCTTGAGACCGCGTGACATCAGGTCTGTTGTAAGTAAAGAGAGAGAGAGAGAGAGAGAGAGAGAGAGAGAGAGAGAGACCGCACAGCATCAGTACCAAAATTCCCAGCAAGAACAATCCAGAGTGCGGCAGTCTTCAGTCAAAAACTAACTGGAAGAAGCACGCTGATTTATGTCAATTCGCCTTCTTATCTCATCATTTCATGAAAAATGGAAACTTTTCGCCGTCCTTTAGTAGCCTACAAGATACGGTTAGGGATCTAAGATCTGATACTGCCTCGTGTGTTTTCTTTTCAATGATCTGCTATTAGGATCTCAAGGTGGAGCCCCGAGTGTCTAGGCTTACCGCGCTCCTACAGGGTCTAGGATGCGCACCCGGTACGTCCCGGTTCCTTCCCGGTTTCGTCTCGGAGTCTGAGTCTGATGCCCCTGGTCGCCGAGCACGAAGAACCCCATCCACTCGGAGCAGGATGCCTGTGATGAGAGGTCTCCTAGCTCCGCAAAACACGTTTCTGGACACCATAGCCACGCGTTTTGATGGCACCCGTAAGTAACCCGCTCTGAGGAGCTGTCATTTCATAATTTCTCCTGGACTCTGAGGATCCTCTTATATGTATGAAATAGGTGTTATTTTGGGAAGTTGCAAATTTGCTAAAGCTTTGTATTGTTTTGCGCAGCTTACTGTCAAACGTTGAATGTTACCTTGAATGAGTTTTGAATGTAAATGCCACATATTACGTCTATGATTAGTATGGTTTTAATAATAATAATAATAATAATAATAATAATAATAATAATAATAATAATTTTCGAATCTGACTTTGGACATAAGTTCAGCTGGAACCTGTGTTAAAACTGGCACTGAAAAATATTTGATTCAAGTTCCAGACATCACTTCAGGTGATTTTAAAATGATCGGATTTATGTGTGGAGTAACCTGTGCTCTCGAGCGCATCACTTTCACTTATCTCCTGCGTGGCGAAGGCACGCACTGAGGAGTTGACGGTTAGCCTACGTCCGATTCGATGTGTAAGAAATCAGATCAATCTAATTGTTGGTTTCATTAATCGTATAAGTGCATATTGTTAAGACCTCGAGAGACAATATTTAATGCCAAAGTAGCCCATTTGATTTTTTTTTTTTTTTTTTTTAATCTCCGACAACGGGAATCCCGTGCTATTCTTGTGGACCCCACATGGCTTTGTTACATGAGGTCTGAATTTCTAGGGGGACACGCTGGGACGAAAAATTAATTTAGCATTGTTCTCAATGATCTACTTCTTTCAGAAATGCCTCAAATTCAGTGGCTGTTCTTTCAATCATTAGTTGCATCGTTTCGGCGGGAGTTTGTTCCAGAAAATGAGTTCTGTCTCCACTTGCGACTCATGGGCTACAGCAGACTATGATGTGCGAACACGAAGGCCTGGACGCAAAGATACTGTTGAGTGTTTTGAATTTGAAGAGATTTGTTCTCGGGGTTCCCACATCTGGCTCTCCGAAGCAGCAGTGTCTGCATTCTAAAAGTTTCTGTGTTGCATCGTCAGATCTGATTTGGGGTCTTGCAATAGTTCACACAGTAATTAATGGTGGGAATAATCCATTTTCTCCTCCGATTTTTGTCCCGGTCTTGATTCTACCATAGTGATGCACTTTTGTTCACCTTCTACATGTTACAGTTCATTTCATAATTCATTGGACAGGGATGGAGGTTTTTTTTTTTTTATTATTTTGGTTCTGTGCATTGGCACTTTGAATTTGAATGGGTATAATGACAATGGCATTGACGTTCGGACTGTCCGCTATAATTTTAGGGTGATGAACTGTTTAAAAATGAAAGAGCATTTTGTACATAGTCCCATAATATTGTAAAGGTTAACATAATGTTGAATAAAAAAATAATTTTTGATATTTTTCATTCTTTGGTCTCATATCCGATGACTGTTGCGTGCAATAAATATCCCCAGACACTGGGTCCACAGACGCTGGTTATCTTCATTAGTGATACTCTGCCTGGCCTGTACTTCAGCTGGCTTCTGTCCCTGCTTGTTTCAGGAACTTACTGAATTCAGTTCAACAAGTAATATGCATGTTCAAATGGATTTAGATCCAGTGAATGGCTTGGTCAACAGAACCAAAATAACGCAAAATATGCCACAGTCCAGTGAATTATGGTGCTCACTGTTTAATTCAAAGAGTACACCCACTGATACTCATAAACAGCTGTTTCATTATTACATTAATGGGTGATTAGGTTTTCTCCTATCCCTGAGCCTTTAATTTATAACAGTCCCATTTTTCTCCTGGGAAAGATAAAACTGCATGGCTTCATAATTTCAGACCATAACTGCTTTGTGTTTCTATGCCGTAGCATAATGCGCATGGCACAGAAAATCCTGGAAAATGTCACTATTGCAGACTATTACATGCACATCCATGCATGTCCATTCTTGCACACACACACACACACACACACACACACACACATATACACACAGGCATGGATTCATAAACATTCACTTACAGTAAATGCCCAAACAACACAGAATTATGGAAATTATACACAGAAAATTTGGCAAATTAAAGGATCACCCAATGCTAAGTGTCTAAGTAAGTTGTTAGTCCACCATGGGCCACTATAAAAGTTTCAGTGCTCCTTTGCATAGATTTTACAAGTCTCTGGAACTCTACTGGACGGTCAAAATTTTTCTCCCAAAAGAATTGCACCAGAGGATTGAGATTTGGTGATTATGGAGGCCATAGAATATTTTTCGCATCATTTTTATACTTTCAAATTATACAGTCACCTCTTGCACCCTGTAGATGGGTGCATCATCATCATCATCATCATCCTGGAATAGACCTTTCTTAACGGGATACAAATGTTTCATCATAGGAGGAAGGTGATTATTCAGAATAACTGCATTGATTTTCAGTGGCCCTTCTCTCTTAGGGGATACATGAACCTAAAGAACGTCAGGAGAATTTCCCTAACAGCATAGAAGAGTCTCTGGACCCCTCTGGATGTTGTCAAGAACCTGCTGTGCTCTTTGCATATGCAACACATAAAGTATGGTGCAAAAGTCTGAGGCACATTTAAAGCAATTTATTAGGGCAATTACAGCACCCTCCATAATTATTGGCACCCCATAATTATGGTTATTACAATAACCATAATTATTGGTTATGATGTGTTAAAAGCCTTAAAATAAATTCAATTTTTATTGCAGAAGCATACTCTCACACTGAAAATTGTAGAAAATGTAACCTTCAAACAAGTGAACAGGAAAAAAAAAATCCCTGACTAAGAAATAATTATTTTTCATAAAATCACTTGTTCCACAATTATTGGCACCCCTAACAATTTGGAAATAAATGTAATTGAAGGATTTCTGTCATTCCTACAATAGCAAAGTTGATCAGAGTATCTAGGAACATTTAATTAGTAATTCATCCTTCCTTTTTTCCTGGGGTATAAATATGACATGACACAGAGGCCATTTCTCTTATCCACTCTTCAACATGGGAAAGACAAAGGAACACACCATTCAAGTAAGGCAGATGTGTGTCGACCTTCACAAGTCAGGCAATGGCTACAAGAAAATAGCCACTCGCCTGCACCTGCCCATATCTACTGTCAGAGGAATCATTAAGAAGTTTAAAACAACTGGAACATTGGTAAACAAGCCTGGACGAGGACGCAAGGTTATTTTGCCACCATGCACAGTGAGGAGGAAGGTAAGAGAAATAAAAAGTTCTCCAAAGCTCACTGTTAAAGAATTGCAACAAATGGTAGCATGTTGGGGTCACAAAGTCTCCAAAACAACCATCAGGCCTATCTACATGCCAACAAGCTGTTTGGGAGGCATCGGAAAAAACCTTTTTTATCACAATCATTCAAATCTGGAGTTACGCTGTACTGGGACTTCAACTGGGACCATGTGCTTTGGTCAGATGAGACCAAGATAGAGCTTTTTGGGTGGGCCTCGGAACACAAAAGATGAGTATACAGAAAAGCACCTCATGCCCTCTATGAAGTATGGGGGAGGATCGGTGATGCTGTGGGCCTGTTTCTCTTCCAGAGGCCCTGGGAACCTTGTTAGGGTGCATGGCATCATGAATGCTCTGAAATACCAGGACATTTTAAATCAAAATCTGGTGGCCTCTGCCCGAAAAGCTGAAGATGGGTCGTCACTTTTCAGCAAGATAATGACCCTAAACATGTGGCCAAATCTACACAGAAATGGTTCACCAGACACAGGGCTCCTCCCATGGCCATCTCAGTCCCCAGACCTCAACCCCATTGAAAACCTGTGTGAGCTGAAGAGGAGAGTGCAGAGGAGAGGATCCAGGTCGCTGGATGATTTAGAGAGATTGTGCAAAGAAGAAGATCTTTCTGTATTCTCCCATCTTGTGAAACATTATAGGAGAAGATTAGGTGCTGTTTTGTTGGCAAAAGGGGGTTGTACAAAGTATTAACATCAGGAGTGCTAATTATTGCGGCACACATGATTTGATGTAAAAGAATTATTTCTTAATGTGGGATTTTTTTGCCCACTGAATAAATGCATTTGAATTAAAGGTTGGATTTTCCTCTTTTTTCATTGTGGTCCTATATTATTTAGAAAAAAACTGAATTTATTGGAAGCTAAAGAACACATCTTAACCAGGGGTGCCAATAATTATTGAGGGCGCTGTATGCTTGCAAAAATGATGAAATTAAACGTTTCTAATAACTGAGAAATGTACCAAACAGAGCTGTAAACTGTTAAAAACTAAATGAAATCAATATTTGGTGTGACTACCCTTTGCCGAAAAATTTGGGACGCTGTCCTGTTGCCCTATACTTTATAAGATGATTGGCGTTTGCTTGTTCCAGGCAGAGTGGAAAACTTGCCACTGTTCTCCTGCAGACAGACTGTCTCACTTGTGTCTCTCCCTCCAACAAATTACAAACAGCCATGATGATCTTGACATCAAGGCTCTGTCAAGACTATGATACCTGTATCAACTATTTTTAATGGAATACAAACATTCATTTATGAAACTTTTTTTAAAATTACCATTTGGAATTTCAAATTTACTTCTTATCTTCAGGAACTCTAATATGGAATCAAAAAAAAAAAAACATCTAATACAAATTTAAATTTTAAAAAGTGCAGGGTGCCTAAGACTTTTGCACAGTGCTGTACATCTGTGTAGAATGTGGTGAAGGATTACTCATCCAACCATTACACTTTTCCTCCACATCTCTGCAGACATATCATTAGCCTAATAGCATAGTTGCCTAAGTCATATTTGAACGTTGTTGGAAAACAAGAAAAAACAATTTTTAGCAAACACATTGGTATTTTGTTTTTTGATGCTGCAACAGTAAGCCAAAAAATGACTTGGGCAATTACGCTATGAGGCTAACAATATGTCAACGCTCCAGTGCATCAATTGACATTCTCAGTCACCAGGGGTGGGGGTTTCTCTTGTTTTGCTTATATTTTGCACCATTCACAAGTGTTACAGTCGTTGGGTGCTTGCTTTCTTCTGCAATTACCTGCAATATATACTGATTTCTCTCCATAGATCTTAATGCAGATGCAACTTCAGTCACTGATCCTATTGAAACAAGCCAGTTGAGCAGTCTGTGTGTACCCCAGTAATGAGCCCTGTTATAAAGTTGTGTGGACTCTTTCCTCTGGCTGTCTTGATCCAAAATCAAGGTGAACTGGGCCTGGTCATCATCATTTTTTCATACATGCCTTAAAGGCATGATATTGTGTTGATTTCCTAATATTATAATGCAGTACATACTGTTTCTCTTCTGATTTACTCAGGATTTGTCATGGCTCTGAAAATATGTATGACATTGCAATTGTTGTTTTTCACCCCCAGTGATCTGAGTGGTTCATATTAAACTGTCAGGCTGTCTGGTTCAACAATAATTGACTCAAAATGTTGCTGTCATATTGGCGCAAACACCCCTCTGTGATAACTGGTCATGCAGTGAAGTCAAAAAGCACTGGTTTAAATGTAGGGGGGAAAAAACTTGCATCTATTTCAGATTGTTATAAAGGAGGATAAGTAATTAAACCCTCTTATGCTGCAAGTGTTGCTTTGCTTGTTTTGGCTGTCTGGCTTCTGCTGAAATAGGATACTCCCATCCTGAGCTTCAACTCACAGGTGCCTTCCCTGTTGCATTTAATCTTCCACTGGGTACAGCTAATTCACAAATGAGAAACTGCTTGTGTCACAGATGTTAGACATATGGTAGCACCAAATAAATGGCAGGTGGAACCATAAGCTTTTCTGCATATTGCACCTTGAATGCTGTAATTGTGCAGTGTGGGTACTGTAGCCCTCCTGATATCACAAGAACCCACTGGTGTGATAATCCTCTGTACACGGAAATAAGATCTCATCTGATCCAGAATCATCATAGAAGTGCTATTTTGCTGGTTCTCAACGGAATGAAAGTTGAAAATTGCTTGTTTTCTGTTTTGCAGATTCTTGTCACCCATATCTGGCTAAAATCCACCAGATGGATAGTGATAATATGATGATGCAGAAAAGGCTCAGATTTAGTTTCCTGATACAGTCCTAGAGTGAGATAAAGCCAGATCTGACGTAACTTGCTATTTGAAATGTAAGATCAAGCTCAAAGGTTGCTGTTATTTGGGAAAAAAAATGATGTTGATATTGATGACACGTACAGTTCCCGCCATTAATATTCACTAATATTGGCACCCTTGGTAAATATGAACGAAGTATTTATGTTTGTATTTACCAATGCATTTGTAATTTGTGGTTTGATGCTGTCTTTCTGGAAAATGCGGGGACGTCCCTGGACAGACAATGTCTTGATGGCAGGTTATGTTGCTCCAAAAATCTTTTTGAATTAATGGTGCCAATTGTGCAAGTCACCTAGGCCATAATCTCTGACACACCCCCCCGTACCATGAGTCACTGGCTTTTGGACCTGATACTGATAACAGCCTGAGTTGTCCTTGTTGTCTTCGATCCGGAGAGCACGGCAGCTGGTTTTTTCTAAAAGCCACTTGTAATGTGGCCTCTATCTTATTTGGAAGGTGGCTTCCTATCACTGTGGTACCTATGTAGGATCCTAACATTATACAAACCAGTTTTTCAGTGGGTTACTCGAAATTAATAATTCTAACTAGGAATGGGCACGACACTAATGCGGCATACGTTGCAGCAAGTTGTTAGCGGTTTCCATGAAAAATGTTAGCTTGCTGTCAGTGTTGTTTGTGGAGCTTACGTGCCCCAACAATGTCAGAGCACCTTTTTAATTCGACAGCTTTTCCCACAAAATAGCCAGTATTTGACATTTATGCTGGCAAAACCTCACCTCAAAAATGATCAGCAGTGAATTTAATAATGGAATAATGCATGAAATTTATCAAAACCTACAGTACAGTTGTCCTCCCGAGTCTGTGATACAAACAGCAAATTCGCAGCTCATTGCAGGGCATTGGGGAATTTCCTTCACTGTGTAAGAACAAATTGATGTTTTCTTGAAATTTTGCCCAATCAAGCAACCTAACTAGGTGATTTCCTAAGCTTGCCACCGAAATGAAACAATCCTAAGCGACCATATTTTCTAAAAATGGTGCACATTTGGGAAATTTCCTTGCAAATAGGACAGAACCATTGACTAGTCAGACCATAAAACATGCTTTTATTGTTTTACTTTCCACCTTAGATGACACTGAGCTCGGAGAAGTTGGCGGCGTTTTTGAACAATGTCGATGAATGGCTTTGGTTTTGCACAGTAAAGCTTTAACTCGTCTCCGCAGATTCATTTTCAAATGTTTTTGACTGACATAGATTTTCCAAAGTATTTCCAAGCCCATGGTATGATGTCCATCACAGCTGCATGACGTCTGCGGGATCAAAGATTATGCGCATTCAAGACTGATTTTATTTCCATTACCTTTTACACAACAAGATTTGACTGGATTCTTTTCATATTTTAATTGTATCACTCACTGTAGACAGTGAAATACCCGAAATCCTACCAATTTGTCTTGAAGGAATGTTGTTCTCAAAGTGGTGGATTATTTGCTAACGCACCTGTTGGAAAATTGGTAAATTCCAACCCAACTTTGGTCCTGAGGCAATAGGCCTTTTTTGGAGGTTCTTTTTATACTATAACACAATTTGCTCACCTGTTTGCTATCACTTGTTTCACATCCCCTCTTTACAGCAACCTCTCACATCATTATTTGTCCTAAATTGCCCCGTGTTCATTTTTTTGGAATCGGTTTCAGTCATCAGATTTTGAATAAGCATATAAAAAAAAAAAAAAAATTGAATTAGCAAGTTGAAGGATCAAATGATGCGTTGTTATAGCGTTCTCAATATATTAGAGGTTGAATGTACTTTTCATATCACTCTTTTTTGATTTTATTTGCGGTTTCCAAGATGTGCCCACATTTGGAATAGGCATTATAATGTGTGGAGCCTTCTCTTGTCAAAATAACATCTATGAGTCTCCTCCATTAATGTGTAATGAGGTCGGGGAAGACATGGCGTGGCGTCAGCGATCATTCCTTCATGCAGAATCTCTCCACAATCCTTCAGATTCCTTGGTCCACTTCTTTGGAGTCTTCTCATCAGCTTGAACCACAGGTTTCCGATAGATTTAGGCCAGGGCACTGGGTTGGCATGGCAAAACCTTGATTTTCTGTTCAGTTAACCTTTTTTTTTTCCAATTTCATTGCATGCTTTTCACCACTGTCCTGTTGGAGGAAGCAATAACTGCTCACTTAAAGTTTTCTGACTGAAGCAGGTGGGTTTTCATGCTGGTGATTAATGGAATCTATGATGCCATGAATTCTAACAAGATGTCTGGGGCCTATTGAAGAAACGGAGCCCCACAACATCAATTATACACTATATCATACTTCAAAGTAGGGATGAGGCTCTTTGTGGAATGGCTATTTTTATTTTTATTTTTTTATTCCAAATCCATGTTGGGAGTTTGTAAGCAAGAGCTGACTTTTTGTATCATAGAACTCAGCCCCACTGGAATTTTCCAGTACCTTTTGGCAAACCTTTAGTGTATGAATTTGTTTATTGATGAAAAGAAACTGGCAACCCTCTGGAAAAATCTAGTTGTTATGGTGCCTGATAGTAGTTTTGGGGACTTTCTTACCCCAAGATGTAAGAAAGTGATCATTGGAGTTTCCTATACCACTAGAACCATCCTCCTCGTAGTGATGGTATTCAAAATTGCAACACATACTCCTCCAGGCAGATAATTAGCATTACTACATGCTTAACACTTCTTAATTATTATCATTGCTCTGATAGTCAACATTGGTATTTTCAACTTCTCAGCTTCACTGCCCTTACCCCCCCTTCTACCCATGTCATTCTAGTATTATTGAAGTTCAACAACTTTGTGTCACACAAGCAGTAATTGTTTGTCTTAACCATTGTGATGGATGACTTATTGAAATTAGTCAGCATGTCACATCACATTTAAACCCTTATGAAAGTTAAAAGTCATGGTGACCATATAAGTTTTCCTAATCATCCTGATGAACTTCAAAAAGGTAAATGAGCAAATACTTTTCTTATAAGGTTTTCTGGAGGTGTCAATGATTGTGGCAAGCATGCTTTTTGGAAAAAAAAAAAATTCATTATAAGACAAGATTATTTTCATCCTTCTGTCATCACTATGAGACTGTAAGGTGAAGAATCTCTCTGTTTATGTGTGTGCTGTATGTATGAGTGTACTTCACATACTGTATCTCGAGAGTCGTTCATCCAATTGACTTAAAACTTGGTTGGTGTATTCCTGAGGACCCAGGGAAGTACCGTGTCGAGTTTGAAGTTGTTCAGCTGAGCAGTTCTGGAGAAATCCAAGAAGCCTCAAGCACAAACACTGCTCAAGCAACTATTGAATGGTCACTGCACTGTACCGTGCAAGCAGATACTCTGTTGTTCAGCTTATGGGTATCAAGCACTACAAGCAGGACCTCTCAACTTTTAAAACTGAATTACTCCTAAAGTTATTTTCACACAGTAATCAATCAATTATGTATTTAATGTACAGAATCTAAACTAAATGTATATGTGTAAATATTTGTGCTTTTTAAAATAATTTTTTATATTTTAAGGTGTTTTTTTTTTCCCCAAAAACTGTTATTTTAGCATTCTCCGCTGTAACAAGAGGCTCAAACTTTCCACACATTCTTCTCCCTATCATGGCTCTAAGGTGTCAGATACCAATTATCTTAACATTTTCTGACAGATAAGAAGGTAAGTAAAACAGCGGTGTGTATTTAGCAATTTATAACAATTTGTAATTAGGATGTCTGTTTCTCCATTTCACATGAGGTCAAGACCCCTTCTGTTGGCCATCACCCTGACAACCAGATTATAGATAAAGACACATGGAGTCGATAATCTGGAAGCACTTTGTCTAAACTAACTTTGTATACAATTTCATTGATAAAGATGCATATTTTCTGGGTAAACCAGGCACCTTTAGGAATCTCACTGTGTGTAATTGCCATTCGGTTGGAAAAGGTCATTTTCCCCTACTGAGCTGCAGATGACTTTCTTCATATCTAAATGTAGGTTTCTTTCTATGAAAGTTATATATTCTGAAAGCACTTTTTGAGAACTATACTTATATCAGAATTCTGACTTTGAAAAGTTAAATACAGCATTTTTGTTGCCTTTTCTTTGAATCTCCTTCTCTGTAGTTGTTAGGCAGTCAGAGGCTTGAGGCAGGCTGCTAGCAGGATAGGTCAGCAGAACAACAGGCCTCTATTCTGCTGAACTTTAATATTTTCTCATGAAAATTAAATGGTTAGAAGGCACTTTTTGAGAACTACATTTTGATCAAAATTATAACTTTGAAATGTAAAAATAAGGAGATTTCTAACATTTTTCTTGAATCTCCTTGTTTGTAATTGTTAGACCAGGGATACTCACTCTTTTCCAGAATGAGCCGCAGTGGGTACAGGCTTTCATTCTAACCATGCAGTTACACACCTAATTCTACTTATCAAGCATCTATGGCAAAAGCTTTAAGGGTTGATTAGTAGAATCAGGTGTGCGACAGGTTGGATAGAGTGAAAGCTTGCACCCACTGTGGCTCATTCTGGAAAAGAGTGAGTATCCCTGTGTTAGACAGTCAGACTTGAGGCAGGCTGCTAGCAGCAAATGCCCTAGAGTAGAGGCTGCTTGCTGCTGTCACTTCTCATGGCCTGTTACACATGTGTACCCTAAAGGCTGAAAAACAGTGATAGTGAATGGGCTCTTTAATTTGAATGTTAGATTTTTATTAATATTTTGAATAAAAAAAGGGGTGGATTAGGAACTACCACATGTTTACATTGCCTCTTTACCTACAATCAGCCAAGGGTGCCAATTGAGTGGAGGGAGCTATATTACATTGCATGTAGTTCCTTTTACACAAGTATCTGAGTCAATGTATGTTAATGTCTTCAATTTTGTTCTATTTTGTTTGCAGTTGGCATCTTTTTTTTTTTGTTTATCTATGGTGTATAATTTTACAGCTGTAGTCAGTTTGACACTCAAAATTGTATTATTTAAGATGTTCGTTGATCTTAGAGTCGCTATCTTGGCAAAGTTTCCTTCGCAAAAGAGATTCTGATTTTCAATAAGAACTACCCGGTAAAGTAAAGGTTATTCCATGAAAAATGAAATGTATTATTTCTGTGTAAGTCACGATTAAAAGCTAAAATGTTGTTCTTTCAGTGCATTGTTAGCATGCCGACTGTTCACAGTAAGTTACTGAGACGATAACACTCTTAATTTTGGTTCCCCCATTTATGGGGTTAATGAAGCGATGTTTGACCTTGTTAAGTCTCAGGATGGTTTACTCTCAGGGCGGCAGTGTAGAGCAGTTACTAAGGGACTTTACCTACAATTTCAGAGCTCCGGGACTGAGCCCATGGCATTAGAGCTTTGTGTTGCTTTTCTTCTCAAATGTTTTGCTTTTGGGGCTGATTCTCTGTAATCTTCCACCAGCTGTAATTTATGCTCAGGAGAAACAGTGGCCATGATGTGGAAGTGAATATTCTGTTAATAATCTACTCTATATTTTTTGGCTTTCTGTTGCATTTACAGAAAAAAAAGAACTTTGGGCATTTAAACAGCCCAAAAAATATGCAACTGTGAGGAAAAATTTTTTATGGAGAACAGTCAGTATTGCTGGAAATCCATCAGTGGACTATCGGAGCCTGGGGCAGTTTGATGGCAGTAAAAGTTAATCATCGACGCTAGGTCTGATTGCTGCCTAGTTCATTAACTTTCCCATTAGATTGTTAAGCCCTTATGGCACCTGATGCAAAAATTCAAGCTGGGCCCTTCTGTAGTGATTCCCCATATGCAAATGAATAAACTTCAATGTATCTTAATGAAATATAGTACTACCTTGAGAACTTAAAAAATGTGCCTGTTTTTGGTCCAAGCTGCAGCATATTTGAGAAGTTCTTTTTGAAGAAATTAAATACATTAATAAATTGCAAACTAGAAAGCACTTGTTAGAGTACATAACCCCACCAAAACAACTGCCCCAAGACTTATTATCCCTCACCACAAAGTGGATGAGGATATGGGAATAAGTGTTGTCCTGGCAAGGTGTCGTCTATCCATCAGGTTTCTACTCTGGGCCAGCCCACATGGAAAGAATCTATATGAACATATATGCGCATATATGCAACCTATATGCCGCATATATGCCACATACAGGCCAAATTCAGGTACATATATGTGCTTATAGAGGGCATATAGGTCTCCAATATAGCTCATATACCCAGTGGCAGGTTCTGTTTCTCATACCTATTGTATAGCTCATATCTCACTTTTGCAACTGTCATACATGATGCCTAGCTCATATTTTTATTCTCAAGGTAATATCTGCATATTAGTCCAAAGTCCCTTACAGAAATAACAAGAATTTCGCGTAATAACTTATTAATTGCATGTGAACATGTGAAATTGGCATCATATTTGATCCTAAATACATGTTGACATGTGACAACGGCATGATACGTGTAAACCAGTCATTATTAACTATGGCAAGTGAGAGGAGACAAAAAGCTATGATATCAACACAAATATCTAATACTATTTGTTACATTTTTTTTCCTGAAACATTAACAATAATAAGGTCATCAATTCTTTCTTGACCATACTTATTTCCATTGAATGAAGATTGAGTTGTGTATTTGGGGAAGAGAAGGAAATGTTTAAAAACAAAATGGCTTTAATTATGTTTATTTCATCAATTAAGCATTTTTTTCAAGTTTGTCACTGCCAGATTCACCACATTAGATAAAATTGGATTCACATGATTACAGCACATACACATCCACTGAAAGGTTATACACTACACTGTTACATCCACCAAATGCAATGTTTTTTATCTTGTCTGTAATGCAGTTGCTAGATGAATATGGCTCAGAGGTCCTTAGTCTAAATGTAGCAAAATAGAACAAAAATAACAAAATAAAAGTACACAGAAGAACATACATTCAAGTAAACTTGCCTTTCAAAAGTCATTTTCATGCCCACATCTATTTGAGCATTTCACTGTGGTTAATGAATTTGAAGACAAAGTCTACATTTCTGTTCACAGTTTTAATGAACAGACACTTGTCTTTTATTTGAGGTGCTTGTATAGCAGCTAAAGGTCCCAGACTTTTTCCTACAGGGATGAAATAACAAGGATTCTTAAATTCCCACACGGAAAGAACCTATATAAACATATAGGTGTTAATCCCTGCCTTGTATCAACCAGCAGTGGTCGGCAGCTCTTTTCAGAAGTAGCGCGCAATTGGCCAATACGCTATAGGGATGCAAATTGAAAAGGGCCTGCTGGGAAGGGTTATGTAGATTAGAGTTCCCCTAGGCGCGTTCTGTTGGCTAGATGGGTACTCATAAATGAGATTCTGACTTCTTAAAATTTAGTTTCTTCTTTGCTCTCCTTCTGAGCTTGTCAAATTTCGACCATTAAATATATAAAAGCACTTTCAATCGGCCGCGGGTGTATTGTACGCTGTTGTGAATTGTCAACAGGGGGTGGTAAATGCGAATAAGCCTAAACATTTGTACATGGTTCCCTAGTTAGATATCCTAGATTCCGGTGGGATTGGAAATGCCAAATAAAAAAAATGCAGAAGTTTTAATTGGCCGTATTCATATATTATAGGTACATATATGTACCTATAATATATTAAAACGGCCAATTTTATGCATGTCACATACATGCGAAACCTATATCTGGCCCTATATTAAAACCTATATGTTTATGTAGGTTCTTTCCGTGTGGGAGAACTCCTTCACCGTGTAATATTTCTCAACTAAATTTTATATATAGATACATCTTATTGTGTAGATGAATCTTTTCATGCTTCTGTTTGTCTTCCTGTCCGTCTGTCCTTCCCTCCACTATGTTTTGCTTCCAGGCCAGATATCAGCCATCCTGTTCTTTTCTGGGCCAGAACTAAAGAACAGTTCAATATTTCTCAATAAAATTTTATGTATGAATACATATTATTGTGTAGATGCGCCCTCTCATACTTCCGTTCATCTGTCTGTCTGTCTGCTCGCCCCTCCAACATGTTTTGTTTCCAGGCCAGATATCAACCATCTTATGGTGGCGGTTCCGAGAATTTCATGCTGTTTTTTTTATGTTTTATAATTATAACTTTTAAACTGTAGTAATTCTGTACAGACATTCAGATTCAAAATATAAGTAAACATATACTGTGAAGTATAATTAAACTATAGGGGGCACTCAGTAGAGAATATAGCTCCACCACAACAACAGTCCTCCGGAATCCATCACCTGTTTTGCCAGAATGTTTTTAACTTCTAAATTTATGGTCAAATGTCTGGCAATTTTTGCTATGAAGAATGCATGGGCAAATATCCATTTGTGAATCTGAATTTATAAGACCCGATACGACCATGTCCATTAAGATTATGATTGGACAGTCGCAAGTCATTTTCTGTCTTTCAAAATACGCCTCTGACTTCAACCTTTTGTTCTTCATGACTATGGCTTTTTTTTAAAGAGTGTACTGTAAACTATACATGCTTTTAACACTTAACTGTCCATTCTTCCTAAGAATGGACACTATTAATTGTGCTAGATTAATAATGGCAATAATGTATAGTTGTGTTGCATCATTATTTACCATATTGTTTAGCTGAGTTGCTTTCATCATGATATTCTCGCTTAAATCAAGCCACTTTTGTAAGCTTGAATATGTAAAACAACAGACACTCCTAACAATCAATTGTCAGTGTAAATGCATTTCTTTCAGCTGTTATGGCCCCAATTTGTTATGGCGTCAATTACAGCAAGGGATGACAGACAAAATTCTTCAACTTCAACAGATTTAATTAAACAAAACTTAGAACTAATCTACACTCTACCCTACTGACCAAGATTGAAATAATAATAATAAAATAGTTACAGTCCCTTGGTAATTGAGATGGGCTGCTATGTTGCGATGTCCTGGGACAAGAAAATGCTCCAACACAGGCAAAAATCCACAAAAAGCTTCACAGGTCTTGAAAAGAGTGACAGGTCTGGTCAAATGTATCCTTCCACATTTTCTCCTTGCAATTTCTCCTCCTACTACACTCTCTCGATTTTTCTCCTTATATACTCTTTTCCAGCCCCCTCTGAGGCATGCCCGGGACATGCCCCAAACCTAGCTCCAGACTGCTTAACAAAAAAAATTGTCAATACTGCCATCTAGTGGCTTTTTACCACATTACACCTCCATTCCAAAAGGGAAAAATTTTGACTCATAAAGGCAAAATTTTTCTTTTCAATACAAAAATGGTTAAGTTGACACTTGTATATATATACATATAATACAATATGCTAATAAACACAGGAGATATATATACACATACTCAAACACGGGATAAGCAATCGGCAATTACATTGTCAGCACCTTTTACATGCTTAATTTCCAAGTCAAACTCTTGTAAAATCAAACTCCAATTCAACAATCTCCGATTCTTGTTTTTCATCTTACTCAAAAACATTAACGGATTGTGGTCAGTATATACAATCATTGGTTTTTGCCCTGTACAAACATAAACTTCAAAGTGTTGTAAGGATAGAACCAGAGCCAACAGCTCCTTCTCAATTGTGGAATAGTTCTTTTGGTGGCGATTGAACTTCCTGGAGAAGTATGCCATGGGATGCTCAATGTCATCAGAGTCACTTCTCTGTAGGAGCACAGATCCACAAGCTTGGTCGCTAGCATCGACCGCTATGGAGAACGGTTTGTTGAAGTCAGGAGATTTGAGCACGGGGAAGTGACACAGCAGAGACTTCAGGCGATCGAAGGCTCTTTGGCATGCTTCATCCCAAGTGAACTTCACGCCTTTCTTCAGTTGGTTGGTGAGACTGAGAGCAATCTCAGCAAAGTTTTTGCAGAACTTGCGGTAGTACCCGATCATTCCAAGGAAGCGGCGCAAAGCTTTTTTTGTTGTCAGGAACTGGAAAGTCCATGATGGCTTGGACTTTAGCATTTATGGGTGCCACCTTACCCTGGCCTATGACGTAGCCAAGATACGTGACAATAGCACAACCAAAGTCACTGTTGTTCAGGTTAACAGTCAGGTTAGCCTGGGTCAAGCGCTGGAACAACATCTCTACATCTTTCAGATGTTCTTCCCAGGAGTCAGTCCATGTGACCAGGTCGTCGATGTACGCACCCGTGTGTGGCAATCCGGCGATCGTAGACTGTATCATCCTTTGGAACGTGGCTGGGGCATTTTTCATGCCAAAGGGTAGGACTTCATACTGGTATAACCCAGATGGTGTGGCAAAAGCAGAGATGCTCTTGGCCCTCTCAGTTAAAGGCACACACCAATAACCCTTCAATAAATCAATCTTGGTCAGAAACTTTGCTTGCCCTACTCTATCGATACAATCATCAATCCTAGGTATTGGAAACACATCAGTTCTAGTTACAGCATCGATTTTGCGATAATCTGTACAGAATCTAGTACTTCCATCAGGTTTTGGAACTAGAACACAGGGTGAACTCCAATCGGAGTTAGAGGGTCTGATAATATCATGTTCTAACATGTACTCAGCCTCTTTTCTCAGCAATCTTTCTTTTCAGGATTCATCCGCACGGATGCTGTTTTATTGGTTTGGCATCACCAACATCTACATCATGAGAGGCTATAGAAACTCTCTTTGGAACATCAGGAAATAGATCTTTATATTTCTTGATCAACCTCTCAAACTGATCTTTCTGTGAGGGTTCTAAGTGCTGGAGTTTTACATCAAGATTTTCCAACACTTCAGAATTTGACAATTTACATGAAAGAACTTCAGCTTTAATTCTAGGTTCATCATCTTGAAACTCCCCCTCATCTTCACAAGTCTCGGCCATAGGAGGATCTGAAGTGACAGCTGCAACCCTAGCATTCCTATCATGATAAGGCTTCAGCATGTTAATGTGACACAACTGTTTTGGCTTTCTCCCATCTGGAGTCTTGACAATGTAATTGAGATCATTGAGTTTTGTCAGAATTTCATAAGGACCATGAAATCTAGCCTGCAATGGATTGGACTGCAAGGGAAACAACACAAGGACCTTGTCTCCTAGTTTAAACTCACGGCTTCTAGCCTTAAGATCATACCAAGTTTTCATTTTTCCCTGACTTGATTTCAAGTTCTCTTTGGCTAGGTCACAAGCTGCATGCAGTCTTTCCTTGAACTTGCTAACATAGTCTAACAGACTGATATGCGGCTCTTTCTCTTGCCATTGTTCACTCAACAATAGCAAAGGTCCTCTCATTTCATGGCCAAACACTAGCTCAAATGGACTGAATCCAGTAGATTCCTGCACTGCTTCTCTAGCTGCAAACAACAGCAAATGAACACCTTCATCCCAGTCTTTCTCATGGTCATGACAATAAGTCCTCATCATTGTCTTGAGAGTGGAATGAAACCGCTCAAAGGCACCCTGACTCTCTGGATGATAGGCACTGGAAAAAATCTGCTTCGCACCTAGATCATACACAACCTGCTGAAACAATCCGGAAGTGAAATTGCTACCTGGATCTGACTGAATTTCCCTGGGAAGGCCAAACAACGTGAAGAACTTTATCAAAGCCTTCGAGATTGCAGTTGCCTTGATGTTGCGTAGAGGTATGGCTTCAGGGAATCTGGTAGATGCACACATGATTGTCAACAAGTACTGATTTCCAGATCTAGTCTTGGGTAATGGACCAACACAATCAACAATGACCTTGGAGAAGGGCTCCCCAAATGCTGGGATAGGCTGCAATGGAGCTACAGGTGGGTCTAAGTGGTGTTTTCCAACTACCTGACAAGTGTGACAGGTTTTGCAAAAGTTGGAAACATCTTTCGAAGTCCAGGCCAGAAGAAGTGTTTCATGATCTTGTCAACAGTCTTGTTAACACCAAGATGACCTCCTAAAGGCAAACTATGAGCCATTGTTAAGATCTCATTCCTGTAGACCTTCGGAACAACAATTTGCTTGACCACTGCCCAATCTGCATTGCCAGGGATATCAGGAGGGCGCCACTTCCGCATCAACACTCCATCCTTGAGATAATACCCAACTGGAACTGTGTCTATTTCTTCATTAGGAAGGGCTCTCTTCTTTAGTACACAAATTTCAGGATCATTGGTTTGCTCCTGAATCAACCGCTTTCTGGACAGAGACAAGTCTCCAGACACATCAGAATCACCAGACCCATCTGGCTGGCTGAATAGAGAACTGATAAAAGTGTCTGATAAGTCCTCAAACGGAGAAACCATAGTAGGCTGAACAGAGTCATGAGGCGAACCACCTGAGTCATGACTATTCAAGGTGCTGGACGGCACTACATCATCTTCTTCTTGAGCCTTCTTGGCCATAGCACGAGTCACTGCACAGGAAGGATACAGAGATGGGTCTTCATCGCCATCTTCAGTGCTCGGCTGTGAAGTAAGATGAACAGGGGGAACTACATTGCCCCCAGCCAGGTCATTGCCTAGCAACAGAGAAACACCCTTGATAGGTAGACTTGACATAAGTCCCACCTTTACCTGTCCTGTAACTAAATATGACTTCAAGAATACAGAGCGCAGGGGTACAGATACAGTCCTCCCTTCAATACCTTGTACAAGTATGAAATCCCCAGAAGCGATCTCATCACGTAACTCCAAGGAGTCCATCAACAAAAGTGACTGAGAAGCTCCGGTATCCCTTAGGATATATATTGGGACAGGAGGAGAATGCTCATTCAGAGCCGCAAATCCTTCTGACACAAATGGAAGAAATTCCTCCCTCACAAAGTCAGCAGTATCAGGCTTCTTAGCCTCACAAGGAGCAGGCAATTTAGCAGATTGGTCATCCACTACAGGGGTTTCTAACCTTGTCTTCACAAAGGCATTGGGTTTGGTATCCTTTTCTTTTTCTTTCTTAGCTTTAAGGAACCAGTTGTAACATGACCAGATTTCTTGCAATATTTGCAAACTAGACCACTTTTGTCACTGTCAGCTTTCACACTGTGATCAGACCTTTGACTGGATTTCTGAGCACCATCACCAGATTTGTCTTTGTCTTTGGGTGAGGAATCTTGGGTATCACCGTTACCTTTCTTCTGAAATTGGGACCATCTATTTTTTACTGCTGGACTGAAATTTGGCGGACTTATGTGTGAGAACATATTCGTCTGCAAACTTGGCGGCTGATTGCAAATTCAGTGCTTGCTTCTCATTAAGGTAGGTCTTAATATCATCCTTGACACAGTTCTTGAATTCTTCAACTAACACTATCTCTTTTAGTGAGTTGAAATCATCCTTGACCTCCATAGAAGTACACCAGCGCTCAAAGCAAACCTTCTTCTCGTTAGCAAATTCCACATAAGTCTGATTGTCAGATTTCTTCAGACCTCTGAATTTCTGTCGGTAAGCCTCTGGAACCAACTCATAAGCTGTCAAAATAACCTTTTTGACAACGTCATAATCAGAGGTATCATCTGCAGACAAAGCCGAATAGGCTTGTTGAGCTTTACCCTTGAGGACAGTTTGCAACATCAGAGGCCAGTATTCCTTTGGCCACTGACAACTCTTAGCTACCTTCTCGAAGTACTGGAAATACTTATCAACCTCCTTCTCTGAGAATGGAGGCACCAGCTTTACCTCCTGGCTAGCCCGAAATTTGTTTTCAGCTTGAATTTTGATTTTTAGTAGCTCCATTTGGAGCCTTTCTTCTCTATCTAATTTTTCTAAATCGAAATCTCTCTGTCTCTGTCTCTCTCTTTCTGCTCTTTCCTCTTCCTCTCTCTCAAATTCTTTGTTTTTCTTTTTCCTCCTTTTTTTTTTCTTTCTCTCTCTCAAACTCTCATTGTTTTTTTTTTTTCTTCCCTTTCAATCTCTAGCATTTTTTAATTTAAGTTCCAATTCTACATTTGGATTTTCCACGAAACTGTTCCAGATCTCCTGGTGCAAACACATTTTCATCAATGTAATATTCAACAATCTCTCTAGCCAGTCTTGCTTTTCGCATGGCTGGTTTTACATCTGTCAGCTCTAACTGTCTGCATATTTCTAGCAGTTCTGTCCTTTTAAAAGACTTCAAAACCTCTACGGTTGGTGATGCCAAGAAATCATCCATTGCTGTTGATCTGCCAATATATGTCTAGGAAAATTCAAAAAACAATTTCACAATTTGAAATTTTAGATTTTCAATAAATGACTCGCACAATGGTCTATCCCGGACCTGAGCCCCCAATTTGTTATGGCCCCAATTTGTTACGGCGTCAATTATAGCAAGGGATGACAGACAAAATTTTTCAACTTCAACAGATTTAATTAAACAAAACTTAGAACTAATCTACACTCTACCCTACTGACCAAGATTGAAATAATAATAAAAAAATAGTTACAGTCCCTTGGTAATTGAGATGGGCTGCTATGTTGCGATGTCCTGGGACAGGAAAATGCTCCAACACAGGCAAAAATCCACAAAAAGCTTCACAGGTCTTGAAAAGAATGACAGGTCTGGTCAAATGTATCCTTCCACATTTTCTCCTTGCAATTTCTCCTCCTACTACACTCTCTCGATTTTCCTCCTTATATACTCTTTTCCAGCCCCCTCTGAGGCATGCCCGGGACATGCCCCAAACCTAGCTCCAGACTGCTTAACAAAAAAAAATTGTCAATACTGCCATCTAGTGGCTTTTTACCACATTACACAGCCAACTCCCACATGCACTGTGAATTGCAGTATTGACACATAGATACAGTGATAGTTTTGGAATCTAGTCCAAACTGACTCAGATGACACACCTGAAATTTGTTGCAGCTATGAATCCCCCCTCAGGCAGACAGTCAGAGCTCACAGGTGGATGCTGGGATGGAGGTCAGATGTTCATAAGCAGCAGGAAAGATTGATGCAGCACAGCTGCAGACAGAGGCATGTTTGCCTTGGAGGCGGAGCAGAGGAGCATCTTAAACAGCCCACTGTCCAGATGGGCGGGGCAGTGACTGATATCCAGGGGAGTGTCTGTGGGAATGTGAGCATGTCTGGAGCTGTCTGCCAAGACTAGCTATGCAAGCCGCACCTTATTTCTGTCAGCCAATTTGCCTGTACACCGTTAATTGCAGTATTGACACATGGATACAATGATAGCCCGGCATCTAGGCTCTGCCCCTAGCATACCCTGCTGCCTTCTGAGTATCAGGAGAAGAGAGCAGGAAGGCTCTGAATATCCCCAAAAAATGGCACGACTACTGTGAACCTCCCCAAAACAGCATTACAACATTCCCCACACAGAACCATCTAACATCAGAGCCAGATGCCGAACACTAATCTGAATTAACCTATCAATGTGAAGCTATGGCAAAAGTCACTATGAGGCCATTCCACACAGGAATATATGTACTACTGACTGAAGCTATCAAAGTGTGGCCAAGGCCAAGAGACCAGCCTCGTGAGGCCATTCCATGAAGCAATATACTGTTTAGTGAAGCTATCAATGTGTGGCTAAGGCACTAGGCCTAAACACAAGCTTTTATATGATAACTTAAAAAGTTATTTAAAACAAAAATCGCCTCCCTAAATCTAATAACTGGTTGTGCCACCGTTGGTGGCAACAACTGCAGTCAAATATTTGCGATAACTGGCAATGAGTCTTGATCATGGCTGTGGCGGAATTTAGGCCCACTCTTAATCACAGATGTGTTTTTATTCAGTCACATCAGAGAGCATGCACTGCCTGTTTAAGGTTATGCCACTGCATCTCATTTGGATTCAAGTCAAGGCTTTGTTGGTGGGGCTAATAAATTACTGTGAGGTGGTTTTGCTTGATTGTCACCAGCTGGACTCGCTATTTGTTTTTTTTTTCTCAATGTATACCATGGTGTCACAGCTGTAAGGAAACTGACAGTTTTTCAAGTCTAACGTATTACTCTGGGAGATCATCATGTTTATTTTTAGCACCTAAAAAAGCTTTTAAGGGTGAATGATTTTGTCCAGATTGGTTGAGAAATTGTATGTCTTTTTTATTTTATCTGGATATCGATCTAAAACATCCTTCATAAACCAGACTATTTTACGACTGCAGTGTAGATCTGCAATTGCTTTTCTCTGAAATTGAAGAAATTGAACTCGGCATACCTTAATTTGCTAGCACTTTACATTATGGCTGGAGCTTGACAGATACAGCATATTGTCTTCCTGAAATATCACAAGAGTACAGCTTCAATGGACTGAAATCTCTATTTGTGTTTATCAAACGTTTGGTTTCGTGCTTTGTTGCGTCAGTGGTATCCAGTCCTATGCCTGGAGGTCCTCCATCCTGTTAATTTTATTGAAAACTCGATTTGGCATGCTTGACCCAATTCATTAGCAGCTCAATGCTGATTGTCAGCTGTGGGATGAGGTACACTTTTTTAGGGTTGCAGTAAAAAGCAGCAGCATGATAGACCTCCAGGAACAGGGTTGGTTTTCAAGAGAAGCCTATATCTTCCTGAGACTGAAAGTCACACAACTTTTCCTTGGTCATCTTTACGCAACCAAACAGAATTTTGCTTCAAACTGAGCTCAGATTAAGCTGACCAAAGATAATATAGCTTCCTATGGCTAAAACAAAACATAACTGAACCTTTTCAACTGGAGCACTCCCAAATTTTCAGATCAATTATGCCGTAGAGGTGTATAAGCCATTCGCCTTTTAATGCGTAATTGCTCTCAACCTATTCTTGTTTTAGATCACTGCATTAAACATCAATTTATTAACTGAACAATAAAGACCAATACACAAGCCTATAATGATTAAGAAATTGTTAATCAGGAAAAGACAATGAGATCACCGATAGGCTGTACTGATTGTAAATGCAATACACATGATATTAAGGATGGTAATAATATACTGTAAATAAAAAATTAATCCCAAAGTTCCTCTGAATTCCATCTCCTGTTTTAAAATTTTTTTCAGCAGTGTAATTTATTTTAAGGTGGTGCTAAATATATTTCAAATTTTTTCAGTGTTAAAAAGAAAACATTCAAAATGGGCTACGTTTTTCAAGTGTAGGGAATTACGAACACTGGCACAAAATGGCGTCACTTATAAAGCTAGATCTATGTCCCGTTTTTTGAGGTACAGGAATCAGGAATCTTAAAAAGACATATTGACACATTGAAGTAATAATTTTTGCGGAAAATGCCTGATAACTTGCCATGCAATCATTGCGATGCAATGAGCAATAACGCAAGCTAAAAACAAATTGGCATGTCATTATACTCATTAGTTTTTGTAGATGAGCAAATTAATGTTTAGTTGCAAATTAGGAAGGGCAGTCACACGTTTGTAGCCACAATGTAGTAATGATTAATTTATAAAAGTTTGAACATTTGACATAGGTTTTCTTCAGCGCATGGAGGGATCACTCAAAACCCTGAAGAAGTCTTGCATCTGTTGGTAATTTAATGAATTAATTAGCCCTATTATTGCATTGTGGCTATGAATTTGTCACTGCCCTTCCTTACATTTGTATTTTCACTGTAGCAAGAACCTCTCTAACCATGGTGTGCATACCTTCTCTCTCCTGTCTCAGCTGGTAATTTCACAAAGTAAATGGGAACCGGTTTGGAGTTATCATGGGTTTGAAGGGCGAGGTCACTGTAAGGCTTTTATATCTCTGACAGCATGTCATTGGGTAGAAGAGGTTAACCTGAAAAAGACAAAACAGCTTTTCCTAACCAAACTAAGGGCATTTTGACCCTGCCATATGGAGCATAGTTCAGCCAAATCAAACAGAGCACGCCTTCATTTGACCAGAACTCAATTTAACCTGATCTAACTCTGTGCATTTTTCTAATTTCCAAAGCACAGCTTAATTGAACCTATCAGAGGACAGCGTTACTTGATTAAGTTGTGAATAAGTCCCCCTGACCAAACTTAGCCTAGGTTCACCAGACCAGTCAGAGCTCAGCTTCCCCTCACCGAATAGACCACTGCTTCACTTCAGGGAAAATAGGAAAATAGATATGAGAACAGAAGCCGAGAAGTGAAACTGAAAGGTGGATGATAACCACGGTCAAGTTTGAGTTAAAAGATGTCTGAATCAAAACGGTGGCAGGCGTGTGACAGAAGCAATTTGTCAGCTCTGAATTCCCTTTGAAAATGTGTCAACCGTGCAATAACCTGCCAATCAAAGTGCTCCTTAATGAGCAAGATTAAGAGCAGGAGGGTTTAACTGTGGACAGGGCTCTGCACTAGGAGCCAGAAGCACCCACTAGCTTTGATGACTTACAGGCCCATATGCAGCATTCTTGAGGCTGTATTTATTCAATGCATTTCATTGCTTTATATTTACAGCGCCCTCCATAATTATTGGCACCCCTGGTTAAAATGTGTTAAAAGCCTTAAAATAAATTCAATTTTTATTGCAGAAGCATACTCTCACACTGAAAATTGTAGAAAAATGTAACCTTCAACTCAAGTGAATTTTAAGGGAAAAAAAAATCCCTGACAAAGAAATAATTATTTTTCATAAAATCACCTGTTCCACAATTATTGGCACCCCTAACAATTCCTAGGAAATAAATGTAATTGAAGTATTTCTGTCATTTCTACAGTAGTTTACAAAGTTGATAAGAGTATCTAGGAACATATAATTAGTAATTCATCACTTCCTGTTTCCCTGGGGTATAAATATGATGTGACAAAGAGGCCATTCCTCTTATCCACTCTTCAACATGGGAAAGACAAAGGAACACACCATTCAAGCAAGGCAGATGTGTGTCGACCTTCACAAGTCAGGCAATGGCTACAAGAAAATAGCCACTCGCCTGCACCTGCCCATATCTACTGTCAGAGGAATGATTAAGAAGTTTAAAACAACCGGAACAGTGGTAAACAAGCCTGGACGAGGACGCAAGGTCATTTTGCCACCACGCACAGTGAGGAGGATGGTAAGAGAAATAAAAAGTTCTCCAAAGTTCATTGTTAAAGAATTGCAACAAATGTAGCATCTTGGGGTCACAAAGTCTCCAAAACAACCATCAGGCGCTATCTACATGCCGACAAGCAGTTTGGGAGGCATGCACGGAAAAATCCTTTTCTCACTCACAATCATAAACGCAAACGTCTGGAGTTCGCTAAGCAGTACTGGGACTTCAACTGGGACCGTGTGCTGGGTCTTTCAGCAAGATAATGACCCTAAACCTGTGGCCAAATCTACACAGAAATGGTTCACCAGACACAGAATCAAGCTCCTCCCATGGCCATCTCAGTCCCCAGACCTCAACCCCATTGAAAACCTGTGGAGTGAGCTGAAGAGGAGAGTGCAGAGGAGAGGACCCAGGTCGCTGGATGATTTAGAGAGATTGTGCAAAAAGGAATGGTCGAAGATCCCTCTTTCTGTATTCTCCCATCTTATGAAACATTATAGGAGAAGATTAGGTGCTGTTTTGTTGGCAAAAGGGGTTTGTACAAAGTATTAACATCGGGGGTGCTAATAATTGCGGCACACATGATTTGATGTAAAAGAATTATTTCTTAATATGGGATTTTCTTCCCCACTAAATAAATGCACTCGAATTAAAGGTTGGATTTTCCTCTTTTTTTCATTGTGGTCCTATATTATTTAGAAAAAAATTTATTTATTAGAAATTTATTAGAAGCTAAAGAACACATCTTAACCAGGGGTGCCAATAATTATGGAGGGCGCTGTATATATTGGTAATAGCTGGGACTGCTATGCAGATTAATTTCTTGTATGCTGTTGTTGTGATTGCATGCTGGTCTCACTCAAATAATTTGGACTCATGCCATTCATTCAAATTAAAATAATCAATACATGTTAGTGTTTCACAATGTCTCAGATTTTCCACCAAAAAGTTCTTGCAATGGAAATAAGGCCCTACCATGGGACTGATACTCAGAATTGTGGTTAAGTCATCAGAAAGTGCCTAATTTTTAGCGAATTGCGAACATCTATCCAGATATTTACTCCTGTCACTATATGTTCAAAAATACGACCTGCTATTATTTCACTAGGACGTCTTTTGTGTCCTAGTAATGTATGTGATAAGGATGAAGCAGCTCATTTCCTTCTTTTGGTTTTATTAAATTTTTTTTCTGCCAGGGAAAAAAATCATTTCAGCTTGTATTCATTATGATACTGCCCTGTGTTTTATAGTTCACATGGATTCTAATGCTTCAACTTGTGCAGTTTAATGAACAACTTAATTTACTTCCCCTAAGATGGAATTAAAGTACTTTGAAACTTGGTTAATATGTTTCAACCAAAGGGGCAGAATCTGTAGCTGGATATTTTGTGCTCTGTCCTCATTCAGGTTGTTTTGCCACCCATTCAGCAATTGAAGACCAATCATTGCTTTCAAGGGATATTCTATGCTTCATCAATTTACACGTCACCAGCTGTCACTGACTAAAAGTCATATAATTAGCTGCCTGAGCTCTTTGTTGGGAGTAAAACATGGCACGTTTTTTACTTCATGACCCCTGGAATATGAACCTCAGTTTAAATATAACCTTTAATCAGAATTAAAACATGCTTTGTACTTATATTCAGCAGGTGTGCTTGGCCTCAGAAATTGCAGTAAAAGAGAGCGAAATGTGTAAGCACATCCCCAGTCACGTGAGTTAAGAGATTGGGCTAAAATCATTCCCTGACCAGAGTGTAGGTGCGACATCAATAAACCATTATCGTAATGCCAAGCTGGAGGTGCAACGCACGTATACTGTTGATTTGTACAGCTAACGGCCATAAAAATAATGAAAGATGTTATTGCAGTTCTGTAATTGCGTGAGAAAAAATCGCTGAGGTATGTGAGTTCGGAGGTAGAGCGGGGAAATGAGCTGCTGCACCTGCGGCCCTGACCTCTGCTAAGAGCTCGTTCTGCTACATCTCAGGGCTCAGGGCTCATGTGTGTGCAGGCCTCTCAAAATCAATGTTCTCTCTCACCACTGTGAGGGAAATGCAGGAATCTACCAGGAATTATTGTCTCATTTATAACCCACTCCAATCAGATCACAAGCCCAATGCTAACGGACCCATTAGAAAGGTTGGCCTTTGACATGAATGGCTGCACATTTGTCAGAACTGACGACTGCCACATGGAGCTGAGTGTTAATGATGACCAATGTCTGAACTAAGCCTGTATATATTAAGACCTTTCATTGAAGGCCAGTTCCCTGCTTGACGTCGCTGTTCAGCATATGCATGCCAATTAGCATCTCTTGGAGATGACTGGTGAAAAGCTACAGGTGGCATTAGCTGGGGAAAAACGAACATCCTGATCCACCCCCTTCCCCTCCTCCCCACCCCACCTCGCTGCCTCATTTCCAGCACAACCTGCTCCTCCCAAATTTTTTTTCGAAGCTAAATTCACTACTTCAGCAAGAAGAAAAAGTCCCAGAAATCCACGAATGAAGGATTTAATGGATTTACGATCAGAGGTACCGGCTTGGTGATGAGACTGTGCATGTGTTTTAGTGGCTGCCCTGCTCAGAGCAGATACAAAACCTACAAAAAACTGCAGGCTGCTTGGCTTGGTCAGGATCACAGAGTGTGAGCTCACTGCCAAACTGCTCTCTCCATGGCACCATGCCCTGTGATTGATGACTGCATTATTTCACCATCAGGCCTCTCGTGCTGTTGCAGCTTATAATAGCCAATGATATTGTATATTTAGGTCTGCAGATTATTGTTTGTACACTAATTTTGCAGATTATTGTACCTCGTTATGACTACATAAATTTGTCCTGGCAATTTTTCTTAATTTATCTTAATGAATGGGCACTTTTTACATTTTTTCCTAATTTTTCAACACCTCTGATGACATTACATTTTTTTAAAAATCAAAAGTCTTATTTTGTTGAATAATGCTGCTATAGGCAGTCAACAAGAAACAGTAGGGACAGTTGGACTTAAAAAACCTGGAACAATGCTAGAAGGCAAGTCATGTAAAAGCACAAAAAAATAAGATATGAAATCACTTAGGGCCCTGTTTCTGCTCTCCATCAGGCCTTTCATCTGAGGCGCATCAAACACATTGTTTTCCCTGGCCAAACAGAAAGGCAAATATCCCTCTGGCGAGATGTGCCAACCCCTGGAATGTCCCTGCCTGTGTCCCACATGCTCACTCTATCATTTTATGCAAGGGCATCTGGTGTTTTTGGCTGTTTTAATATTCCTGCTATCACCATGCAGAGAAAAATACGGAGGGTACATTTTAGCATAATATTTTGGAGTGACAACAAACACTAAATCTCTGAGATGGTTTGACCCCTCGGCGGCATGTACAACAAGTAACTGAAAAAGCACTGCTGCAAGAGGCCTTTGCCAGAAACAATCAGGCAGGTTCGTATTTACAGTTGCTGCTCGGTGGCCAGTGGTGCAATAATGTCAACTGTCTGCTGTGATGCTCTTACTATCCCTTTTTCAAGGAACATATTACAAATCAAAACATTTTGCATGCCTTATTAAGGTTTTTTATTCATGTTGACAGTAATGTATTAAGAGTTAATCAAAATAAAACCGGACAACTAATTACTTCTGTTCTCCAACTAAAAAAGTAAAACCATTGTTCCAAAAAAAGATGAGACATTGTGGAAAATGTTGATAGAATCACAAAGTCTTTTTGCCCTCTAATATTTTTAAAATAGCTTAAGAGCTTATTTCATGTTCTAGCATGTTAATCGAACTGCTTTCTGAAAATATATAATGTGATGACTGCAACAGAGTTGGCACAGTCAACAGTTTACCACGGAGTAAAATCACCATGTCTTTTAATCTCATTCATTAAGTGCTTGGACTCGCACTCATTGAGAGTAAGACATCAGTTGGTCAAGTTTTACAAGCTGACTTTTCCCCCATTCCTCCATTAAGCAGGCCTACATCAATGCAATTGTACGGTACCTTATAGTTCGCCTCATAACAATAACGTGTTTTTGGATGTTAATTAGGCGATGCAGAATTCTCATTATTTAACTCATGATTATTCCCCTTTACTCTGCTTGACAAGCAATCAAGCTATTGATTGACTCATCTACTAAAGCTAATCAACAAAATTTCTGGCCAATTTATACCCTGCCGACATGTCTCTGCAATTCTGGAATTTACCTTTTATCACTGGATTACTCTCAACCTGTTCCAGCACACTTTGCCTGATCAAGCAGTTTATTTAACAAATAAGTAGGTCCAATATGTTGCCTATGATAATTAAGTTATGATTAAAAACAATCTGCTTCAATACAACATTGCAAGGATGAACACATGAAAAATCAATTTTAAAAGCATCTCAACTTTCTAAGTGATTCAACGTATTGCTATAGACTTTTGCTCATTTAATTATGAAAGATAATGATTATGAAAATAAATTCCTCATAACGTTTAAAATGGCGCTTAGAAAGTATGCATTTAAAGTGGAAAACATAATCTTAGAGGTGTTATGTGCAATTTTTTTAACATGTATTAATCGCTTTCTGATCCCAGTGTGTGAACGGACTGTTAGTAAACTTAAAAAAGAGACCTTTCCCAACTTGCTCGTTTGTCCATAACTGTCCATGTCTGATTTATATCTGGAGGAATCAGGTTGGAGTTCTTGCGAAAGTCCAGATGTAATGACGTGAATGCGCACGCCCAAGTACCTTCTCTGCCTCTCTTCAGCTCCCCTATAGTAGCTAGCTATTGATGTTTGCGTAGAAATGAAGTCCACTAATGTCAACTGACGACCAAGGACAGTAACAGTGAAATAAACAACAGTAGGCTGGAACGATAGGACAGGATGATCCTGTGATCCATTAAATGTTGAATACATAGACTGTATTCCAGGATTATGCCAAAAACGTCTGTTCTTTCGAACCTTTTAGCCTACTTAGTACATTTTATGTGCATTATCTCCAGTCTAATGTTACTCATGCCACTCAGATCATCTGTTTATAACTGACATTAGTTTGGGATCAAGTTATTATTGTCTCAACCCACTGCCAGACCCATTCAGCACAGCAGCATTGCTGACAATAAAAATGTTGATTTGATTATGCTGAAACATTTGAGCATAGATTTGCATCTGTGGGCAGATTGGTCTGCCTTGACCCATATTTGCTCTTGAGGGACTAGGCCTTTTATAGAGGCTTCTTTTGTACTATTACATAATTAGCTCAACTGTTTAACATCATCTGTTTCACATCACCATATTATTGCTACTTTTCCAATAAATATTACTCCTAATTTGCCGCTGGGGTTTGCTGCAGTCATCAGATTTGAACCTCTCAAAAAAAAAAAAAAAAAAATGCAATGAAGAAGTTAACGCTCAAAAGAATGTGTTGTTGTGGTGTTTTCAATATAGTAGAGGGTGAGTGGACTTCATGTATTGCTCATGTTTTATTTTATTCGCATTTTCATAATTTGCCAACTTTATTGGAAGTGGGGTTGTAAAATTAAATGAGTTTGGGCCAAATTGTACAGAAAAATTTGGAAATAGCTCATAAGTTTAGCTTATCTATGATAACTGGCCTTATTAAGAAAATTCCATGAATTTGCTTGGAAGTTAATAATTCCAAAAGTGGGCATTAAAATGGCTAAAGAAATTGTTTATATATAAAGATTTCTTTTCTCTGATTGCTTGAAAATTGTGGCTGTAGTGAAACTTTTTTACTGGCAGTGTACCTTCAGTTTACCACTCAGTTGTTGAGTGCTAACGATACTTTTTAAAGAGAGGTTTTTGGTGTATATGTACTCAGTAATAAATGCTGATTTAATCAAATGCAAAGGTATAATTTGGGGTTTAAAATGGCACTTAGTTCAGAATATTAGTAGTGCTTAACCGTTTAAAGAAGCATTATGCTAATCACAAACCTGCACTCAGCTTAAGTGGAGAGTTGCTCATTCTGATAGTTTTTTTAAAGAGATTTGTATTCATGAGCTGTTTGCTTTTGATGGCTAAATAAGGGGTATTTACTGGCAGAGCCAATGTTACTTTCATATTATACAATCTTTTACACTTCGTACTTTTCCGGAGATGCAAATTGAGTCGCTGTAAAAGTGTGTGTGTGTGCGTGCATGCATGTGTCTCTGTGAGTGTTTGTTTGTATTTGGGTGAGGCACTTTTGTGTGTGTTCTTGTTATTGTACTGATATAACTGATGTGCTTTTTTATGCTTATGGAAGCACCCAATTAGACTCCACTCCATCACACATGACAGCTAATGAGGGGCAATTTAAGCAATTAAAACAGAAAACATTCTGTAGTGCTAAATCTGCAGATTCTCCCCAAATTTTTGTGTCTATTTGTCCTTCCTTCTCCATCATTATAATCGCTCAGTTCTTTTAATGGGTCTGCTTGGTAAAGAGTACTGAACCACACAGTGAGTGAGAACAGCCTGTACCTCTGTCACAAAGTGTCAAATCCTTTATGTGTCCAACTTACAAGTCTGCACCTGACTCATAAAGTGCGTCAAGGCCTTTACCTTCCTCACTCACAATGTAAATCAAAGCCTATGCCTGTATTACAGGGTGTGAATCAAAGCCTTTTCCTTTATTACAGTGAATCAAAGCCTATACATGTATTACAGAGTGTGAATCAAAGCCTGTGCCTTTGGTATAGTGAATCAAAGCCTATACCTGTACTACAATGTGTGAATCAAAGCCCATACCTGTATTACAGTGTGTGAATCAAAGCCTATACCTGTATTACAGTGTGTAAATCAAAGCCTGTTCCTTTATTACAGCAAATCAAATCCTGTACCTGTATAGTACAGTGTGTAAATCAAAGCCTGTACCTGTAATACAGTGTGTAAATCAAAGCCTATACCTGTATTACAGTGTGTGAATCAAAGCCTGTTCCTTTATTACAGCGAATCAAAGCCTATACCTGCAGTAGAGTGTGTAAATCAAAGCCTGTGCCTTTATTACTGTGAATCAAAGCCTGTTCCTTTATTACTGTGAATCAAAGCCTGTACCTGCATTCAAGGTTTGTGAGTCGAAGCATGTACCTGTGTCACAGTGAATCAAAGCCTCTGCCTGTCTAGCAAAGTGAGTCAAATCCTTTACCTTAGTGATTGCAAGCCTGTACCTGCCATGCAAGTACAGCTGTACTAAAGGAAAGTGTGATAATGAACTACATCAATAATTAATTACTGGAGAGGAAAAAGCACAGAGAACAAACAGAAAATGCCTGGCCTGCAGTTGCGCTGGTGTGATTTATGCAGCTCACAGTGGCTTCATGCTCCTCCGCTCCGCACCGTGTGCTTTGAGTCAGCGTGAAATGGAATTTGTGCGAGGTGTTTAAAGCCTGCTGGTGCTTGGGTAACACTCTGTGGCTCACAGTTGGTGTTGTCCTGCTGTGGCCTCTGGGCACAGGCTAGGGTATCAGGTCTCAGAGCTGAGTGTGAAACGTCATGCTTTTCTGATTACACTGCTCTCCTAGTGACAAGGCCACCTTAAACCCTACCTGATACTCCTCACCCTGTCTCACACCCTACTCCCTACCGAATTTTCCTCACCCCGTCTCACATCTTTCTCCCTATCTAATACTCCTCACCCTGTCTCACACCCTACACACTTACCCACCGCCCATTATCCTGTCTCACACCCTACTCCCTGTCTAACACTTCTCACCTTGTCTCACACCCTACACACATATCCACTGCCCAGTATCCTGTCTCACACCCTACTCCCTATCTAATACTACTCACCCTGTCTCACACCCTACACACTTATCCACCGCCCAGTATCCTGTTCCACATCCTACTCCCAATCTAATACTCCTCACCCAGTCTCACACACTACACACTTATCCACCTTCTACAAAACCCAAAACCAGTGAAGTTGGCACGTTGTGTAAATCGTAAATAAAAACAGAATACAATGATTTGCAAATCCTTTTCAACCTATATTCAATTGAATACACTGCAAAGACAAGTTACTTAATGTTCGAACAGGTAAACTTTGTAATTTTTTGCAAATATTAGCTCATTTGGAATTTGATGCCTGCAACATGTTTCAAAAAAGCCAGTACAAGTGGCAAAAAAGACTGAGAGAGTTGAGGAATGCTCATCAAACACTTATTTGGAACATCCCACAGGTGAACGGGCTAATTGGGAACAGGTGGGTGCCATGATTGGGTATAAAAGCAGCTTCCTGAAATGCTCACCCATTCACAAACAAGGATGGGGCGAGGGTCACCACTTAGTGAACGTCCTACGTGAGCTGATTGTCGAACAGTTTAAAAACAACATTCCTCAACGAGCTATTGCAAGAAATTTAGGGATTTCATCATCTACGGTCCGTAATATCGTCAAAAGGTTCAGAGAATCTGGAGAAATCACTGCACGTAGCGACAAGGCGAAAACCAACATTGAATGCCCGTGACCTAAAATCCTCAGGCGGTACTGCATCAAAAACCGACATCAGTGTGTAAAGGACATCACCACATGGGCTCAGGAACACTTCAGAAAACCACTGTCAGTAACTACAGTTGGGCTACATCTGCAAGTGCAAGTTAAAACTCTACAATGCAAAGCTAAAAAGCCATTTATCAACAGCACCCAGAAACGGGCTGACAAGCCGCTGGGCCTAAGCTCATCTAAGATGGACTGATCAAAAGTGGAAAAGTGTTCTGGGTCTGACGAGTCCACATTTCAAATTGTTTTTGGAAACTGTGGATACAAAGTCCTCCGGACCAAAGAGGAAAAGAACCATCCGGACTGTTATAGGCGCAAAGTTCAAAAGCCAGCATCTGTGATGGTATGGGGTGTATTAGTGCCCAAGGCATGGGCAACTTACACATATGTGAAGGCACCATTAATGCTGAAAGGTACATACAGGTTTTGGAGCAACATATGTTGCCATCCAAGCAACGTCTTTTTCATGGACGCCCTGCTTATTTCAGCAAGACAATGCCAAGCCACATTCTGCACGTGTTACAACAGCATGGCTCCGTAGTAAAAAGAGTGCGGTACTAGACTGGCCTGCCTGTAGTCCAGACCTGTCTCCCATTGAAAATGTGTGGCGATTATGAAGCGTAAAAACACGAAAACGGAGACCCCGGACTGTTGAACAAATTAAGCTGTACATCAAGCAAGAATGGGAAAGAGTTCCACCTGAAAAGCTTCAAAAATTGGTCTCCTCAGTTCCCAAACGTTTACTGAGTGTCGTTAAAAGGAAAGGTGATATAACACAGTGGTAAAAAAGGCCCTGTGCCAAACTTTTTTGCAATGTGTTGCTGCCTTTACATTCTAAGTTAATGATTATTTGCAAAAAAAAAATAAAGTTTCTCAGTTTGAACATTAAACATCTTGTCTTTGCAGTGTATTCAATTGAATATAAGTTGAAAAGGATTTGCAAATCATTGTATTCTGTTTTTATCTACGATTTACATAACGTGCCAACTTCACTGGTTTTGGGTTTTGTAGTATCCTGTCTCACACCCTACTCCCTATCTAATACTCCCACCCTGTCTCACACCCGATACACTTATCCACTGCCCAGTATCCTGTCTCACACCCTACTCCCTGTCTAACACTCCTCACCCAGTCTCACACACTGCACACTTATCCACCTTCCAGTATCCTGTCTCACACCCTTCTCCCAATCTAATACTACTCACCCTGTCTCACACCCTACACACTTACCCACCGCCCATTATCCTGTCTCACGCCCTACTCCCTGTCTAACACTCCTCACCCAGTCTCACACATTACACACTTATCCACTGCCCAGTATCCTGTCCCACGTCCTACTCCCAATCTAATACTCCTCACCCTGTCTCACACCCTACACACTTACCCACCGCCCATTATCCTGTCTCATACCGTACTCCCTGTCTAAAACTCCTCACCCAGTCTCACACACTACACACTTATCCACCGCCCAGTATCCTGTATCACATCCTACTCCCTATCTAAAACTCCTCACCCTGTCTCTGTTAAGGAGAGGTCAGGTGGACACCAGGTGCAGGATCCAAAGTGTTTATTAAAACACAAAACACTGGGAGAAAATGGGCACACAGGCCAGAAACAAAACACCGTGCACATGCACTGAGCGATTGGGAAAACTAAGGTACACTGCTAAAGGCAGGGGGAAACAGAAGTACTCACTCCAAGAGTGGATAAACTAGAAAAACAAAAACTGGACCCAACTAAACTGACGGACACACTGGGAGACTTAGACAAAGGGCTGACAAGACGTGGGCGCAGCAAAACACAAGGCTCGGGAATCATACAAAGGAAATACTCGGGAAGGCACAGGAGCGGAGATTTCACAATGCAGAGCAAAGCCAATACAAAGTTCCGTCTGATGTCGCTTCTCACTTTGCCACTGAAATAGCCACGAGAGGAGGCGGGGACTCGGAAGGCAATCTCGAATGGAACAGAAACACAGGGGATTGATAAACAAATTAACTAGGACCGGGTTAACAATAATGACTCGAGACAAGACGCTGAGACAATCAATCAAACTAGACAGTTTAGATTAAGGTAATCTAAACGTGACGAGTAAAAAGCACCACAAGAGAAGCAAAGGAAAGCACAGCTTTAAATGCAGTTAATCAGGGAAAGCTTAGGAAGGAATTACAAAAGCTAGAAACACTCGCACTCGCTAATGAGTTAATTAAGGTTAATACTACGTGACGAAATATATACAAACACCCTCAAATAAGTGCTGGTTAGTACGGGTTAGTAATTATCCTATCAGAGAATGCATTCACTCAGAGTTTAGCGAGACCCAGAATTAAGCACAAGTGGAAGCAATGAATGAAATACCACAGCCGAAACCGAATGAGGAAACGTGATTGGACAACGAGACTCAGGCATGCTGAAGGCTGTCACGCGACATCACTGGAGTTTGGGCAAAGAGAGAATCGAACGTCAGACGGCGTGAAGGAAAGCTGAAAAATAAAACGAAAGAAAAGCACAAGCACAAATAAGCACAAAGACAGCACACGAGGCAGAACCATAACAGTCTCACCCTATTCACTTATCCACCTTCCAGTATCCTGTCTCACACCCTACTCCCTATCTAATACTCCCACCTTGTCTCACACCCTACACACTTATCCACCTTCCAGTATCCTGTCTCATACCCTACTCCCTATCTAATACTCCCACCCTGTCTCACACCCTACACACATATCCACTGCCCAGTATCCTGTCTCACACCCCACTCCCTATCTAATACTCCTCACCCTGTCTCACACCCTACTCCCTACCTAATACTCCTCACCCTGTCTCACACCCTACTCCCTATCTAATACTCCACTCCCCGTCTCACACCCTGTTGCTGTCCAAAATGCATCACATGCATGCTGTAACTGGATGTGGCACTCTTGAGCCACAGTAGGCATTCATAGCTACCATAAGGGGGAACAGTTCGCAACAGGGCCTGTTTTCCGTTCTCGGACAGACAGTCAACTGATTGTTGACCAGTGACAGTCCAGATAACACACCACTTCTCGGCGGCTGAGACCTGCCAGTAACATGCCAATGGCTCTTTTTCTTTCTGTTTTGTCACAAGCCATGCCATTTTCTTGATGCCTTAGCATTTTTTGTTTTTTTTGTTGACTTTATGCAAGCTATTGAACACACACAAATGAACAAGTCAAGCGTCACTGCACACATCACAAACAGCTCAATGTTCGTTTTTACTGAAGAGCTTGGCGTTTCCGTGTGGCACGCGTCAGGGTCACCATAGCATGTGCTTTTCTATATTTGTACTCATATCTCAGTGGAAAAGTACTGATTTTTCCATTTTCAGCAAATATAGTACATACCTCAACCATGCGTTTTTAATAGCTTTGAGTATACTAATAGAACATACTAATGGCTGTTATCTTGGCAGGGTCGTAAGCCTAGCTGGCAATAAGCAAATTCTAGCTACCGCTCAGGTGCTCCTGTCTGGGATAACTTCCGTGGTAATATCACATTATTGGGTCCAAGGTGGGGGGGTGGAGCTAAAACTCACTTTCATAGGCCTACTGAAGGAAATAGGTGTGACAGCATGGGCTTGGCTACCTCCTCTCAATGAGAGTGGCCAAAATGCATATCAATCAATGTTTTAAAAGTTAATAAATGTTTTAATGAATACACCGACATGGATAGTGCGGGCTTAACAGGTGCTAGTTATGGATGTTAAATAAACCCGCCCAGTTCATCACCAACCAGCCCAAAATGCGTCTGCCTGGCAGGCAAACTATATAAGCGGAGGGACCTGATAAAACATCACTCTTCATTCAGTATTACCTGGCTGCATCATGTTAAACAGAACTCTGTAACTGTGTCATTTTAGCCTTAAACGGGAGAGTGGAAAGTCACACAGCAAGCCTATTTCACAGTGAACTGAACCAATCAGGCTTCTCTTCAGTCCCATACAGGCGGCCTGATTCTGAACTGCATGCTGATAGAAGCCATGTTGTGCTTGTTAGGTGTTATGGGGTGAATGCTTTTAACCACCTTTGAACCCTGAAACCCATCAATCTGACAGGTTATGGTTGAGTGTTATTAAACACGGGCTCTTATTATACAATGCAGTGACCCATGGAGGGATCTTCTGGAAAGATGAGTGTAAGTTGGCATTGAACTCCATAGCTTTTCCTTACTGTATTCACATGCATGACTGTGTCTTATCAGAACTTCTCAGTTATTGTTTTACTGAGTATCCAAAAGGATGAGCTGATAGAGCAGACCAATATCTACGTGTTTCACTGGATAAGAGCATCGGCATCGAAAAGTAAACAAAACAACTGAAATGCTCTGTTTTCTTACATCCAGTCTCCTGCCCCAGTGAAATTCATGCTGGGAAGCAATGCGCTGTCAGTTAATCAATCCCTTTCAACATCCCCTCTCATCTTTGACACTGGACCAGAGTGTTCAGCTCTTTCATTGGCCTGAAGCTAATTCTAAGAAAAGGGCATTCACTGAGAGTGTGTCTGTGTGTTTGTGTGTGTCTTTGTGCGTGTGTGTGTGTGGGCCTGTGTCTTTGTCTGTGCGCGTGCGTGTGTGTGTCTTTTTCTTTGCGCGCTCGTCTGTGTGTGTGTATGTGTGTGTGTGTATGTTTGTGCATGCGCATGTGTGTGTTTGTGTATGTGTTTGTGAGCACTTGTGTGTGTGTGTGTGTGTGTGTGTGTGTGTGTGTGTGTGTGTGTGAAAAGATGGAACAAATGTTCTGTTTATTTTCAGTATTGTTTCACGTCAGAAAGAAATGTGATTTTATCTCTTTCATTGGAAAATTATACATTAGCATTTGACTAATCAGTGAAACCAGCATGTCCATCTATTTCCATTTATTAAATATCTCCTCATTCTCTCCAAGTGAAACTACACCCCAATTACAGAAAATTTGTCAAGTTATGGAAAATGAAAATAAAATCGAAAAGGATTTTTTTTTTTATTCTAACGTTTTCAATATAGTAGAGGGTGTGAATGGACTTTTAAAATCAATTTTTGATTTTAAGCGGATTTTTTTTTACGTGTACAGACAATTTGTCAATATATGCTCACAGTTTATTCAGGCGCCCCTGAATGTTCAGCTCTTTCGAATGGCTCCTTCTTGAGATTTAGGAGAGGTTTACCCCTTTCAGCCACATATCAATCAGTCTGTGTTACGTTTTAAGATTCTCGATCATTCTGTGGGCTTCATTGAAGTGTGCGGTCAGTGATGTGCCCTTTGTGTAAACAAATTGAATATGTTATCGGTCTCTTGAGTTATATAACTGCTGATTTTGCTTACCATTTCTGCTAATTAATGTTCCTGTTGGCATGGTCCATTTCAGGCACACTTGCCCTGTGTTTGCTCATCTCGGTTTCACAGTTGAGTCTCTGATGGCTTTTTAAGCAGTGCTGATGAGATTGCGTTTCCAGCTCATTGCATTTTTGACTGCTTTTCATCGCAGTTTGATGAGGTCTTTCTAAATGCCTCATCTCCATCCCCAACACTTTCATCGTTTATTTCAAAATGATCAAAAGTTATGGTCCATGGTCAAACAATAAGTTTGTTTAAGTGGCATGATGCTCGTACATTGTGATAAGCTGTGATTTACTGCAGTTGATGTGCGTGCAGTAAGCCTTGTCTAAACTACACTCAAGCCCTGCATTTGTACATGGCAGAGGGAAGAGAAATTAAAAGGAATCTGAGCTGTATGGAATTAACTGTCCTGTCGTTGTATTGGTTGTTTAAGCATTCAGTATATTTGCTGTTTATTTTTCAAAATTAAAATGGCAAGAAAATGTTTCTCTGTCCCATGTTGTCCGAACCAGGAAGGAAAACACTCATAAAAAGGGCGAAATTGATCAATTTGCTAATAAGCTAATATAAACCCTTGAAAGGGCGTCTGGTACAAGGTAAATCAGTGGCTACCCTCAGTGGTTTTGGGGCGGGGCCTTCAGCTGACGCACTTATTGGCTGCTAAATTGTCAGTCACAATAACAGCCCAGCAGGATGGCATCTGATTTGGTGTAGGACAGTGGGGCTGAATAAGGACCTCTCTTGACTGATTCTGCATGCTTTTAGCCCACGTCAGCTGCCTGTGTAACGCAGTCTTGCTGAAGGGCAATACATGCTAGCATGTGCGCACCCTCATATAGACCCGCTGTTACAACAAGGAAACAACATGTAATGATGAGTTCCCAAGGAAAAATCGGGAAATCAGTTTAAATGAGATGGTGAGATGTTTGTGATTAGCATTCGACTTGACTATAATGGCAGATTTTGTGCTCGTTAAGTCAAAAAGTGTAGTTTGTCTTGTTAGCCTCTACATGCGGAGAGGATCTGACAGCTTGTCATGAGATAATCATGAGAAATTATGTAGTTGTGCTCCTAAAGATATCACTGGCAGATGTCTTGTGCCGCGCGTGCGTGTGTGTGTGTGTGTGTGTGTGTGTGTGTGTGTGTGTGTGTATGTGCGCGTGTTTGTCTGCATAAGTGTCTGTGTGCACGTGAGTTTGTTTGTACCTGTATGTGTTTGCATGTCTTATGTGTTTATCCATGTACTTGTACATTTGTGCATTCCTGCCCGCAAAAAAGGAACTCTCAATCATATACGTATAAACTCACACGTACACATACAGACAAAATTATCTAAGCAGACCAGGCAACTTTCTGCCCTGGCTTTAGTGAAAGCATTGTCTAAGGCCAATAAAATCATCTGGCTGCATAGGCCTTGTCGCTTCTGTTTTGTGATTGGCTGCTGGCAGCTCTAGGCAACACTTGTGCCAATCGGAGGTCATGTTATTGTGAAGAGCGAAAGTAAGGCATTTTGAATCCTAATGGCGGCCCAAACCCTTTGATTAAAGGCCTGGAAGCCATGGGTCTTGCCAAAGACCATGGGGGTCAAAGGTGTTGTACTCGAACTGCTCAAATGCGTATGACTCTGCCAAGTCCTGAGGGCCCAAGACATCTCACTTTCTGACCTCCTGTGGTTGAGCACGGATGTTGTGCCAATCTCTGAGGGAACCACTGGCATGCCTTACATGTATTGGTGCCACTCGTCTCTAACCTACGTTGGCACATCGTCTGTAGATATTATGTTATTTATAGTACTGTCAATGCACAAAATTCAAATGTGCTCAAAACTAATAATTTAAATATCAGACTTATCTGTAACATCTTTAGAAATATGGACATTCTACAGCTTCTTATCAGGTTGAAAGCCGACAAGCACACCACGTTTGAGGCATTGCACTTTTAAATCACTTTTCCTGCCTTTTATATTCAAAAATGAAGTAGGTGGAGGCGTGTTTCTGGCTGTACGGCAGGGCGAGTTAGATTGGTCCTTAGGAATGGCGAGAGTGGGAAGACGCTCCATCAGAGCGCTGAGGTCATTAATTAGTTTCGCTGTGATATCAGTCTGTGACAGTGGACATGGAGGCTGCAAACTGCCACACAATCCTGCTTCAGATGGCCAATTAACTCTATTCAGCCATTCATTGAGTAATACCAGCCGGCCGTTATTCGCTGCTCCATTATATTGTTGCACTCCCTCCCTCCCTCCCTCTTTCCATTTCTGCTTCTCTCCCGCTGGGTCTCTGTCCTCTCTGATTCTCTTTCTGACGTCTCTCCCACCATTATCACATCACTCTTTTACACCAAATGCTTTATTCAGAAGATAAACATCATTATTGTCTGAATCAACAGTGAGGCAAAATTTATTTAAGATTAATGTAATTGATTATGATGCAAAATGGAACTTAGCAAGTACCAATGAAATAAAAATGAATGATTTACTGTAGCACTGAGTTGTCCTGTCACTGATGTGGCAGTGGTGTCTTGCTAATTGCATGCAATGGTTGGACATCTCTTAATACCAGATTGGTCTCATATTCAAATTGAATTCATAATTTCCACACCCATATTATTCCCACTTTACATTTCTTCCTCTGCCACTGCTGCTTACATCTTTAGAACTCCCTGAATTGCACATCATGGCTCATTCCCCTATTTCAGTTAAGGACTGTTTTATAAATCTGTTCACTGCTGTGCCAGTGTTCCTAGTTTAAATTTACTTCCTGGGTCAAACCCCTTTTTTCCCTCTGAGTCCTGTTCTATTCTTTGTGTCTGCCAGCTATAATCAGCACCGTGTCAGACTGACCCCTCTCCCAGCTCGGCTCGTAAATGACATTTCACCTGCTCTCTGCTAATTATCTCACTGCCTTCCAGCCAGGCCTGACGCAAGCCACCATCAACATTTTTTCCCCTCAGGAAAATAATGCATAATGAAGTTTCCAGTGAACCTGCTATTTTTCTTGCCCTGCGTTTTTTTGTGATTATGTGTCTGGTTCACATAAATTATTTTGGTCTCGTGATCGATTGGTAAGAATTGTGGCAGCTAATCTTTAAAACATTGGAAACAAGTCTATAGCTTATGGTTAAAACATAGGAAGCAAGTGTTTAGCGTGTGGTTACCATTTATTGTTTATATTTCATGGTGACAATGTGATGCCTGTGTGCGTATTTGCTGATGTCCGCTCTCTGAGCAATTTATTAGGAGCACCTGCGCACCTGTTTATGCCTGCACTTAACCAATCAGCTAGTGCAGTGCATAAGATGATAAAAATACCGGTCTGGAGTTTCAGTTAATATTCACATCTAGCATCAGAACAGGGAAAAATGATCTCAGTGGCTTTGACTATGGTACAGTTATTGGTGCCAGACGGGCTGGTTTGAGTATTTCTGATGCTGCTGATCTGGCATTTTCAACTGTCTCAAGAGTTCACCACATTAGTGGAAAAAACAAAAACATCCAGTCAGCAGCAGTTCCGCTGACAGAAAAGCCTACTGAGGGAGGTCAGAGGAGAATGACATGGTTCAAGAAGAGAGAAAAGATTTAGCACCTCAGATAAACATTTATTAGAACTATGTGCCCAAAGAAGCATTTTAGAATGCAAAATACATCAAATCATGTGGCTAATGGGCTACAGCAGCAGAAGACCACGTCCGGTTCAGGTCCTTTCTTCCACAGACGTTTTTAGACTGCAGTGGGCACAGATTAACCAAATTAGGACAGTTGAAGATTGGATAAACATAGCCTGGTCTGTTCAAGTGAGGAGTCTTCCTTCCTCCATTGCCTTTGGTCACATCTAACCGTACCTGAGTACACTTCCATATGTCAAAATTCCAATACAGCGCATTGCAGTATGCATCTGGATGGTTTCAGATGGGGAACGATTTTAGAGGGAGGCGCCAAAATATTTCAGGGCAGGGGGGGTTTATTTTCGAGAAGGGGATTTAGAATATTAATATTGTGAATGCATATGCTGTGCGTGCAATAGCAACCCAGTGTGTCACCAGTAACATGGATTACCACCTATAGCAGCACGAGAAATTAAACTTGAAATTTTCGAGAGTGGATGCTTAATGTTTTTACTCACCCAGATTTTTCTCTGGGTACCCAAACATCAAAGTAAGCTGAAAAAGAAAAGTACTGATTACTTCTGATATTGGTGGAGGCACTGGAGGTTGAATACGGAATTCTTTTGCTCTTGCGTGTTTAGCCGATTATGCTGTCCACTGCCTCATGCCAAGAAAAATTATTTTTCTCACAACTTCAGCTGCTAGACTTTTGCACTTCGTCCCGCACTTTGAAATATCGTGGCCGCATTTTCTTTAGTTTGTCACGGCACTGTTTTATTGTTCAGTGAAAACCACGCGAATGTAACTACTCACAAATTATTCCATAAATCTCAGAGTTTTTGTGTGTAGTATCCAGTTGTGATTGCATGTTTTCGTCCGCCTTAATTTCGAGCAAGCATTGAATTTCTTCGTTTGAATGGAAAGATCCTTTCGCCGCTACGTTTGTTAGAACAAGAGAGCCGTAACACGTAACAGTAATCTTCCGTGCTCAAGTATGGTTGCTTTCACTTTGGGAAGGATGAGTACGGATGAACCCTGCCCAAGTTCACCTCTTCCAACCGTACTCGCGTACCATGCCCGAGCACGGTACGCTCGTGTTCACACTTACGAAATGAACTGGACTTTGGGGTCAAGTGTACTCGGATCTGTGTCTGAGTCCCTAGTGTGAAAGCACCCTAACAGTGCTGCTGACCATGGGCATCCCTTTATGACCACAATTTGCCCATCTTCTAATGGCCATGTCCAGCATGATAATACACCATGTCACAAAGCAAAAGTCCTTTCAAAATGGTTTCTTGAGCATGAAAATGAGTTCATTGTACTGCAATGGCCTCCCCAGACTCAAGATCTGAATCCTGCGGTGTAGAGCACTTTTGGGTCGAGGCTGAGTGGCAGTTTGCAGCAGGAATTTGCAGCTCAGAAGTCATCAGTAATTATGTGATGTGAAAATGGACCAGAATCTCCGGACTGTTTGCAACATCTTGCAGGATTCATGCTGCAAATATTAAGGCTATTCTGAGAGCAAAGGGAGGCCCTAACCAGTATTTGTACTGTGTTCCTAATAAATTGTTAGGTAAGTGTATGTTATTGTTAATACAGATTTATTTTATGGTTTGCTAAAACAGGATTTTATTTTATTTAAGGGTGTTGTTAGCTGAGAGGGGAAATGCTCAAGTTTTTGAATTAATTGCTGCTTTTTAATGACAGGTGTCTAAAATTAATTTGTAATATTTTACTTTCATTAGGTATACGAGAAATTTAATCCACCGTTTTTTATGTAATTGTATTATAGATTACTGTTTCTGCTTTATGGAAGCAGGATGTGTGAACGTCCATTTAAAACTGTCCTTCCCATGTTAGGACAGTGGCTACACAATGATGTTTGAGGAAAGAAGCCTCTGCATTCACAGTGAATGATTGCCTAGATTGTTCCGGCATAATCATTTAACTGATTCTTAAGTGTATTTCAAATGTAAATCAAACCGCTCAAGAGCTTGATGGGTCGAGATGCTATCATTTAATTGCCATCATCATGACGCTTGCCTCAAGACCAGTCAAATAAGAGGCGAAGGGAGTTTTTTGTTATTATTATGTGATAAATTGAAATTCTAAGGTTTATTTTCAATGAGAATGGTTAGATGTTTGTGGAAGCCTATCAGTGAATCGGCCATCTTGGGAGGCTGATGCCCGTCCCCACAATGGATAAAAGGAGGATCTAACAGTTCACCGTGCAAAATGCAGAAGTCATGCAGGATGATCATGAAGACAGAGTGTTATTGTAACGCCAGGCCTCCAGCCCTCTAACTCACCAGCCTATTAAGACCCGGACCGCATTCCACACTCTCAATCATGGTCTGCATCTGTTCCCTATTGCCTACCTGCAATAGCATTTCCCTACATAAAGTAGAGCTTCACATTCATGTGGTGCGAAGTCTCGTAAGCCTCACAAGCCTATTGCTTCACTATACTCTTGTTTAGACTTAGATCCCGCATATTTGCATGTGTTTGTAAAACTCTCCAATAAAGCGCTGTTCTTTGTGTTCTGTGTTCAGTGCTTCTCTTTTTGTAAACAGGAACCTTGTTTCCTTGCTTATTTATATTTGCATTATTTAAGCACTGTTTCCTTAGTCACAGTTCTCTGTATTACTAATATTATTATCCAGGAACCTCGCTTCCTTGTTCCTTTTTACTTTGTTCTACAGTACTTTGCCTTCCTGCTTTGCCGTGAAGACATACTAAACCCGATCCATCCTAGCACCTGTGGCCAGTTCCCACTGTTCCTGTTCTCTGTGCACTCTCAACTGGTGCACAGAGCAAACCCTTACACTTATGTACTTGTTTAGTGAAGAGTCTCAGTTATGTCAAGGGAAGCAGTCACAGTGGACTTGATTTCTGAATGATTGGAGACAATAAGGTTATTGCTGACTACCTCCTTCAGTGTATGGGATTACAATGATAACTGTAAGAAAGGTCACTTATGCACATCTGATGGGCTCTGAAGAAAGTATTCTAAGATGAGGAGGGGCACAGGTCCTATAGGGACCCTGTTGGTTGAGAAAAATCCATTGATTTGAGGGATTATGAGAGGAATTAAGTACTGTGATGTTTAAGGAATGAAGAGGTAGAACAGGGTCACGAGAACACTTTATAAGGCAGTGGGGTGTTAGAAAGATTTCACAGGTCAAATGAAGAGCGAGGAGAAGGATTTGTAGATGAAATTGACTCTTTTCAAAAGAAAATACAAATTAATTTGCATTTAGTGAAGAATTGCAGAGTTAGGTGAAAGGTAGAGGAATGTTTCTGTGCTGAAGAATTGAAAACCCTGGTGCTAAAAGTGCTTAAGTCACAAAATGTCCATTTTGAGAAAAAAAGGGGGGTCTGCATATGTAATAGATCCATAAAGTCTGATGATTGAAGATCCTGGTACTAAAATTACACAAGTTACAAAATGCCCATTTTGAGATAGTCGGTTCTGAATAAGAAATAGAGCCATAAAATCTGCTAATTGAAGACTCCAGTGAAGCGTTAGCCTCAAAGTATTCCGCCTGCTATTGAGTAATATTGTGGACATTCTTACGTCAATCAGCAGAATATTATGACAAACCCCTGAGGGAACAATCCCTTGGCACTCAGAGGTAGATAGTCTCAGTCTGTCATATACAAACCCGAACTCCAATGAAGTTGGGACTTTGTGTAAAATGTGAATAAAAACAGAATTCAATGATTTGCAATTTCTTTTCGACCTATATTCAATTGAGTACACTACAAAGAGAAGATATTTAATGTTTAATCTGATAAACTTTATTGTTTTTTTTTTGGAAATATTCACTCATTTTGAATTTGATGCCTGCAACACATTCCAGAAAAGCTGGGACAGGGGCAACAAAAAGACTGGGAAAGTTGAGGAATGCTCAAAAAACAGCAGCTTGGAACATTCCACAGGTGAACAGGTTAATTGGAAACAGGTGAGTATCATGATTAGGTATAAAAGGACTGTCCCCGAAAGGCTCAGTCATTCACTAGCAAGGACAGGGTGAGGTTCATCACTTTGTGAACAACTGTCTGAGCAAATAATTCAACAGTTTAACAACAACATTTCTCAACATGCAATTGCAAGGAATTTAGGGATTTCATCATCTACAGTCCATAATATAATCAAAAGATTCAGAGAATCCCGAGAAATCTCTACACATAAGCGTCAAGGCCAAAAACCAACATTGAGTGCCTGTGACCGTCGGTCCCTCAGGCGGCAGTGCGTTAAAAACCGACATCATTCTGTAAAGAATATTACCATGTGGGCTCAGGAACACTTCCATTGTCCGTTAACACAGTTCATCGCTACATTTACAAGTGCAAGTAAAAACTCTACCATGCAAAGAGGAAGCCATATATCAACAACACCCAGGAATGCCACCAGCTTTTATGGGGCTGTGCTCATCTGAGATGGACTGACGCAAAGTGGAAAAGTGTGCTGTGGTCTGACAAGTCCACATTTTAAATTGTTTGTGGAAATCATGGATGTCGTGTCCTCCGTGCTAAAGAGGAAAAGGACCATCCAGATTGTTATCAGTGCAAAGTTCAAAAGCCAGCATCTGTGATGGTATGGGGATGTGTTAGTGCCCATGGTATAGGTAACTTGCACATCTGTGAAGGCATCATCAATGCTGAAAGGTACATATAGGTTTTAGAGCAACATATGCTGCCATCCAAGCGACTTTTTTTCAGGGACGTCCCTGCTTATTTCAGCAAGACAATGCCAAGCCACATTCTGCATGTATTACAACAGCGTAGCTTCGTAGTAGAGGAGAGCGGGTAATAGACTGGCCTGCCTGCAGTCCAGACCTGTCTCTCATTGAAAATGTATGGCGCATTATGAACCATAAAATACGACAACGGAGACCCCGGATTGTTGAGCAACTGAAGTCGTACATCAAGCAAGAATGGTAAAGAATTCCACCTACAAAGCTTCTACAATTAGTGTCCTCAGTTCCCAAATGCTTATTGAGTGTTGTTAAAAGGAAAGGTGATGTGACACAGTGGTAAACATGCCCCTGTCCCAACTTTTTTGGAACGTGTTGCAGGCATCAAATACAAAATGAGTGAATATTTCCAAAAAAACAATAAAGTTTATCAGTTTGAACATTAAATATCTTGTCTTTGTAGTGTACTCTACTGAATATAGGTCGAAAAGGATTTGCAATTCATTGTATTCTTTTTTCATTCACGTTTTACACAATGTCCCAACTTCATTGGAATTGGGATTTGTACATTTATTGACTATATACATACACTTTTGTTTTACTACACATGATTTCAGCTATGGAGGCTTCCTGTGGGTGAGATAACTGCCCCTCCTTCCTCTGTGAGTTGTCAAGATGTTAAGTTTGGCATTGTGAGCTCAGTGAATCCTATCCAGTACAGTTTGGAGCTTTCATGAAACCAGTCATGATGCTTTCTCCTAGCATAGCCAATGGATTTATGTCAGCTCCCAGGGAGGTCAATTTCCTCAGTGGTATTTTCAACCCAGAGAAGAGAATTTGCATCTGCTTGTGAGAAGTGAAGGTCATTTGGAGTCTAGTCACTCAATATGCAAGCACAGTGCAGTCCTTTCCTCACTGAGTTCTGGCAGCGGATGTGTGGGAATACTGGCAACTGCTGTTGGGCAGCAACGGTTGAGCTGCCAGAGAGCTGCTGTGTTAATGTTTTTTGCAATTCAATTAATCCACCCCGCATTCGGGCCTGTCTCTGCCATGTACAGTATTAGGTAGTGTAGGGCTCCCTTCTGGGAAAAAAATGCTTTATGTACGACCATAGATGAAAATACCCTAGATGCTGTGTCAGATCTGTTAGCGCACCATTCATAAAAGGCGAGAGTTACTACGCTTTTCTGTCAGTTGCGTTGCTTCTTATTGTATTACTCCAGCACTTAAAGTTGAAAATGTGGTACACACTGCTGATGTTGTTTGGTCGTATTGCGGTGAGTACAGTGATCTACCGCAGGTTTGGTTGGGTTGGGATTTGGATACTTGCTCATGAAATTACGGGGAGGGCTGTTGAGTGTACACTATTATAAACTGACTGAATTTAATAGTTAAATTAACGCATTGTTTCCTGGTTATTTTAACCGTAAGTGGAGTCCTGCGCGCATTTAACTATGGTTTGCACTTATCATACACGGAACTCTGTTGTAAACTTATTGTAAAATTACAGTTAAAATAACTGGCAAAAAAGGTGCCTGTTAAATTAACTGGCAAAAAGGTGCAAGTTTATAACAGTGTAGACTCCTCCTGTCACCAGACTGTGGCATTAAAATGCCCCCTGATGGTGTAATCATGAGTCAGAGTGACCAAAAAATCTGCATGAGCATGCTATAGTGCTAGGTTATCTGCATAAGCCTGCTACAGGACTGGGGTATCTGCATAAGCCTGCTACAGGACTGGGCTATCTGCATAAGCCTGCTACAGGACTGGGTTATCTGCATAAGCCTGCTACAGGACTGGGGTATCTGCATAAGCCTGCTACAGGACTGGGGTATCTGCATAAGCCTGCTACAGGACTGGGGTATCTGCATAAGCCTGCTACAGGACTGGGGTATGACAGGGCTCACAGTGTTTAGCTAGCACTAGCTTAGTTTTTGAGATGTGATGACACGGGATATTGAGTCTGGAACATAAAATTTGGCCCTCAAGTACAATCATAGCCCTAGTTTTCCTGTTCTCTGGCTTGACTTTCTTTACACTTTGTAAGCAAAGGGGGGCAAGAAAAGCAGAATTCCTCAGCCATTGAGGAGCTTGAATCAATCAACAGTTTTTGTCTTTGTGTTTAACCACGGACCCGCAGAGAAGTGGTTTGCCACTGTCAGAGTCTGCACTTTGAATTTTGATAAACTGTCTACTGAACAGAAAGGAGTTCTTCCATGAGCGCTAACAAGGCAGTGAAAAGGGAACTAAGGGAAGAGAAATGCCCCTAAGACTCTATCACTCGTACAGAAGCATGAATATGCACACTCTCATGTCTCTCACTCACAGTTACTGAGTAATGCATGAGCACATGAGGGCATTTGTGTTCATTTCCATGCATGCATCAGTGTAACATGTACATGCGCAGACGCACATTATTTGATATGCTCATGCACAAAGCATGCTCATCAATAACTTCTCTGATTCAGGGCAGCGTGAAAGTATTTTTGCATATTTATTGCATTCAGAACTTTGAATGAAATTAGTTGAGCAAAATACGTCATCCAGTTCCTACTTGCCCTATGTGAAAAAGCAATTGCCCTAGTTACTCTATCAGCTAATTTTCAAACTGGGTAAAATTTTGCTGAAGACACCCTAACGCGATTGATTCCAACCCTGTTTAATGTAAACATCGCTAGACTTTTTTCAGATGTGAAGTGGGCTGATGGTCTCTACAATAGTATGGTCTCAACTATGCGAGGAGCAAAATGAAATCCCGAACAGATGAGAGAGATAATAATAGAAAAATATCAGTAAGGAAATGAGCTACAAAGTAATTTCAAGGAGTCTGTTAATCTAAGGAAGCACAGTGATAGGCATGATTTTCAAATGGAGAAAACTTTGAACTATGGTGAATCTTACCTGCGTGGCCTGTTGGCCAAGATTCATCCACGAGAGCATCAAAAACTCATCAAGGAAGTCACAAGAGAATGCAAACTGATATCTAAAGAAATGCTGGCCTTGCTCACCTCAGATTTGGTTAGTACTATTGATTCCACCATTATAAAATGATTGGACAACAGTAGTATCCATGATGGGAGAGGTGCAAGGTGAAAACCATTACTTAAGAAGAGGAACATAAAGGTTCCTCTCACATTTGCCAAAAAATACCTTGATGCTCCTCCACTTTTGAGACCTATTCTTTGGGTGGATGAGTCAAAAGTGTAACTTTTGTTGATGATAGGGATCCTTTTATATCTGTTGTAAAGCTAACTCAGTATTCCCTTATAAGAACATCCAATGAACACCAACATATAGTGGGGGCGGCTAGCCATAATTAACAATGTATTCTGCTCTCTGTCAGAAAATTCTGAGGGACAATTTCAAATCAGTAATCTGAAACTTGTGCATAAGTTGGTTGTGCAGCAAACTGCAATCAGAAGTACAAGATCAGAGGAAGGCTTAAAAAATTCAAAATTAAGATGTGAGTGGTCTAGTCAAAGTCCTGACTTGAACCCCATTGAGATCCTATGACAGGACTTTAAGTGGGAAGTTCATACTTGTAAACCTCCCAATGTGGCTGAATTAAAGCAGTTCCTCCAAGGTCACCAGATTCTCTGTCCGAGGTTATAATTGATTACGTTGTATTGTGGAACACAGTACACTGTGAAGATGGCTCTGGCTGCCAACTGCGAAATTTGGCTATTGTGGTATGTCATACAAGTACCTTTATACGTACTGCTAAATTTCACGACGGTCGTATACTTTATTCTACATGCAACTGCAGTCACAATCATTAAGCGATGCTAAGCGATTGCATACATGGGCAATAACTCTGCTAATCTGTCCCTCCTCCCCCATGCAACGCGCATCTTGCCGCCTTACTCTTTCAAGTCTGTTCTGTGCAACTTGCTGCCAAAACAAATTCTCGAATTGAAAAATATTATGTATGAATTGTAGAATAAATGAAAATGTAATCCCTGTTTGGCATGTAAATGGAACGACCCAGTGGCATATCAGGCCGAGGCTACTGTCATCTTCACAGCAGTGAGGAGGGGATTCAGATTTATTGGACCACAGATGTGCCACTGCTGACAGGGAATGATTTCTCTTTGATCTTGAATGCATTGCTGCCTCCTGGCAGTTATGTATGCCCAGCTATGGTAAGCGTCACACTTGTACACATCCCATATAAGAAAAAAGAAAGGTCTTCATTGAAAGGGCAGAGTCAAATAAATAACTTTTGAGTCTCACCTTGCAAACTGATGGGTTTTCTGTTTTCCTCATGCTTTTATACTCACCTGCGGTAGGGTGAAGCTGGTCGTGAGCACCTCTCTACCCAGTTGTGTGGTGCAATGGAAGGCCATGACCAGTTATGGCTGGTCGAGCATCAAAATAGGCATACACACACACACACACACACACACACACACACACACACACACACACAGAGGGATCCTGCTTTGCACTCTAAAGAACATGCCCACAGGCAGAGTGCCCTCTGAGCTGTAGTTATCCATTTGTATGCTTTCCCATGCCATGGAGCTGGAAGAGTGAGCTCACATCAAGTCCATGCTCCAAAGAGTGTGTCAGGCAGTCAACGAGCTGCTCATTAAAAAAACATTTTACTCTTATCATGTTTCAGGTGGTGTTTAAACAACTATCAACATGACAGACATCATGTCTTTTGCCAAAGGCACTTTGAAATATTGATAAACTGAGGTTTGGTTCATCGGCCAGGTCACGCGGTAACGGAGATACAAAATTGGTGTATTTTGTATCAGAGCTCTAATACTAAATAAGATAGAGTTACAATTTAAATGGCTTTGTGTAGGTCTTACTGTTACTGTTAGTTACTGTTGTTGGTTAGAGTTACTGTAACTCCGTTACCGACCAGTTTTTTGCCGTTTTCACCCAAAATAAATCAAATGAACAAAATTGGCTATTTTGTTTTTTGAAATACTGGGGAAGACCTACACAAAGCCATTTAAATTGCAACTCTATCTTACTTAGTTTTGGAGCTCTGGTACAAAATACACCATTTTGAAACTCTGTTACCGCGTGACCTGGCCCTCATGTGAAGGGCCAGCAATGGGATGGAAACATACTGGGTTTATTTTTCTTTATTTCTAGAAACTGCTGCTCTGTTTTCCTGATCTAAGTCAAGACAGGAAAAAAATAATGACCTGTCAATTACGTTTCTGGACCCAAGTGCAATCAATGCTTTTTCTTGAACATTAAAATATCACAAACCAGGTTCACGCCATTATTATTTGATTTGTGTTTGAATTCTTCATTTTGTAGTACATAAATGGTTAGTTTTAGTGACCGTATGTCCCAAAATTTTGTCAATAATTGTGTCAATTTGTGTAAACAACTTCAAGCAAATTCTGTCATTTCATCAGAACAATGTTTCCCTTATCATGCAATTAAACATCATCTTCCAATATGGCGAAGTATAAACAACATGTGTAGCTATTTTGACATAATGTTGCTTAAATGGGGTAAATAATTCCAATGAACCTTACCCCTGAAATGAAGAAAAATTCATAACAGGTTAAAAACTCTGGGGTTGCGATTGTGGTCAGAACAAAAAATAAAATAAACAGACACTGTAGTGCCCCAGGACAGAGTTTTAGAGCCACTGCATTAGAACTAGTAGCTGAACAGGATATGCCTCTCAGCAGGCAATGCTGATGATATTTACCTTTTCCAAGAAGGTTATATTTTCGCCCATGTTTTTCTGTTTGTCTGTCTGTTAACAGGATAACTCAAAAAGTTATGAACGGATTGGCGCGAAATTTGGTAGGATGGTAGCTGGTAGTCCAAGGATGAGTTGATTCAATTTTGGAGGTGATATGCTACATATTCTGGATTCTACATTTGGAAGAATTTAAAATATACCTGAATAGAATGATTGTCCCTTATGTAATGAACAGAGTTTCATAAAATTTCTGTGTTAAATAGAATCTACACTAATGTAGAATTAATTATAGTTGCTGGTGATCTGGATAATATTCTTGTGGATGCAGAACCAATAATACTGGCATATGGCATGGCAGAGGTATGCACTCTACTGAGTGCTCTTGTAGTTTATATTTGGGTTATGCGGGTTTGTTATGCTTGGGTTACCTATGTTTGATACAAGACTCATTTCAATCTAATGTCTGTTTGATTTATGTACCCTCTGAATATGCACAGATGCTATTTCAGTGCAAAATGAAGAAAAGCAGCAAGTGCTTTTTGACTCAGACTAAAAACTGCATGGGTAAGAAAAGTATGTAGAAGTCCCAGGCACCACCTTTTTCCCCTAATGCCATGGTGTTTTTAATAATACTCTTTTTCTTTTGTGTTAATAAATAATAATAATAATAATAATAATAATAATAATAATAATAATAATTAAAAAAACAATGTTTCTCTGGTTTTAAGCTGACTAGTACTGTTATAAAGGCAAATCAACCAGCAGCCATGGGCACTAATGTCAAAGAATTACAAAAGCATATTTACAAATGCATTAATAGCGATGCAGATATTCAGGTGTCTGTCTCTGCATTGTCAGTAGGCCTACAAGAAATAACCTAGCAATAAAAACAATATGTTTTTAGATGGAAGCAACCTTGATATAGCAGGTTGTTCATATTGTTACAGTGTTTGGCTTGCATACATCATTTTCATATCTGTTTCCATGGGAGTGTTGTTTACGTCATTGCTGTCAATCCAAGACACAAAATGCATCAAAACACTATAGCACCCCACAACAGGGTATCCACACAGGGAAGACCAGAATCACACCATGTCCAGACCAATAAATCAAACTGTCAAACAATGTCCAAAGTCATTTCAATATCTTGTGTGATCAACTGCTCTCACCGTAGCTTGACTGCATTCTGGGAAGGTAGAAACAAGAGAACATGATAGAGCAAAAAACTCAGTGATCCTTAATGTTTTTGTTGAGTATATCAGGTGCTCCATTGCAAATATTTTAATTGCCAAGTACTTTCAGACAAATTAATAACTGTAAAATAATATACAGCTCCATTGCTTCACATTGTGTAAACGAATAACAAAATATATACAATGGTCCATTGCTTCACCAGAGAATATATTGGTGTCGAATAACTGAAAAACACAGACTGTGAGAGCTTGATTACCACACAGCTGTCATCTTCCTGCTACATGTTTCTCTTCATTAGCTACATCTCTCTCATCATCGGCTACATTTATCTTTTAATTAGCTATGGCTCTCTCTTTAGTAGCTGCATCTCTCTATTAGCTACAGCTCTCTCTTCATTAGCTACATTTCTCTCTTAATTAGCTACTGCTCTCTCTTCATTTGTTACATCTCTCTCTCTCTTCATTAGCTACGACTTTCTTTATTAGCAGCATCTCTCCTCATTAGTGACAGCTCTCTTTATTAGCTACTGGTCTCACTTCATTAACCACATCTCTCTCTTCATTAGCTACTGCCCTCACTTCATTAGCTACTTCTCTCTCCTCATTAGCTATGTCTTTCTTTACATTTGCTACAGCTCTCTCTTCATTTGCTTCAGCTCTCCATTAGCTACTTCTCTATCTTCATTAGCTACAGCTCTCCCGTTCCGATCCCATCCTGCTGCGTTAGATACCACTGCTGCACTGGTTGAAGCCTGGAAATACCTCAAACAAATTAACTGGATCGCTGAACACACTGGTCGGACTGAGCAGCTTTCCCACGTGCTTTCTTCAGTTTCTGAGTACTCTGTTGTGCTACTACATCTGGTTCAGACTGTCTGTACACTTCCTGGGAATGAGTCATTTTGAATTTCTGAAAATAGTTTTAAATTTTCATCTGGATTGAGGAAGCAAACATTCATCATCAGGGTAAAATAATTAACATTAATGTTATCGACTTGCACGAGCCGTTGATATTTACTAGCAGCTTTGTTGTATTAGCGTGCTAACCTTGACTAGCCAGCTGCATTCTAACTGTAGCTCAGCGGTGTGCCGTCAGATGTTCAGAAGGCCTTCAGTAACCTCACCCTTTACTGCTCGACTGTACTCAAGCTGGTCTCGTTCAAGTTCGCCTCATTAACAATCAAACAATTTATCCACTGAAAAGCCAAGAACAATCCACAGCCTATAATAAGAAATGATAATGAAAAAACTGAATGCCTATTGCCTACATTTATATAGTTGATATTGCACTGTAAGGATGGCAACGGCAAAATAAATGCCAAAAATCCAAAACTTCCGCTGACTTTGCAGCATTTATTTTCGCCATCACTCAGCTGTGCAGCATGCCTAACAATGCCCTTTAGCTCGACCACATTCAGAATATAGAACAGATTCTCGTGGCTAATTGCTTAATGAGCCTCTCAAACTAAGCAAATCTGCCCTGTTTCACGAGCTACAAGAGCGCAGAAATTATAAACACATAATAATATTTTACATCATCATTTTTGCACTGTAGAAAACGCCTCATAATTTTGCGGGGCAAAGTATAACAATGCTATCAAAAATTAATTAGACTGTTGCCGGGCCTACCAATTAGTCTGGGCAACTGTTGCTGATCGGGAAAAGTAAACTGCGGGAGGTTTGGGTTAATGAGCGTTGAAGGGCGAGGTTTCTGAAGGCCTTTGTTACTGCCGATGGGCTGCCACTGCTGTAGCTAATAGCTATCAAACTAGCTGGGCTCCTTACATCCTTGGTAATCAGTGGCATCTGGCGTGTAGTCGGCAAATTAAAAAGCCTGCAGTAAATTTGCCTTTCAGTACTTAATTACAATAAACCTGCCTGTTTGACAACAAAACATAGATTTTCTAATTTGCTGAGCCTAATTGATAGAACAACTGCCTAATTCATTTTTGGGCAAGTTATGAAAAATGTCAATATGCCCACTGAAGATGCTGAACTCAAGTAGCTCAGAAATTAATATGGTTGCAAGGCTGATTGTAATTGGAGACTTTTGTGCCAATGTTTGTTATGGTTCGATACGCCTAAGATTTCTTCCTCTTCATTTTTTCTTTTTTAATGCTGATTACATTCTGAAGAAATCAACTGCCATTTTATGATTTATTGTGCTGCTGAAAAAATGCTAAAACGTGAGGTGGAAGTCAGAGACCGTTTTGGAGTTTTGCATTTAGTCGGATTATTGCCATCCATTCAAAAGCACATCCACTATATAAATGTGGTCAATAGGCAATCACTTTGTTGTTATCATTTCTTAACCAGTATAGGCCTCATATCCATTTTGATTATTCAGCAAATAAATTGTTTGATTGTTAATCAGCTGAGCAAAACCGGGAGTAATCATGCATGGAAAAGCGAGGTAACTGCTAGCCTACAATACCTTTGATGGCTTGCTCATAACTTATTTGCAGAGACGGGTCTCTGAGATTAAAAGCATTGTATCAAGAATATGAGCGGAGATGTTCATGATAATAACCATTTGTGAATTCTGGACCGACTCTCTTCAGGAATTCGGCCAGCCGTCTCTGCTGCGGGGAACAGCCAATAACAAAGCTTCCTCCTGCCTGTGATCGTGTGTTGATTGAGAGTTTTGCACGTACAGGAGGGGCTATTCACAAACTGGTCCATTTTCAATGTCTTTTGAGAGAGAGAGAGAGAGAGAGAGAGAGGCAAGGAGAGGCTGTGCAAATTAATGTGAGAGAGGGAGAGAGAGAAGAGAGAGAGAGTGAGAGAGGGAGGGAGAGAGCGAGACATGGAGGGTCTGAGTGAATCAATATGCTGCACACAGCTCTACAATGAAATAAAATTTTACCCATTTTAGACAGTAAAAAAAAAAATAATAGAAAATCAATATGTGGTGGTCAGTGTAGATATTGTGGCAGGCCGCCACAAATAAATCAATGTATGGGAAACTCTTACCCTGCTGAACACAATCCTGGTGTAATATTTACTAAACGCATTCCTGGCCAGCAGTACTGATTTGTTTGCGAGAGGGGGGGCAGCGACGGCTGGGGGTTTTCCTCTTACAATTAAGTTTATTGATCGCTATTTTTCCTTTATTCATGCTCTTCAGCAGTGCAATACTTTGTGCCCGTCAATGGAGATCGATTGAACTGAGAGAGTGAGAAAACAGGGAGGGGCTGGTGTCTGGGCAGGAAACTGTGATGTCCATTCACCAAACAGCCCGGCTTCTCTAACTGATTGAGTACTTCTCATTGTCAAAAGCTCCTTGGCAAAGAAAGAAGCTCTTAAATAATTCATAACATCTATAAACACAATGCATGAAATATTCAAGCCATTTTTCAGCGGAGTGTTTTCAGACTAAGTGGTAATCACATCCCGGGGGTTATAAGTAATTCTTCTGCTGACCAGTCGTATTCTAATACTCCCTACACCCCCTTTATCCGGAACTTAAGACTGTGTGTCGTGTTGCTCATTCCTGTTGAGCAAGGACACAAGGAAGTTATTGCATTCTTATCTTTGTGCTTCAAGTAGCCTATTTTTCATTCATTGCTTGAAATATTCCAAAACTTTTTGTATAAAATTATATATCTTTTCTCCCTGTACTCACCTTTTTGTGACCATACATTTCACAATAGACTCTCGCTTCAGCATTTATCTGATTTCTATGGGTTATTATTGAGTTCTTTGGTTTGGGGGTGGGGCTTTGGGACCAGATAAAGGTGACAATAAGTTTACGTCTTCACTTTGAATGCTGCCAATGCGTATTTATTTGAAAGCAGGAGAACAGAAGCCATTGGAAACATCTTTATAATAATAAATCAGTCTATATGAGAGACTGACTTTTTTTTCTGCTTCTCACTCTTTTATTCTTCTCTTTCTTTTCTCTTCATCTCTCATAGTGTCTTCTGTTTTGTCTCTTATTCTTGATTCAGTTTTCATTTAAAATGCTTTACAGGCATGACAAATGTGACTATTTTTTTTTATATAAAAGCCCATATAATAATTTTTTTTTTTTAACTGCTGTACTGTTCAACATGTTCTCATCAAGACTCGTCCCATAGCGACAAGTCAGTGATGCTCTGACCAACCGTCAATACATGATGCAAAGGGAGCACTTTGGCATTGTTATTTTGTAGCATTGTTAAACGGTTTGATTCAGGCACCACTAGCACCTGCTTAGGTTTAGGCAACCAAACTACTCGGTTAAGTGTAGGTACCAAAACTACTTGGCTAAGTTTGGAAAATAATCATGGTTTGAAATGAAATATACCCTTTCACAACATTAACTACATCTTAGAAAGGTTCTCTGCCTGAAAGGGTGGTTGGACACTGGCTAGCACGGCTGACTCACTGTCACAGAGTTCTGCGTTTGAGTCTGGGATGGTGCATGGTTTTGTCATGTTTGCCTTTGTCATCAAACACTGACGCTGTCGGCTGTCTGTTGAAGTCCATGTGGAAACCTACGACATCCAAAAGTGACACAAAAGGACTCCTTTTTGGTCATATAGTGACACCAGGAGCATCTGCCTAAATGTTGATATATGACCCCTAGTGAGTGAAAATAAGCTCTAATGTTATTTGGTAAAATTGCAGTGTTTCTTAACTGACATTATTGTCCTTACATTTACAGTTAATACTCACTGTTAGCACTGTTATCTCTCTCCCTCCCTGTCTCTCTCTGTATCTTTCTCTGACAGATAGTAATTTTGTCCTGGGCAATGCTCAGGTCCACGTTCAGTACCCGATCGTGTACTGCTCTGATGGGTTCTGTGAGCTGACGGGGTTCGCTCGAGCTGAGCTGATGCAGAGGAGCTGCGCGTGTCACTTCCTGTACGGGCCTGAGACCAGCGAGCAGCTCGTGACGCAGATCCAGGGGGCGCTGGACCAGCGCACTGAGTTTAAGGCTGAGCTGATCTTGTACAAGAAGGCAGGTGAGGCCCTGCTCTCATTCAGCAGGGGCGTGTAGGAACGAGGGATGAAGAGGGAGAGAGAGAGAGATGGGAGTGAGGGATGAGGGCACAAATGAAGGTGAGAAATGTATAGACATGCAAATCCTAGCGACAGTGTTGCAATGAGAGAAGAGAGCGTGGCTGAGTAATTGCTCTGCACATTCAAACAATGTGTATGTGTGTTCGCCGGTGTTGTAGGTTCTGAGTTCTGGTGCCTGCTGGACATTGTGCCAATAAAGAATGAAAAGGGGGAAGTGGTGCTGTTCCTGGTGTCGCACAAAGACATTACAGACAACAAGAAGGACCAGGCCTCACAGCAGGGCACCAGCACAGGTGAGTCACATGGGGAGGGCTGTTAGGGGCAGGTGAGCTGTATTTAACAGGTATGAAGGAAGAGGTGTGTAACGCTCCTTCAGATGGAGGAATGAAGTCTACAGCTGCTCTGTTGCTGGGGTAACCAGACCTTCAGGACAGAGATTGCAGAGGTGATTCAGATAAAGCGTATTAACACCCTAATTTGCATGCCTCAGTTGCACTGTGCTTGTGGTGGAGTTCGTCCAGCACAGCTACAGTCTGGTGCCGTCTTCTCCCACACACACACACACACACACACACACACACGCATACACACACACAAACAAAAACACACACACTCGCGTGCACGCACACAAACACACACGCACACACGCACACGTGCAAAAACACACACACACACACACACACATATGTGCAAAAATACACAAACACACACACATTTGCACACACACACACATGCGCACGCACGCACACAAACACACATACACACGCACACACACAAATACAGTGCCTCTGTCTCACAGTGGCTTTGGGTAATGAGCTCTCTGTCAGCACTGGGAGGAACCATATGGTGAATTCACATCTGTGCCAACTAAATCCCATAGAGAGTGAGTATGTGTGTGCATGTGCAGGCTTGTGTGTCTGTGTGTGTGTGTGTGTGTGTCTGTGTTTGTGTTTGTGTGTGTGTGTATGTTGTGTGTGTGTGTGTGTGTGTGTGTGTACCTGTGTGTGAGTGTGTGTGTGTGTGTGTGGGAGAGTGAGAGACTGCAGCAGATTCTGGGCCCCTGGTGGTTTGCTATAAGGGAGAATTAGATAAATGTCAGTTGAAAGACTTTGAGCAGATTAACCCCGTCCTCCCCAGATGAGGACTCCAGCGCGGGGGCGCGTAAGGTGGCCCGTACCCCACCCTTCAGTCCGAAGCGGCGCCGCAGCAGGGCTGTGCTCTACCAGCTGTCCCGACACCTACAGAAAAAGGACAAAAACAAGTCTAAGATCAAACTGAACAATGTGAGTGAAACTCTCACCCTTATGCTGTTTGTCACAAACATCTTATACATGCATACAGTATTACATACTGACCTCTACTAATACAGTTAGTTTATAAATATTTGGACAGTCACACAATTTTCATTGTTTTCACAATGTATGGCACCTCAATGCATTTGAAAAGAAACAGTCAAGTTGTGCTTGAAGTGCAAACTTACAACATCAGTTTAAGGGTCTTGTAAAACTACTGTCTGAGCCATGAATGAGTTATTCCCATTTTATGCACAACCACTCATTTTTAGGGGCTCAAAAGTAATTAGACAAACTGACAAACATCAACTAAATTGCCATTTTAAATATTCTTTGGCAAACATTTTGCTGTCAATGACTGCCTGTAGTCTGGAACTTGTAGACATCAGCAGATGCTTGGTTTCTTCCCTGGTGATGCTCTACCCGAACTTCAATCTGGCTTTCATCAGTTACTGCTTAGTTGTTGGGATGCTTTGCCATCAGAAAGTGAAAGACATGCTCAGTTGTATTCAGATCAAATGACTGACTTGTCCATGGAGCTTGTCCTCCAACAAAATATGCCCGGAAAGGTCGTTTGTCAAGCAGCTTATTACGACCTAAAGTTACATCTAGGAGTTAAGCGACCTCTTCCAGTCATTTAAATAACTACAATCTGGTTTCCATTGTCAGCATCGCCTTCATTAAATCCCTAACCTAAACCTAATCCTAATACTAACCCTAACCCCAATTCTTATCCTTATCCAAACCGTTATTTTAAGTGTAAATATGATTGAAACTGTATCTGGAACTGAAACTGTAACTCTAAGGGCCTGATTTACTAAGACCTTTAGCAGATGCAAAATCTTTTTGCCCATACAAAACCAGGAGCCTTGCCACTGATTGGTGCAAGGCAAGTACCCTGGCCAATCATGGGCAATGTTATTGGTTCTGCATGGGAAAAAAGATTGTGCATGTGCTAAAGGCCTTAGTAAATCAGGCCTGAACAGTACCATCCTGCTGCCAGTAGGGGCGCAATTTTGGGAAACGCTCCTATGGGTCGTAAATCAGAGAAAATGAGAATAATCGACCTATTTGAGCGTATGGTTGGAGGACAGGTTGTGTCCATGGTACAGCATTTCACTTCATTGCCATGAAAAAAAAAAAAAAAAAAAAAACTGGGGTTGCTTTTGCGGTATCTACCCAAGTCATCATCCATTTACAGTGTCAGGCATTGTTCAATGAATTCTGAAGCATTTGGCTGACTGTACAATATAGCCCTATGCAATCAAGAATTCCTCCTCCAGCTATGTCAGCAGTCACAACTCAAGAAAATAAATACAAGGGAATGAGCTCAACTGGCTGCCATACATGCTGACGCATGACTACAGCTGCCCATGATATGCTTCAGATCATGGGCAGTTCCTTACCCTCTCCATACTCTTCTCCTCTCATCTTTCTGCTACAAGTTTATCTTCGTCTCATATGTCCAGAGGATGTTGTTCCGAAACTACACAAACTTTTTATTTTTATTTATTTAAATTTTTTTTTTGGCATTTTTGATGTTTTGAGCCTTACCTTATGAGCCTTTACTTCATGAGATTAGGCCTCTGTATTTATTCTGGTGAAGACTTTTCTTCATTGCTAAGATTGACACTCCTAAATGTTCCCCGCAGAGTGTTATTCATCTGGCTAACTATTGTTTAGGTGTTTTCCTGAACCAGGGATATAATTCTGTCATCCACCACAGTTTTCATCTGTGGTCTTCCTGGCCTTTTTGTATGTCTGAGCTCACCCTTGCATTCTTTCTTTTAATAAACGTACCAAGTTGCTCACTTGGTCACACCTAGTCATTTTTTTTCCTCTGGTGCGATTGTTTTGATTTTCCAAACTACAATGGCTTGCTTTCTAGTAATAGCTTGGCAGTGACAGCTCTTTGGATTTCATAACAGGAGTTAACAGCAACAGATTTTGAATTAAACACTGGAAATCAACAGTAGACCTTTCATGTGTTCACATGTAAACTACATTATTAGAGAATTAAAAACACCTTCCCATGGAACAGCTGAGCGACCTTTGGGTCCTTTAAAAAAAAGGATGCTGTAGTTCCTCCATGGCCCGCTTAATATCACTGTGTATATCATCAAGTTAAAGCTGCACTTTGGGTTCATATTCATTGACTAATTTTGACTTCAATGTGTTCTGGTTGAAACATACAATAATACAATAATAATAATGTTGTCACTGACTAAATATTTATGGACCTCACTGTGCATACATACATATATAGGCATACATCTTGATTCCAAATCCAAGAAGTATTGTATAAAAGTTTTATTTAACACATACTGCTTGTGATTCTCTGTGTGCGTTTGTGTTTCTGTGTTTCCAGAATGTGTTCATACAGAAACCTCCCATCCCCGAATACAAAGTGGCCTCCATTCAGAAATCTCGCTTCATCCTGCTCCACTATGGCACCTTCAAGGCAGGCTGGGATTGGCTGATTCTGCTAGCTACCTTCTACGTGGCGGTTACTGTGCCCTATAACGTCTGCTTCACTGTTGGGAGCACCCGGGAGGAACGAAGTTCTGCCCACCGCAGCCCTCCCAGTGTCAGTGACATCCTGGTGGAGATCTTGTTTATTTTGGGTAAAGATGTTTCATGAGCATATGCTCACCAATACAAATTCATATGCCTGCATACATGCGTACATACATAAGCACATGTGCTTACAGTATATGCTAACACACAGATGCTTCCTGGTGATTGCATTTGGTACTGATTCTTTTTACTTACATTAGTTTGTAATTACATGTGAATTCTATTATGGAAATAGCAATGAAACACTGAGTATTTGTACCTAAAGAGAAACCAGAAGGGAAAAGTAATATGAGCCAATGATCTGTTTGCAGTCATTTTTAATGGTAAGCATGATCTGAAGCTTCCAGTTTTCTTGGGCTTTTGGTGAATATTTGGCGTAGCGATTTAAAATGGATGACACATTCAGTGCAGCAGTTTTATGGGTGTTTAATGTTCGCTGTCTCTGGGCAGGGAGCGGGAGGGAGGATGGGAGAGCAGTGGTAAATTGTGTGTTAGATGTGCCACTGCGCTTAGGGCTCTGGCCTCGCTTGCTTCCAGACATCGTGCTGAATTTCCGCACGTCCTACGTGAGCACTTCGGGGCAGGTGGTGTACGACGCGCGCTCCATCTGCGTACACTACGTCACCACCTGGCTGTTCGTGGACCTGATCGCCGCCCTGCCCTTCGACCTCCTCTACGCCTGCAACATCAGTGTGGTGAGCGTCCACTGTACATGGAGCTCTCTCAGCTGTACGAATCACAGCCCTTCAAAATCGTTTTGCGGTTCCCATATGTTGAGTTCACCTTTTACATCTGCAAGAAAAAGGCGCTGATAAAGACGCATTGCGCATTACATGGGCAATAAATTTATGTGTTTAATCTTGGGCTTGGAGTTCAAAAACAAGGTTTAATTTAGTAAAAGAGATTGAGCTCTGTTCAACATCAATGGTAAAGCAATTGAAGGCAGATTGAAACACATAGTGAAACAGGGAATAGACGTGGAGGTGGGTGCGTGAGCAGTGGAATCTGCTGACGTAAGGGAGTAGACGCACATGACAGTTTATATACACGGAAAAAGCAGATTAAAAGAGTTAGGCAGAAGCACAAGGGATTGTTTGAAAATTCCTCGAGTGAAAATGTGTACTAGAAATTGGTTTATAAATAAATCCTCAATGTGTTATTTTTGATGATTGCTGTGAAATATGCTGATGATTATATCTCTGCATATTTTAATATGCATATGTACCGTAAGATTCAGTATTTTCTAGTATGTAAGGGCCAACTATGTTAGTTGCATTAAAATGGATTTTTAAAAAGGATTAAAATGGTCCCATGATCAAATGTCAGTTTTGTTATCACACTTAATTACACTGTAAAACTGTGGAACATGTGACATGTTAATAATCTAAACACCAGTGTGTAAAAGCTAAATGCCTGGTGATTATTTTTGTAAATAGGTGTTCTCATCCAGAACACTGATGTTTATTGGATGTTGCGATCAAGGTTTTACAGATTTGATAAGTACACTTTTAAAACTGCATCAAAACACTGTGACATGTTTAAAAAGTGTTACAAAAAAGTGTATAGCATAGGTTCAGAACTTGAACATTTGATTTTACATCGTATGCGCTTCGGAATTTTGCTTTTACAGAGAAGTGTGCATAAATATGCATGGTATTTCAAATGGTGTCTGTCTTCCAGAAGCAAGCCCAGGTCCTGAGTCTTTACTCTACCATTAAATGAGAGATACGCAGAGATACACATCCCTCTGACCTCTGACCCCTGACCTGGCCTGTGCTCTCTCTGTGTGCAGTATTTTGGCGTTCACCTGCTGAAAACCGTTCGTTTGCTGCGCCTGCTGCGACTGATGCAGAAGTTGGACCGCTACTCACAGTACAGCGCCGTGGTTCTGACCCTGCTCATGTCCATGTTCGCCCTGCTGGCTCACTGGATGGCCTGCGTTTGGTATTTCATTGGTCGCCGGGAGATTGAGATCCACAGCCCTGTCACCTGGGACACCGGTGAGGCCCTGCCCCTTCCCTGAGTTACATCATTATTTGCATTTAGTCTCTTCGTGAATCACATCAGACTGTATCACAAATTCGATGTATTACTGACATTAATCAACATCACATTCTGCAATTTACGATGAATTCATCGCATACCCTGCTCTTGTGTAATTTGTTGCATCATGCCATGTTGCATGATAAATCTAAGAGCTCTTAAACTATGTTTAATAGACCCTGGGCCTCATTTATAAATCATACATACCATCAGGAAAGATACATTCGCCACTTTCACCTGTGGATTAGGAAGTTGTAAAAACAAACTTCATTTCAAAAGCACGTTGAATTAATTGGCCTGTGCACATTTGCAAGATTCAAAACAGATTTTTATTTCTAAATTAAAAACTGCAAGCAGTTTCTTGTGCCCACTACTTTAAAAATTTAAATATTTTTGACAATACACTTCTTATTTCACGTGTATGTTTTATTGTTGTACCCCCGCTACAAAGTAAGCGGGGGTATATAGCGGCCCGCCCGTCCGTCCTTCCGTCCGGGGTCATATCTCAAAAACCGTTGGAAATATTTCGACCAAACTTTGTACAATCGTGAACCATGTCACAAACTACGCATCCAGTCATTTTCAGCTTTCTGGGATGTCAATTTTCTGACGTTTCCATGGAAACGTCACATTTTGTACTTTATTCTATAGTGGACAATGGGGACAAGTTTTCTCGGAAACTACTACACCTAGATGAATGAAATTTTGTTTGTAGGTACTCTGACGATACTCTGAAAGCGAGTTCGAAACCCAGTTCGAAAATTTATTTTTTACGGAGTTATTGCCCTTGAATCTTTGATTCGACTTAGTGCAAAAATCCGCCGGGATGCATCAATGGGGACAAATTTTCTCGGAAACTATTACACCTAGATGAATGAAATTTTGTTTGTAGGTACTCCTGACGATACTCTTGAACGAGTTGAAACCCAGTTCGAAACTTTATTTTTACGGAGTTATTGCCCTTGAATCTTTGATTCGACTTAGTGCAAAAATCCGCCGGGATGCATCAATGGGGACAAATTTTCTCGGAAACTATTACACCTAGATGAATGAAATTTTGTTTGTAGGTACTCCTGACGATACTCTTGAACGAGTTCGAAACCCAGTTCCGAAACTTTATTTTTTACGGAGTTATTGCCCTTGAATCTTTGATTCGACTTAGTGCAAAAATCCGCCGGGATGCATCAATGGGGACAAATTTTCTCGGAAACTATTACACCTACATGAATTAAATTTTGTTTGTAGGTACTCCTGACGATACTCTTGAACGAGTTCGAAACCCAGTTCCGAAACTTTATTTTTTACGGAGTTATTGCCCTTGAATCTTAATTCAACTAAGTACGAAAATCGACAGGGAGGCATCAATGGAGACAAGTTTGTACACTAAATGGACCTTTTTGGTACTTGATTTGAATATGACTGCATATTACATTTCCATAGAAGCGTTATTTGCTATTGACATTCATTGAGCGACAAATGGGGAGCGGGGGTACGTGAGCTTTGCTCGCTTTTTTCTTGTTATGGAAGCTACACACATTTTCATAAATTAGACTCCTGATCAGATTTTAGTGGAGAGGGAAATTGCATTAAATTCATATGGTTGGATTCAGGCAAATAACAATTAATTTTAACTCTTTGCATTGCAATCAAACTAGCACATAATAGTAGTATACATATTCCAGTGCTTATATACTAAACTGGTTGTAGACCAGCTGAGTAATTAAGATAGTGTGAACTCCCTCGTCCACTGTCATTGTTTGTCATCACCTGTCGTCTGTTAGCAATTTGACCCGTAACCTCCAGCTGTCACAAATGTTGATCAAATTTGAAAAATTTCACACCTCATCTGTAGCACATAAACTACTTTGAGATTGTATTTCAGCACTGCTCCTCCAAAAGTGGTCGTGGCAGGGGGGTCAGATGGAAAAACTACTGTTGCTCATTTTATACCTTTGTAATACAGGCAAAGAGCTGAAACTTGGTATATTAGTAGAGTACAGAGTGTCTCAACATATAAATAACACATTTTGATGTGTTAAAAAAAAATGGCCGTTTTGTGACCTTTGACATTCCTTCACCCATAGACACCTATTTAAATGACTTGTAACCTTTAGCGATCACAATTATCGATCAAATATGATGAATTTTTGCATACAACATCTTTAGGACATTAACTAGTTTGGCATCTCATTTTAGCCTTGTACGCCACTCCCAAATGTGTGTGGCAGGATGGGAGACCAGTCGAGTGTCAGGTTTACTTGAATCTTCAGTTCTCTTACAGTAGCAGAACCTCAAATACTGGGCAAATAGCATAGCGTATATTTTCCACATCACTCTGTTGGATGGGTCGTTTCCTTATACTTGAGATAAAATTGGGAATGTTTTACCTTCATTACAGTTTACAGGCTGGCTGTCAGGCTCAATACTCTGATCAATTTGCTGTGGTCTGCCTCATACCTGCTGGTGTGGATTTTCAGTGCTACCACAAACAGCTCAGAATCAGGGTTCATGCTGCTCTCCGATTATGGCCAGAAATGAATCAACCTAAAGTTTGTATGTGTGTGTGTGTGTGTGTGTGTGATCCGTGTTTACCTACCTTTATGGGGACAAAATGTTCCCATAAGACATGGATTTCCAGATTTCTTTATCCTTATGGGGACATTTTCAGGTCCCCATGAAAAAATTGAGCTATTTTAGGGTTAGGGGTTATGGTTAGGGTCAGGGTTCGGGTTAGGGTTAGGTATGTACTGTTGAGGGTTAAGGTCAGGGAAAGGGGTTAGGGAACGAATGCAAGTCTATGGAATGTCCCCACAGGACATGAAAACCCAACGTGTGTGTGTGTGTGTGTGTGTGTGTTTGTATATACGTGCGTGTTTGTGTGTGTAGCTGTCAATTTCTGCTCCTTGACATGATAACCACTCCGTGCTTCAGTTTAAAAAATGGCCCATAAAATCTGGTCAGACCACACAGCCAGTTTCTCTCCATCTCTCCGCTGCTATCAAGTGGCTGGCATCGCTGCCTGTGTCAGATCCCTGTTGATGTAACTCTGTCCTCATCTATTAGAAAATAAAGAAGCATTTTTGACAGATGGAATTGGTGTGAGTTTTACTGCTTCCAATTAGCAAGGGAACTATCGCACGTTTTTCCAGAAGAATGTCAGGGCTAGAAATTGTATTTTTAATAAGTAAAGATGTGACTATGGTCTAAAGCAGAAGCCGTTTGTTTTGATTCCCTGTTCACCTGAGACATAACTTACATCATGGCACATTTGAATATATTTATTTATATTTTATCAGTAGGTTTCATAAAAATGTCTAGTTGTTTTCAGAAACACGGACATCTTTTCTCATTTGCGGTAACAGTTTTTTCTTTTACATTTTCTAAATAATGCAGGTTTGAAATCTGGAGCCAGTATCATGCGGCACAGTGATTAATTGTGTTATAGTTGCATAAAAACACACACACACACACACACACACTCTCTCTCAGACGTACGCACACCTGCGCACACACACTGACACATAAACACTTCCCCTCAATCTCCCGCCCTCAGGTGCCATAAATCTATCAATTGTTTCTCAGGTCGTAGTGTCTTCACCTTGGATAATGGTGAAAAATGGCTTCCAGACTGCGCATTATGTGATGGATGGCGTGGAAAGTCTTTGCCTCTTGGGAGGCACATAATCGCACATCCCTGAATGATTATATCTGTAAGAAAGGAAGAACGCGTGTGAGGATGGTGTGTGAGGGAAGAAGTGAGTCACAGAGAAAGGATGTTCTTGTACTTGGTACAAAGTGAGAACTAGAATTTTTTTTTTCATACAGACTGAGGACATTATTAAGAAGTAAGACATTTTCAAGTATCCTCACAAATACAAAGGCAAATTGTGACTTATTAGTTAAGGTTAGGGGTAAGTTTTGAATTAGAGATAGTTTAAGGTTACGGTAAAGGTTTGGGTTAGCCATACGTTGTTTATTGTTAAGATTAGGGAAAGGCTGTAGAGACTCATAAAGAATGAATGGAAGTTAATGTAATATCCTAACAAAGATAGAAGTACAAAGATGTACACACTCATCCCAAACTGCAGTAATATTATGGATGAAAGTTTTGAAGTTCCCCCTATCCTGTCACTAGGTGCACTGCCAATTAGCCAGTACAAGCCATTTCAAAATCTGACCTTTATGACATCACAATGGGGAGAGGTCACCCAGAATGATGAAGGAACTGACTAAGTGGTTGGCTGAAGTTGATCATTCCTACTTGCCTTTTGGTGGCATTTCCCCAAGTGATGTCACAAAGGAACAGATCTTGAAATAACTTGTAATGACTAAATGGCTATGCACCTCGTGACACGATTGGCTATATCAGTAAATATCAGACAGCATAGCGATGTTCTCTGTTAACAAACAGTGGCGTCAAAGTTGTACATGCACAGTTTGGCAGTTGGCAGGAAGCGTGATCGAGACATAGCCTCTTGGAAAGTAGCCTCTTGGTTCTTTGCTTAAAATCCTCGAAAACGTGATTCCTGAACCCTAATCAAACCAGTTGGTGCAAACTGTAACGCAACAAGTGACTGGCCTTACTATTTTAGATGTTTTATTGAGTACATATATAGACGGAGATCTACTAGTGTAAGATAAACCTTTTTTTGCCAACCATGTAGCTTCAGGCCATCACCGTGCTTGACAGCCACAAGGTATCGCTCTATTTGCTGACTTTCTACCCTCAGCTAGGTATGCAAGCCTCCACCTTTCTTCTGTTTGCTGCCTCCAGCTTTTTCGCTGCCTGCTGCTGTTAGCTCTGCCTGCTAGCCTTTAGATCTGTTCTGCCTGCTAACCTCCAGCTACCTATCCTGCTGAGGAACCTTCAGCTTTCAGTCCTGCCTGCTAGCTTCCAGCTACTAGCCCTGCCTGCTAGCCTCCAGCTACTAGCCCGACCTGCTAGCCTTCAACTACTGGCCTTGTCTGCTAGCCTCCAGATCCTAGCCCTGCCTGCTAGCCTCCAGCTAACAGTGTTGCCGACGAGTCTGCAACTTTCAGCTCTGCCTGCTAGCTTCCAGCTGTTGGCCTTGCCTGCTAGCTTTCAGCCACTAGCCCTGCTAACAAGCCTTCAGTCTTCATTTCTGCCTGCTAGCCTCCAGCTGATAGACCTGCCTGTTTGTATTCACCTCTCAGTTCTGCTTGCTAGCCTTCAACTGTCAGCCCTGCTGTTGGCCTGTAGCTACCAGCCTTCCCTACTAGCCTTCAGCTTTCAGTCCTGCCTGCTAGCCTCCAGCTAGTAGCCCTGCTTGCCAGCCTCCAGCTACTAGCCCTGCTTGTTAGCCTTCAGCTACTAGCCCTGCTGCTCAACTTCATTTAATAGCCCTGCGAACGACCCTACAGTCTTCAGCTCTGCCTGCTAGCCCCTCTTTGGACCCTCCAGTGGAACAGTGACTCTTGATTATATTTATTTATTTATTTATTTATTTATTTATTCTACTAGTCTGCTATTTTTGCACAGTTATGCACTTATAGCATCACTTGCTTAAATTCAAATGTGAGTTATGCACTTCCTTTTCTGTTGGAGGTGAAATCTTGTGACCTAGCAGTATATTGACTGTGAATAACTGGGGAACTTGTGGGAGGTGGAGTGATTGTTTCTCACTTTTTAGTCTGAGACCCACTCTTCTTCCCAGTTTTTGCTCTCAACTAAACAGCATTTATCCTGGCATCATGTATTTCTTTATTTTCTTGTTACTTGTACAGTGCAGCCCTGGATTAGATGAACTCAGTAGGGCCAACAGGGAGAATGATTTCACTATGTTGTACTCTAGTCAATTCTCAATTTCTCCAACAAGACTTCATGAGTCATGGCATAAGTCAATCAGTCTATGTCACCTACAGAAGAGCTACCACTTGCAAGTGCAAGTGAATGAGATCTTGTATCTTCAGAGTTTACTATTGTTAAATGACCATTTTATTGTCTCAGAGAATTCTTTCTCACAATTCATAGGAGACAGTGGTAATGATAAATTATTTTGTGTCAAGCTAAAATTGCATTGTATGATTATGCAGATTATTGATGTTGTCTGGCAATGTTCAGCCCAGTCCTGGGCCTGCCACCACTTTGCAATGCTTACCCACTCCCTCAGATTTCAAAAGTAGAGCCGGCCTTGGTTTTATACATTTAAATGTTAGAAGCCTGGTGCCAAAAATTGATATGATCAAGATCTGGGCAAATACTACCAACGCTGATATAATGATTCTATCTGAAACCTGGCTTAAGAAATCGATACCTGATGAATTGATTGCTATTGAGGGCTACAAAGTCTACAGAACCGATCGAGTTGGTAAAGGAGGTGGGGTTGCCATATATGTAAAATCTAAGTTCATAAGCTCTGTAACCCTGTAGCTTACCAAAGCTAAACAGTTTGAAGTTTTGGCAATTAAAGTGGGCATTTCAAAGGATACTCATATCACTGTGGTTGGCTGCTATAGGCCCCCGTCTGCTTCAAGGGATTCTCTGCAATCTATTTCAGATATTTTACATGAAATGAATGACTCTGAATTCATCCTTATGGGTGATCTAAATTGGGACTGGCTTTCAGGAACCTCAGATTGCTTGAAAGAAGTATGTGATGCCTTAAATTTGGTGCAACTTATCAATGAACCAACAAGACGAAATCCCAAAGCACAAAATAAATCTACTGCGCTTGATTTAATTATAACGAATACAGTTCATAAATACACCTCAACAGGTATATTTTGCAATGATGTTAGTGATCATTCTGTAATTGCTTGTGTCAGAATTCAAAAAAATTCCAAAGGTTAAACCCGTCTCATTTTTAAAAGACATTTTAAAAAGTTTTGAACAGCAGGCCTTCCTGCATGACCTGTACTGCAGTGATCTTAGCAGAGTTTCTCTGATTTCAGATGTTGAACTGGCATGGGAATATTTTCATTCAATTTTCCTTTCTATCGCAAACAGACATGTACCAATCAAGAAGTTTAGGGTTAGTGGTAGGGACAATCCTTGGTTCTCAGACAGTCTCTCAGAGCTAATTTGTTTAAGAAATAAACTGTGGGCACGAGCTAGATTTTCAAACTCCCCTGCTGATTGGACAGCATTTAGATACCTACGGAATAAGTGTACATTAATGATTCGAAAGTCCAAATCTGAGTTTTATCTGAAGTCGGTTACAGAGAACTTAAATAATCCCTCAAAATTTTGGAAAACAATTAAATCCTTGTCCTGTACACATGTGGCTTCAAGCCTCCCAGAACAAATTCTCGTTGGTTCTGAGGAAGTAAAAGATGAAGCTGCCATGGTAAATCAGTTTAATGAACACTTCATTCGGGCTGGCTGCGTATTTGATATTCAGAATGTAAACTTATCTGTCCAATGTTCTGCCATTCCAGCAGCTGATGAAAACTTGGATTTGTTTGATTTTAAACCTATTTCAGTTTTACAAGTTCATAAAAGCTCTGAGAGGCATTGATCACAAAAGTCTGCGGGTCCAGACAATCTGGATCCTTATCTCCTTAAGGTGGCAGCTGATATTATTGCTGAGCCAATCACTCATATTTTTAACTTGAGTCTTCTTTCAAATTCCATCCCTAAAATTTGGAAAGCTGCCTATGTTCTCCCTCTACTTAAAGGTGGACACCCCTCAGAGATGAATAATTACCATCCTATTTCCAAACTCTCAGTCCTGGCTAAGATCCTTGAATCCCATGTAAATTTACAGTTAAAACAGTTTTTAGTTGATAACAATATTTTAAATGATTTTCAGTCGGGTTTTAGAAGTGGCCATAGCACTCTCACTGCAGGTACAATCGTGACAAACGATATCATTGGTGCCCTGGACAGAAAACAGCATTGCGCTGCCTTATTTGTTGATCTCTCTAAGGCATTTGATTCAGTTGACCATGGACTGTTACTAGACAAACTAAGAACTGTTGGTTTCAGTCCTCAGGTTGTAAAATGGTTCAAAAATTACTTTATAGATCGTACTCAGTGTGTTTATGCAGAAGGCCATAAATCTGAATTTCTTGAGATAACTAAAGGTGTCCCTCAGGGATCTATTCTGGGGCCTATTCTGTTTTCTATTTTCATAAATGATCTCGGTAAAGGCATTCAAGCAAAAATTCATTTATATACGGATGATACAGTTATTTACACCCATGCCCCCTCTATAGTAGGGGCAGTGCAAGAACTTCAGGCCGCATTTCAGACATTACAAACTACATTAATTAGCTTAAAGTTGATTTTAAATACTCAGAAAACAAAGTTTATGGTCTTCACAAAAGCTCGCATGCAGTTACCAGGTGATTATAGCATTATTACATCTGAAGGGAAATCCATTGAAAGGGTTTCCTCGTACAAGTACCTGGGTATATGGATAGATGACAAACTCTCATTTAATGTTCATATTACTACTCTCATCAGGAAGCTTAAAATGAAGATTGGCTTTTATTTTAGAAACAAATCTTGCTTTACTTTCAATGCTAAGAAAAACTTGTGGAGGCTACTTTCCTGTCTATGATTGACTATGGTGACATATTGTATATGCATGTAGCCTCCTCCATCTTACGTAACCTTGATTCAGTGTACCATGCATCTCTACGTTTCATTTCCAATGCAAAGTCCCTTACTCACCACTGCATTCTTTATGATTTGGTCGGCTGGACATCATTGACCATTCGCAGACAACAGCACTGGTACATTTTCATCTAAAAAGCAATATTGGGCAAATTTCCAACCTACCTCTGTAACCTTCTCTGTGTTAGCTCTGGTAGTTACCAGCTTCGCTCCTCTAAGTGGTTACTTTTCAATATACCCCGAGTTTTAACTGATTTGGGAAAAACTGCATTTTCCTACTATGCACCGTGGGCTTGGATCAATCTGCAGAAAGATCTTAGATTAGAAACACACATATCCATTGATAAATTTAAGGGCATCATAAAGAATATGGTGACGAAGACATGTGCTTGTTTCTCTTGAGAGGTCCACTATATTTTGACTGTTTTAATAGTTGTTCTTGTTTTTTTTTATGCTCTACTTGTTATATTTTAACATGTTGTGATTGGCTGTTATCTTGGCCAGGTCTCTCTTGTAAAAGAGATTCTGAATCTCAGTGGGACTTCCTGGTTAAATAAAGGAAAAATAAATAATAAATAAATAAATAAAACATTGATGTCATCGTGAACATCGCAGTACCTGCTTTGTGGATGCACTCTGGGCTGGCATGTGCTGCTGACTGCACCCGTGCTAGATACGCATGCAGCTCGTGTCTCAGTCTATGCTGGCAGCAGCTTGATCGATCAGGTGTTTGCCGTGTGTCTGCATTAGCCGCTCTCCGGCTGCACGCTGTTCAGCTGCTGTATAGTGGCGGGACAGGAGGGAGCAGCTCAGAGAACAGGGCTCACGCCTGTCAGACTTAGGCATTACCGTAATGAGACCAACACTGTAATACAATGGCCTCCTCTTTATTACTGTTACAATTGTGCACAGGGCTGCACTGCTCATTCCAAAGATTTTCTAAAGCTACTCTCTCAAAATGAGCTGGTAAGAATGCTGACATATCAGGGCACATAATTTTTCTGGGGAGCCTTCTTTTCTCCTGCCTCCCCTTGTATCTGTTCATCCTCTTCCTCTCCTGTCTGTGAGCCTTTATGTTACCTTCCATTACCCAGACCTCCTGGAAGCTCTCTGGCCATCCTGCGTGACTTTCCAATGATGGGACACATCTTCGGGTATCAAGTCAAAGCCTCCTAAATTGAGACATGAGGTCATCTGCTCTACTTCTAATGTCCCAGGGAGACAGCAGTGTGGAGAGTTGCCTGGGGAGCTGCCTAAATTCTATTCATTTCCAAAACTTCTCAAACTAGTTTTCTGATGTGGTTCTGCAGTCCACGGGCAGGGACATCCTGTTTTCCTGTATCAAGCTGAGGAAATGGTTTCAGCACCAAGGACAGCAGCTCCAAGTTGGTTTCAGCAGGAATCTTACGGGGTGACTTTTACCTTGAGAAGATTCAGCAGCAGAGAGGACCAGTGCTTTGATAAACATACATTTGAAGAGTTTGTTTCCAAAAAACAATATGTCCATTTCACTCCTTTTGTGTAAATCAGCTTTTTCTATGGTGGCGCTTATTGCATTTTATAGAAAAGTGCAAACTATGACCATGAAAAAATACACCTTATAGCACGAATTTCTGAAAATGGATTTTTGCACCATGTGTAAGATGCATAGGGCTGTTGCTTTATGGCATTATTTGTGGTGTAACGACGCCCGATACAGTATCGTATCACAATACAAAGCCTCCAATACGATACATCGATTCGGAGGACGTGTATCGGGATACAGAAGGCTTTTTAAAATAGTCCACAAATTTTCATAAATGCAGAAATTGCAACATTTTCTATCGCTTTAAATGAAAACGTAGTGACCTGCCTCATATTCCACGTGGTTGCATCGCTCCAAGTGCAATTTGTTGAAGTGTTGTTTCAACTTGTTTGAGGGTAAGTTTCCAGACTTCAAGTTAACTACTTATGATAAGTAGTTTGAAATATGACTGTTTCTTCTAGTGAATAGTAGTGGAGATCTATTCAGCTTTTATCAATTTTTTTAAGTTGAAGACATTGACCTGAACAGTAAACACACAGTGGTACCTAAAGGTAAACTAACTGTATTCCTTTGTTTTAATAAACTTCAAAAGCCTTGTCTTGGGAAATCTTTCAGTGTTGCTGCTTACTTGCAAGTAGAAAGAAAATCAGCAGTAAAATCATTTTCAGTGTATCGGGATATGTATCGTATCGTGACCCCACTGTATCTTTATACCTCCTCGAGGCATTATCTCAATTTTTGTAATTTTGGCACTTATTGAGTTTTAGAAACAAACTCTTCATTTGTAGTTCATTTATTTGTGCTATATATGCATTTGTGTACACACACAGATGGGTGACAAATTAATGGAAAAATCAACATTAAAAGTCTTCCTCAGGCGTTCTGCCTCCACAAGCTGCTAGATCAGTTTTAACACACCTTAGCACAGAGTCTACTTGTATAACACTTTACTGGAGCAATGGGGTACCTTTTTTTCCAAAAGATTTTATCTTATTTGGTGTTTTAATGATGGTGACGAAGAATGCTGTCTAGAACATTCAAAAATCTCCCATATATGTTCAGTTGATTTGAGATCTGGTGACTTAATATGTTTATATGCTTAGGATAATTTTCATATTCATGAAACCGTTCAGTTACCACTTGTGCCCAGTGGGGCTGGGGCTATTGTCATCCTGGAAGCGACGACTCCCATCATGGTAACAGTGCTTCATCATAGGAGATATGAAGGTGAATAACAGAATAACTCTGCATTGATTTGCAGTGACCCTTCCACCTTTAAGGGGACGAGTCGACCCAAATCATGCCAGGAAAATGAACCACATCTGCATTTGTAATAATCGTCCACTATTATTCAATTTTGTTTCTTTTAATTTATCACCGGTGTGTATATGCATGCAAACTTGCAGTCACGCTCAACTCTGGCTTTTGAGTTGCTCGACTAATTATGAAATAACGTATTTACTGGATGGTGAGCACCATAATTAATTGAGCAGTGACGTATTTTTATGTTGGGTCTGCACTCTGTGACTTTGAGTTTGAAAGGATACAAGGACAATGAGGTTTAGGAGCGAACAGTCAAATTTAATTTGAGAGTGTTTTTATCCATATTGGATTAAACATTCAGAAATGACAGCATTGTTTGTACAAAGTCCTTCACCCCGTTTCTGGGCATGCCAAAGAACATTGGACGGCGTAACATAATGCATAAAATGTTATTACGTTATTCTACATTTGGTTGCATATCCTTTAACTGAAATGGCTGCTTGAAGTCTGTGATGCACTGTCATGACCAGATGCTGGGTATCTACCCTAATAATGCTTTGCCAGGCCTGTACTGAAGCCATTTTCAGTTCCAGGAATGATGTCCAGACTGGGAATCACACGCAGAGGCAGATTACAATCCAGTAGTAAGAAATATAGATAGATAGTATAGTAACAGTGGGATGGAGTCTAGAAGAAGAAGGCGCAGTTCAGTTCAGATGTTGTGGCCGACGCAGGGCAAAGCCAATCTCCGCCCTGTGGCTTTCGAACATGGCTGTCAGATGGAGTGCACAGCGCCAGAGGCAGGATGGAGTAGCTTGAGAGGAACTTGGTTCCAATCCTGGTGACCACAGAATGATTGGGAGCTTGTTGCTTACAAACTGGACAGAGAAACTTGGCAGAGGGTTAACAAGAACACTGTCCCAATCCTGGACCCTGAATTAGGTTTGACAGCTTGTTCCTATTAACCCTCAAGCGACCAAGTGTTTTCAGCGACTAAACTGACCGAGTGGGGTCATAAATGACCCCGCTGTGTTTTATGCAAAAATTTTATTTTTAATGACTATTTTTAAGTTCATCACATACACACAGCTTCATTTATGTATGGCTGATATAAGTAAATGATCAAATGCAAAAAGTTAAGCATTTTGATTAATTTTTATGAATGCCAAGAATAATGGAAAGTTGTGTGGGGTCGTTTATGACCCTAAAAAATGTACATGTTTTTTGAGTTTATGGGCATTGATTTTTGGCAATGGTCAATTTTTATTCACTAACCTTGCCTATCAGAACCAGAATAACATGGTTTGCAGCTGTATGTACCCTTGCCAAGGAAGTTATGTTTTCATTTGTTTTTGTGTGTGTGTCTATCTGTCAGTCACCAACTTTACCCCAAAAACTAATGGTGCAATCTGCGTCAAAATTTACATAGGGGTCATTATTGGTCCAAGGACAAAATTGCTAAAATTTTGTCTCATCTGAGCTGAGCAATATAAAACTAAAAATATTTTTGAATTAAAAATTGACGTATTCGCCAGATTATCGGATTGAGTGTTTTTTGTCATTCGATGGATGGTATGTGGCCCCTCAGAGGACACATTTTCTATCTCTAGAAAATGTCATAATAATAAAAATAATCATAATAATTTGATTTGGATGAGGTATGGCGCCTTGGAGTTCTTTTTTGTCGACTCAAAAAAACTGTATCTCTGGGGTCATAAATGACCCCACACATCTTTCAGCTGTCCTTGACACAGAAATAGGCCAATTCCTCTGAAAATCTATGAAAATTCCTTGGAGGAACAGCTTGACAAACTCATTGAAGGAAACATTTTTCTCATTTAAAATATTAAAACAGCACATAGAAATTTATGTCTGGGGTCATAAATGACCCCACTCGGTCGCTTGAGGGTTAAACAGGACAAAGGATCAGTCTTGAACTGGGTAAACTTGAACGTGGGTCCAATCCTGGACCCCGAGTTAGGCTTGGGATCTTGTTCAAATTAACTTGGTAAGGAAGAATGTTTCCGTAAATCACTTTCATTAAAAGTTACGTTGAACTTTCTAAAGACTAAAAGTTTCTATTAGGAAATACAGCGTGGTCCGAAGCATGAATAAGAAGTTACAATCCAGCGACATGCAACTCAAGCCAGGGGGTTTAAATACATGTCACAGGTACATCAGGCAGTAACAATGAAACAAGAAACAACCGGGAATAGGGGCACACGTGAGACGATAACCAATCAAAGGAGACATGACTTCTAATAGACACGTAAGTTGCTGAATGGGAGGAGACACAGAAGGCATTCACATGTGGGTTGTGATGTCCTGCTTGTTTCAGGGACATTTCGTCTTCAGTTTCCTCCTCAGCATGTAAAATTTGTGTTAAAATGGATTCAGATCCAGTGATTGAATTGGCCAGCAGAGAAAAAAATAGCAAAAATGCGTCTGTCCGACAAATTATGATGCTCACTGTATTTCACTCAAAACATAACATCAGAAGTTCAAGCAGTTATGTGTATTAAAAACATTCAAAAACGTACAGGTTTAAAATATTGTTTAGGTTTTTATTATACCTGTTCTCAAGATAAGGGTCTTTGTTTTGAGTACTGCCCCTAAGCCCCACCAACTATAAAGACAAAATCTACATTGCTAAGACCTTCAGACGGCCCACTCGGCATTCTTAATACTGGAGTTTTTCTGACTCATTTATTTGTCCCGGTAGTTTAAAATTCAAGCTGCTTTCCTTTTATCGATATCAATAATGAGACATGGTCCAGATTAATTCCAGTGACATTTAGTGTTTGGCCCATCTGTTCAAATATTTATTAGCTGTGCAAAATTTGCTTCCATAATGATGCCTCCTCAAGTAGATACGAGCCGAGTGAAGCGCCGCTGATAATCCACCATGAGATCTCTCCCTTAATCTTGATGCAAAAGAAGAGATGGCTCCATGGTAAGTTCCCTTGGGGACAGAATTAGAAGACCATCCCACTTCTTTTATTGACTCAGTTTATGACGTTTCCGCTTTTAAATGATATTCAAATGGGTATATGTTCCCCTCCTTTGGGCTCACTGATGTAGTCTGCATGTATTTATAACCTCTACTGCACATGCTTTTCAGCACCATTTAATTAGTGCTTCGGTGATGGAGGATCAATACTCTCTGGCCTTGGGAATATTGGTAGCAAGGTCTGAAGCTGTAGCACATGATTGTCATTAGGATGCACTTGTCTCTCCTGCATTGTCGGTCACCTTGGATAAGCAGAGAACATATTCAGGTTCAATAAAGCATCAATACCATTGTATTGAGCTTTGACTTCCTTGCTATTAGTCATGAATGTTTTGATCCTTCTCTTTGATAGGCTGGCTGCATGAGCTTGCGAAGCGGCTGGGCACACCCTACTTCCTGTCACCATTGCTGTTTGGAGCGTCAGGCTCGCTGCCTACAGCTCTGTCTGGACCAGGAGCAAACAGCAGCCTCTGGAACATTTCTGGTGTGGGGTCAGCGGGGCGGGACCACTGGAACTCCAGCCAGTGGAACACATCAGCGGCAGGACCGCCCTCAGGACGGGAGCACGGCCAATGGAACGGGTCGGGGGCGGTGCTTGTGGGAGGGCCTTCCATCAGAAGCTCCTATGTGACATCACTGTATTTTGCCCTAAGCAGCCTGACCAGTGTGGGCTTTGGGAACGTGTCGGCCAACACCGATGCTGAGAAGATCTTCTCCATCTGCACTATGCTCATCGGGGGTGAGTGCTGATGTCCAGCCATCTGTTTTTTCACCACCACTGAGCCAAAGCATGGATTTTGCCTGTGAGGAGAATGTTATAGTTGTTTGGACATACCCTGCTGTCCTCCACTGGCGGCATCCTTCTGGTTTAGAAAATAATTTTACAGACATTGTTAACGTCCAGACCGGGAATCAAGCACAGAGTCAGAGGCGCAATCTGACTGATTGTTTATTGACAGCAATATGGTGAAGATTCCTGTCAGTAAAGTAATACAAGATAGTGGCTCCTTATGGTTCATATTTCAGATCATGTCAATCAGAGGGCACACAACTCGTATATATGGGAAATGTCTATTTCTCATATTGTGGAAAAGCCCAATTCACGCTTATGAGAAATGTTTTGTATGAACAATTCTAGCATAAAAAAAATTCAATCTTTAAATTCAAGAAACGTCCATTACTTGTATACCAGCAGAGCCCAGTTTCCACCTACAAGAGATGTTTTGTATTACATTACCCCTAACCCCAATCCTAACGCCGAGCAAGAATAAGAGGAACTGTTAAATCTTTACCATGCCTTCAACGGCTGCAGGGGGCGGGGACTGACAGTTTATTCTTGATAAGTATAATTAAATCATGTATGCCAGAACTATACTATATTTGTTGGTAAGAAATTCAAACGATTTGAGCTGCCGGATAGCTCACTCGGTTAAGGCACTGCGTTGCAGTGCAGAAGTGACTATCACGTTGCGGGTTCGAGCCCGGTCGTACCAACCGGCAGTGGTCGGCAGCTTTTTCAGAGTAGCGCACAATTGGCCATCGCGCTACAGGGTTTCAAATTGGGAAGGGACTGCCGGCAAAGGGAAATAAATAAATAGCTTTGTTCGTTGCTCAAGCGCCTCCTGTTGGCCAGATGGGCGCTCGTCAGGAAGATTCTAAGTCTGTTCATGTCCGGGTATCCTCCGCCCTCGTTCTGAACTTGCGAAGTTTCAACCAATGAGTGTATAAGAAGCAGTGGCTGACAGGCACGTACTTCGGAGGAGAGCCGTGAACTGTCTTCGCTCTCCTGAGTTTGCAGCAAGGTGTCGCATACGAGCAAGCTTTGTATATAGTTCACCAATTGGGCATTCCAGATTCGGGTGGGATTGGAGATGCCAAATTTAAAAAAAAAAAAAAAAAAAAAAATTAAAACGATTTAAACTATAGCTGACTTCAAGCTACAAAAACGGCATTTGTAGTTACTCGGAAATATGCTACTAAATCTCTAAATAGATGGAGTCTTGAAAACAATGGAAAGTACTTCAAAAGTGAACATATTGAGAAGTCTATGGGTAAAATGAATGGGAACTTCTGCCTGTGACACCAGTGTGATGTAGTCAACACAGTACTCAATACAATTCTCGGATCATGAGTATTATCAGTTCTCGCATACCAGAACCATACAATTCTAGGAAAAGAAATGACAGTTTTATGTTGCCACCTTTTGGTATATGAGCAACTGACATTTCTGGTATATACAAGCAGTGCACCTTCTAATTAACTTCATCCCATATTTCAATATTGAAAAACATTTCTATTCATGATTTTTGGAAGCATCTTTGCCTTACTCGGTGGTTTAAAATGTGCCAAAAACTTTCACACCGTACTGTTTGGGAATAGAATTAGCATTGCCATACATGGCTGGACGATGTTTATGGATGACATGACAGAAACCAGTTTGTAAGTGATAATTAGAAGGGGGCCAGACTCTGATCACTGGAGAACAGCTTGTGAGATCGCGACTGCGTGAGAATTGCTCTTCGTGATAAAGTGATGTTTCTTTGTGAGACAGGATCTTAACAAAGCTAATGCTTGCAGCAATCTACCGTAGCTGATGGTATTATAAACCAGCTCTGAGACCAAGTAGATGTAGAATTATACGGCATTATTCAGGCTGAATTTTCACAACATGCAAATTTACAGACCTGATTTGGGATACGAATTCCATGTTGTACGTTGTCTCTGCAGCCCTGATGCACGCTGTGGTCTTCGGAAATGTGACGGCCATTATTCAGCGCATGTACTCACGACGCTCGCTGTACCACACCCGCACCAAGGACCTGAAGGACTTCATCCGCGTGCATCACCTGCCCAAAGCCCTGGAGCAGAGGCTGCTCGACTGCTTTCAGACCACCTGGTCTGTCAACAACGGCATCGATGTGGCAGAGGTGTGTTTGGGCCTGGTCCTGCCTCTCATACCGGTGATGCGCTATTAAACCCCACTACATCATGACAGCTAGCCTCATCCGCAAAAATGCTTTGTGACCAACTGTTTCCAATCGCTCAGATGTTATGAGCTGCTCTAAATTTGTCTCTGTGCCTCTCTGAGGATTTTTCTGTCTTTAATGCTGTCTTTTCCTCTTAACCCCCATCCAAAAAAAATGAAAATATACCCCACACTCTGTATGTTAACCCTCCCTCACTATCCCCAGTGTCCTCTCCTCTTTATGTCTATTATGGGTCACTGCTGTGCCTGCCTCCCCCAGACTTTAAACGACCCCACTCCTCTCCCTCTCCCCTGCTCCATCTTTCATCTTTATGGGCTTGTCTCTTTCACTGCCTCTCTTTCTCTTTCTTTTCCTCCCGCTATCCTCTCTTCCTCCCTATTTCCATCTACTGCAGCCCATCTTTTTTCTCTTTCACGAGTCTGGAGGTGTCTCTGTTCATGTGATCATGCATTCCCCATTATACACAACAGCAGGGATTGGAGGGGTGGGTGTGTGTGTGGGTGTGTGTGAGAGTGTGCGTGTGAGAATGTGTGTGAGTGTGTGTGTAAGGTTGTTTCATGGGTGCTGCACTTGCCAATCCTGGACAAGCTCTTTTATAGGGCCTGGAATCTTCTTTCAGAGCGCAGATATAGCACTGTTCCTACTTTAAAACTCACTTGTTAAATTGATCTTTTTATCATTCACCTATCTCACTCGCTCGCTTCTCTTAACACCTTCTTCTCAATTCTCCTCCTGTCACTCTCTCTCGCCCTCTGTCCTCCCCCTCTCTTATCTCTCCCTGCGGTTTCTCCCCCTCAGCTGCTGAAGGATTTCCCCGATGAGTTGCGAGCAGACATCGCCATGCAGCTCAATAAGGAGCTGCTGCAGCTGCCGCTGTTCGAGTCAGCCAGCAGGGGGTGCCTGCGCTCCCTGTCCCTCATCATAAAGACGTCCTTCTGCGCCCCGGGGGAGTTCCTGATCCGGCAGGGCGACGCGCTGCAGGCTATCTACTTCGTCTGCTCTGGGTCTATGGAGGTGCTGAAGGACAACACTGTGCTCGCTATCCTGGGTATGAAACTCAATTATCTTCCTGTTACACGAGGCCCTACACGGAATACACACACACGCACTATGTGCACTTTAAGTATGGAAGTACTTCATTCAGCTTGGAGACTAAAGAGCACTCAGGCTGCGAAATTTGGACCTGAGCACCATAAGGGTCTGTACCTCCTCTGTGTGACCCGGCAAGCTCTTCCCTGGTGGTTATTTGCTCGGAAAAAAAGCTTCCTGCTTTCCTTGCGAAATTCCACTGTGACTAATTTCTACCGACGCCCCAAGGCCCTGGCCACAGCGCTCAGTCTCATTAAATGTTTGTAGTTCACTTTGCTAATGATGTTAATGAATATGAAAGGTTCATTGAAATTCTCATTGGTCTCCTAATGCTAGCACTGCAGTGTGCTGATAGCACTGACGCGCACACAAACTCACATGGTCACATGCACACATTTGCGCTGCACACGTTACACACACACACACACACAAACACAGCGGACAGCATCGGCCATCACGGTGTGTGTTGTCAGGACGACCTCCCTCTCTCCTCTACGCCATCTGCCCTTTCCTGCCCCTCCTCCATCATCTGTTCCCTCCATTCTCCCCCTCATCTCGCACTCTGTCACCCTCTCCCTCCTGATGTTCGCCGCTCCTGCATCGCCGCATCGCGGGTAAACACTTTCACGCTCGGGCCGATCTAGAGCAGTCGCTGCCTGCAGTCAGAGATGATGTACAGCGCTCATGTAACATTTACCGCTCATATATAAAACTCACGCGCGCTGACAGGAAATTTCCTTGTGCTAAACAGGGTGGTGATTAATGTCATTCGCTCTTGGCCTATGGACGCTCTGCTTATTTCCCTTGTTAATGAACGTCTGTTTTATCGACCAAAATCAATGACTTTTTTAATTAGTAGCACATATTTTACCCCTACAGCCAGTATATCAGTGTATACCTCTCTGTATTTGCATGAAAGTGTCTGTGTATATTTTCACCAACACTTCAGCAAGTTAGCCTCATGCTCATCTCACGCTTTTCCAGGTTTGCCCAGCATCTGAGGGAATGTTTTGTACTCTAGGACGATGTCCCTATGTTCAGTTCAGTTTATTGTGGAAATTAGTCTCTTACCATCTTCAGGTAGCACATATACATTCCAAATCTACTTCCTGGCCTCATGGAGCTGACTCATAAAATAAACCAATTTTATGATCATCCTGGGATAAACTCTCAAGGTTGTAAAGTCCTGATTTGATTTCCTGGTATTAAACACTGACAGTCTGGCTCTTTCATTAATCCCATGGCTATAAATGTGAACCTTTTCCCATCAATAATTTGTTCATATTCATACGGTCCCATTGTGTATGTTGTATGAAATGAACATTTTGTTCCTTTTGTGCTATTCCATGGAAATGAACAAAATTTATCAAAGACTTTCTGCAACCATTTAAATTTGATGAGGGTATATGATAGGTAAAGTGTATTAATGAAATAATTTGACCCATAACAGTAAGACCAAAAGGAGACCAATAGCCACATGTTACTCCGCAGTGACCTTCTGATAACACTTCCTACGCAAGTCCTTCATAAATCCTACGTAACTCCTTCATAAGTAATAAATGTTGAACCTCACACATTTAACCAAGACATAAACAGTCATAACTGCCCACGACAAGAGCTGCAACTGTCTCCCTTTGAGGAGTGCCATGTTAAGTGTTTTCCATAAGGCAACGCATGCACAACATATGCTGTATGGCCATAATGTGTTAATTAGTATGCTGACAGATTGTGTGTATTTACCTAAGATACAGAGGCAGCATGTCAGCTGATGCTGTACAAGTGGACCGACGCGCTGCTTTACGCTTCAGGTCTATTTGAGCACTGCTCTGCTGCTCATAATGAAGTGATTAAACACCTGCCCTCTAGGAAAATCCTGAATTCACATGATCTGATTTGTTTAAAGTTATCATTACACGTAAAATTATTTCACGTGTTTCCCTTGGTCAATGACTATTTATGTATACGCTTAAATTTTCGTCAGCATATTTTTTTTTCTGGAAGGAAATAAAAAAATGCAAACTTAGAAAATGTACCTTTTCTGTGTAATTTTGCAGAGATGCTAGTGAAATGTGAATATATGCCATATACAACTGCCCTTCATACAGCCAAAATCACCTTTTCCCTCCAATATTTTTTATTCTCAGTTTTCATGATGCAGAATGATCAAAGATTTGACTTGTGACTTTATCTAAGACAAATGTTCACATTTATAGAATTATTGAAAAAGTTCTCCTGTCTGATCATTATTAATTTTGTCCATGAAAAAAATCCATTTTGAAAGCAACAATTAGTTCAAATCATAGACTGTATAAAAAGATGGACGCAGCACCCGGGTCTAAAAAGTGAGGCCGATGCGGAAATCTCAAAAATTTGCATTATATTTAATGGCCAGCAGATGGCGACGTCCGTGGTTGCAGGAAGAAGTTCAATGCCATTGAAGTCTTATGAGAAAATTACCCTACTTTGCCACCTGATTTATTATTTCAATAATGATTTTCCACATCATTTTATGGTATCTATTGCAAGCTTCAAGTCTCCTTCGATATATTGTGATGTTCATTTTTGTAAATTATGGTCCCAAGTAGACTAGAATAAAGGATAAAGCCAGAATATGCTTTAGGGGCGTGGCTATCCTCTGGTCCTCGTCTGATACGGTCAGATCCAGAGCCACGCTCCTCCCCGGATCTTCAATTTACGGTCTCGTCCAATAGGAATCACATCCGGTTTAAAAATGACAAAATGGTGCTGTTCAAATTGCCAAAATCAAGGCTTCCTAAATGGTATGCTGAAACCAATGGGTAACGTCACAATTGCTCCGTCCATCTTTTTATACAGTCTATGGTTCAAATTTTAGACCACAGTAGGTTATTTTTTCCACTTGTATTTAAAACATGGTGTTTGTTTGCCTAAAATTTTGCTTGAGTCATCAAAAGGGATAATTTCTGATCAAAAACAAAAATTGTTTAAAAAAAATTCAAAATTGTTTGGATGGACCAGGACTCCAGTGAGGAAAGAAATTAAGAAAAATAAAAATAATAAACCAAAGTTTATTTAAGCGAAGATAGTGGTCAGACAGGCAGCAGTCAAAGCCAGGTGGGCAGAATGCTGTACAAAATCGTTATCCAAACATAGTCAAAAGCAGGCAGTCGGCCCAGAACAGACAGGCTTTAACAGGGAAACGGAGCAAATCCAAAAATCAGAAACCTGGACAGAACAGAGTCAATAAAGCAAGCAGGCAGGCACATATGACACTGGGACTGAAGCAACAATGACAAACTAGTGATGACAAACAAAGACAGGAACTTAAATGCACGCAGAAAAACTAGCAAACAGGAATCAGGTGAGGAATTGGGCCCAGAGGAATGAAAGAAGGGAGGGTGAAGAAGGAGACAATAATACTTATTAGAAATTGATTGACAAAACGAAACCAAAACTGATGCAGACAGCCAGAACGCAGGGAAACGAATTAACTGAGATGGCAGAAATGACTCAAACAAAGGAAATGTAAAGAGAAACACGTGATCATGAAAAACAAAGACAGACTCAGAGACAAAGAGAAAATAGGGAAACGAAAATGAAACATGTCAAAAAAAAAAATACAAGACAGGTAACAGATTCCTGACACAAAATCCCCATGTACCTCATATAAGACAGGTATTTTCATGTAGAACAGAGAGGGAACTGTGTTTTATTGCGTTTTATTATTATCTCATTGTATTCAATTCTTTTCTTCTTCATCTGGTGCCCAGAGCATCAGCTTCAAAACTGCTGTACGTTTATAGGCTATCGACTGTATTTCGCCCAAGTCTTACCACAACACAAGCAAACCCAGAAATATTGTGCTGTTTGCTGCTGTGTCCTGTCTGCTGCATATTCTCTAAAATGGAGGTACCTCACACAATTTGCCTATTGGCAGTCATTGACACACTTAACCCTTTCAGCGCCGTGGGCGACTCTAGTTGCCCAATGATGTAGGATATCAAAGTCAGATGCTGTTGAAAACAAGTTGCCACATGATAGGTTTTCAACAGCTCAGGATCACTACATTTTTAATTCCTTGAAAATGTATCCGGCGCTCAAAGGGTTAATTACTGATTTCAATAGTTTTTATTTAAGTGTAGCATGTACGTAAAAAATGCGCGAAAGGTTTTCTCGGCTAGAGTAAACTTCTGCAGTCTGTGCTTCCTCTTATTTCATCAATGGAGCTGAGAAAGAATACTCTACAATAGCTGTTCTCTTTATCTCTGAATGATCCCCCATGAATGAAAAAAAGTTTTCCCTTCTCTGCAAACTTTCCACATGCCTCTGTGAAAGAACAGGAGTTTCATTCTCTGTTCTTTTTTGTGCTGCAATTGTGCTCGTCTGTAACTGTCACCTTGTGTCACTGCAATCAATGCCATCACTGAAGCTCCATTCAGCCTGGAACATGGAGAATCAGAGACTTCTGTCCAATTGATTTTAAAACACTTTTTTCTTTCATTTCCTCTGTAGAACTCAGATTTCCTCCTGCCTCGATTTTACCGGCGCATATTCATAACGTCCTGAGATTAAACTCATCTTTTATGCATGGCAGAAGATTAAAGGGAATAAATTCGGGATAAGAGGGACTTCAGTGGATTCGTATATATGTGATTTTGCGGTGAATAGTAAAAATGCCCAGAAACCTACAGCAGCGTGTTCCCACAGCTCAGCCGCTCAAGTGTGCCTCTCACTCACAGTCCTGTCAGAGAGAGAGAGAGAGAGAGAGAGAGAAATAGATAATCTTAATGAAACTATGTTCTCTATGAATCGTATACTTTTTATTGTACCATAATTTTGCTGTTTGAATGTTTGTCGAATGTTGAAGTCTTATGTATAATGGCCATATCAGTGTAAATTGTGTGGAAACTGTGAAGAGCAGAGAAGGAGTCACACACACACACACACACACATACACACACTCTTTCTCTCTCTCTCTCTCTCACACACACACACACACACACACACACACACTCTCTCTCTCACTCTCTCTCACATACACACACACTCACACACTCTCACCACACTCATAGATACTGCGCACACACTCTCTCCATCTCTCACATACACACTCACACACTCTCTCACACACACATACACTCTCTCTCTCACACACACATAGACACACACTCTCTCCATCTCTCACATACACACTCACACACTCTCTCACACACACATACACTCTCTCTCTCACACACACATAGACACTCACTCTCTCCCTCTCTCTCACATACACACACACACACACACACACACACACGCTCTCACACATATACACAAACACTCGTGCACATACACCCTCTCTCGCAGACACCCACGTACATATGCTGTGGGAAGTGTGCCAGAATAAGGCTGGTTGTGTCTCTGCAGGGAAAGGCGATCTGATTGGTTCAGACTCCCTGATGAAGGAGCAGGTGATAAAGACCAACGCTAATGTGAAGGCGCTGACCTACTGTGACCTGCAGTACATCAGCCTGACAGGCCTGAGGGAGGTCCTGAGCTTGTATCCAGAGTACGCGCAGAAGTTCATCAACGAAATCAAGCACGACCTCACCTACAACCTGAGGGAGGGCCACAAGGCCGAGGCGCGTGGATGCTAATACCGCTAGGCTAAGTACACCGTAGTGCAGCATGCTAACCACATTAAACACAACAGTGCAATGTTAACCATGCAAACACTCTGCTAATTATGCTAACTAGACTACTGCTAACCATGCTAACTAAACTATAGCATGCTAACCACATTAACCCTTTCAGCGCCGCAGGCAACTATAGTTGCCCAATGATGTAAGATATCAAAGCCAGATGCTGTTGAAAACCTATCATGTGGCAACTTGTTAAAAAGAGCTCCTGCAGGGGAGCTCTTTTAAACAAGTTGCCACATGATAGGTTTTCAACAGCTCAGGATAACTACATTTTTAAATCCTTGAAAATGTATTCTGTGCTCAAAGGGTTAAACACAACAGTGCAATGTTAACCACTCAAACATTCTGCTAATCATGCTAACTAGACTACTGCTAACCATGCTAACTAAACTATAGCATGTTAACCACACTGCATCACCCAGTCTATGCAAACTGCGAGACACAATGCTGTTCTTGCTAACTACCCGAAAGCACAATCTGCTCTACGTTCATTTTGCACCCTAAATATACTTCATCAGATGACATCTTGCTACCAGTGAGAGAGCACTATTTGTGTGAAAGTTGGTGAAATTCTCATATTTTTCAATATTTAAATTTGCCTCGATGCTTCTCAAGGATATTTTGTTTTAACCCTCTTGTGTGTCTCCGTTGCGAATAGTTCCCCTCATCTTACTGTACACTTTTGACTCGGCCAGTATCTCATGAATCTAAATGACCAGCCGCGCTCATCTCACACCTCACGCTCACTGCAAAAGCAATCAGCATTACTGTGAGATGAGTGAAAATACTCTTGTTTGTATCAAACAACAAAACTGTTATATTGCGGCTAGCATACAATCCTGTGCTGCTGGGAGTCCCTGACTCGCGTGCGCACGCAAACGCACACACACACATATCTACACACGCACGCACGCACACACACGCACATACACATGCACATACACGTCCACACGCACTCTCAGGCATACACATACGCCCACATACACACACACATGCACACACACACACACACACACACACGCATAGGCACACACATGCACATACACACACACACACACACGCACACACACTCACGTGCATACACACATACACACACAAACACGCATAATCATGCACACACACACTCATGCGTGCACACACACATGCACACACAGTCACACTCATGCATGTGCAGACACACATACACATACTCAGACATAAAAACACGCACACACACACACGCATGCGCAGCGGTTGATCAGTGTTACCGGGATATATATACGGTCTCAGCTCCACTCTCAGCTCAGGCTGCGGGGGCGGAGAGAGACGGGGAAGCCCCCTCCTCCCCTGTGCTATTTTTAGCAGCGCGGCACGTTCACCATGGCGCAGTGCTGCTATTCCTGTTACTGCCTCTCACAGACGGCACGAGACCGCCGCTGCGCCTGTGTGTGTGCGCGTGCATGTGTGTGTGTGTGTGTGTGTGCTTGTATGTGCTTGTGTGTGCGTATGCATGTATGTGTGTGTGTGTGTGTGTGCATGTGATCCTGCACATGCTTGTGTGTGCATTCGAGCGTGTGCGTATGAATATTTCTTGTGTTGTCATGCGTTTCTGCATATCTATGAGAGTGTATATTTCAGCACAGAGAAGTGTGTGTGCCAACCTGAGCATGTTCAAATGCATTCAAGTGCATGTTCACTCATGTACATACAAACACACACTGCCGCATGCGCATATACTGTGTTAGAGGGCAAGCACAGGAACAGTCATTCGCTCACACACACCTGCAGTCACAAGCAGGGACTCTTACACATGCATGTGCCAAATAACACACAGATACAGGACTGACACGTGAGTGCCGATATACACTCATACATCTCATATGGACACAGTAATTCTCTCAGGTCACTGGAGGCTGCAGAGATACGTTCGCTGCGAGAGTCACAGAATATGAATGATTGAACACTCCAGCACACACACACATACACACACATACACAGGCACGTGCACATCAGACTTGCCAAAGCAAAACACTACTGGCACTGTTACTAAGAATGGATTCAGAGAACTATAAATACAGTGCAGGTTTTGGAGGCTGGGGGGCATTGGGGATTTGGTGGGAGGGATAGAGCAAGTGTGGGGGGGGCTCCAGAAGGATGTGAGAAGATGACAGTGTGCAACGTGAGTGAGAAATGAATGGGAGAGGAGACATGAAGGAGGACGGGAGGTGAGAGGGAGGGCGTGGGGAAGGGGAGGGAAAGCGTGGCATTTTTCGCACATGCTGCAGTGTTGTCGACACACCGTTAAAGGTCAGAAGTTTTGCGCCTCCTGCTCTTCACGTCTGTGTGGTTCCCTCGCCGGATATAGTTCCGCCCGCTTCAGGATTCAGAGCGCAGAGCGAGCCGAAACGAGATTTTCGGGGAAAGCTGCTAATGACCGGGTGAAACGGAAAGGTAGAGACGGGAGATTAAATGAAATGTGGAAGTTGAGGCGGGTTGTGGCCATTGCGGGAAACAAGACTGGTCTCGCGATGCCCTCTGCTGGCTACATGTGCTCACTGCACCTGTTCTGGTCTTCATCTCACTCCTGTCCACGTGCAGGGCAGACGTGTAAGCATTTCAAAGGAAATGACTCGAGGCCTGCCTAAGTCTACATCAGGCTGTGCTTTAACATGAATTGGGGCCCCGCCCAATGGCAGCACTTGAAATCTGTCCCAAAAACATTAGCACCACTCCTGTCCTTCTCTGAACAAGATGATTGTACATTAAAGGATTCCTGCCGACACATTTCCTAATTCACGGTGTATAATGCTTTGGTAAAAGTGATATTATTAAAATAAGCCACGCACAACCTCTCCTCTCAGCCTTTCTACAATCCGTGTTTTTCTGACCCGCAACAAGCCTGCGGAGATTATGCATATTTGAGATTCCAGAGCAGGGCTGTTAGGTGGGTTACGTTACAGTAAGGTCAAAAATTAAGCCGACATTTACACTGCTCCTTTGATTCGCTCAATCACTCGCTTGCTCAACAATTATTCAAGTTTTTTTGACAAGTCTTTTAGGCCAAAACCTGCAGGATGCCTATTAAGTGTGCAGCATGCGGCTACAACAGCTTGCTGAAGAAGGGACGCGGTATTTCTTTCTTTTCCTTTCTGAAGAATCCAGCAACACGGTAACGATTGATCCATTACACAAAGCTCTCTCGCTGTTTGAGCTGAAACATCACCATAGGCTTTGCAGTGAACACTTTTCAAAGGCGATGTTGGACCGTGACCTGCCTATTCGACTGGGTTATCCTCTCGTATCCGAACGCCTCTGGTACCAGGAGCAGCAGCACATCTCATAACTAACACCATTCGAGGGCATGTAAACCGTGCAGCATCCTGGTCATATTATAAAACTGCTTCGCGAAATGAAACTCAGCTAGCAGTGCATGAAAATCATTTTTAACAAAACAAAATACAAATAGAATGAGTTTTTACTTGTAAAAACATACGTCTCCTCCCCTGGACCCCCTTCTCTGCCTAACCCACCGGACGGACGGACAGACGGACAAACAAACAGACAGACACATACCAAAAGGCACCACTGCAGGACCTGAGTAGTAAGTATGCAGAGTTTCATTAAGATCAAGCGAATGGTTGCGGAGTAATGCTCCGGACAAAAATTGATGACATCTGGACGACACAGACAGACAGGCACATACCAAAAGGCACCACTGCAGGACCTGAGTAGTAAGTATGCAAAGTTTCGTTAAGATCATGCAAACGGTTTTGGAGTTACGCTCCGGAAACGAAGTGGGAACGCAAACGCGAACGCAAACGGGAACCGAGCCTAAAACAATATGTCTCTCCTCTCCCTCCGGGGGGGAGACATAATTCCAACACCAAGCTACTAAATTAGGTCGAAGCAAAAACACGGAACGCATAAGTGGTGCTAAGAATTTGTAACTTCATTCTACTGCACAAACGATATATCATATAAAAGCAGAGACTCTACCAATTCTAACCACTTATTGCTTATTGCTCTACAACCAAAACTTGCTGAATTAGCAGCCAAATTAGCAAAAACAAACTGCACTTCGTAAGGACATGTCTATACCTTAGCTGTCTTGCAATCTGAATTGTGTGCAAGGACATAAAATGCATTTCATATTTGCCCTAAAGTCTTTGTGGCTTTGAAACCATCGCTGACAGTATCCAGTGATTTTTCAAGTCCAGGAGGTGCTTTCTCATAAGGGGTAGGAAAGCATGTTGATGAAACATGTTGTTGTTGTTGTTGTTGCAGAAGGGGAAACAGGACAGTCTGAGTTTCAGTTTGAAGGAGGATGTCTGGTACAGGCCCAGTCTTCAGTTTTGCAACTGCATTTGGATAATGTTCATTGTCATATTTTACCACTTACTTTCGTTAGCATAGGAATTTATATTTAATGGACTTTCAACTACTATGGTAGAAAAACAAACTAAATTAATTAAATTGTCCGCCATCATATCTTCATGTTCTGGTGAAGACTGATCACTGTGGCTGTCATTCCAATCGTTATAATTGTGGAATACTCCTGAGGGTTCAGGGTTTGATCTCGTTTCCCGGTTCTGAAATAACTTTCCTTACTGGATGGTAAACCTATGACCCTAAAGACAGAGGTTAGCGGGCTTTCCAGCGGGTTGGATTCGGAGTTGACTGAATGTAAATCGCTTTGCCTCCACTGGCATCCAGCTAAGTGTCACTTCAGCTATCCTTATGCCACCCTGACACTCGCACGATTTTTGTCTCCGCAATGTCGCACAATGCGTCGTGGCAAGGCGTGCCATTTCGGTGGTGCGCAGCGGAGCCTTGTTTGAGCCCTGTTCGCGCACAGTACACGCATAAGTTAAGCACTGTCTACGCAATGTGCGGCCAAAAATGCGTGAACACTTCGTGAAGTTCCTGCCATGCGCGAATGGTTTCTGACGTGCGTGAACTATGCGTGAGCTGGGCGTGCCATGATCACGTGAACAACTCGTGACAACACCCTAACACGGCACGCATTGACACGCACCATCAGCAGTGTTCGCGCCGAGTTCGCGTAATGTTTACGCATGCTTCACGCAAGTGGCACGCACATGGCACGAACATTGCGTGCCGAATGCGCGCCGAATTTTTGAACATCTCAAAATTCTCTCTATGACATGGCACACACCACCGCACCCTTCACACACTCCTCACGCTCGTTCCAGAAGACTTTAATCATTGCTACAACGCATTGCGTGGCATTGCGGGAACAAAAATCGTGCAAGTGTCAGGGTGGCATTACTCTGACGTCACGTGGGTCACGTGATCCCCAGCTCATTAACTTTTGTTTCGGATTGAGGCTGCTGACTTTTACGACCTGAAATTCGCCATGGGTGGTAAAATAAACCGGAGAGTGTTATAGGTAGTGTAATGGCGGAGCAATTTACAGGCAATAAAACCATCATTTAAAATAACTACTTGTATAGGCATAAATCCTTTAAGTGTTGACATGACTTTTATGCCAGATAAGAGTTGGCTGAACTTCAAAAGGTTGCATTATTTATTTTTCCTTAGGGCTGGACAATTGTTCTGTTGATTTATCTACTTTTTCATTGCAGATGGACTGGGAGAGTTACAGCAACATCGTGAAGAAGCTTCCCTCCATTAAAGAGGATGAGGAGGGTGATGAAGGAGCGCAGTCGTCCCGATCGCAGGGCTCCTGCCCCTCCCCCCAGCCACCCCCGTCTCTCTGCCCCCCCACTGAGCAGTCGCACCCCCTGCACACCCCCACAGTCAGTGTCATCAGTGGGTCCCTGGACCACAGTCACCGGTGGGAACCCTGCACTCCTGCTCATGTTTCACTGGGGAACACTTATGCGAAAGGGAGCCACTTTAAAGTGAAAATGCTAACTTGAGGAGCTGTGTCACGATTACTGCACATGCTCAGAATTTACATCCTAAGAAAATGAATCTGCTTGACTGCAAGTCATAATCTGATTCCATCCTTGCCAATCCGTCTTTGTTTCGCATTGTAGTTATATATTTCAGTTACTCTGGCATCATACTTTTCATATTAAGGAGCTTTCTGTTGAAATTTGAAGATTCAAAGTGCTATTTAAGCTTTAGCGAAAGGATACAAAGAAGTGTAAGCCGGTAGCCATCACCAATAATTATAGAAAGAAAAATACCTTCTAGATTTTGACTTGCAGTTGAGCGGATTTACTTCGTTCAAAGTTGCGAGCATGCGCAGTAATTCTGACACAGCTCTTTCAAACTGGGCTCATATTCCAGTCACTTATTTTGACAACTTTCCTTCCAGTCCTTGGACCTTAGATCCATCATTATTGAACAGATTCCAGTCCAGTGAATGAGTTGGGAAAGACAAATTCAAGAGTTTCCAAAAGATGTCTAAAACAAGGATATAAATGTCTGAACCGGCCTAGCTTCGAACTGACATTTGAAAGAACAAGAATTCATTAGCTAATTTGTGCCCTTGATTCTCCTGTCTTCATTTCTCTTTTCTCGTTTTTCTTTCCTTTCCAAATGGTGGTAAAAAAAAAAAGGCAAGGCAGGGAAGGTAGCAAAGGGAGGAAGAATATGAAGTATAAACAGCAGGATTGATCCACAAGCTCTGTATGCTGTGGGCTGTCATGGATGTCAGCCATTTGCTAAAAGTTCGCCTGACATACTTATACAGTCATGTCATCCCTTATGTCTCAGTGAGAGCTTATGAGATCTGTGAATGTGTAGGACTGATCATAAACATCTCATTTTTACTCATTTCTTTCACAGCACTCATATGCTTAATATTAAATAAAATTGTATACAAAGTAATGATCCAATGCATTCTTCACACCTTTGTTCATATGTTCAGCCCCAGCCTGAGCTGTGTTGACTGTGTCTGCCAGCTCAGCAGGATGCTGTGTAATTGGATGTACCATCAGCCGGGCAGAAATGGATTAATTCAGCAAGGGTCGCCGTGTTTCCTGTGCACCAGTGTGACTTCTGTCGTGGCTCCTGTTAGATGGGGCCTGTAATCGATCCATACTTAAGAAATCCATGACTGAGCCCTTTCTTGGAATTAATGATCTTGTTGTTGTGAGATTGCCTTCCTTGTGTCAATATTAAGCGACGTGCAGATCAAATTGTTCAGTTAACTTTCTTCTGCCCTCTGGTGGTAGTGGAAGACATTGCAGTGTGCTCCTACGAATGGCACGTGTCAACACAATGGCTGGTCAGGGAAGGCAACTGAGACCGCGAGTCCCTATCAGATCTGTATTTTGGAATATGAAGGGACTGAAATGTTCGCAAAAGGCAGTAGGGCGTACATGTAGCAAAAATACTGTTCATGATGACAAATCTACATGAGACACATAACTGTGCCCCTGGACAATCGATATCGCTATATCTCGGCTCCGTTTATATAGTACCGAGTGCACGGACGAGTACCAGTGGTGCTTTCCGAATATACTCACACACGATAAAGAAGAAGAAAAAAAAGCGCTGCAAGAAATTGACTTAATTAAATAAAGCAATACTTTAATTACGAAATGTAAAAAGTAATTTGATGAATAAATCAAATGAATCACCCATTGAATCCTACTGTGCCATCTTCTGTGGTGGTGTCTGTGATTCGTGAACATATTGGGCTTGATCTTTTACCGTTCTTCCCGGATATTGCAGAGAGGAGAATAATCTTATTTCTGACAAAGAGTCACCAATGGGTCTGCGTGCCACTCCCGAACACGGGACCCCTGGTGTGGAGAGAATAGTGCTGCTTGCCTAACTTGATTTACTTTGTTTTATATTGAGAATAATAAAATTTCTCTTGATCTTCATGTAGATTTTTACCAGTGTAGATTGCACATACTTCTTTGTTCATCTTTGAAGGTGTAACCTCAGGGAGCTGTGCATCCTTATTCAGCAGTCGAACTGTGACTTCACTGTTGACATGGCAAATTACGCAGCTATCTGTGCTTCACACTGGAACCGTTTATTAAAATTCATAACTTTTAAAAGTAGGTTACTTCATATACAGGGGTTTAATTATATAATTCATCTCTGCCCACCGTTTTCTATCTAGGTTTGTAGATGGAATCGAAACACAAGGACCTGCTCAGGCATCAACGAAGTTTGACTTCAGCTGCACACTTTCATCTCCAGGACCAGGTAACGGTAACACACACACTCTCACTCTCACTCTCACACTCACTCTCACACACAACACACACACACACACACTCATTAGTGTACACACACTCCCTCATCATTGCATGCACACACCTTCATTACTTCACACAAACACACACACACACACACATGCATACACACACTCCACACTCCCTCATTAATGTACACACACATACACACACTCTCATTTGTGTACACACACATGCATATGTGCATATGCACAAACAGCACACTCATACACAGAACACACCCTGGCTGATACCATCTCACTTTGTGTGTGCAGGAGGTGAGGAGCAGGCAGAGAACAAGGAGAGAATCTGCAGGTTGGGAGAGGAGGTAAGTGACCCCACCCACCCGCTTGATTGGCTGTTACTACTGAAAACATTTTGAACTGGGCAGGGTCCCTGTTAGCACGAAAATAAGGGGCAGGAGGGAGACCATTATAGTGTTACTGCACTTCAAGCTTTACTATTACTATTTACTTTAGTATTACTTATTAGTTTCCTGGTAAAATCACATGATGCTGCCCAAAATCCTGCGCCAGCTCAACAGGCAGCATGAGCGTTCTCTCCGTATGCTTGCATGCACTCTGTGTTCGTCTGGAGACCAGCCTTGACCAAAACAAGAGCAACATGATGAAAGAACCTGTAATAAATCTGCTCCGAGTTCAGGAACAAATAATCCTGAAGCCCACGACACAGGACGCACTCCTGGTTTTGTATCAAACCTGATAGTTGAACTCTGTGTCTGTAATCTTTGATGTTAAAGTGCTTTCACCCAGATCTATATATTGTTTATGTCTCAACACTAAAATTTGGTAAAAAGCCCCCTTTGACTAATCATATATGACATAGTCGATAAATTCTTCTGAAGAGTTTTATTTCATACGGAGCCTGGGCAGTGCAATGACATGAAAAAATATGTATTTTGTGGCCACAAGATGTAAGTCGTTCCGACTGTTTAGTTAATTTGTGATCACAAGATATAACTCGTTCCCTCAATTTTATTAACTAGTTCCCACAACTCAGCTTAGAGGACACGAGATAGAAGTACAACCCCAACTCCAAAAAAGCTGCGGATGCCGTCTAATATGTAAATAAAAACAGAATGCAATGATTAGCAAATCTCATAAAATGACATTTTATTCACAATAGAACATAAACAACATATCAGATGTTGAAAGTGAGACATTTTACCATTTCATGAAAAATATTAGCTCATTTTGAATGTGATGGCAGCAACACATCTCAAAAAAGTTGGGACAGGACCATGTTTACCATTGTCTAGTATCCCCTCTTCTTTTAACAGCGGTCTGTAAACATCTGGGAAGTGAGGAGACCAATTGCCTGAGTTTTGGGAGAGAAATGTTGCCCCACTCTTATCAGATGCAGGATTCTAGTTGCTCAACAGTCCTGGGTCTTCTTTGCTGGATTTTTCATTTTATGATACACCAAATCTTCTCTATTTGTGAATGGTCTGGACTGCAGGTAGGCCAGTTCAGCACTCGGACTCTTCTACTGCGAAGCAATGCTGTTGAGACGGACGCAGTATGTGGTTTGGCATTGTTTTGCTGAAAGAGACGTTGTCTGGATGGGAGCATATGTTGTTGTAAAACCTCCATATACTTTTCAGCATTTATAGTGCCTTTCCAGATGTGTAAGCTCCCCACGCAATGGGCACAAATGCAACCCCATATCATCAGAGATGTCGGCTTTTGAGCTGCTCGCTGATAAGATGCTGGACGGTCCCTCTCCTCTTTAGACCTACAACATGGTGGCCATGCTTTCCAAAAAGAATTTCAAATTTTGATTCATCTGACCACAGAACAGTTTTCCCATTTTGCCTCAGTCCATTTTAAATGAGCTTTGGCCCAGAGAAGACAGCGGTGTTTCTGGATCGTGCTCACACATGGCTTCTTCTCTGCATGATACAGATTTAGCTTGCATTCGTAGATTGCACGGCAAACTGTGTTCACAGACAATGATTTCTGGAATTGTTCCTGAGCCCATACAGTGTACTCCCGCGCAGAATCATGCCTCTTTTTAATGCAGTGCTGCCTGAGGGCCCGAAGATCACGAGCATCCAATACTGACCTTCGGCCTTGTCCCCAGTGCACAGAGATTTCTCCAGATTCTCTGAATCTTTTGATGATATTATGTACTGAAGATTCTACATTGAGGAACATTTTTCAGAAATTGTTCCACAATTTTTGGACATATTTTTTTGCAGATTGGTGAACCTCTGTCCATATTTACTTCTGAGAGACTCTGTCTCTCTAAAATGCTCTTTTTATATCCAGTCATGTTACTGACCTGTTGCCAAGTAACCTAATTATTTGTAAAATGCTCCTCCAGCTGTTTTTATTGGTACTACTTACTTTTCCAGCCTTTTGTTGCCCCTCTCCCAACTTTTTTGAGACGTGTTTCTGCCATCAAATTCAAAATGAGCTAATATTTTTCATGAGATGGTAAAATGTCTCACTTTCAACATCTGATATATTGTCGATGTTCTATTGTGAATAAAATGTGTGTTTATGAGATTTGCAAATCATTGCATTCTGTGTTTATTTACAATTTACACAGCATCCCAACTTTTTTGGAATTGGGGATGTAGTTTCCTCAAATTAATTAACTTGTTCCCAGGATTTCGTGCACTCAAGTTGAGGCAACAAGTCATATCTCGTGGCCAGGAGATAGTTAAATTGTGGGAACCACTAATATCTCATGGCCACGAGATAGCTATATCATGGGAACGACGTATCTCATGGCCAAGAGATAGCAAATTGTAAAAAGGAGTTATATGTCATGGCTCAAGTTCATTAACTCATGGGAAATGACATATGTCTTGGCCTAAAGATATTCTTTTATGTCATTGCACTTCCTGGGCTCCATAATTTCATAGTTCAGAGAAGTTTCAAAATAATTGTATGCCGATATTATTAGTCTTTGCTGCAATTAAATATCATAATGAATAGATAATTTTCTCCCTTCCGCCCGCCTGCCCTCCTCTCTTTTTCTCTCTCCTTCCCTCCCTCTCACTTCTTCATCACCCCTCCCTCTTTCTACCCCCCCTCATTTTCCCTCTATCTCCCTCCTTCTCTCTCCCTCCCTCTCTCTCTCTCTCTCTCTCTCTCTCTCCTGCAGATGAACACTCTGACCCAGAAGGTATTGCAGCTCAGTGAGGAGCTGCAGGAGTTGACTCGTGTCCTGAGGCCCCTCCTCCTCCTGTCAGTACTGACCCCACCCCTCCTCCGCCCAACAGTAGCAGCACAGATACCACGGCCATCCCGCCCACTTCAGGTGCTCCGCCCACCCCAGCCGCCCCACTTCACCTCCTGCTGGAGAACGCAGACTCTGGGGCAGCAGGCCGGGGTTTGGGCTGTCCGTTACTCCCCGTCACCCCGAAGAACTACCCTCAGCTGCTCACGGACCCTGTTAATCACCCAGCCCTCCCCACGGTCACGGGGAACAGACTGGTGCACTCTCCACAACACTGCCAACTTCCTGCCTACTGCGGTCCTTCCCCCTCTCCATGCCAGCAGCTGGGCTCCCGTAGCTCCTCCCCCTCTCTGTGCCTAGGCCCCCACCACTCCCTTTTTCAGGCTCCACCTCCTATCCAGGACACACCCCCTTCTCCCACATACTGCTCCCTCAGCACCCAGCCAATCAGCAGTGACTGGGAGGCCCGCCCCTCTTTGCCCTGCTCCCTTCCCAGCCCTGAGGCCACGCCCCCATATGAGGAGCAGAGACTGCCCACTGAGCATGTCAGCTTCATAAACGAGGAAGAGGAGATAGCCCTGTGAGAGCAAGAGCCAGAATTGCAGATGAAGCGAAAGACTGAGAGATAAATGCAGAGGGAGAGGGAGAAAAACAGACGTAAAGAGGGAAATAAAAAATATGAGCGCTGCAGTTTTATACAAACTCACAGGTGTGAAGGGAAAACAGCAGAATGTAGCAGTCAAAGGAACAAAATACAACACTGAAAGCAAAATGGGTACTGCAGTCCACAGTCTACGTATTGGTTAGTCGTCTCCACTCACCCCCCCGTCCCCAGATTCAGAGCTCATGCATTTGCCAGGTTGAGGGGACTGACCCCACACTATTGAGTCCAAGCATCATTAATTTTGCATAAATTTCACAATTTACACTAATCATGTTTGTTTGTTATCTACACCAGTGGTCTCCAATCCTACTCCTGGTGAGTGACCATCCAGAAGGTTTTCACTCCAACCCAAGCGAAGGGCACCTCATTTCCCAGTTAGAGGTCTTGATGAGCAGCTAAGTTCCTGATTTAGGTGAGCTGACTTAGGGCTGGAGTAAAAACCTACGGGATGGTAGCTCTCCAGGAGCAGGGTTTGAGACCACTGACATAGATAAAACAAACATAAGCTAAACTGCTAGCTACATAAGTTAAACTGCACTCAGCATGAGGCTTCAAATCTTTCAATGTTTCTTATAATCAGCTGAAAGTCACAGGTTTACACGGTCACTGGATAAACCAAACCCTTGGTCCAACAACAAAGCAAAACACGGCCGAAGATAAACCGTATAACACAAGTCGTGTGCCAAATTACAGACAGTGTTGGGCAGGTTTCTTAGAAAATGTAATGATAGCTTGTTAAACGAGATCAAATGTTCTTTGTTGTTTGGCTGGCCAGGACTAACTCATTATCTTTTGCTATACCGTTTCACAAAAATATCTTCCAAGCAATCTAGCACAGCAAATTTTGAATAGATTCACTGATTTGGAAAAAAAATTGAGTAAACTCTTTTAAAAAGGGTTTATGGTTTGATTAGATAAGATATATAAACAGCCGTTTGTAGCGGTGATAAAATTATTTAAGGGTTAATTAACATTAGCTGAAGCTCAGTGCTTACCTATTTAGTGGAACATTAGCTAGCCAACTCGGCAGCCATCTTAACAAGTTCTGGGCTCTAAGCCGTCTCCATCTTTCAAATGCATCTCCAATATTTACCAGCATTTTACTACGTCTCTGGTCATGGAGCTTTTAAGAAGGATACCAAGTCTTTTTATGTCTGGTAGAATCTAACGTTATCTCTGTTGATCCAGTTTCCATGACTGCAGCGCACTGTGTTTGCCTGACAATTAGTTTCATTACTGGCAACCCAGGGGTTTTGAAATGGGCAGAGGGTGGGATCTTACAGGCCAAAACACAAACAAAGGTTCCGCCCATAATATAAGTTTCAAATATACCAGTTGTAGCATTGTTGCCGCAGAAGCCAGTATTTCACCCTTACGTGTTTCCTCAATCTGGTGATATATCATGGTTATTTTATGATTTATTCTGGTAAATATATTACATATTACTCCTTCAAAAAATGTAACCCGTGTATGACCAAGTATAGCAGAACCTTTGTTCTACTGTGCCAAACCAATGCAGTTAAAAACTACCTTTCCCCAGTGTGCTGTGGAACAATGGTTCCCAGTGTTTAGGCTGCAATATGCATGTGAGAAACAAAGCACTTATATATTATATACATTCCACAGACATGTATACTGGTCACGTTAAACACTGCACCAGTTATTTGCTCTCGATTTTCCTGCCTGAAAACTGCCTCTTTGAGAAACAGTAGCCTGGAAATTATGATGAAGAAAATATGATAAAGGTTATTGCATTTATTGTTTAAAATGAAATTCACTATAGAAAATATGAGGAGTTCTCAGAAGTGGAACCTTCAGAAATCGATGTTGCTCTGTTGGAAATTCAAACACTTGACAAATAAAAAAATGAAAAAATGGGCGAATGAACAAGTAGATATTTAGTTTCTGATAAATACCAACACTTTTACTTTAAACACTTAATTACATGTAAAAATCAATGACTTTCTAAAATTTCCTCGGGTAGAAATTTAAATTGAGGATTATATATGCTGGCGTGATAATTTATCAAGAGTTCCTACTTTCATTGAAGTTTATGATTTGCAGTGAGTGTGATTCAGTCATGAGTGAATCAGGAGTCTGAATGACTCCTCTCCTCTGAGAGACCAGAGCAGCTACTCACCAGTTAATGTGCCTTCTCTCCAGCTCTACACTGACCTGAACATCAGCTCTTCAGTCCGGTCATGATATAGCACCTGCAGGGCTGGGATGTGACAGCGTGCTCGCCATCTTGGACACCATGGTTCATTTCACACATAGCAGCATTATTTATTTTTATGGAGTAATTACTTAACATGCACCGGAACGTGTTTATTTTTTATGCAAGATTGTGGGTAGATTCCTGTGGTTGGGGGAGATAATCCCTGTTATTCCTCTCTCTTCCAGCAGAGGGCAGTGTTAAAAGACGAAGAACTGCTCACGGAAAAGCACGGTTTTTAACCTTTAACCAAATGGCTCATGTATTTATTTATTTATTTACTTATTTACTTATTTATTTTCGTATTTATTTATTTATTGCCGCAGGAGAAGAAGAAAATGAATTTATTATATTTATTATTTGTTTTCAAAATTGTCGAGGATTATTATTCTCTTCTGCATGGAACAGAATTGCTGCATGAGGACTATGCCTGCTTGCAACACAGAAGGTATGAGGTTTTGAGCATTCCAGAAAAGAATAAAAGACACAATTTTGTAAGACTCCAGGCCCCTGTGGTTTTCTGGTTTGGTTCCCTGTGCTGCATGATTTATTTGTTCATTCACCAGGTGAGCCCTATTGAGATCACAAGATCTCTTTCACTAAGGAGCCCAGGCCAAGACAACAGCACTATATAGCACAGTGACATTTTAGGAAGCTGTGTGCAGCTCTGTATCCTGGCTCACTAACTGGAAGTGTAGAGTGATAAACAAGGGAAATGCAGAGACAGTGTAGAATGTATTACTATGTAAAAAACAGCCTATATCATGCAAAGCAAACTGAACAGCAGCTTGCTGAGTTGCTCATTCGGTTAAGGATCCCACCTGAGACACAAGGTTCAGTCGCACGGCTTCTGACTGAATCCGTATCGCAGCAGTGCTGTCAATGGGGGTTAGGTCTGGGATGCACATGTACCGATTCTGTCACATGATACGGGAGAGTTAATTCTGTTAGGAGTTTGAGCTCCATCACTTCAGCAGCCACAGCTGTCCAATCACAAACCATTAGACTGCATATTAGCCCTGCATATTAAATGATTTAACTCCAATCAAGCTTCTAACTGTAGACTGAAAGGCAAAGTCTCCCATGGGTATTTCTCCCAAAAACAAGGCCTCAGTCACTGATAATGGAGCATGCCAAATTATGATGAGAAGTACTGCATGTTCAGAACCAGATTCGGTGCCAGTAATGAATAAATAATAAATAGAAATTATAGCTGCTGTTCAGCAATGGTCGGGGCCGGGCAATTTTAGGCAAAATTAGGCAATTCTGAGCAACAAGCAGAGTTAAGGAAGATGAAAAAAAGGTGGCATTCTAATGTGCATTTTACATCAGTTGAGGCTTGAACTCACAATCTTCAACACCAAGAAACATCCTCTATCTCACTGAGCTAATTGGCAAATGGAAATGTCACATGTAGCTTCACAAATTGACTAAGCCAGTCACCTGTGTGCAAGACAGCAGCTGTTAGCGTGTAAAGGCAGATTTCAAACGGCTGTCAAAAATTCAGTTATTGAGACAAAAATCCGAAAATACACAAATTGCATCTAGACAGCATGGAGATGTTGGTAATTTGTTTTTAACAATGATTTATTGGCTTCATAAGTGAAAAACTGATGTTTAAAAATGCCATTTTTGCATTGACTCCAATTGTTCGCATGAGAGCGAAATTCACAATGTTGTAAAAAATTCAGTTTTTGAGATCAAATTCTGCTATTTTCCAAACATCATCTACCATAACTCCAAAATTTCGTAATTTTTTTTAATGAACATTGAAAATGTATTTAGCAAGAATTTGCAAGTATATGTTTAGAATACCGTTTACAGTCAAACATTTTGATGCACTGTAGGCTCAATATTCGATAAATCAAAAATCTGTGTGGACCATTTATGTAGGACAGTCTGAAGATGCTCTGTAGCAAGTTTGGTGTCAACTGAGCAAAAATTGTGGGAGGAGATAGGTCTAATAAGTTTAAAAAAAACAGAGTGATGGACTTCATAATTTGCATAGGTTTAAATGTACAAAAGTTTATTCAGTATTGGGGCTACATCTGTATCACATATTGTTGATTTGTTGTGAATTTTCAAAATTTTGAATTTTAGAGGCTTGCTGTAGCGCCACCATCAGGACTATTGGCCTGTTTTTGCAGCTGAGGCAATCTGGCATGGGACTGGACCTTTGTGCAAAGTTTGGTGATTTTTCACACGTGGGAAGTAGGATTTCCTGGGAAGAAGAAGAAGAAAGAAGAGCATGCAAATAACAATAGGGTCATGGCAGCTTAGGCTGCCCGGCCCCTAAAAATACTGTATGGGTGTAAGATTGAGTCACTCAAAACCTACATATTTCTCAGAGTATAGCAGGGTGAAGAGTCAAACTATCATCCGAATTCAGCCGTCCAACTGAGTCCATCCCAGGCACCAACAACGCACTTAAAAACAGAAATTCCTCAAAATCACTGTGCAGTTATTTTGGCCAGAGCGAACATATTGCCATCTATAATGAATTTACTTTGTCCTACGGAGCCCTATTAGCAAAAGTGAGATGTTAAAGCAATGTTACAGCAATTGAGAGAGGGCATTAAACACTCACCCAAGGAAGGCCAATGTAAACAAATCTGAATATTAAACTAAATCTAAACCTAATCTAAATACCACCTTCAGCAGCATTTACTACACTACATTCAAGATGGAATTTCAAGAAATTTGAGTTAACTACCGTCCATGCAATCTCATATTGTGGCCTTCTTTGTGGACAAAAGGCAGCTGTATGTCTTAATTGTTAATGGTTATGCAGCTTGTTGGAAGCCCACTTGCCCAGTAAATTAATTCAATCTATTACCCGATGCTTACTCCGAAATAGGTTGAGTGTTAACCTGCATTATGGTAATGTCACTGGTTGTAGACAGAGTTTTATTTTCACATGAGCAGCCTTAAAGCTGCAGTTGGTAACTATGAGGAGAGAGAGGACTTAGCATGAAAATTTGAAAAAATGAAACTTTCAGATCCCCCCCCTCCCTCTCCACTGCACTCCTGCCCTAAGACCCTCCTCCAGAGGAAGCTGCCGTGCACGCGAAGGCACGCGAGCTGTTATGCATACGACTGTGAAGAGATTTTGCAATTTCACATCATGAAAACGGCCAAGTTGCCGAGGCTAGACATTACTGTTGTGAACAGTCAACATTGCTGGCCAACAAACGAGCAGAAATAAATCATGTCGACATGAAAAGTAATCTACAGCAGTATGTATTCAGTAAAAACCCAGCACACGCTAATTTCAGAAAGTTACCCGTTTTTTTGAGTACAGAAACTGTCGTGAATCCTGCTGAATGGCCAGTAAACCATGTCTGACAGCATTTAGCTGTGAGAGCACAGAAACGTTACACATATTTATGAGGACAGCACAACCGATAAGACTGCCAGGTCACTTCATAAAGATATTTTCTGCTACTGTCTAATAAAACAACGCCAGTAACGTTAGCCCTAGCATCGGAAACAAGCTAACGTTAGCTCGACTGCAACATCACAGTAACATCACATGCACTACGGAGTACTGTAACAATTACAAGACGCTGGCTATTCGAACAGCGACTGTGCTTGTAAGCGACGTTCACTTGCTTATTTGCAGAGCAAAAATGAATTGATGCCGGTTAGGGCTGGGGTTAATAGCAGCTGTGCATGTGAGCGACGCCAACTCGCTTATTTGCAGAGCATTGCGGAGCAAAAAATGAACCAACAAATAAAGCAGGGGTTTACCTGTCAAGCAGAAAAGTCGCCAACTCTGCGTCGGTTTTTAATCCTTCCAGATCACGGAGTCCCTCCGCCTCTGAAAAGCCACTCCGATGTTCACTCTGGTTTTATCCCGGGCTTTGTCTAATTCTTTCTTTCATGCTTTTTTTCTTCTGGCTTCCTCTTCTTACTTGTCTTAGCCGTGTGTGCTGTTGTCGGCAACGGAGGTATCGGTATTTTTTTCCTCGCTGATGGCTGTTGTTGCGCCATTAGTTTCTCTAAGCTCCTGAGCCCTCTCTTGGAGATTTGAGCTTGACTGAGCTCTGGCGTGAACTGAGGAGGAAGGGGGAGGAGGCTGGCCACAGCGCGTGCATGTGCACTGTTTGATGGCTGTCAGACACCATCCTGGCTCTGATTGGTTCTTTTTGGTCGGTCCGAACGATTCTGCTAAATTGCAGTAGGAGCAGTAGGTGGGTTTAAAGGAGCCTTTTTTTTAATTACAGAGTACTAGTTTTATGTAATACTGTCTGTACACAGTGACAGTTTTAGCAAAAAGGACAAAAAGTTACTTTTATAAGACTTATCAACTGCAGCTTTAACACGCGAACCTGAGTCGGCAAAGCCGCATTTTTAGAAAGGTTTTCTTAGGCGTATCAAGCCAATCGGATGCGAATGCAGAAAAAAAAAAAAGCATTTTGTGAGCTGCAGAAATTCAGAAGCTCCGTAAGACATTGACGTTTTACATTTGGTCTACCATTAATGTGGATAGAAAAATGCTTGATAATTGTTGCAATGAACATTTATGCAAGCTGAGGGGAAATGGATACAGATCGATCCTCGCAAATGAACAAATTAACGCTTAGTTGGTAATTAGGAAACCTTAATGAGAACGGGTTTGGAGATGTAATGCACATCAAGGCACGGTGAGAGCAGTATCAGAATCCCTCTGATGGCAACTTCGGAGTGGAAGAGATTAAAAAACTTCCCCACCTAACTATCAGTCAGTCTGAGCTTATAAAATGGCAGAGGACATGCATAGAAAACTGGGGAGGAGATGTGATAATAATGTGAAAATTAAGTGATGAAAAGGCTCTGTCAGCCTTTCTCTCAGAAATGACTGAAGATTCCCTTCAGCAAACTGCAGCCTTTAGTCATAATGTAGGAAATTAGCATCTTTCTTCTTATTGCTGCTGAATAGTTGTGGGTTTTTGGTCATGCTGATTGCAATATAAATCCTATTTATTATTTATTTAACCTTTATTTAACCAGGAAAATCCCATTGAGATTAAGAACCTCTTTTTCAAGGGAGACCTGGCCAAGATTGGCTGCAGCAACTTCAAAACACAGTAACACAATTACACAGACACAAACAAAAAACAAATAAAAAGATGAAAAAAGATTAAATTTCAAACAAATTATAAAAAACAAGTGCATGTTGTGGAGTTGGCCTCAAGTACTCTCAATTTGGAATTAAAAGCGCTCAATGAAATTAACTCTGTTAATTTCCATTCATTTTGCAGCATATTTCAAGCGAAAGGTGCTGAGTGGGCAAAAGCCTTTTTACCCAATTCAGTACGGGCATATGGAACAAAAAGCAACAAGTAATCTTGTGAACGGAGAGAGTAATGAGCAGCACCTCTCTTCGCAATTAAGGTGCAAATATAGGAAGGCAGTAGTCCGAGTATTGCTTTATATATAAAAGTATACCAATGACTGATCCTTCTGGTGGCCAGAGCAGGCCATCCCACCCGAGAGTATAATTCACAGTGGTGTGTCAACACTTTACAGTTTGTAATGAACCTCAGGGAAGCATGGTAAACAGTGTCAACCGTTCGAAGACATTGAGCAGAAGCGTTCATATATAAAAGATCTCCATAATCCAACACAGATAAAAAAGTCGCAGTGACAAGCCGCTTTTTTACATTAAAAGAAAAACACAGCTTGTTTCGAAAATAAAAACCCAATTTAAGCCTCAGCTTCTTCACAAGTTTCTCCACATGTGGCTTGAAAGTGAGGGAGTCATCAATCAACACACCCAGGTATTTATACGTGTGAACCACCTCTATTTCATTTCCCTCTAGAGTGATCACTGAGGGGATCATTTGTGACCACTTCTTAGAATTGGAAAACAACATAAGCTTAGTCTTGTCTGCATTAAGAACTAGTTTCAGCTGAAGTAATGAGTGCTGGACAGCAACAAAGGCTTTCTGCAGGGATTCAATGGCCTGGACAAGAGTTGAACCACAGCAATAAATAACTGTGTCATCAGCATAAAAATGCAAATTGGCATCCGACACATTAAAACCCATATCATTAATATAAATAATAAATAAAAGGGGACCCAATACAGAACCCTGCGGCACCCCCTTGAGGACAGTAACAAATTCAGAACACAAACCATCATATTTAATGCACTGAGTCCTGTCACAGAGGTAGTTTGTGAACCAAGCGACTGCTTGCTCCGAGAATCCCGATTGAAAGAGTCTAAGTTTTAAAATATCATGGTCAACAGTGTCAAACGCTTTCGACAAATCGATAAAAAGTGATGCACAATGTTGTTTCTTGTCTAATGCAACAATAATGTCGTTTACCACCTTCATTGCAGCTGTGATGGTACTATGTTTTTTCCTGAAACCTGATTGATATTCTGATAAGATGGCATTGGAATGCAAAAACTCCTTTACTTGTTCACTCACAAGTGTTTCGAGAATTTTGGCCAGCACTGATAGATTAGATATTGGTCTATAATTAGTTAAAATTGCTGGGTCGCCACCTTTTAATAAAGGAAGAACAAAAGCTGATTTCCATACTGAGGGAATTTCATTCTTTTCCACTGTGAGGTTAAAAACCGCCTTCGCTTCACACATCTCCGCAAGTAATTCTATATGGGACACAGACACCTTTGTCAGCTCGCCATAATCTTGTTGACCGATCAGATGCTTCAGTATGTTTTATCTGTGGGAATCAGGCCTGACCACCTGGCCTAAACAGTGATATGAGGAAATCCAGATATCCGTGTTCATTTGTAAAATGGGTGATTTTTCAGGGGCTCAGACGCTACTGAAGCCCCTTCAGCGCTGAAATTTTGGACACTCTCCTAGATCAATGTTTACCAGGGCATGAATGAAGTTATGTCAGCTCAGGTAAGATTATTCACAATGGGCCGCCGTACCCAACAGCTTTAGCCCAGTTTGAGCCACCATGGTTCGAACCACCATATGTCTCGGTATTTCCCATTTATATGCACGAAGCTGCCATTCCAAACCATAAATTTTGGTCATAAAATTTCAGATACGCATAGCTTGCACGGTTTGAAATTTCAAAGCACAAGATCAATTTCAAGATTCAAAATGGAAATGTGTATAATGTGTATGTTAGTATTATATTTGTGATCTACATTACTGGTCAAAAGTTTTAGGACACCCCGATTTTTCCAGTTTTTTATTGAAAATTATGCAGTTCCAGTCCAACGAACTGCTTGAAATGGTACCAAGGTAAGTGGTGAACTGTCAGAAGTTTTAAACAAAAGGTAAGGTTACCCAGGTTTTTTGTTCGCCGTCAAGTAGGTGAAAGGATGGTTCCTCAGTGTGTGACATCAACTGTCAAACATGGAGGGGGAAGTGTTTTGGTCTGGGGCTGTTTTGCTAGATCCAGGGTCAGTGACTTATAGAGTGAAAGGCACCCTGAACTAAAACGGCTACCACAGCATTCTGCAGCGCCATGCAGTACCCTCTGGTATGTGCCTAGTTGGTCAGGGGTTCATCCTACAGCAAGATAATGACCCAAAACCTAAGTCCAAGCTCTGCCAGAACTACCTTAGGAAAAAAGAACAAGATGGTAAGCTTGAAAACATGGAGTGGCTAGCACAGTCTCCAGACTTAAACCCCATTGAGATGGTTTGGGATGAACTGGACAGAAGAGTGAAAGCAAAGCAACCTACAAGTGCCACACATTTATGGGAACTTATGCAACAGAGTTGGGAAGAACTTTCTGAAGAATATTTGATTTCCATTGTAGAAAGAATGCCACCAGTGTGTTCAGCTGTTATATCTGCCAAAGGTGGGCACTTTGAGTCAAAAGTTTAAAATACATTTTGGTTTATAAATTGATTCCATGATTTCTTTTTAACTTTGATTGTTAATTTGTTCTATCATGTCTATGCTTTCATTCCAGAGTACAATGAGACATTAAACTGCATAATTTTCGATTAAAAAACTGGGAAAATTGGGGTGTCCTAAAACTTTTGACTGGTATGGTAGGAAATTGCTTTTTGTGTAGCAGAAATTCATAGTGTTGAAAATGATCCCTTCATTACCAGAATCATAGCTATTCCTCCATGAGATTCTCAACAGTACAGTACAGTGACTCCCAATGTTAGGCCTGGGCACTCCCGTGGATGTTAATTTTTAGCCCAACCATGAAGACGACGGCATAAACAGATTTTACTCATAACTGGAAAATTAATACCCTGAAGCATTAGGTTCATGGTGGCCCCCACTTACTAAACTTTAACATCCTGGGATTAAAGGTGTGCCAGACCACCCTAAACCAGGATCAAACGGAGACCACCTGAGACCAAAGTCAGTTTAGGGTGGGCTTGGTGACCTTTCTGATCGACAGTTGGGTGGTCTAACCGTTCCTGAGAGCAACATTGGTTTGGTCTCGGGTGGTCTGATCCTTACTTCGACAATGACGAGAGAGTTGCGCACTTACTGTTTCCACTCTAGATTCAAAATATATAGATGTTCACAAAGCATCTATTTATGTCATATTTGAAAGTTTTGTCTACTTCCTTACTTCTGCGAGACATTACAGTTCAGTTTAATTTAAATATAATTTGTTGAGATTAGTTGAATATCTGTATATTTTGAGATCTATACAATGCGCAATTCATGGAGAAAATCCTACCAGTGATATTTTTCTTCCCATCAAATCTTGTTTTAGATTTATTTCGGGTTGATTTTAGGCGGTCTCTAGAAATAGTACGTATGTTAAATATTTGTCAGTTTGGTCTCGAGGGTGGTCTGACCAAACCTGAAACCTGACTACGAAGCTCCATCTGTCTTGGGTGTTCTCAGTCATGTCAAGACCAGCGCACACCCTTACCTGAGAGTAGGCCAAGCACTGCCCGTTTTTCAAACTGTTAAGCATCTTTGTGACAGTCCTGTGAAATGCACTATACAAATAAAATTAAACTGAATTGAATTGTCTAAATTACTGGGATTGAAAATGCGGTGGGAACAAAAATCAGCCTACAAAGGATGTCCACTGAGATCAACACTGGAAACTGTCGTTTGAGAGGCTTCGTCCATGAACAAAATATCACATTTATTTCACTTTTATTTTAGTTAACACATGTCTGTATCCAGAGTGAGTTACATGGTTTTATGGGTTTACCTGAAGATATATTCAGGCCCGCTGCAGTCCTGGAGAGGTGAAGTGAGATCAAAACATGATGTTAAAGCAGTGAGTTATTTAAGAAGAGTATTCAGCCCTCATTTGGGAGAACTACTGTGTACACACACAAAAAAAATGAAACCAATGTCACTGTTTAAAAAACAAACAAATATATTGTTTGTCATAAACAATGGTTTTAAAAGTACAGTCCAACTGACCCCAATTGTCTCCCAAAAAAAGTGCAGCACCATACACTACGATCATAGTGCTTCCTTGACTGTTCCCACAAGAAAGTTACAAGACAACTGAACATGTACTGTTCCTGCTCATAACTTGTCTGAAATGTTAAGGTAAAATTGTGAAAATATTTTAGAATTTATTATATCTCATACTTTTGCGCTTACTTAATGCCAAGGATGTAATCTGTCTTCTTCAATATTTCACATTTTGTTACCTTTCATCATATGTAACAGGCCTGAGGCAAAGACAGGCTGTTGTTGTTCCTGTTATTTGGCAGAAGATGTCAGTCCACAAGACTCACATCCCAGTCTGAGCTGCTTGAGGGTGTCGACAGCATTAGCCTTCGCAATACGCAGCAGATCACGCTGTCCCTGAAACAGAGAGAACCTTTTGTACTGTCCCTGAAACATAGAGTAACTACTATTGTATTGTCCCTGAAACAGAGTCACTACTATTATACTGTCCCTGAAACAGAGAGTCACTACTATTGTACTGTCCCTGAAACAGAGTCACTACTATTGTACTGTCCCTGAAACAGAGGAACACCACTATTGGCCTGTCCCTGAAAAAGAGAGAAACTATGATTGTACTGTCCCTGAAACAGGGAGTCACTACTATTGTACTGTCCCTGAAACAAAGACTATTGTACTTTCCCTGAAATAGCCAGTCACTACTATTGTACTGTCCTTGAAACAGAGAGTCACTTCTATTGTTCTGTCCCTGAAACAGAGAGTCACTACTATTGTACTGTCCCTGAAACAGAGAGTCACTACTATTGTACTGTCGCTGAAACAGAGAGTCACTACTATTGTACTGTCCCTGAAACAGATAAACACTACTATTGTACTGTCCCTGAAACAGAGAGTCACTACTATTGTACTGTCCCTGAAACAAAGACTATTGTACTTTCCCTGAAATAGCCAGTCACTACTATTGTACTGTCCTTGAAACTGTCACTGAAACAGAGAGTCACTTATTTTGTCCCTGAAACAGAGAGTCACTACTATTGTACTGTCCCTGAAACAGAGAGTCACTACTATTGTACTGTACTGAAACAGAGAGTCACTACTATTGTACTGTTCCTGAAACAGAGAGTCACTACTATTGTACTGTCCCTGAAACTACTAGACTGTCCTTGAAACAGAGTCACTACTATTGTACTGTCCCTGAAACAGATAAACACTACTATTGTACTGTCCCTGAAACAGAGAGTCACTACTATTGTACTGTCCCTGAAACAGAGAGTCACTACTATTGTACTGTCCCTGAAACAGAGTCACTACTATTGTACTGTCCCTGAAACAGAGTCACTACTATTGTACTGTCCCTGAAACAGAGTCACTACTATTGTACTGTCCCTGAAACAGAGAGTCACTACTATTGTACTGTTCCTGAAACAGAGTCACTACTATTGTACTGTCCCTAAAACAGAGTCACTACTATTGTACTGTCCTTGAAACAGAGTCACTACCATTGTACTGTCCCTGAAACAGAGAGTCACTACTAATGTTCTGTCCCTGAAACAGAGATTCACTACTATTGTACTGTCCCTAAAACAGAGTCACTACTATTGTACTGTCCTTGAAACAGAGTCACTACCATTGTACTGTCCCTGAAACAGAGATTCATTACTATTGTACTGTCCCTGAAACAGAGATTCACTACTATTGTACTGTCCCTGAAACAAAGTCACTACTATTGTTCTGTCCCTGAAACAGAGTCACTACTATTGTACTGTCCCTGAAACAGAGAGTCACTACTAATGTTCTGTCCCTGAAACAGAGATTCACTACTATTGTACTGTCCCTGAAACAGAGAGTCACTACTATTGTATTGTCCCTGAAACAGAGAGTCACTACTATTGTACTGTCCCTGAAACAGAGTCACTACTATTATACTGTCCCTGAAACAGAGAGGCACTACTATTGTACTGTCCCTGAAACAGAGGAACACCACTATTGGCCTGTCCCTGAAAAACAGAGAAACTATGATTGTACTGTCCCTGAAACAGGAAGTCACTACTATTGTACTGTCCCTGAAACAGAGAGTCACTACAATTGCACTGTCCCTGAAACAGAGTCACTAATATTGTTCTGTCCCTGAAACAGAGTCACAACTATTGTACTGTCCCTGAAACAGAGAGTCACTACTATTGTTCTGTCCCTGAAACAGAGTCACTACTATTGTACTGTCCCTGAAACAGAGAAACACTACTATTGTACTGTCCCTGAAACAGAGTCACTACTATTGTACTGTCCCTGAAACAGAGAAACACTACTATTGTACTGTCCCTAAAACAGAAAGTCACAACTATTGTATAATTATCATGTGTTTGTGTGAGACCTGGTTGAAGCCTACAGATCTCAGGTCTATTTCCGACTCCTTGGCTAAATGTAACACTGATTTAGATATGTCCTCCTACATGGTGTTTGCAAAATCAGGCATGACGAGTATTGAACCAGACTATAAAGGCCGCCCTTTTGGCGGACTGGCTACTGTATGTAAGGTAAACAACGATTTAATCTGGCAGGAAATTGAGATTAATAGTGACCACATGGTTGCTGTTTCTGCTACTGATTCTTCTGGTACTGTAAGGCAAATAATTGTGAATGTCTATATGCCCTTTTATGATAGGACTCAGGACAATTCTCTTCGTCAGTTAACTGAATGCCTTGACGCTCTTCAAGTGTGTATGGACAAGTATGGTTACTCTGTGCCAATAAAAATTTGCGGAGATTTCAATGCTGAGCTACCGAGATCAGCCCAGCTTAGTGACATATGGTACCATAAGAAAGACTTTTCTCCCCAGTCTAAAATTTTGTATGATTTTATCAAATCAAATGGCCTTTTTGTTACCGATTTTATGTTTCCACAGGCAGTTGAATATGCATATTTTAGTTTTAAATGCAATGTGTATACCTGGATTGACCATGTGTTAATACCCAAGTACGATTACGAAGATGTTCTGGATTGTAAAATTATCTGCATTGATGAAGGTAATGTGAGTGGCAATTTACCTGTGAGAACAGTCTTTAGAGTTAGAAATGTCAACTGTGGGTCAGTTTCCGCACGCGACCACTCTAATGATAGAATGCATCCTAATTGGAAGCGCACACAGCGTCGAGCTCGGTACGGCCAGATTCTCATAGATAAACTCGGAAAATTAAATGTCAAGAGTGCCAAAAGCTTCACGGATCGAATGTCGGCACAATTTTATATTGATGAGTTATTTACAGAGGTCAATACAGCTATTCATTCCTCAGTACAAGAATCTGGGTGTACGTTTAAATTGAGTTTTAAACCAAAAGTATACTGGTGTAGTGACCTGACATACTTGAATAAACATAAGAAATTTTGGTGGGCCATGTGGGTCGATAATGGTAGACCTAGGTCCGGGGCTGTTTTCGATTGTTGGAAGTATGCCAAAAAACAATTCAGGTCCGCCTCCCAGTATTACCTCCAGGCTACTTTCAACAAGCCTATTAATGATTTAAAACGGCTATTCAGAGCCGGGAGTGGTGCTGGCTTCTGGAATGTCCTGCGTAAACAATGCAATAGTAACAAAACGGTGTCTAACCTTTCTTCTTTTGAGTTGAGTAGACATTTTAGCAGTATAATAAATGATGACTATGATTTAGATGTACAGCAGAAACACGTCAGTGATGAGGTAAAAAATACTTTTTCAATAATTGAGATGTTTATACTGAGTGCTGTTGACCCTCACAAAATTTGTCATCTAATCTCTATGTTAAAAAGGAATAAATCTCCTGGTATTGGTAATATCTCAGCTGAACATCTCCAGTATGGCATGTCAGATTCATTATGCAGTATCTTGAGTGGTGTATTCTCAATAATGCTAAACTGGCAAGTTGTTGGATCGAATATGCATATTGGTAACATTGTACCAGTCTTAAAAAAAGCCCACTTTGAATCCTAATATCCCGAATAATGATCGACCTATAACAGTTAGCACGTTACTCCAAACTGTTGGAACTTTACCTTATGCCTAGTCAGGATGATGCTAACTGTAGTAGTACACAGTTTGGGTTTAAGGAAGGTCTTGGTGCTGATATGACTTGTTCATTTCTCAATGATGTGTTCATGTATTTTACATCCAAGGATAGTGCTGTATATGTATGCAGCTTGGATGCTGAGAAATGTTTTGATCGAGTATGGCACGATGGTCTTTTTTACAAGCTCTTGAACAGAATTTACACAGAGTTTAATCACTGGCTGGTATTATATGAGTGGTACACAAAACTTAAGGCTAGTGTGCGCTGGAACGGGTCTCAGGGTGAACTTTTTAAAATGAGTACAGGCATCAGGCAGGGTAGCTTGTAATCCCCCACTTTTTTAACTTTTTTTATCGATGACCTTCTGGTGGAACTCGGTCAGTCAGAAGTGGGTTCGAGAATTGGACATATGTTATTAAATAATCCTGCATATGCTGATGATGTAAATCTCTTTGCTGGGAGTGTTCCCAGCTTACAAACTCTTACGGATATTTGTCAGACCTATGCCAAGAAATGGAGATTTGTTTTTGGCTTCTCGAAGACTAAGTGCACGGTATTTGGTAAAAATAAGTTTATTTCGACTCCTGTCTGGGCTCTTGATGGCAATACAATTCACAATTCTCAGAATGTCGAAATACTGGGTGTGACTTTTTCTAATACCCTTAAATCTGCAGCTCTTATAGAGCAACGTCTGACTGCCGCTAGGCGCAGAGCATTTAGCTTTACCAGTGCTGGTTTTATATATCCTGGTTTGTCTACTGATATCAAAGTTCACCTGTGGCAGACTGCTATTTGCCTGATTTTATTGTACCGTGCTAATTCTTTACCTGTGAATGATGCTGACATTAAGCCTTTGGAGTCTTTTCAAGGAAATCATATTAAGCGTGTCCTTGGGTTTTCCAAAAGTTCCCATTATTCAAAACTCCTGGAGGCCCTTAATATATTGAAAATTGGCAAGGTGATCCAGGATTCCAAAATGACTCTTTTCAGTCGTATTTTTAAAGTGAAATCAATAGCCAGAGACCTGAATCTATATTTTCTTGCTGAGTATATGTCTAATGGTGTTGTGGTGAGGGGGACCCTCCTCGGATCGGTCTGCGCCAGCGGGTTTATCCCTCCCTTAGTTGCCCTGAGGCGGGCTGCTCCCCGTGCCAGCCACACTATCCCTGGGCCTGGGATGGATGATCGATTCCCTGAGGGTCCTCACTCACCACAGCGATTTCAATCTGAGAAACTCTGTGGAACACAGACTGGCGGAATTGCTCATCTGGGCTTTTTAACTCCAACTGTAGTCTCGGTTTGCTGTCTGTTTTAACTAATCTTAATTGTAACTGTTTTTATGTGCCATGCAACTTGCATATGTTTCATGTGATTATTTTAATATGTGATTCTATCTCCCTCTGTGGAGGTTTTAATAAATAAATAAATAAATAAATAAATAAATAAAAACTGTACCTGAACCAGAGAGTCACTACTCTAGCACAGTCCCTGAAACTGAGTCACTACTATTGTCCTGTCCCTGAAACAGAAAGACACAACTGTTGTACTGTCCGGGAATCAGAGAGACACTACTGTTGTACTGTCCCTGAAACAGAGATACTACTGTTTACTGCCCATGAGACAGAGAGACGCTACTGTTTACTGTCCCTGAAATATAGACACTACAATTATACTGCACTGAATTAGAGACGCAGTGGCATAGCGCTGCACCTATAGTAACGGTACCTTGAGAAGTGTGAGATTCCAGTTGAAGCTCTCCACTGCTTTGTTTAGCATTCGGCCCTCTAACCCCTCCTCCTCCCCCAGCCTGGGCAGGTCCTCCTGTAACTCCAGCCCTGATTGGAGGAATCTGGATGAGTCTCACCGCTCTTAACCTATTGTATAACACATACTCTCACAACATACATGCAATCTTGTCTGCTCCATTAATTTGAATTTAAAATAACGCTATGATACGCGACTGTAAATGTGTTATTGTGTCAGACGGCTCAGACTGCACCCTCGTTCATCCAGTCCATGATTCGTCCTCACCGTGTCTGTACACCTGGCCAATCCGCTCCTGCACACCATGTGCATTCTCATCCAGCAGCCTGAGCGCAGTCACCACCTGAGGGAGACATACAGTCGCATGGCTGATCCCAGTACAGTCTCATAGACACATGCTCACATGGCTAATCTCAGTAGACTCACAAGTAGACACTCACATTGGCTGATCTCAGTACGTTCTCACAGACACATATGGCTGATTTCAGTACAGTTTCACTCACAAATCTGACCTCAGTACATTCTCACAGGCACACACTCACAAGTCTGACCTCAGTACAGTCTCACAGATACTCACAAGTCTGACCTCAGTACATTCTCACAGGCACACACTCACAAGTCTGACCTCAGTACAGTCTCACAGATACTCACAAGTCTGACCTCAGTACATTCTCACAGGCACACGCTCACAAGTCTGACCTCAGTTCAGTCTCACAGACACATACTCATATGGCTAATCTCAATACAGTCTCACAAATGTACGCTAACATGGCTGATTTCACTGGTCACTAAGGGCCGATTTGCGCGCACAAACACACATCCCACATCCCACAGTCTCAGTACAGCACCTAAGCTGCTGCACCCACCTTCTCATATGCACTGAGCAGCTTGTAGGTGGATTCGGGAAGGTATCCCTGTGTCTCCAGGTGGGGGTACCCATCCTTCACGTTCAGATTGGCCCCTGGGGCTCCATCCGTGTTCAGCAGCCGAGAGACCAGGCTCTGAATGCACTTCTTCAAATCAGCCACAGGGGGGAGCCCACACTGCTCTTTAAAACCTTCCACGGCATTCTGTGCAAATGCACACGCACACTGTATCAAATATAGTTTTCACACTTCTCAGACACTGGCAATGAAACACATGCACAAACACCTGCTCATGAATTTACAGCCATAAAAATAGAGCATAGTAAAAGGGCTGACGGATTGCTCGGTATCTGAGCTTTTACAGACCAGCGGTGGGCGAGTCCAATCCTGCACGGTTGTGTAGGCAGGTTTATGTTGTCAAATAATTGACCAATTAGCAGAATAAATTTATGATTTTTTCATCTTGGGACACAGGAATGGTCTTCAGCAGTCCTTCATAAGCTTCTCGAGAAATTGATTGCAAAATAATGACAAATTAATTGCGCTAATTAAGTGATGATGAGCAGAAGTTGGCATGAAATTCAGAAGCATGTGCCACTCCTGAATCAAGCCCTGATAAGACTAACAACAGCTACAGTTTTACAGCCATATGACAGAAATGCTAACATCCCACAGTAACCACAGACATAATCACAATGGTCACAGTCCCTAGGACCATGATCTCATATTCACAGTCACTATGGCTATATCCAATACAGATACAGTCTCTATAATAACATTCACCACACTGACCACAGCCTGTTTTTCAGAGTAACGGCAGAAGCATAATGCCATTTGCTTCTTATGCCTGCACATATTTGCCACAGCAGTGGCGGCTGGTGAACTGGCGATAGGGGAAGCTCAAACCCATCCCTTTTAAATAATGATTGGCCATTGAAACAAAAAGGTTCACCGCACATCTGACTGCAAAAGCACACTAATGGAGCACACATCTTACTGAAGCACACTAATAAATTAACAGCCTTAATGGTGCAAACAGACGAAATAAGATCATTTGAAACGTCTTTATGCAATTCCATTGCTTCCAATGATCTTATTTCATTTAAACAATTTAAACGATCATGAAACAGATATATTGCTTCCAAACCCCGAGTAAAAAAAAGTGTGAGAAGTCCGGAGTGATAATTTCATAATTTCATAATTCAAATTTCCAATTACTATCAGTGAAATCCATTGTAACGCAAGTGAAACTGATAAACCTCCACGCACAAGGACTTCAATTCCGCGCAAGAATCTCTTACATACGCATTTATTAATTGCAGACTACAGCAGGGGAACACGAATATGCCACTAGAACTCACGCCGAATGCGTGAGAGTTGACAGATGTGCGTTATAAATGAAAACTGGCCACACCTGATAATGTTGAGAGTTTTCGGAGTTTCTGTAATGGTAATTTAAATGAATGATTGAAAACAGGTCGTGACCAATCATTATTTTTAAGGGATGGTTGAAGCCTCCCCTATCGCCAGTTCACCAGTCGTCACTGTGCCATAGTGTCTTCTTGTGTCGCTGAAGTAAGTGTAATGTCAGAGTTAGAGTGGGCCATCGCTCACCTTCATGCCGTCCCGCAGGTCAGCAGCCTCCTTCAGCGGGGCAGTGGCAGGCCGCAGGGCGTAGTCCAGGGTCCTAATGCCTGTGTGACGGATCCGACTCCGCCCAATCCCCCGCTGAGCTCCGCCCCCCATACCGCCTTGCCGGCCCGACATGGTCACATGGACGAATAGGCTGGCTTGGGGGAGTGGCTCACCGGAGAGGCTCAGCAGTGGGACAGTGCGGTAACCAGAGTGCACTGATTCTAAGGCCAGGCTGTACTGACCGATGAAGTCGTCTCCGATGTAGTCATCATCCAGCACCACAAAACGCAGCAATGCCATCTCAGGCACGCTCACCTGAGAGGGCGGGGCCACAGTGAGGATGTAATGTCAGGTAATATGGGTAATGACAGAATTACAGAGTCACCTTTCTGAAAGTTGGTTAATTTGGTGTTACAGTCTATATTGTGGGGAACAGAGGTGGACAATTCAAGGGTCAGAATGTAAAAAGTCCAGCCATTCTTACATCCCCCCCATCCAGTTCATCCAGCTGCTTTCACTTGATTAGCTCAACCTCCTGACTGAATAGCTGCAATATTTAGCAAATGCAGGTCATTTAAAAAAATGCTGGGAAGGACTTTTACTTTCTAAAGCTGGATTGTCCTCCTCTGGTAGAGACAATAAAGTTACAAAACACATTTTGCAAAGGGACTTTCAGCTCAGCACTCCCTCTCCTTCATATTACATCATCACGTAATGCTGAATACAGTGAACCATGATGTGACGTAGTATTTATCAAACCACACTTTTCATTGCACAAAGACTACATCACTGTACTGAAGAGCTGGATTTCATTCAGTGAGGATTTAAGACCACATACTCTTTTCCTCTCGCTGAAGTCCAGTAACAGAACTCCTTAATACAAACCAAACAACCTGCTCCACAATTCAGCAGTTTAATACAGAGAGGTATGGTCTGATAGCATCTGCTGTGTACAGAAAGACTGCTCTCAATCCTCAGGATGAACTCAACTCTCGAGTCCCAGAACTGCTGAATCACTGTTGTGTGACTTTTTAAGAAATGTAGAACTGGAAAACATTCAGTGCAATATACGTGAGTGACATTGTCAATTTCCGGGGGAAGATTGGCCTACTTCCATTTGTTTATGTTTAGGTATTTCAAAAAGGGAAAGTTTCCTAAGTTCCACTGTGAAGTTTTTCTTCTTTCAGCTGTTTCTTGACACTTATTTCAGGGTTTAGACTCAGTTGTGCCCAAAGGTGCGCACCTCATACACTCAATTCAACTAAGCACATCTAGAGTAGAAATTTTACTTAGCAGTAGTGGGTGCATTCGTGTCTCATGGACACAAGTTTTTTCTAGTCTTTTCTATTTTCTCAAAAGTGTCTTTGTGACTGTAATTCTGTAAGACCTGCATCACAATAACACGGAATTGTGCTGAAAATCAGAGTAAAAAATGTTCTGCACATGAAGATGAGCACACTGTCCATGCTGATAATTCTCACCTGGAAGTGGAAGGTCTGGTCGAACAGTGGGTCGGCCTGGTTCTGAGCGGCGGTGCGGGTCCGCTGTTCTGCGCAGTCGGCCGGTACACCGTGCAGCTCCAGAACCACATACGGGTCAATCACCTCCCCGATGGTGCCCGAACCCTGGGGCTTGGGCAGGCCATGAGCGCCAATCACTCTGATTCGCAGGTCCTGGGGGGGCGCACCTGAGGAGGCAGGGCGCAGGGAGAAACCATTGCCGCCGTTTTGAGCAAATCGGGCGCGGTGCAGATCCAAAGAGACTCCAGGGGCCTGCAGGTTGAGTGGTACCAGCTGGCAGCCGTTGGCCCAGCAGGCCTGGGCATCAGGTTGGGTCACGCCAGGTCGCACACGAGTCAGCGTCTGCTCTGTGATGCTCGCTAACTCCCCCGCTGTCTCAGCGGCCAGCTGTCCCACCTCGCTCCGCCCCAGGGAGCACAGAGTCCAGGGGGAGCGGTGGGGTTGCGGAGAGTCCTGATGCCCCTGGTGGTCGTGGAAGGTTCGGAAGCCAATGTCCGCAAGCACCAACAGGTCTGACAGCTCCCGGCGCAGAGCAAAACGGCGGGGCTGTGAGGGCGAAGCCTCCCCCTCAAGCCCACCCTCCTCCTCTCCCTCAGACCCCCCCACTTCCTCCCCCTCAGCCCCACGCTCCGCCTCATCCATGAGAACAGTTGCTTCCTCCTCATCGTCAGTCACCTCTCCTTCCTCCCCCTCCTGCCCCAGAGGCAGTTTCTTCCCGGCCAGAAGCACTAAACCTTTCAGCTGCAGCGGGGAGGGCAGTTGGGTGTCGCCCTGTCCCATGGGCGGGGCCTGAGGAGCGGTGTACAGGCGGTCCCCGAACACCTGGTGCAGGTGCTGAGCGATGGTGCGCTGCTGGGCAGGGCTGCAGCGCTGGTGCAGGTAGATCAGCAAGGGGAAGGGTGTGGTCAGGAAGGCATGGTCTCGCACCACTTCCAGGGCGTTGCGCAGGGTAACAGGGCTAGTGGCGGGGTGCACCAAGGGTTCCCCCTTGGCTCCATCTTTAACTCCCATCTCCAGACAGCGGCAGCCGGCTCGTAGCGCCCGTGTTAGCCCATCAAGCACCCCCTCCTGGTAGGAGCTGGAGGAGGCGGTACTGATGTAGTAACGGGTTAGCGGCAGACTCATATCCTGGCTCACACTGTGGCGATGGGATGACATCAGCTGGCAATCGGGCCCCTGCAGGTAGCGAGTGAAACCGTCCAATCCCAGCAGGCCCTGCTCCCGCCCCGCTGCTGACACTTCAAACCGCCGCAGGATGTCCAGGCTGGCCTCTGCAGCAGACATGGCTGCGCCCCCATGCTCCACCCCCTGCCCTGCCCACTGCTCCACCTCCAGGAAGAGCCGCAGGTCCTGTGCGTCCAAGCACTCCCGGCCCTTGGACAGCTGCACCAACAGGAAGTAGATGTCGGGAAGGGTGCACAGCTCGCAGTACGCCTCCTGGAACTCCTCAAGGGTCACATGGGAGGTCAGCTTCTCCTTCACATGCTGAATCTCCTTAAATCTGAGACGCACCTGTGGACAGGAGTGAGTAATGGACAGAGGAAGTCTGTCTGTGAACATATATGGCGACTCACTGCATCAACACCAAGTGAGAATTAGAAAACGCACTTCTGTTGTTTTTCTCCTTGGGAGCTGTTTGTGTGTTATGAATAAATACTTCGATAATCTCTCAATATTCTTTCATCATTTCACAAAGGGACTTGAAAAGAGAGGATGCTGGGAGCCTGGAGTGTTTCCCTTTGTTCTTCATTATTATTGTTTCTTAGCCCAGCCGTGACATCAGTGGTGTGGTACAGCTGGCATTGTACACTAACAGTGCCATGCAGAGCCCAGCACTGGCACCTCTACTGCAGACCATATGCCAATGACCATTAACTGTGAGGGGCTCAGCCTTTCTGGCCTTACTGCCGCTAACACTTTAATTCAACTAATCACCTAATGTTACGGTTACAACTAACCCTAACATTGCTACTGCTACAATGACCCAAATCCTTTGAATACTATTGACCCACTAATACTTCTGCTACTAATGCCGTAACGCTATCAATATTATCGCCTCCTACGGCCCCTGATATATTTCAAAATGGGTGTACACGCAGACAGATGCTGACAAGTTCATGGACTGCAGATGCACAACCAGTCCTATTTATACTAGAATTTGCTGTCACGAGTGAACAAAAGCATCCTGGCTATCTGGAGAATGTGCCATCAGGGAGCTTTTTGAAGCATACAGTCTGTACAGTCACCAAAATCTGTGTGTACAGTGAAATTTACATCTCATAGATCCTAGCGGAACCTTGCACTTACGCAAACCCACATATAAGTATAATTTGGGCTTAATAATACTAAAGTACTACATCCATTGGCCACTCAGCTTCTCCGCGAAATGATCTCATTTAGTATATTTCAGCAGAGGGTAGTGATTTAACAACTCCATTATTTATATTATCCCATATGGCCCACCATAGATATTGATAAAGTTTTAAAGGGAAAACATGACTAATTTACGCTGAGGCACTGAGACGTTTGTTACAGACATGAGAAAACACACTGCAGGGACAGGGAACGAAAGGGAACAGGAAGGGAGTGCTCTGGAAAATCTGTGAAGGCATCTTACCTGCACAAAACATGGCGACTATGTTAACAACAAAATCCCTCTTTTCTGGAAGATTCTATAGCCAACAGCACATGACTGATGGCTAATATGGCTGATTTTATGGATCAGGATTTATACCAGACTGCATGGTAATGCACCTGAAGTCAATGTGTCAGCTGGCTCCTCCACCCAATCACAGCACCGAAACAATGCTCTGTGATAACTGTGCAGACGATAACATCACACTGCTTCATCTTAGCCTGCTTGATGCTGTACTGTAACACTGCATTGTTATAACTGTGCGAACAGTAATGCTGTACTGTAACACTTCTCTGTTATAACTGTGCGGACAGTAACCTCTCACTGCTCCACCTTAGCCTCCTTGATGCAAACCTGTAGCACTGCTGTGTTATAACTGTGCAGACAGTAATGTTGTACTGTAACACTGCTGTGTTACAACTGTGCAGACCGTAACCTCACACTGCTTCACCTTAGCCTCCTTGACACTGGGACACAGTTTGCAGATGGTCGCCACGGCCACATCCTCAGAGACGACGCCGTACCCGTCCTCGTCCACTCTGCCGAACTCCTCAGCCAGCCAACCGCGTCGCATGCAGCTCCCCGGACTGCCATCCTCGCGCCCGCCCTCCTGAGACAGCAGGTGGCGGAGCCCCGTCACCCAGATGTTGGCGGCGTCGGCAGAGAGGGCCACCAGGTCCAGCGAGCGGCAGTCCGGCCCGTGGATTATGGAGAAGGCGGCCTCCTCGGCCAGCTGCTCAGCGGGGCCGTGGTTGCGGAAGGTGTCGGTGCTCTTGCCCGTGCAGACCTCGCGGATGGCGGAGATGTCCAGGCGGGCACGCTCGCTGTCCTTTTTGGACGGCTCCCAGCGCAGGCAGGCCTGCTCTAGGTCCAGTGTGTAGAAGCGGCAGTAGACCCGCGCGTTGGGCCGCACTTTACGCAGCTCGCAGCCGCACTGCATGAAGGACAGGCAGTCCGCCACGCTGCTCACCTTACGCTCCGTCGGGGTGCTGCTGAACGACACCGTCTTCTTCCTCCCTCCGCCCACCTTCACTGAAGAGTCCTACGAGGCCAGAGAGAGAGAATGAGAGAGAGAGAGAGAGAGAGAGAATTTGAATTTAAAAAGCCCCTTTATTGGACATTAAATGTATCACACAAAAATAAATCAAAGAGTATTTAGCATGAATAAGACACAAAGAAAAACAATACAAAAAAACAAAAGGTCAGCAAGATCACGATATTACCTTAAAGGGAAAATGAAATATTCAGGATGTTAATCAGAAATTAATCTCCAAACTGCTTTATATGTATTTATTGGTCTTGTAGCCTTACTCTGCTGGTGTTTACTTCCAACCCCTGTGTATGGTGTACGGTGTAGCCATAATGTACGGTGTAGTGCTTTATTATTATTATTGTTTATTTATTTATTTTATTTATTTATATTTTTATTTTTGGCTGAGCTGTCTGATGTGTTACCTGTAATGTGAATGATGGGTCTAGTGGATCATGTTGTTTTTATGCAATGTGCGTGCAACTGTAAGTCCTTGATGCAGCGACTGTAGCCCAAGCTAAATTTCCCCCTTGGGGACAATAAAAGTATACTTTACTTACTTTTACTTACTTTCATTGTCATTCACCCAACACAAAGCATTTTGTAACCCCCAGACAGCCAGAAATTGTTCCACATTCTTTACCATTTTATAATAAGAAAATTCAACTTTCAGCCTTGCAGTGACCAACCCTTTAAACATTTCCTCTGCATCATATGAGCCCACTGCTCTGATACAGTTCTTCCTGGTTTTCCAGATTGCCAACTTAGCTGTGCCACACAGATAATTTAACAGGACAGACTTTGGTTTGGTCTTTGGTGAATATCTAGGCCCCATAATAAGAAGTTGCTCTGAAAAGTTGACCCCAAGTGTGGAAAACAAACTCTTAAGGAGTTCAAACTAATTTCCTAGGCTTACGCATTGAGAGAGAGAGAGAGAGAGAGAAGAGAGAAGAAAAAGAAAATTGGAGACATACAGAAGAAATGAGGCCAAAACCTCAGTGAGTCTTTTACACCTGTGCCAGCTCACACTACTGAACTAAGCCACATAATCCTGATAACTCTTAACCCTTTCAGCGCCGTGGGCAACTATAGTTGCCCAATGATGTAAGATATCAAAGTCAGATGCTGTTGAAAACCTATCATGTGGCAACTTGTTTAAAAGAGCTCCCGCAGGGGAGCTCTTTTAAACAAGTTACCACATGATAGGTTTTCAACAGCTCAGGATCACTACATTTTTAATTCCTTGAAAATGTATCCGGCGCTTAAAGGTTTAATGCAACAGCACCAGAGTACTGGTACCACTGGTTCAAACAGATTCACTTTGACCCCTTAAAATCTGACTTATGTTTGACATTAAGTAGATTCAACATTAAAAAAAAACTTTTTTTTTCATATCGCAGGATAATGTCACATGTATTTAGTATCTGCCAGTTGCAGCGCTTCATTGAAGCTACATCACACTTATATTGAGAGAAATATTCAAACTGAGGACGCCATGTTTTTATGGCCACAGCATTACATCAAAATGAAAATATCTAGATCTTTACATCATTTTATACACATTCTCCTGAAATTCAGCAGGGCATATTTGGGACCATTGGTAACCTTGGGATCTCCACTGGAATTTAAAATAGACCTGAAGTCGCACAGGTTTGAATACAGCAGCTGGATTTGATAAACCCATATATGGCTTCACTAGCGCGGGATGGGTTTGTAGGTTTTATGGGGTTAAAGATATTTATTATATGACTTCAGAATTCGCTCTCTCCTGATTCGTCGAAGCAAGCTCCGCCGGTCACTGTAAACAGTGATATTCACCGCAGGAAAGTGCACAAGAGGTGAGTATAACAATCCGATGACCTCAAGCTAAAAATAGACTTTGCTCCCCCGCCATCTCTTATTTTATATTTTCAACTAGGGTCATATAATAAAACATATGCACTTCAGTTATCGGTGAATCCAATGATTTATTCACCATGGACAAGTGATATTCACCGTGGCTGTGCCTCACTTGTCCAAGGTAGATAAATCATTGGATTCACCTTAACTGAAGTCAATAATTGTATGATGTATAAGATGCGTTCTGAAGATGCAGAAGTGTTACCAGCAGTCACTGCCAGAGACAGAAAGGATGGACAGTTATGCCCTCCAAGTATTAAACTGCAATATGCTGACTTCGGTCATTTCCAAATTTTTTCAAAACAGAAACTACAGTTCGTTAGAGCTAGAGCTAATTCAGCTGGCTGAGCCCATGGGTGGAAGAAGCTAATGTTGGGAATTTTACTGTCAGACTCTTGGGCTTTCAAGCCCTGATCACTGACCATCTCCAGTACAGCAAAGAGTGAAAGAGGAGAAGGAGAGAAGAGAGTAAAGGAGAGGATGAGACGGCAGTCAGCACATGAGAGAAAAGAAAGAGACAGGGGGGAGAAAGGAAGGAGGAGGGGAAAGATAGAGGGAGGGGCTCAGACTAGGGCAGAGAAAAAGGAAGGGAAAGCTTGATAGAGAAGGAGAGAAAGGAGTTAAAATATGGAGGGAAAGAAGAAGCGTGTAAAAGCTGCAGGGGAAATGATGCCCAGTTATAATTTATTTTGACGGTACTTTTTTATTTTTTCCTCTTTTTCCAGCTGCTCCACAGTCCATAAGGCTCTAAAGATCTGAGCACAGCTTTAAAATCAGCAGAAATTGTATCATTAGTCGGGTGCAGATAAATTCATCACAGGGAAGCATGTAAGTGTGGTAACAGTGCATGGTATGTGTATGGAAAAGACATCGGCCGCAGAATTCCCACAGCTGGCGAGTCCAACAGTGATAAACCTCACCTGATGAGAGTGAAAACTTATTGCTTTTGCGTCGCTAATTGTAGAATTCCCTCTCAACTATATCAAAAGTCAGAAATACCTGAGAGGTGAAGGAATGCGTGCCGTCCTACTGTGCAACTTGATTAGGACTCATTTAAAGCTTATAACCATGATCTGACTCCATTTGAATTTATCCTCAACCTTCCTCCGCCCCAACACTGACACACTGGAGGCTGCAGATGACCATAGTGTAGCTCTGTAAGGACAGCTATCTAGCAGTGTATGTTGGGATGTGCCTCTTTCTGCTACAGCCTGCAATAATACAATTAAATGTGTTTGCAATGGCACTCAGTGTACAGGCGAGTGACTAAAGCAGGGATCCTCAAATCTGGACCTTGAATCCAAATCCAACCCAGGTTCTCTTATATCCCAGGTAAGTAAATGAACACTTAGTGCCTCTGATTGGCCAGACTGTCTTTACACCTGACTCCCAGGTAAATGGAGAGTGGAAAACCAGCAGTTCTCAGACCTCGAGGACCACGATTTGAGGACCAGGGGACTAAAGGGTGCAGATACCTCAAGACCTGTGCGTGTGTTAGAACTGAAAATCCATACCAGTAAACTGGATATTAAACAGTCAACGAAGAATGTCACGTAAAGATTAGTATAATTTATTGTACAATATATGAATCACAGAATGTGCAACAGAATGTGGTGGGGAAAATGACTGTAAGCAAACGTGTCACACAGGAGCCCATGTTAAAGGGTCTCCCAGAACTGTTCCACTCTTCCACCTGTAGACCCAAAGATCACAAGAAAAATCAAGCCATCAAAACAGAGTCCCAACGAGGAAGAAACAGCAACGTCAATAAAAATATGTGCTGCTTGCCTACATATCAGTTACCCCTAGCCTGACATCAGTTACACAAAGGTTTACCCATTTACCCTTATACATCATTACAAAACACTGCGCAATGGCTTGACCAATGCTCTCCATCCTGAGGTGTTAGTGGAGAATTTGCTGGTTTAACATAAGAACAGGACAACAGGGCAACATGAACACACGAGTATCCCTTGTCATCCCAGCATGTCTGTTTTATCAACCGTCTTGCTTCCTGTGGTGGACTGACAGGGGTACACTTCTGGAAAAATCCCTGCACGGCCCTGTATTCTTCACTACAGACAAGGGTTATTATCCCAGAGGCCCATGTGACCGGCTCGTTAGGCAGTGACTCAGAGCGGGACTCACTGCTGCTTAGCGGCACCAGTAACAGCATGACACTGAGAGACAGAGAGACCACTCAACCAACCCCCCCCCGACACACACACATACACACACACACCCCATACCCCACCTCCTTCACTGAGCTGGCAGTATCACAAACACACACACGCACACACACACATCTCATACCCCACCTCCTTCACTGAGCTGGCAGTATCACAAACACACACACATGCACACACACACACATCTCATACCCCACCTCCTTCACTGAGCTGGCAGTATCACAAACACACACACGCACACACACACATCTCATACCCCACCTCCTTCACTGAGCTGGCAGTATCACAAAACACACACACACACACACACACACACACACCTCATACCCCACCTCCTTCACTGAGCTGGCAGTATCACAAACACACACACACACGCACACACACACACACCTCATACCCCACCTCCTTCACTGAGCTGGCAATATCACAAACACACACACACACACACACACACACACACACACACACCTCATACCCCACCTCCTTCACTGAGCTGGCAGTATCACAAACACACACACACACAGACACACATATGCATAGATGCACACACACACACACACACACACACACACCTCATACCCCACCTCCTTCACTGAGCTGGCAGTATCACAAATGCACACACATACACACACACACACACGCGCGCGCGCGCCCCATACCCCACCTCCTCCACTGAGCTGGCAGTATCACAAACATACACACAAACACACACACACACATACGCACATACACACACACACACGAACACACACAAAGTCACACACATATGCACATAGCCACATACAGGCACGCACAGGCACAAACATACACAAATACATAAAAACACAAAAACACACACTCTGTATGCACAAACACATATATGCATACAAACACACACACACACAAGCACACACACTCACACAAACAGCAGGCACAATGTCATTACACTGTCATTATTCACCCTGCAAGAAACTCACTGTATGGAGTAGAGAAGTTATCAGGAAGTTGAGAAAGATTGACAAGAGAGATGGAGGGCTAGATAGGAAATATGAATAAATCATTTGGAAATATGTAGGGGTAGACAGAAATGCCTCCAACACAAAAAATAGATAACACAGCTATCATAACATTCAAGTGATATGACAGATGTAACCAGCACTGACACTGACACCCCTTGCTAACCTTAGTTAATTATTTTTCACTCATTAACTTTTGCCTTTATCTCTGGATGGGAGAACAGTCCCGGCTGTGACCCTTCCACACCTGCTGTATGCACGGATAGGCTGACATCCCCCCACCCATACTGTGAACCAAACTATGCAGGTCAGATCATGGATGGACATTTTTGTTTTAAAAATTAAACTAATATAATGGAGTAACCATGTGTTTCAATTGTAGACATTATTGGGTAGAAATGACTTGCGCTTACTCCAAACTGAGGATGAAAGATTGCACATAATCAGGATTATTGAATCAAAATTTAAAAAATGAAGTGATGGAGACAGAGATAGTTCTGAAACCATGCATAACCTTACAAAATGTTTCTTAAGTTGGTACATCAGCTTTGTAGCTGTAAATGCATTTCAGCGGAAAAACCGCTTTCTTAGATAAGGCTAATGCAAACGAAAGCATTTTGCTTGCAAATTTGTTCTAGAATATACGTTTATTCCACTAGTTGAGGAAAAGCAAAAGCACCTATATCAGATGATGGTTTTCGAAAGAAAAAAAATCTGACAGGAAATGTCATCACCATATTTCATTAAGTTAATTGTAATCAGGGCAAGGTTACATTTTCCAAGTAATGCGTCACACAGTGCTTGCCTCTGAATGCTATCTGTGGTTCTCACCGTTAACAGGAACTCATTTTGGAATTATGAAACTCCATTGGTTCGACAGGTGGATCACTGTGTTCTTAACAGCAGTGCTTCCTCTAACAGTTTCTCTTTTTCATATGCCAAAGAGGCTAACTCATACCTTAATGATACTACTCCGTCGCGGTGCGGCCCTAACAGCTTCCACAGAGCCAGGCTCTTTGTCTTGACCGCCAGGGCTGGAGCATCTTGGAGATGGAAGGATGACCCCGCTGCGCCTGCCTGTCCTAGATGATCTCCCAAGGCAGGATTCGGGGGCTCCGTCTCCATAGCACTCTCGTTCCGACATTAGGCTGCAAGTTGCGCAATTCAAAAGATCAAATACATGATAAATGATGTTTAATAGGCATTGTTCGCGCATTCAGTTCAGCCATGTTTGAAACATTACAAATGGATTTGAAACATCACAATATCAGTCCCCCTAAGGCTAGAATTTGGCTTTAATGTCATCGTGCTCTTCGGTCGCAATTACTGGTGGCCGGATAACAGCTCGAGTTTGAATAATGCTGGAGCACATGCAATTCAGCCCTGAAGCACAGCTCTCACGCGCCCGATGAGCTGATTTCAACTTCACTAAAGCGCTGGTAGATTTTCTCCTTCGCTATTTCGTTTAGACCTTCTTCAAAGCAACCGACAAGAACAGAACTTTAGAAATAAACATACCTGACGTACAGGTCTCCAGGATTTCTAAAACACCATAACCAAAAAGTAGGCTGTCACTTAAGACCGATGTCAGCAATTGCGTGCAGAAATGTGCAGAAGGATAAGTGCCTCCCCGATCTGCCAGAAAAAAAAAAAAAAAAAAAAAACAACGCGCGGAGTCAAGGAGCCAGAAAAGTAAAGGGATAAGAGATCTCTTGGCCTGAGTTCGACGAGAACAGAAGAATAATTGACAGCGACATCGTGAATAGCCTCCCAGTCCAGCAATTTGGCTCTTGTCAACATAAGAGCTATGGCTGATGCCTGTATTAACCACTCCACGGGAGAGAATAATTCTAAAGAACTCTCATTTCTGTTCTCAAAAAAGTAATCATTGACAAATCTGTCCATTGAATCAAATCTTAAATTTCGCCCAATCAAGTGATCCAGAATCTTTTTTTTTTTCATTTTTACCGACGAAATTGATTGACTTGAGAGTATTTCAAATGAAACGGATGCATTCTTATCCACAGTCAACCCTTGTAAACAACAAAAAGTATTTTGACTGCGTGTCACCTGTACGAAAAAGTGTCAAAATGTAAATTTTGTGAGTTTAGTTGGAATACTTACCCATGTTTCACAGCACGGCTGGCTTGGTGCATAACCTTTTGGGGCTGCGATAAATTAATCTTGATGAAAACGTGCTTTGGTGTGATTGACAATGTGCCATGGACGCTGATGCGTGAGCCCTCAAGGCTCCTGCATGACCTAAGTTCACTGTCACAGTCTAAACCACAGTCTAAACCACTGGGCACCAACTCAGAGGTCTAGTTGTTCACTCCAATCCTTAAAAAGCACACCATATTCAACATCTAAAGATCTTATTTAGCTGCTATAGGAGCAGGTACGATCATTTATGGCTGTAATAAAAACCTACAGGATGGTAGATCTCCAGGAACCAGGCTGGTGCCCACCGGTCTAGACTGTCCTGAAATGTTTTGTTGGCGTGTTTGCTAGCTTTTGTCTCATCCTGCAGCACAGATGATAAATTAGCTGCAGTAAATTTGTCAATCAGTTGTCCAAACCCAATAGCAACAAAGTTGACGCATCATGGAAAATGCACATAATATCAAATAGGACAAATTCTAAATTTGAAAAATCCATTCACCCTCTTCTTTATTGAAAACACTACAACAACACATTGTATGATAGTCTCACATGTTCATTTGATATAATGATGGCTGCCAAAGAGTCCAAACAAGTTTACGCAATTGACTGATTGACACAATGTAATATCAAAGTGTTTTTTCCATGCTCATTGAACATTTTAATACTTGAGGTTGGTCTCGTATACCAAGGAGAATTTTCCCCCACTCTGCCATCAAGCAGACCTTCAGCTGTGTAATTGAATGTGGTCTTCCATGCTGTATATTTTGCATCATAAAGTGCTGTATACTCTCATTCAGAGACAGATCAGCACTGCAGGCAGACCAATTTAGCACCTACACTCTCCTTACTCAGCCATGCAGTTTTAAAACACACATAATCTGGGCTGCTGTCATCTTGCTAGAAAATGCAGGGACATCCCCGAAACAGACAATGGCTAGATGGCCGCATATGTTCCTCCGAAATTTGAGCATATCTTTCTGCACTTATGTTGCCCTCACAATAATGCAAGGTACCCATGCCATGTGTATTGACACACCCCCATACCATGACAGATGTTAGCTCTTGGACCTGACACTGATAACAGCTTTAACAGCTTGGATTTTCCTTGTCATCTTTGGTTCAGAAAACACAGTGGCTGTTTCAAAAACAAAAAATGCTATAAAATGCTGACTCATCAGTCCACAAAATACACTCCTACTGTGCTGTGGCTCAACTCATATGACCCTGAGCCTAGTGCTGTTATAAAGTGTTGTGTATGGATTCAGCTTGGTGCTGACAGAAAAAGGTTCACCAAAGTGTATCTCAGTCCATGTCTTGATATCCTTCACAGTTGCACGATGGTTTTTAAATCAGTGACCTCTGAGAGACTGCAAGATCACTCACATTCAGAAGTGGCTGTCGATCTTTCCCATAATGCACTAAGATTTTATTGGATTCCTTCCATCTTTTAATTATTTACTGTATCTGTAGACGGTGCAATGTTGCTTTCAAAGTGATGGATTATAAGCTTACACGTCTGTTGTCAAATTAGTGAGCCTCGACTCATCTTATCCTATAACATGATTAATTGACCTGTTTAGCATCATCTGTCTCATATCACACCATTATTGCAACTTGTCATATCATCATTAATGCTAAAATGCCCATCGGCCAACTTTTTTGAGATCTGTTACTGTCATTAGACTTGAAATAAGGATACGTCTTCATATACCAACTGAATTCACAAGTTAAGAGATCAAAGAATATGCTTTTGTAATGTTTTCAATAAAGTAGAGGGTGAATACAAACTTTTTAAGAATTGGGGTTGTATATTTTGAGTAGAAAACATTTCATAATGCAATGAATAAATGAGTTAATCAATAATTTTAGCCAGTGCGTTGAGTCATGTAAGTCTGATTTGAATTCTGGTTCCACAAGCCTACTTGCACTCTTGGTTCATTTCTTTGCTCATTGTTGGTTTGGTTTAGTACAACCTAAGTGCATATCAAAGCTGCAAAAATGAGGGTTTTGCTTATAAGAGGCACATGAGGAGTCACAATTAATGTGGCATCCTGAAGGAGGTTAATTTAGCGATATACAACCCCAATTCCGAAACAGTTGGGACAAAGTGTAAATTGTGAATAAAATCAAAATGCAATGACTTTCAGATCACATGAGCCAATATGTTATTTACAATAGAACATAGATAACATTTCAAATGTTGAAACTGACACATTTTTACATTTTTATCCACAAAATGAGCTTATGTCAAATTCTCTGGCTGCAACAGGTCTCAAAAAAGTTGGGACACAGGCAAAAAAGGGCTGAAAAAGCAATTGATATATAAGAGAATCAGCTGAAAGAACATTTAGCAAGTAATTCAGTTAACTGGCATCAGGTGCGTAACATGATTGGCTATAAAGGGGATGTCTTAGAGAGGCTGAGTCTCTCAGAAGTAAAGATGGCCAGAGGCTCTCCAACCTGTGAAGGCTTGCGTAAAAAAATTGTGGAATACTTTAGAAACAATGTTCCTCAAGGTCAAATTGCAAAGGCTTTGAAGGTCTCATCATCGACAGTGCATAACATCATCAAAAGATTCAGAGAAACTGGAAAAATCTCTGTGCGTAAGAGACAAGGCCGAAGACCTTTATTGGATGCCCGGGATCTTCGGGCCATCAGACGTCACTGCATCACTCACCGGCATGATTCTGTCATTGACATTACTAAATGGGCCCAGGAATACTTCTTTTTTTGAATTTATTTATTTATTTATTTATTTATTTATTAGAAATTTGGCATCTCCCATCCCACCCGAATCTGGAATGCCCAATTGGGGAACTATGTACAAGACTTGCTCGTATGCAACCCCTTGCTGCCAACTAAGGAGAGTGAAGACAGTTGGCGGCTTTCCTCCTAAGCACGCGCCTGTCAGCCTACTGCTCCTTATATACTCATTGGTTGAATCCTCGCAAGTTCAGAACGAGGGCGGAGGATACGTGAACATGAACAAGCTTAGAATCTTCCTGACGAGCGCTCAGCTGGCCAACAGGAGACCCTTAAAGGTGCACTATGCAAGTTTGTTTATTTTCTGCGCGATTATATTTTTGTCTCAATTCGCCGACATCTCCCCACGATCCGCTAGCTGCCTGTCCCTGAATTCACTGTAAAAAAAAAAAAAAAAAAACCGGGCTCTGGAGACCGCACGGAGGTCACAAACTGCAAATAAACACAAGGGCCTGTGCCACATAACATAACAAACCGTTCCGGCCAATCGCCGTTGACGGTTACGGAAGCATGGGAGGGAGGTAACAGCTATCTCTGTTTTGTTTGAATTCGAATGTCAACAAACTTGCATAGTGCACCTTTAAGCAACCATTTAATATTACCCTTCCCGGCAGACCCTTCCCAATTTGCATCCCTGTAGTGCAATGGCCAATTGTGCGCTTACTCTGAAAAAGCTGCCCACCACTGCCGGTTGGTACAACCGGGGCTTGAACCCGCGCCGCGATGGTCACCTCTGCTTCGCAATGCAATGCCTTAACCGACTGAGCTATCCGGCAGCTTAGCCCAGGGATACTTCAAGAAACCACTGTCTGTAAACACAGTCCGCCGTGCCATCCACAGATGCCACCTAAAACTCTATCATGCAAAAAGGAAGACATTGTTGTTCATGATCCAGAAGCGCCGCCGTGTTCTGTGGGTCAAGGCTCATTTAAAATGGACTGTAGCAAAGTAGCAAAGTGTCCAAATTTGACATTCTTGTTGGAAATCATGGTCGTCGTGTCCTCCTGGGCTAAAGAGGAAAAAGACCACCCCTCCTGTTATCAGCGTTCAGTTCAAAAGCCAGCATCTCTGATGTTATGGAGATGCATTTGTGCATATGGTGTGAGACACTTGCATGTTTTAAAAAGCACCATGAATGCTGAAAGTTTTAGAGCAACATATGCTCCCCTCCAGACGACATCTATTCCAGGGAAGGCCTTGTGTATTTCAGCAGGACAATGCAAAACCACATACTGCAGCTCTTACAACAGCATAGCTTCGTAGTAGAAGAGTCCGTGTGCTGAACTGGCCTGCCTGCAGTCCTGATCTTTCACCGATTGAGAACATTTGGCGCATAATTAAACAAAAAGTCCGTCAAAGGAGACCCAAAACTCTCCAGCAGCTGGAAGCCTCTATTAAACAAGAGTGGGATCAAATTCCAATGGCTATACTAAAGAAACTTGCCTCCTCAATGCCCAGACGCCTCCACTCTGTGTTAAAAAGAAGAGGGGATGCTACACCATAGTAAACAGGTCCCTGTCCCAACTTTTTTGAGACCTGTAGCAGCCATCAAATTTGAAATGAGCTCATTTTGTGGATAAAATTGTAAAATTTCTAAGTTTCAACATTTGGTATGTTATCTCTGTTCTACTGTGAATAAAATACTGGCTGGTGTGATTTGAAAGTCATTGCGTTTTGATTTTATTCACAATTTACACTTTGTCCCAACTATTTCGGAATCGGGGTTGTAAAAGACTTTGATATTTAATTCTGCATGTGCTGGGCCACAAGCTGCAGTGTGTGTTGCTCGTCTGCAGTAGCTGTTAAAGTCTGTATTGTATTGCACTGTGCATTGAGACGACACTATTATTACCCCGCCCCACCCGAAGGGTGAAGGCAAGGGGTATTGTTTTTGGTTTGGTTTGTTTCTGTGTTTGTTTGTGTGTTTGTTTTTTTGTTTCTGTGTTTGTTTGTTTGTTAACACTTTAGTAGCAAAACTAATGGCCAGATTCACCCCAAATTCGGTTTAGGGATTGCCACTGACCCAGAATAGATGCCTATTGAATTTCGGAAAAGTAGGTCAAAGTGTGTGCGAGGGGCGGGGTTTGTTGTGCCTGGCACCACTTGTTTCAGTTTGACTCAGTTATGGAGGGGGGGCCCACCTGATAACCTCTGTGATCTTATTGGCTGCAGACATCTAACTAGAGCCAGGTTTGAATCGGCAGGATTATTACTGCAAGCTAATAAGGTAAGTTATAGCTGTGTGCTTTGGGTGGTAGGAAGATTAGTTTTTCGGACATGGGGTTGTGCAGCATATGACGGTGAAGCCTGATGGATACTGCACGGCTTCTGAGTTTAATCTTTCCTGAAACTTTTGATGGACTGTCTGAAATAATGCAGTATTAATTCCTGAACTTTCACCCATAATTAAATGCTCTTATTTAGTGTTTAGCTGCCGTCGTGATGGTGGTGATGTCAGGTGAGTTGTATTTCATGCTGAACACGCCATCAAAGTAGCAGTTACTGTTTCAGCTGTCCTCCAGCGAGAATATTCTAAATGGCATAACTGTTCCTTTATTATGTCTCATGAAATAAATATAAAACATGTTTCAGATGGTTAGAGCCAAAATACTTTAATCACCCATGTACTGGTATCACGACTAGTATCCATACAATTTGGGCCCACACCTTGAGCTGGCGGTTGAGGAACTGTAGGAACTTGGTAACGTTTGATTATGAGAGCTGCATATCAGAGTCAGTGTGAAAACAGCTGCTTGTTTATAGCTTTGATGGCCTTTATTTGTACTTCCAGGAGTGGCTGACCTCAGCGGCATGGTTTCAGATGAAGGACTGTTGGTTCTAATATTGCAGTGCACCTCATTCAACGTTATACTCATGCTTTATTTCAACTGACTGTAGTACAGAGACACAGAGACACAGAGACAAAGCAAATTTGCATCATGCATTACAAAGTTCCAGGCCTCAGTGTAGCTGACATAGGGGACAGTCACAGAATACAAAGTCTCTGAACTGTATAAAGTTTTAAAAGTGCACCTCAGTTGCAAGAGCTATGGCATCTTCCTAATAATAAAAACAAATAAAAAACTTTTACAGTAAGTCATATTTGCAGAAGTTTGCTTTACTAGGGTACAAAGAAGTACTTCCATAAGTTTATAAGGGATGCATTTCTAGAATTCATATCAAACCTTTCTATTCTCAATTTTTTTTTTTTTTTTTTGTTGTTTGCTTGTTTTCAAAACAGTGGAGAGTTTTCCTTATAAAGCCTCGGAACTGTGTTGAATAATGTCCGACGATGGATTTGATGCTGGTCACTTCATTTGTTTGTGAGATGGAACTGAAAAAGTGAAAAGTAAGCACTATGTCTGAGAGAGTGCACTCGAGGGCTCCATAAAAAGAAAAGTACACAGTATGCCTGAGAGAGTGCGCTAGAGGGCTCCATAAAGTGAAAAGTACACAGTATGCCTGAGAGAGTGCGCTTGAGTGCTCCATAAAGTGCAAAGTACACAGTATGCCTGAGAGAGTGCACTTGAGGGCTCCATAAAAAGAAAAGTGCACATTATGCAAAAGTGTGCTCGAGTGCTCCATAAAGTGAAAAGTACACAGTATGCCTGAGAGAGTGTGCTTGAGGGCTCCATAAAGTGAAAAGTACACAGTATGCCTGAGAGAGTGCACTTGAGGGCTCCATAAAGTGAAAAGTACACAGTATGCCTGAGAGAGTGCGCTTCAGTGCTCCATAAAGTGAAAAGTACACAGTATGCCTGAGAGAGTACGCTTGAGTGCTCCATAAAGTGAAAAGTACACAGTATGCCTGAGAGAGTGTGCTTGAGTGCTCCATTAAGATGGGTGGGAAGGAAGAACAAAAGTTACCTTCAGCAGCTGTTCTTTGTTCGTTAAGAGCTCAAGCTCCTCTGCGCACTTCTTATCTTCTATGGCCTGTCTCTCCATCTCCTGCCTGTTAACAGCCTCATACTCGGCCTCTGCCTCCCTTAGCTCCAGCTCAAGGGCCATTTTTGCCTTCTCCAGGTCCTGCATCTATGTAGGGAGAGGACAGGAGCCACCGGCTACACCAGCACATTCATTCACGTACATGTACTTCATCCATCATTCATTCAAACATGCGATTCAGAGTCTCCAATATTGCCTAAAATGCACATCTTAGGACTGGGAAGAAACTAGAATACAGAGGTGTGAGCCTCGTAAACATAGGGAGATCATGCAAATACGACATAGAAAGGTCCCAAGGTGGACTCAAACCCACAACCTTCGCACTGTGTGACCACAGTGCTACCGACTGCTCTGCTAAGGCACTGCTCCATTCCTTCCTAAACAACCAATCATTATCATGTCTATGCAACAGAAAGGGCTTCGGAGATTGAGGTTAGCAGAAAAATTTTCAACATTTTAAAGTTTTTGGCGTAATAGGTGATCTCGGCCATCAGTGGCAAGGTTCCGACTGCTCAGTAACTGGGCAACCAGCTGATACACGATCGGCGGGAGTGGTTTCTGCCTCCTCTGTGGAGAAGAAAGATTAATCTTTCTCCATTAAAGAAACCCCCCCTATTGGTCTGAGAAACAGGAGACAGGAAGCTACCCGATGAGTCAGAAAAGAAGGGAGACTTAGCCTATTCATCCAAGGTGTAGAGCTATGCTATTTCGAGACCTTAGAATTACAGAGTTCTAGCTAACATTTACAAAATTTTGAGTAATTTGCTTGCAAAGGCCGCTCAGTGTACATTTGGGGAACTGGAACTTGGCAATTCTGATCTGAAACCAATTTAATAAATGAATTGTATACCCATACTTAATCATTAGGTAGAACTATTTATTACCAATTATGTGCAATAGGTAACTGAATTTTGACCAAAATGTCAGTTAGAACCCTGTAATTCTAAGGTCACGAAGTGTCTGAGTCAGGATAGGGGGCAGTTTTGCTATCAGTAGGTGGCTCCTGCTGTACCTCTCGCTCCAGTGGTGCTCTCTCTTGCTCAGCATCCAGCAGCTTCCTGATGCCAAAGGCCTTGATGCGGTCATCCAGCATCAGGTAACTATCCATGCTCAAACTGATCTCATCTCGAATCCTTGCCAACAGCTGCCCCCTGACTGAGCAGTCTATAGTCATCTGTCGGATCAACTCGTCTGTGGGAGAAAACAAGGACACCTGAGTATAGCAAGGTGCTCTGTGAAAATAGCTGATCTCAGAGGAAAGGCATTGAATGGTTAGTGTGAGTGTAGTGCGTCCCTTTAAACTGTGTGTTTGGTGATATTATGGATTTGCCTTCAAAGTGCTGCCGCCACTGCCAAAGGTCCTTCCTGTTTGCGCAATAACTGGATCGCTTTTTATGGGAATCAAAGTACTCTTCCTGTGTTCATTCCTGGTGTATAGAGGACAAACCCCACTGTGCTGTATAACCTTACAATTTTCCTGTAGCGCTACCACCGGGTCAAACTTCACATTTCCAAATGCAGTAACTTAAACAGTTTCAATGGGAGTCATGTCACACTTATAGCAATAATTTTTATTCCACAGAGAAGGGCTGTTATTGATGATGATGTTATTGATGTGCTCCAGTGTCTGTAACTGTTCAGTGTTTCCCACAGAATTTTTGGAGAATATGGAGGCACATGTGGGGGGGTGATTCTCATTTTGTAGAGCGGGGGGGTTTCTGGGAAGAAAAATTGCTGGGAACGTTCCTGGAGCCCTGAGTAGTTCCACTGTTGATTTTCTGGACTATATACCCTTTCCTGTAGCACTACTAAAAGACCAAACTATAAATTTTGCCTGTGAAAAGAACGCTAAAGCAATGGGAATATATTGTTCTGTCGTCATCCAGCAGCATTTGTTTAGTTTTCCTGGTGTATGTTTTCTAGTTTTTGAATAGCTCTCCTGCGATGGATTGGTGGCTCGTCCAGAGTACACAGTGTGGTTATGATGTTGCTGGACTTTTATTCTGAAGAATAATGTGCATACATTAGTATTAAAATTGTCCCTCTCAAAGTAATATCTCTTGGCTGATGCAAACTTGTTCCAATGTTCCTGACATTTTCAAGCAAGGAAGGAAGTCCTCAGCTGTTCTGCTTTCGCATTACTATAGAAGATTGGACTGTCAACTTTCAGGTCAACTGAATTTTCATTTTTGGGAAAAAAGATGAAAAAAGACACAGGTAACGCTGAGATTACAACTGATTAGACATCTAAGGAATGTTTCTTTTTGTTTGTTTGATTTTGGCCAGAATTTCTTAAAATTTGATTCTCGGTTCATTTTTATTACACCAGTGGAAAGAGTTTGTACTTTGTACACCATTTGTACTTTGAGCACACAGAGTTTTGGCAAATACCTGTTGATGTGCCTCTTGCCCAAAGCATGCTGGGATGGTGTCAGGGATGCCCTCCAGCCCTGATCTGGAATGTGATCATTGGAGGGACGGAAAGATAAATGGCTGCTCCATATTCTCACCGAAGCACTGAGCATAGACTTCTCCCCGCACATCGCAGATGTCGGTCTCCTGTGCGCCTCTCTTGCAGTTTGATGTTCAGCTGCTCATTCAGTTCAATCGCATCCATGCGGGAGCCAGGAGCACTGGACACTCGCTGCAACCACACACCACTGCTGTCTGTCCACTTCCTACAGCAGCAACACATCAGAGCAACAGTGTTGATTGACAGAACAGAGCACTGGATAGGCAGTGTGGGGCTCTCAGAGCAAGGCTTACTTCGGTGGCAGGATAGCATGGAGGATCTCTTCCATTTTCTCCTTTTTTGCTTCTGATATGGGGCACTTTGGACTGGGTGGAGGGGGGACCGGGGAACTTGTTGATGGCAGCTGAGGGCTCAACCTAACTGAGGATGCTTGACCCTGAGAGGGAGTGAAATAATCCTGCACGATGAGCCCTAGAGGAAATAGAAGAAGACTAGGAAGTCTACAGCACCAAGGAAATTTTCTCAAGAAGTAAAAACTGATGCCAGCAGTATATCAATATGTGACTGTGAGTTTAATACTTACCACCATTTGACATGAATTTTGTCATGAAGACAGTTCATTGATGTTCAAATGTTTTGTGGAGTTTTGTAACTTTCTCATGAACAGGGACAACAAGATGATGTCAATGCAAATTCAAGATGGCGGATCTGACAGCCATATTGGATACCGGAGCGCCACCAAAATCAATAGCCTTCTGTAGCTACCAGACTCTGAGACTCACACCAAAAATGGGGTTAATCGGCAATGGCGTTTGTGAGTTAATGTGCGGAATACAAGTATGGACGGATGGACGGACAAATGAACGGACAGACGGATGCTGTGTGTGACGCCAATTCCCCTCTGCCCCTTAGTTGGGGCTGAGGGGTAAAAAATGGAACATTGGCATTTTACTGATGAGAGAAATGCTGAACAAAAAATTGCCATTGGTACTTTTTTACCCCTCAGCCTTGAAAGAGGCTGTGGAGTATTGTCATCCCGCACAGCGTCTGTCTGTTTGGCCGTCAGTCTGTCCGTCCGTCCACATTTGATTCGTGCGATAACTGAAAAACGCCATCACCGATCATCACGGTTTCTGGTGAGGACAGCGGGGTAGAGTTACTACACAAGCCTATCAATTTCGGTGGCGATCTGAAATCAAATATGGCTGCCAGAGCCGCCATTTTGAATTTCCATTCCATGCGATAACTGGAAAAGGCGATCACTGATCATCACGATTTTTGGTAAGCACATCGGGGTAGAGTTACTACACAAGCCTATCAATTTCGGTCGTGATCCAAAATCAAATATGGCTGCCACTGATGTGATCACTCCTTGAGGTAAAATTCAGCAAACTCCATTCCTCAGCTGTACAATTGACTCTTTGTTAAATCTCTTTTTCAGCAAACAAATCTTCACTGTTGCTGGTGTGGAGATTTTAACACGATAGGTACACACGCTTCAACTATACACAGGGCTGAAGATCCCGCCCGCGTTAGCACAGCTATTTTCCTGTTCTTCTCATCACAAGTTTGCTTCAAAAGATGTCTGAAATATTTGGGGGCCAAGCATTAAATGTGCATAAGCACCTATTTGAATTGTTACTGTTCTCATTGCTACTCTCCTTTTGTGATGTATGGTAATAGCAGCCCTAAAAAGTGTTCAATAAAATCTGTGAAGTGTGGTACACTTAAAGGACATAGTGCCAATAAACTTGTGGGCAATTTTAGGCTCTGCCCTTCAAGACCCCTGGCACCATTATTAAATTACAGATCAGGGTACATTTATCTGAAGAACTTTTCAAGTATTTTGGCATAGAATCAAAGAATGCCCCCCCACCCCCCATAAACTCACTGCCCCACAGACAATTCTGGTCAACTTCACATGAAATGTGGCTCATGCCACTGTCAGACTAATTCTCACCAAAGCATTTTTGATTTTCAAAAGCGTTCTCGCATAGTGCTTAAACAACATTGACAAAAAAGAGGCTAAACAGAATGTGAGACTGAATTTCAAGAATGCAATAACATAGTGACATGAAACTTCATACTTCTGCTTTGGACCTTGCCCTGGGCGTGGCCAACAAGTTTAATGATGCCACCATCCACTGGTAGTGCAAAAAAGTTCTGAGGTCATATCTCTCCAATGGGTGGACAAAGTGATACCAAATTTGGTGGAACAGACCGTTGCCATTCTCTGACAATACTGAAGAACATTCACAGGTTTCTTGTGAGAACAACACTAATGGTGAACACGCCATGAAGGGATTGAAGCTGTATCTCAATTTAATTTGAAAACCCTATGTCATCCAAGAACAGGGGTAGGAAAGCCTAATACGGTACCTTTATGTTTTAGATGTCTCCCTGCTCTGACTATAGACCGTATAAAAAGATGGACGCAGCACCCGGGTCTGAACAGAGAGGCCAAACCGGAAATCTCTGCATTCGATTTAATGGCCAGCAGATAGTGATGTTGGTGGTTGCAGAAAGAAGTTCAATGCCATAGAAGTCTATGAGAAAATGACCCTACTTTCCCACCTGATTCATTATTTCAATAATGATTTTCCACATTATTTTATGGAATCTGTCGCAAGTTTCAAGTCTCCTTCGATATGTCATGATGTTCATTTTTGTAAATTATGGTCCCAAATAGACTAGAATGAAGGTTAAAGCCAGATATGCTTTGGGGGCGTGGCTATCCTCTGGTCCTCGTCTGATATGGTCAGATCCACCCCTCGCTCCTCCCTGGATCTTCAATTCACGCTCTCGTCCGATAGGAATCGCATCGGGTTTCAAATTGACAAAATGGCGCCGTTCAAATTGCTAAAATCGAGGCTTCCTAAATGGTATGCTGAAACCAATGGGTGATGTCACGGTTGCTTCGTCCATCTTTTAATACAATCTGTTTTCATTCCAAGCTAGCATAATTTGATGCGCACACTAGCCAGCTAGCTAGCTATGACCTACATGAGAACGGGGTGTTTAACGGCATGGTTTGGAACTACATAAAGTTTTTCACCCGCTTGAAGGGCATCTAAAGTCAATTCTCAGATTGGACGTTGAACATCCAATGTTTACAAACAAATCACTTGCTTTTGTTGACATCTTGCATTGTCACATGACCAATTTCATTCATATAAACCAATGTTTTGTGTACATGCGTAGATAATCCTTCTATTTTGGTTCGTTTACGCAGGTGCGGCTCGCTGATTGGGCGATTAACAAAAACAATGGGAATCGACTTTAGATGCCCTTTAAAGTAAGAGATATAGCGTCAGCTCGTTAACTGACAGTAAGCATTCCGTACAGCCTGAAGACATGGGCACATAGTGAGCGAACTGTCTGGGTGTCAACTCAGTGTTACCTTAACCTGAGATATCACGACATCTTCATGGACAGTTTCTAAAGTAACTGTAATATTACTGGAGCAAATGAGGGTGCACACCCTGGGGGGAAAAGGAGTGAGGTTGTATTTGATTGTCATCACAGTATGTGGGTCAATATGCTGCCAAAGTCATGACGTCACTCTAAGGTCAGCCTGCCGCAGCCATGGGAATTGGTTCACGCTGAACAAACCAAACAACTTGCACAGTGTTTATCGCCATAGCCCTCGTGTCTTTGTATGGAATTATGATCTATTTTCAGCGATAAACCCAAACTATGCTCTTTATTAAAGAACAGAAAGCAATTTCTCAGTATATTTTGATCGTCAAATATTAGGTATTTCGTGCCATGTGTTAAGTGCATGAGTGAATTTGTTGCTATGCTGTGAGCGTGAACCATTGTTAAGGAAGTGAGTGTTGACCCCAGCGACAGTGACGTTGCACTATTTCAGTGAATAGAAAAGGACAACTGACAAGTCAACATTACAGCACAAGGCTGAAGTGCCTCTTGTAAACTAAGGATTTGTTCAGAGAATGTAGCTAGCTAGTAAAGGTCATGCCTAAATTCATCCTACCCAGCCAGCGTAATTTGACGTCTAGTAAGCAGATAGCTAGCAACAGAGCCACATGAACAGTTTTCATGAAGCTCTGTAGGTAGCTAGGTGGCTACTCTAGACATGAACTGAAGGTATTCGCTAGTAGCATGAGGGCAGTACACTTCAACTGAGCCAGAAACACCAAATAAACACCTCTTGCATAACTAAAGGTGAAATAAAGCCTTTATCAGGCTTTCAGTGAATTGCTAATAATCTCATTACTGTGCTAGCTAGTTTGGTTTGCATACTGATTGATGGAAACAACATGCAGTCCTTTTGGATTGTACAGGACCGTGCAATGCGGTGCGTTTTTACATATAAATTTAGTATGATGCAACTTCACAGATTCAACCAAATTTTAATCAGCTACACTGCTACACTATATCTGTTTAAGTGCACCTATTCTGGTTTTTCATTATTTTAATGCTGTAGTGTGAATCATATTGTTTTTATGCACATTTAAAAGGTCTGTGTCGGAAAACAACTCAAAGTCAACCCCAGAAGAAGAGCTCTCTGCCACAAAACTCACTGCTCCAGCACTGACTGACACACCCCAATCGCTTCTGGCTATTTTTTTAATCAATTGTTGATGTCACCATTTGAATTTTTGCGCCAAGCAGATAGTTTGGCACGCCCTTGAATCAAGTGGGTTTTGCCCATAAGGCTTAGCCGGTATTTGTTTCCAAAGCGGAAATCCATTTATGGTAAGGGGTGTGGCAAGGGGCATGAATGGTGGACAAATCACAAGTGAATGATCAAGCAGACCAATCACAGCACACTGGGGTTTTCAGGAAGGCGGGGGCAGGACTTTCAATGGAGCGTTTCACAGACAGGTACTGCAGAATTGGCAAGCATGAGAAAATTCGAGTGTTTGTTTGACAATGATGCATTTAAACCTTTTTTTGTAGAGTTCAAGAATACAAGAATGATCAGTGAAAAGTCACATAATAGGTGCACTTTAATGTGCAAAGTTAGAAGGTATGGGTGGTACCATTCTTGAGATATTGAGTATGACAGGATTGTCACTCACATCACATGGTCACTCCAGAACGAAATCTGATCGCAGACATCGTAGCTAGCTGTTTCTAATCTAATCAGTTTTGAGCATATTTTTGGGGATGGTTACATTGATTGATCCATGCTTACCATGTTTGTGAAAAGCAACCATCCTTCCTTTCTCACCTCTCTGTAAAGAAACTTTATTGTCAATCTGTGTTTTATGCCAAAGAGAAGTGGGCTTAACTCACTCCACGACCTTACAGACCGGTATTCACTGACCTCCTCATAGAGCAGAATACATAATCAAAACCAGGCTTACTGACCTTCATAACCTTTGCACCATGTTAACGCAATACTCTAGCTTCAAATGATGCAACTTCTGTGTTCTCTCCCACTGTAACCTGGGGCTAATCTACAGCAGTAAACAGTAGTTTGCACTCCTGGTCAAATAGCAGATTTAGGTTGTATTTTGCAGAAGTTGGCACAACTTTTGCAGGGGAAAAACTTGAAACCAAAAAAAAGAGTGATGCACTTTGACCTGGAGTGCACAGTGGTTAAGTACCTCTGTATGTGCCCACACCTTCAGCTCATGGAAAATGGAATGTACATCGTCACTCAGTAATTATGGGATAATTTCCTCTACCAAGTGGGATTAAACACTAATTAACCCACAGCCTGTAGAAACTTTGAAAATTTCTGTATTTGCATACTTTTGCAGATACCTGCGGCATAAGCCATTTTAATAAATAGCAGATTCAGGTTCTGATCAGTAATCAGTACGATAAGATCTCGCACCCTTACACCTATTGTGAGTTCATCTACACAGGATCACTGAGGTTCCCTAGTTAAATGACCACCGTTCACCTCCTTGCTCTTTTGTCATAATGCTTTTTAAATATTTTTGCTCTAGCTCTCTTCAAATGCAATTTGGCAGCAAGCTATGGAGTACTCTATGAAGGCCTCTTTTCTTATTTAAATAGCAGTGTAAGTTTAATATTTATTAGTCTGTCATATCAGTGAATGCAATACCACACCATCCAAAATTGTTCTCCCAATGCATTTTTAAAGCAGAGTTTATCAACATTCCACCAAACAGTATGTCGTACAGTACCTGTAGTCTGCATAAAACTGCAGTTGATGTCAGATAGCACAAGATGTAAAGATTAAGCAACACAAATGGTGAAATGAGCAAACTGGTAATATGTATTGTTACAAACACTCCCAATGGGGAGAGCTCAGGCTAAAACTTCAGGATGAGCCGACAGCAGCTTCAGACTGAATGTCTCAGGAGACAGGCTCTGGGGGCAGAATACCCACAAGGTCCCTGCCTTTTATTGCCTCTGAACAGTTAGAGCTGGATTCCCTGTAAGCTGTGGTAATGGCAAGTGCCCTCATTTGAAAACCAGATAGGTCTGGAATAATCTCAGCTAGTGTAAGTCATGTCTAATGTCTGGCTCTCAATAAGTGAATAATGTCTGGTAGTAGCATAACCAGACATATGTGCCTAAGGCAATATTCCATTGTCAGCCAACTCTGGATTGTTGCCCAACTCTACTTCTGTGTCCATTCCCTGCAGACAACACCCTGCCACTATAACATCTATCAGGGTCCTCTACACCCTTCCATTGTAATGTCTATCAGAGTCTGCTACACCCTGCCACTCTGTCATCTGTCAGCGCCCTCTTCACCCTGCCACTCTGACATCTATCAGGGTCCGCTACACTCTGCCACTATAACATCTATCAGGGTCCTCTGCACCCTGCCACTCTGACACCTATCAGGGTCCTCTACACACTGCCACTCTGGCATTCTCTACACCCTGCCACTCTGGCATCTATCAGGGTCCTCTACACCCTGCCACTCTGGCATCTATCAGGGTCCTCTACACCCTGCCACTCTGGCATTTATCAGTGTCCACTACACCCTGCCACTCTGACATCTATCAGGGTCCGCTACACTCTGCCACTATAACATCTATCAGGGTCCTCTACTACCTGCCACTCTGGCACCTATCAGGGTCCTCTACACCCTGCCACTCTGACATCTATCAGGGTCCTCTACACCCTGCCACTCTGACATCTATCAGGGTTCTCTACACTCTGCCGCTCTGGCATCTATCAGGGTTCTCTACACCCTGCCACTCTGGCATCTATCAGGGTCCTCTACACCCTGCCACTCTGACATCTATCAAGGTCCGCTACACCCTGCCACTCTGACATCTATCAGGGTTCTCTACACTCTGCCGCTCTGGCATCTATCAGGGTTCTCTACACCCTGCCACTCTGGCATCTATCAGGGTCCTCTACACCCTGCCACTCTGGCATCTATCAGGGTCCTCTACTACCTGCCACTCTGGCATCTATCAGGGTCCTCTACACCCTGCCACTCTGACATCTATCAATGTCCACTGCACCCTGCCACTCTGGCATCTATCAGGGTCCTCTACTCCCTGCCACTCTGGCATCTATCAGGGTCCACTACACCCTGCCACTCTGACATCTATCAGGGTCCTCTACTCCCTGTAACAATGACACCTGTCAGGGTCCTCTTCCCTCAGGAACATGTGGTGTCACCCTCTGTTTGCCCTCTCACTGTGGACCTCAGGTCAGCTCACACAAAATGGAGTTGGACTAACAGCTTTCATATGTAGCTAGTCCTATATTCTGCCTAAGCAAGTAGCTGTGGCCCCAGGGGTCCAGGATTGGGTAACCCTACCGGCACTGGGGCCTGAGAATGGATATGAGGCTACAGGTGGATTCTGGTGCGCAGAAGCCCAGCGGCTGCATTACCTGCTGCTATAATTGCGATTTAAGCACAGACACCTCCTTTTTTTACAGTGCTTCCCCTCAGCAAACCATTAATCACACAACTGCCTGAGCAGCTCTTTCTGTTATAAATAATTGCGACACTCACCTGGATTGTGTATAATTATTTCATTTAATATAACAAAGGCGCTACAAGGAGCCACGTGGGTAGGAAAGTGGTTGCACATTTTTAATAATTAGAGCTCTCCACTTTGGTGATTTTTTTTTAAAAACTTGGGACCAGGATTCTTTTTTTGATTAAAATTGAAAACTGTTTTGTTTTATAGTTCCACGTAACTGCAGCCACCAATGAAGTCCTGGAGTGAAGGGACAGGCACGTAGCTGAAATGTGTCTATTTGATGACAGCTCTAAATATTGCCCCAGCCAAGAGACCGCTCATGCAGATCTCTTACTTCGTGCACTTGCTGTTGATGATTTGAATCTAATGCCACAGGAATATTGATGATAAAAGAATTTTGACAAACTAAGGGCTCAATTTGCTAAGACCTTTAGCACATGCAAAATCTTTTTGCCCATGCAAAACCAATAACATTGCCCATGATTGGCCAGGGTACTTGCCTTGCACCAATCAGTGGCAATGTTATTGGTTTTGCAAGGGCAAAAAGATTTTGCGTGTACTAAAGGTCTTAGTAAATCAGGCCCTAAGTTCCCTGTCTTGAAATAATGGGTTATAGGAAGACTGATGAGTCAGTGCTAAAGAATTAAGAACTAGAAAATACCTGGCAATGAACCGGCCCAGTTCTACCATTTTGAAAGAGCCTTGAGGAGAGAGCACCTGCCTGGGCTCATGAAGATTATGTGTGTTAGGGATGTTCTCTTGGTCTGTTGGCTCTAATGACTGTGGAATGGCACTTGTAGTGGAGTTTGAGGTTAAGTGGCATCGGAAATCTGGGTTTTTTTATTCTGATGGTTGATTTTGTTGTTCGATGTGACCGAGGTGTCTGCTGCACCATGTATTTTGGCAGAATACCGAACTGCAGCTTTGTTCAGGTGCCCCTAGTCAAACACCCCTCTGGGCCTGATGGTAGGATAATGAGCCATTTTACTGTGGAGAGTACAGCTGTTCCCTCAGGCATTTTATATCTTATATCTGAGCTACAGCTACTCCCTGTCTGTCTATTGTCTGTCTCTTCCTATCCAAGTACAGATATGCATCATAAAGATAACATGCTCATTGTTTTGTATTTTGTATCAGATTATATTGTTCTGTATCTCTGTTGGTTATTATACGCTTTATAATTATGTGAGGATTAGACCCTAATGTGAGATGTCTTTCCATCTCAACAAAACCCTTAAATCACATTTGCCTTGTGGCTCCAGGACAATTTCATTGATTAATTTTTGAATTGTCATTATATTGTACTGTTATGCTGATGACACTCAACTCTTCCTCTCTTTTTCTCCCAGCACACGGGTGCAGGGAAGAATATCAGCGTGCCTGGCCGACATCTCTACAAGGATGGCCAGACATCATATGAAGTTCAACCCTGAGAAGACTGAGCACCTCTTCATCCCGCACCAAACTTCCACACCCCTCCACAACAGCTTGCATCAATGTTGATGGCATTGCAGTAGCTGCTACCTGCTCAACCTAGGGGTTGACCTAGACAACCAACTAGACTTCAAGTAGTTAATGCAGGTCAATGCTGAAGCATTTAGACAGTATCTGACCTGATCACCCCCCCCCTGTTTGATTAAAAAAAAAAAATCTCCCTGCTCTGATGTTTGTTTTCATTTGCTTTGCTTCTTTCTTTTCTTTGCATGCTATTGCCTTGTGTGTAGTCTTTGCTCTACATGTTCATTACGTCAGGTGACCAATGCTCGATATGAATTGTACCCTGTCCAGTTTGTTGGGCTACAGTGTCAGTAACCTAACTGTGATTGTACTTTCTGTGGGTCACTTTGGAAAAAAGCGTGTGCTTAATTAATGTAATGTAATATTGTACCTGTATTGTGTAGTTGGATTGAACTGTTTGGGTTAGGCAGCAGCTGTCATTGACATGGCTCCATGATTTTTTTTTTTTTTTTTTTTTTTTTCTTGAGTTGCTGCTAGCCTAGTGTTTATGACAGCAGCAAATGCTGTGCAGTTAACCCTTGTAAAACAGGCAATGAATCAGCTGAGGTTGTATGAGTTTGTGACCCTCATTTCACTTTCCACATGATCGTTGGTACTGCTATCTCACAAAGGGGGAATTGCCCTAAGTCACGCAACCCCGTCTCCCTGGTGTGAAACAGTGCTTTCTGCAGATACAGGCAGTGTTTATAATTCATGGCAGTGTGGCGCAATGTGATTCTGGTGTGTAAGGCCGCAAGGGATGTTCTGTGTGTGACATAAACAGGATTTCTCGTAATTTTCCCTGAAATACTGAGGCCCTCCTTTGGGATGATATGGTGGATATCCTGCAGTAACTGCCACATTGCCTGTAGAATGTTAAACATATTGAGAGCAGGAATGTAGATCAGACTGTGGGAGCTCTGTTTTCAGGGCTTGGCTTTCAATACCTGGGAATTGATAGCTATGAAGACCATACACTTCCCTTCTGAAAAAGATTAGAGTTTTGAAAATGGGGAGAGTAGCCTTGATGGCTTTTTCCATTTGATTAAATATGTTCGGCTGAGGTGTGCGTAAATGATACAAATATCCCACCATTGTTTTGGTCGTGGTTTTGCAAGCAATCTGCAGAAACAAACTCACTGCTGTGTTCAGAATGTGTGGCTTCACTTCATCAGTGCAATGCAGACCGCAGTGCTGTCTTGGTCGTCTACGGTAATGCCAGTCGTTGCACAGGTGTCTTTCTCTCCTGTGTTGTATTGATTGAGGCATTTCTCTAGATAAATAGAAATGACTTCCCCTGAAGTACCTGAATGACACTTCTGTAAAGCACTAGAGAAAAACTTGTAGATTAGAGAAGGCAAAAAAATGTGTATTTTTTCACATAAGATGTAGTTGCAGGTTAAAGAGGGTATGTAATGAGGAAAATTAAATGATTAAGATTCCATCAACATCCTACTCTGTTCCTGGATTCTTAGCTGTTGACAGGAAGAAATACAGAAAAACATGAAAGCAAAACCAGAGATAGAATTCACTGCAGTGGCTTGTTACTGTGCAACTGTGGTGTGGAGAAAGAAAGACAGATAGATGGACCGACCGACAGACAGACAGATACAGCCAGACAGACAGATTAGTCCTTGCTGCTTCACAGTTCTCTGCATAATTCCCTTTGCACAATCATGATATAGTTTGAAAACTACTGAAAAAACAATATTGTATCAGATTGTTATATCGAACGTGTGCCCTGTCTCAGAATGACATAGAGTGCTTATCCAGAGATACTGTATGTCATGGGGTTTTTCCAAGTTAGGTGAGATGTTTTCGGGAAAGAATCCAGCCAAATTTGGACCTCCTCATAAGAACTTCATCTGAATTTTATCTGGCTTTTGAAATTGCCATCTGATACACTCTCATGAGAGCAGAGGTAATGGTGAAAATCTAATGGGAGAAAAAATGGCTGCAGGGGGAATAATAAGAGAATTGATTTTACAGTTAGTCAGGTGAGACTGTGGGTTAGAATTTTACTCAGATCTTACCCTCCCTTTTCTCACTTGTTGAAAATGGACTGCAAATTTAGTTCTTATGGTTATTGAATTTTTACACCGGCCTACCATGGCAGAAGATAAATTGAACACGAATGCAAAAACACACAGCTATACTTGAGAATTCAGAGGTACATACCAGCTAATTGCTGTCCTGATTATAATGTGTTCACTATGTGAGTGTACTCAAACCACACCCATCTTCATACACTGTCTTCTTTTTAATCCCAACTGCTCACTTATATTGTTTTGTGGCTGCATTTTAAAAGGATACCATGTTTTTGTGTTCAGAGAAATTATCCACAATCAGAAACACAGACTGGCAGAGAGACACATAAACACCTGCAAAAATACCAAAAAATTATTTTATAGCGATTGTCTAGTCATTTCAGACTAGTTTTGTTGAAGTTTGCTCCGATAACACACACATAGACTAACTGAAAACAATACCAGCATCATTATCGCAGCCAGTAACAACAGACCACCTCTACTCTATAACAAAGATTTAAAGACTGATATTTGTCAAGTGAACTCAAAACTTTATCCCCGCATGCACATACATGTCAGCACACACCCACACACACACGAGCCTACACAGTATCTCTGAAGTAGCTACACCTTTATTATTTCATCAGCTCAAGTATTTCACTTAAATTTCTGAAGGTGGTGGACTTTAAGCCTTTTCTTTATCAGTCGAATGTAATGTGGAGAGATGGGGGTGATATCAACATAGAGTTGGAAATTCATCAAAATAAATTACTGAAATTATACATTTCTTGGACCAGTGAACCTCTTAGATGCGCACTAGGTGTTATCAACGTGCGAAAGCTCAGCATCGTTCCCTTTGTTTATCCGCACGAACTATCAGCACCTCTTGCTCCAAACAGTAGCCAAACAATTCACCCTTTGCTGCCCAGTAGCACGTGCCATAGGAGGGACGCGCTGTATCTTCACCGTGTCAATGGTACATTGTACTTCCAGAGCACAACCAGCAGGTGGCATTCTCAGTGCAGACATAGTGCAATGTGCATTGTCTCGAAAGGACAAATTTGGACTTGCTCTATAAAACTGAAAATTTAATGTATTAAAAAAATATGTCTCGCATGTGCTTATGTACACTGTACTATCTGCTTTCACACGATTTCCTTTTCTATCAATAAATGTGTGGTTAATCATGCCCACAGTATATTGCTCGTTTGTCTGCGGATGATTCTGCAAAGATTTTGTTTTAAAGTACAAAATCTTTTACCATCTTTACAGGTAACTTAGAACAAACAAAAATGCTCTTGAAAGCTTTCATAATTGCTCCATCAAGTGTGCTTTAATTAGTAACATTACTGCTTCCTATAGTAATTTGGCATCCGGGGACATAAGGGCTAATTAGGTGATTAGGGGGGCTGGCACTGGATCATTTGCTGAATGTTGTCAGTAGAATGTATTTATTCTAGTGGGTTCATAAGCAAGACCATAAAATTTTCCAAGACCCCAGTCATCCATGTTGTTTCCACTCATCTCAACCATCTGCCAGATAACACTATAGCGTTAAAGACTCGTCAAGCAATTTTAGGAAGAGCATTCATCCAAATGCTGCTGTTATTTTAAATATTTATCCATTTAAATGGTGTGTATATATATATATATATATATATATATTCAACAACTTCATTTTGTGACCAGAACTTTCATGGCCCATGTTGCTTCATGTGTATGTATACAGTCTTTTTGTCTGTTTTTTACGTTCGCATATTGGTGCACAGACCTAAGCTTGGCAAATTCACATCCTATTTTGCAATATGTAATTAAATTTTTGCAGCTGTTACGTGTGGACATCCTGGGCTCATTCATAGGGGGCACCGAATCTACTAGCAAGCATCGCCAGAATTTATGATTGATTGGGTGATTGATATGTAAAGTAAAAGATAAAGTACTTGTCATTAAAAAAAATCAGTTATACTACAGGCAGATTTGAGATTTTAATTATTCTTTTTTTTTTTTTTTTTTTCAATTTTTGCCCTTTACTCTATATTGCAGTGTTGCCTCCTGGCAACAAACTCATTTACTTTAATGTACAATCACATGATGCACATTTCCTGTCATTGAATGGTCTATTGATGGGGGGAGGAGTTTGAATTGACCAATAAAATGCTTTGACTGGGTCACACTACCTCTTGGTGGCCAATTTTAAAACCTTTTCTTGCAGGTTGCAGCAGGCGGATAATGTCCATTTCCTCTGTCCAAAACTGCAAGAAAAAGTTTCCATTCATTTTAAGCTCCCTAAGAATATTTTTTTCAGACTTGTTGGTGAGTAAACTTCATTTTTGAACATTTTTTTGCGGTAGCATTTAATATTTTAATAGTATTTTCAAATAAATTACTTACATAGGTTTGTTGCTTGGCAGCAAAATTGTGCAACAATGACTTGATGTTAGCCTTTTGTGCAAGTCACTTGTTGCCACTTGCAGCAATGATCAGTAATATTACTTTCTGCACTTGAAAAAGTGGCACTTATTCTGTATTAATGTGTATACATGAATTTAGTATTTATAGACCCATGACAGTTCAGACTATAAAGTTAAAATATGAAAATTACTTTTGTACATATTTGAACTTGATGATCTTGACTGTTATGGGCTTATAAATTCATTAAACTGTCCCTCCATCCATTATCTAAACTGCTTCTTGTTCATCAGAGCAGCAGCACTACAGCTGGAGACGATTCCAGTCAACTATGGGTGCCAGGCACACCCTATGCAGCCCTCCAACACATCACAGAGCTCACACACCATTCACTCACACACTCATACCTACTGGCAATTTCCAGTTTCCAGTAAACCTTTATGCTTGTTTTTGGGTCGTATTCGGAAATTAGAGGACTTGGGGAGAACCCATGCAAACATGGGGAGAACATGTACACTCCATACAGAAAGGCCAGATTCTGGTCAATACCTTTCCTGTATGACAACAGTGTCACCCAATGCTCTACTGAGCCATACTTAAATTAAGTAGTGTTACAGTATATTGAGTCAGAGAAATCTGATCAAGCACGTTGTGGAAGTACAGAGACTGAAAACATATACCTTTTTGTATCTTTAAACTTTCATGTTATTTGAGCATACATAAATAAATTTAAAAGAAATTTGTGATATTTTATATTAAAAGATTTTTTTTTGGAAATTTTTTTTTTCCAGTTGGTTTTGATGAATAAAAAAAATCCAGTTTTATTTTGAAGTCCTGCTGATTTTCTTTCCACTGTCGCATACTGTTGCCTCCAGGCAGCAAACCACAAAGGATCCCTCATGCCTTATCTTTTCAAAAATTATTTTTGATTTCAGAACCTTGGTTTATTTTATGCATGAAAAGTCAATGAGACTTTTTAAAACACTGCTTTGATAATGCAAATTAGTAGAAGGAAAATTAAAGGAAGGAACCCAAACCAGCTGAACTCTCCTGTAAGTTGTATCATGTAATTGCCTATTTCACGTTACCCAGTGTATTTGCTGGCCACAGTTTGCACTGGCATAGCCCAAATTTGATCTGTGTGTTTGTGGGGTTCATCTGTGTAGCATGGAATTCTGCCCTTTACTTTTAGTTTAACCAGCTGGAATACGCTGGCTTATAGTGGACCACTTTGGATGATCTTATCAACCAGCTCAGTGAATTGGATTTAAGATATGCCAGCTTGTGTGCATCAGCTGACTAAGGCCATTCCCTTTTGAAAAAAATCATGTGAAATAAATGACATGTGGTTTTAGAACACATGTAATTATTTAACATGGGGATAAAGCAACATGAAACACGTGTTGTTTTCCATGTTGCTCTTTCACATGTGATACAAACACTTGTGGTTGTAGACCAAGTGTTCCAAAACCACGTGGTTTATTTCACGTGTTTTCATGTTGCTTTTTCTACATATGTTCTGTGGGAACGTGATAATTTCACATGACACATTAAAACCCCACATGTGGAAATACATGTGTGAACTGCAAATATGGTTTTGTTAAATATTTCTCATGTTTTTTTTTATTGCAATCTACATGCACATGATTATTTCACATGACATATTTAAACCTCATATGAGAGAAATATATGAGAATTGCAAACAGGTATCCAAAAGCCATGCATGCAGCTCTAATGTGGAAAAACTAACTTGAAGAACATGTGTCCAAATCATGTGAGAAATTGAGAGGTTTTTTTTTTTATTAGTCTGTCTTTGGGTCCAAGCTGTGCTGGGCGCGACATTTTTTTTCCCCACGAACTTTCTGCCATCATTTGCATAATTTATATTCGCGCATGCGCGCACATTGCTTATTATCGTAGCGCGCACGTGGACTTTGTTACTATAGTTTGTTGACATTGCCAACCAACCTCGGATGAACACTGCATGTAGTACAGTGTGTCTCATAAGACTAAAAGTAGACACCTCACAGTGCAGTTTATTGGGACTTTGGATATCATTTTTTTATCGTCACCAAGGGGAATTTAATCTATTTTTGGGGGACTAAAGGCGTAGGCTAGTGTTGCACTTAGGGACCACGTGTCTTCTTTCTTCCACTGTTGAATTTTGATCCACTCTTCCTCTTGAAACAGCAAAGCACATCCGAGCTTTCCCTTTTCCTTATTAAACCCGATGCAGTCTTGAACGAAAGTGCCAAACATCAAAGGGAATGAGAAATGCTTCCGGAAAAAAAACTTGACTGATTAGTATTTTTTGGCGACATGCTGCACGGAGCCAAGTAAAGGACTACAGAATCATCTCCTTATAACCAATTAGGTTACTCTAATCTTGTCCCCGTTTACTTTGCTCAGTTAGCAATCAAACAGGGGATTCGCTTATTTACTTTGCTGAATGAGTAGAGCTGTTTATTACGACAGCATGTTTGATTAATGCATTCCTAAAGTTAAATGGGCATAGATTTGCAAGAGCGTATTTGGCCATTTCGTGTGATTGTGATTATTTAAAGCTCACATTCACGTTTCATCCGCTTTAATGTTTTTCACCTCGTGTATTTTTTTAAATCCTGGGCGATCTGAAAATAAATCTCTTTATTTTATCATTATAGATCTCCTAAAATTACTACAATGAGAGATGAAATGCTGAGTCGGGATGTGGCGATGTTGAACGAGGATTTTTTTTTTTTTTTTAAGTGTGATGAGACAACTTGCCGTCATGGGGTGTGAAGGCGGTCGCGTATAATGTCTTGAAATATACACACCTGAAGTGGCTTAAAACGATTTAAAATGCCGTCGGGAAGAAGCCCGAGTTAAGATTTCGCTAATTGCAGGTGCTCCGCCCTTCCTTAAATCTGCTACCATGTACTTGGCCTAAATAACAATCGAGAAATTTAGCCAGTAGCCTATAACGATTAAGATGTGATGGTGAAAAGCAGACAAACCTAACTGGCCTACGGTGTTAGATTGAAAGAATGCCAATTTGAATAATTAGAAAAAATCTTCCTCTGAATTACATCTCTGATTGTAGCATTTTAGAACATTATTCAAGATTAATTTAAAACAGATTTGTTATAAGATCGCCCTGGAGTTTAAAAGCGTCTAAAAAATACGCAAGGTGGAAAACATTCTGAAAAGCGGATGAAACGTGAATGTGAGATATAAATTATCACAGTAGCACGAAATGGCGTGGCAATGGCAATCGTGTTCATGCAAATCTGCTGTTCTACGGCCATTTTAATTTCAAAATGCAGCAATCAAACATGTTGTCTTAATAAACAGCTCTACTCATTCAACTTAGAGTGTAAACGAATCCACCATTTGATTGCTAATCAAGCAAAGTAAATGGGAACAGGTTTACTTTTCTTGGAGTTGCCTAATTAGTTAATAGGAGACGATTTTGTTTTCATGTGCTTGGCTCCTTTCAGCACGTAGCTGAAAAATGCTGATGTCAGTCAAGTTTTTTCCGGAGGCATTTCCCATGCCCTTTGATGTTAGGCACTTTCGTTCAGGACAGCACGGGGGTTAATAAAGGAAAAGGGAAAGCTCGGATGTTCGCCCCATGGTAACAGGTGGTGTTACTACGCTTTAAAAAAAACATCGATTCAGAGTCGTTACACCCTAATACTTACCGATGGATGAAGGTCATCTGCAGAGTCGAATGTATCGCGATCGACAATGTTTACACGCTAATGTACGCTTGGTCCTCTGGAGGCCCCTTCGTTTCGAAGCGCACAAGTCTATGAGTTGACGCATGCGCATTAGGTAAATATGCAAATGAAGGCAGAAAGTTCGTGGGAAAAAAAAATGTCGCGTGCTGGGCTGGGTTTCCCAGTTTTGATGAGAGATCTGTCAAATTTCCAAGATTAATAACTTTTCAACATGGATCGAAATAAAAAGAACTTTCACTGAAATATACACGGATGAAGGAATGATTCTCCGAAACTGTGTGTTTGTGTGTGTGTGTGTGTGTGTGTGTGAGAGAGAGAGAGAGAGAGAGAGAGTTTAGTCCATCTTGGGGTCCTCAGGCTGTGCTAGCCCGGGTAGCTTCCATGCGAGATCTGTCGAAACAGAAACACCCTCTTCAGGCACAAAGACCGACAGTTTGTTTAAAGTTGCAATAACTATTTTCTGTCCACCGGGGCCTCGTGTTGCCACTATAGGAGCGAAGTCACAAAAAATGGAACTATTTCATTTTTCCAGAAATGTGGATAAATTAATAGGTTTTTCAGCACAATAATTTAGACTCTTGTACTCTATTTGAAGAATGTATGGTCTTGATTAGTTTTAGAGTAAATTTTGGCAGGATTCATTGGTTTTTGGCTATTCAGTAGACAAGGTTAAAAACAGGCTATTTTTAACATAAATGAGTAAAAAAAATAATAGAAGATATGATTTGTGATGTCCGAGGTACTTTTTTCATGATAATATACTTCTTGGGCTTTCTTGCAGTGAAAAAATAATCAATTTATCCTTATCCATTCCGGAAATATGGCCTTGGCAATATGGGGTAACTTTGCACAAAATGGACATTTTCGGAGAGAACAGTATTTAAAGACTCCTCCTGTACAAGTGAAATTTAATGCAATTGATCTCCTATTGGCATTTTTCACTTGTGCTAAGCTTCCTCTCTCAGATTGCAAAGGAAAGGGTTGTTCCAATATTCCTGCCTGTTAAAGTTTTCGTGTTGAAAATAGACAAACATTTTCCATCTGCTTATGTTACGTCCGTCACACACCAGCTGTAGAAAAAACATACAGTGAAAAAATATATTTCTTATAGAGCCACCAATTACTTATCACTTGGTGAAAAAAAAATATTCCAGATATCCCTTCCTTAGATATTCAGAGTAAAATGAATGATTATGTCCCCTCATGTAAAGGAACTTATGTTATGTTATGTTATGTAAAGGAACAGCTTATTTTATGGTCAGAATGTTCCCCTGTGACGGAAAGCCTGATATTTACAATTCCAGTCATCCAAGCAAAACGCAAGCTTGGATAAACGCTTTTCACACCCTATAAGGCACAAGTATAACTCCCTAACACAGTAATATCTGAAATTACCTCATTTTAACAAAACGGATGTTCCACTATCAGGCCAAAGCAGGCAATATGCTACTCTAGATTGAACAGAATCGGTACAATGAACATAGCAGGGGTTTCAACAAAGTCCTTGAGCTGTTGTCATTTAAAACGAACAAAAACCTAGGCATTTAATTTTGCTGAATGCGGAATAAATTCTAAAACATCACCGCATTTAGCAAAATGCCACCATGTTAAGTATTATTAGCGAAGGCTAACAGTTATTATACTAACCAATGTGGCAAACAAGCTCTGTGATTATTATGGCTATGGTAAACCGAAAATAAAAAACAGCTGGCCTGCTAGCAAGCTAGCCATAAGAATTTCATATTACTCAATTCCACTCACTCAAATTGAAGCAAAACTCTCTATCATTGAAGTCCTCCTCCAGATAAACAGGGCAACAGATCCTTCTGGTACGAGGAACCCTCCAGTACTGTTCCATTCAGAATAGCTCCCATTATGTCAGAATGTCAGATGTCAGAATCAAACTGCCATCACGTAAATGTAACCAAGGCACTTCTAAGTTGGTTTTGGAAGTCATTTTTTTTGTACTCACGTCATTTAGCTGCACACAGTTAAGAGAATACAACCTAACTTACTGTTACACAAGAGTTTAAATGCTTTTTTGAGGTCCAATGAAAGTCTTTCAATTACTGTGGAAAGTTAATACTGTCTGGAATTGGATAAAAATGTGTCAATCAATAGATAATTACCGGGTTATAGTTCAGGTGGGCGTGAACTCTAACTGTGCTTCATGCAGATAAGCCTGAGCAAGCATTAGAGAGACTGGATATCAATGAGGCATAGTATGAGGTTGTGAGAAACCACTGAATTTGTCGCAGGATGAATCTATGTGTAATTCAATGGTAGGGAAATATGCGTTTTTATTATCTGACTATAATTAATTGTAGAATGATATAGTATCAATACCATGTTGAGTTTTTGCTTCAAAAAACTGATTTTTTTCACTATAGCTGAACTGGTTGCAACAAAGGACGACGATTTTTTCAGTCACAAGGGATCATTTTTATTCACTGCTGGATAGATACTATGGGCAAGTATATTAGGTAGTTTGCACATCAGGCTTGGCTGAGGAGTTTAATTCATACAACCCCTGGGAAACAGCAATGGGACTTAAATCGTCCATATTCTAAATCGGTTACAGGCTGGGCTTTCTTGTGAATATTCAATAATCGTTTCTGGCGTGCCATCTATCGATAGAATAGTGTAACTGAATAGTGATAGAATAGTGAAACCCATATGAACAAGATCAAAAACACACAAACTCCGCACAGAAAGACGACATATTGAAACCCAAAACCTTTTTTGCAGTGAAGGAACACTGCTACCTTCTGCGCCACCAATGGTGAAACTAACAATGAGCTAAATAGTCATGCTGTGATAAATGACAGGGCCAAGATAGTACAAAGTTAAATAACATAAAATGTTAAAAATGTACTCCAATAAAACAACGCACCACAGAACCAGCATTTGAGATCAGATGGCCAAAAGACAAGAATGTGGTCCAGCATATATTACACCCACCGAACCGCGTGGCCCGTATTTGAGGCCCTAAATGAGTATAAAATGTGTTTATGCCCGTGGCCGGCTCTGCGGCTCCAGACCCTCAACACTTTCATGTGTCTCTTATTTGATCCTCTCTGTCAAAGCAGCTTCTGCCACTGGTGTCATTTGCTCTCTGTTGGTATGAAAGTCATGAATGCCTTTCAAACTGGCATTTTCCCACTGTGTGCACATTCTAATAAAGGTCTCTCTCTCTGTTATGAAGTGAAATTTTGCAATGCTTACACAAACTCTGGACATGGACTGTAGAAGCATTATAAATATTGTGGATACCACATATAACATCAGATATGAAACAGTGAAATGCCATGGGAGAGCAAATTAATGTAACAAAATGAGGAAAAATGATTGCTTGCAAATTTCCCTGAAAAGGAGCACACTAGAAATTCAAATGTTGGAGAGTCTGTTTCATAGCACAGGATACTGGTCTCTCTCTTCAGGTGAGAAGCTAGCTGGCTGCCCTGGCCAACACAGGATGATGACAAAGTACTGCTCACATGTGAGCATTGGGGCATGACTGTTTCATTTCACAATTTACTTGTCTTTGCCCTGTGTACCCTTGTCCTCTGTAGATATAGCTCAGATATATAGAAGTGCCACTCCCAGTAATGAGTTTAGTATCACTGCGGTGATCATTGGGTCAGTCTGTTTTTCCAGCAAGGCCCTCGCAAGACCACACATGTAGTTAAGAGGCAGGAAAGTAATTACCATTAATGATGCGACCCAGAGAAACATAATGGTGATTTATCCTGCACTCAGGCCCAGGTTGCAGGGTCATGATGGACTAGGGGGCAGGTAAGCACTCCACAGGTCAGCCAAAGGAGGGGGGAGGAGGGGCAATTGTTTGGCGGTATTTCTCTGTGACCTCAGTAAAGGCTATGTGAAGGGGGGGGGGGCGTGGCTCCAGACCAGTTAATGATCCCAGGGCCAGTGAGACTGAAGGATGAAGAGAAGGCTGATCTGAGAACAGTAACCTGTTGAACTGACCGGCATACAGTCAGTATTGAAGAGTGTGACTAGCATGAGGCGTACACCTGTTTTGAAGCTGCAGTTCTGGGGGATGAAAATACACTTGTAGAATTATGTATTTACCGGCATGAACAATTCACAGATAAAAAATTCCTAGCAAATACCCTGAAATTCATATTCAATCTAAAGTCATATTCCAAAAAATTTTCTCTTCTTTGTTTCTGCTTCAATTGCTGTGACTGATTCTTCAACAACAGCCACTTGCGTGAATAATGAGAATTAAATCAATAATTCAATTTCAAGAAAACGTGCAACTTTATATTCACAGATGTTCCATTGGATGACAAAATGCCCCCTCCATAAAAATCACAGACGTGACGGTGTCCTGCGATGGCCTTTTCCTTCATTCATATTCTTATAAAGACCTTAAAAAGAATGATCCTGCCATAGGATGCAATTGAATGCAATTGTCCTGAGAAATTGGTTCAGCACCTAATTGCATCTGAGAAAGCATTAGAAGTAGTCTTAGCAGAGATGCCAGGATGATTTCTGTTTTGTGAATTAAGATTTTTGTAATAACTATTATTATGCATTTTAAATGACCCTCATAATGCTGTAAGTAGCACTGCATTAGGCAGTAACAGCATTTGAAGTGGATGCAGATTAAACATGAATATTTTCTTTTAGAATCAATAGCAATGGAGAAAGCTGTTGTGTTTACATGGAAGTTAAATGTCTTAAATAAATGAATGTGCTCTCTTGAGAACCATGAGATGCAAATCCAAGGCTATAAAACCTAGACACAAACAAAACAAAATTCCTGGGCATTCTCCATATATAAAAAGCCTCAAGTTCAGGGGTAATTCCTGTCGAAACATATGCTTTTGCCAATAGGCCTTCATCAGTGAGTTACAAAAGTGAGCACAATAGTGCTCTTACAAGGAAAATTAAATAGACAGCAACAATCAGCTGGAGAGTCAATTAGCCAGTATACATATTACCATTTATAAGTGGAGTGGCATGATAGTCTGTTATCCACAAAGATGGTGGTCACAAAAAAAAAAAAAAATTAAAAAACAGGAGCAAATCAGTATAAATGGCCATGTCTACTATCTTACAAAATGAATATTCTCAAAAGCAAAGCTACACAAGCTGACAAAACCCAAAGAATCATTTAGTGGCCTGAAGTTCAAAGATTGTCAAAGTTACTCTATGTTAACAGAGTTTCTGTGTATCACCCCTTTTAAAAGTAAAAGGGACACAGTCCAGACTTTTGGCTGTGAATAGAAAACACCACATTTTTATAACCGCAGGCATGGGGTTTTTTCCACACTTTTCCAGATTTTTGAGGCCTCCGCGACCATTTCTGAGATTGATGTAAATTCGAAGAGAAAACTTTCTTTTTTTTTGGGGGGGTTGTTTGGTGGCGCTTTGTTCCTCATATTGACTTGTTTTTGGGAGCCATATGTGGGCACTTTATTTTCCTTGTTGTCAAAAGGACTGCCTTCGGGCAGAACCTGAATATGCGCACTATTGCCCGCTCCAATAAGTGCCTACAATGAAGAAGAAGAGCATCTGTTGTAGAGGCAACAGTATTGAGCATGTGCAAATGTACTTCCGGCCCTCAAGGACAATAATACGAACAGGTGAGAATGTCCTACAAATCAGTCTCAAACAGACAAAGTTTGACTGAAAAAGATTGCATTGTGCTGCGACATTAATCTTCTTTTAAATAAAGTGCTGATTTTGCAGCTCCTCATGTATGGATTTGCACTTTCTGTATTATTATGGTCAAAAACATAACTGTCTCTCTAGAAAAGACAAATTTATAACAAATTGCAGCATAGATAACCAGCCGTGGACCCCGGACCCCCAGCACTTTGGTGTTCTACTTTTCAAAATTTTGCAACCCCATGCCTGCAATTATGAAAACGTGTTTGGCCATAGGATAATCTAAGTTACCCATTTTACGATCATATCTACGCTTGGCAAAACATATATTGTCGTCGAATTTCAGTCTATTATGCTTAAAGCTGAAGTCCGTAAGATTGCTCGACCGAGAGGACTTAGTCAGATTTTTGAACGAGTACAACTTTCAAGCCCCTCCCCATTTGCACTGAATCCAACCAGCCCGTCCCTCGATTTTTTGTGCACATCCGAAGGCGCGTGCTAATGATCTGATTGGTTGATTGAGCCGGGAGCAGTAGAATTTCGCAGAATGCAATACTGGCTGTGGGTGGAGATAAATTCACTGATTTTTTTCTGAAATCACCTGATTCATATTCGCATGTCGAAGCACAGTGACAGTTTCAGTAAATACGACCAAAAAAATCTTACTGACTTCAGCTTTAAAACACAGCAGTTCCCCGTCAGAACGTTTCCCTTGGTTTGCCTGTGCTTGTTTTCGCCTCGCACTCTTTGTGATACTATTCTGACTGGACCGTCCTCGATTTACGATTTTTGGCTCTGTTTTGGTATTTTGTCTGCATCTGATTATCGAACCCTTTTTCTGCCCGACCACGAGTTCTGTGATTGCTGCCCTGGTTTACGACTCGGATTCTGCCCTTTTGGATTGTGATTTTTGGATTGTGGACTTTGTACTGTTGCCTTCTGCCCTGCGGCGGTTTACCCCCTCGCTCAATAAAATCACATCTGCTGCATTGCTTGGTTCTCGCGACTGGTTCCTGAGCGTTACCTCACAACAAATACAGCACAATAAGACATAAGTAACTTGGGTTGTTTTACAGTTGATGAAATGGCTATTAATGTACACTTGTGAGGTAACTCTAAACATTTTTCATTTGATCACAACATGCTTACAAGGACAACATTTATACAAAGTGCTGGGGTTGATTTATTTGCTAGCATATGACTCCTTTTCGGTGCAGTTTAATGCTCTCTTAAGAATAAAAATGACAAGGTTGCTGGGTTAGCTCACAAGGTAAAGATGCTGTTTTACTGTGCAGTGTGACCGCTACAGCAACGGATCGAATTCAGTGTTATGCCAGTACCAACTGTGGTCAGCAGCCCTGGGGAAACAGTGCAGAATTGGCATTGCGCTGCTCGGGGATAGGGCAGGGACACTGTTGATTTGGGTTAGCATTGTTCATTGCTCAGGTGTCTTTTGCGGGCTTTTGGGGAGCTTGTCAATGTATTCTGAGCATGTTCCACATATGCGAAGCTTGAATCTACGAGTGTACAGAAACAGCGGCTGACAGGCGAGTGTTTCAGAGGACGACCGTGGACTGTCTCTCTCCCCTGACTCGGCAGGCTGAAATGCATATGAGCTTGCTTGTACAGTTCGCTAAATAGACATTGCATACTTGGGTGGGATTGGAGATTCCAAACAAAATAAATAAATAAATACAAATGTCTCAGGATGCACAGTAAATAGTGTCTCATCACACAAAATAAGATTCAAATTTCTTTCAAATTTTTTGACATTGCAAATATCATATACCATATGTCATATAGAACTATACCAGTTTGTAAAATAAATGCGATCACCTCAGGTTTTGGGTTTTACATTTCCATGGTCAAACGATACAAACAGCAGCCTGCAGACCTGTAGAGTTACCAACACATTTCTCATCAAATTTTCTTGTTCAAAAAAAAAGGAAGAAATGCCATTATTGAGTGTTACAACAAAAATTCAACACAGGTGGTTCCTTTCTTTTTTTGTTCAGCGCCATAGACTTACAGCAATCAACAAACTCTATGAAAAACGACGCAGCAATAAGGGTCGATAAAACAGATGCCAGAAGGGCAAGGAAAAGGTAAAGCAATTGATCCTCACAGCACAAAATTGTTGCTGTCTTTTTAAGAAACAAAATGTAATTTCCGAAACTGACGCTCCAGATGGGTCGAAGTATTTCTCTGGCCGTTTGCCAGGTTACTTCTCTCTCTCAATGGGATTAGTCAGGGATGCTGCTGATTGCAATACGGTGCATTAAATTGCACTCACCATCCGGGAGAAACTAAGGGGTCAATTAATGGTGTGAATATACAATTGAAGAGTAATGATTAATCGGCGGGTAAATGAGAGTGTACGTGAGACAGAAATACGGGCATATTCTCTCACTCCCTTCAAATGCCTCTCCATTTGTCCATTGGTGATAGCAAAAGAATATTTTTTATCGAGGCATGGCTCTGTGGCACTGTATTTGATAGGTGTATTCCTCACGCTATATGTCAATCTCGACTCTTGAATAGTGATTTAAAATAGGGGGGCTGGTTATTCTACATTTCCGGATTCATATTTTTTATTCTGGAACTCTTCTAGAGTTGAGTTTACGAAGCAAAGTTCAAAACTAGAGATTCATGTGAAACTTGAACTCAACTGGTCTGCCACCCTCCCACGCCCATTAAGGAGGGGGTAAAAGACTAAAATAAAATACTGGACCATGAGCTAAAGATGTTGTATGCAAAGTTTTTTCAATATTTTATTGATCAATGTTTGTGACTAACAGAGGTTAAGCGTTGTTGAAATTGGGTGAAGAAATATCAAAGGTCACAAAATAATGATCTCTTATAATCTACGGGCAATCCGTATAAGTTGACATGTATGCTTCAAACAATGTTCTTCATTAAAGAAATATTGGTAAGAAGCGCAATATCCGTACCATTTTACCAGTTCGCCCACACTCATTTCAAAATTTCTAAATCCTTATTAAATATGGATAAACCCTAGGGCCTAACATGCATGGAAGTTTACAGAATAAATGTGGTAAGATATTCCGAAATTAACCAAGAACATATAGTTCCAGCTTTTGCTGAAAGCTTTCAGCAGTTGGTTAATTGTAAAAACACGACCACAGTAAAAGTTTCTGGACAGGTCATTCCATATGAAGTCAACCAGAGGTCCCCAGGTCACCAACTCAGATTTGGTTCAAATTTATTTTGGGAATACTTATATATTCGAGATGAACACATGAAAAATTTTATGTTCCAACTCCAAGGGGTTTCTGAGATATGGTCCCCCTAAAAACGGGGGCCACGCCCCCTTTTTGCCCCCATGAATCGCGAATGTTAATTTATAGGGATTTTGGAGGCCAATATCTTTGGAACAAATCATAGGTATTGCTGAAAATTGCGATCCAGGGAAATTTGGGTCCAGGCTTTCATAATCTCTTCACAAAACAAAAGCTGAAAAGCAAGATTTTACTGAGTTTCACCTTTTCTTCAGTCTGCTTTTTTTTATTTATCAAAATAGCCATTTTTGAAATTAACGAAAGGCATTGTTCCACATAGAATTTTGCAAACATACCTCTGAATATTTACAAGCTGAACATGTGGAGTATCTTAAGAGATATACTTGCATCTTCAGGGTGCAAATGAATATACTCAGTTCTCAGTAGTACTTCTAAAGCATCTATCAATCCATACACCTGCTGGATGTTCGCTTGATAGAGCAAAGCCTTTTTCTTGATTTTCAAGCCCGTACATTTCTCATATTCTGAAAAGTATTTATACACCAAATGGTTAAAGCTAATTAAATATTAATTTTAACAGAAATAACCCCTGCTGTACTTGAGCATTTGAAGCAGATTGAATTGCAATGTTATTTTCTCATTTGATAGTTTTCTCTGCTAGTTTTCAGGCACTGTTTATGATAACAGTTCATTAGATGAATCTTTCACACCTTTCAGCTACAGTTAGTGTCAGCTGAATTCAGCCATGGTTTTGATTTTCAAAACAAAAATCAAAGGAGAGTTCAGCACATTAACAAACAGACAGAGTGATTTATCAAGAGAGAGAGAGATAGAGATTGGCACAGGAAGCTGAACGCGAACACCTGCTTCACAAAAATAAAACTGACAGGAACTGAGGCACAGCGGTCCATTGACATGCACCGTATACATGATAAATACATTTTAGAACAAGCATTTGCTGGTGACATCAATGAGGTGCAGGACAAAATAAAATCATAAAAGCAGATCATTAACTGCAAACAGCAGCTAAGGTTTACAATAACTGATGCAGACCTGGTTGCCCTGGTTTTTCCATGAGCACAGATGTGCATCCAAAAAGGGAGAGAGTATGTTAGCATTGTCCTAATTTCAGCTAATAGCACTGGACATCAATTTGAACTTAGCAAAATGTTGAAGGGTTAAATTGACTTTTACAGTGTGTATCGAGGGCAGACTGCAAGAAACAGTTATGTCCAATGTAAAACATCAGGACATAACTGTTTATTGCAGTCAGCCCTCGATATGTGGTCCATGCTGAGCTCAAAATGTGCTATTAAAGCTGATTGGCTGTATATTTTAATGTGAACATTTTGCATGCATGTCTCTTTAAAGAACAGCCTGGATTTTTTCAGACGCAATGAGAAATGGGACTTGAGTCATTTGGAATTATTTTGCCTTACTTGGAATTTTTCTACTTCCAAAGCTAACTATTTTTTTATAATTGGAACACCATGTAGGGCTTTGTGGCATCATTTTAATGCAATTTAACGCCCTCAAAAAAGAGATTCCATTGTGTTCGGTACGACCAATGTCCATCTTGCACTTTACTGCTTACCCTAAGGTAGTTCATTGAGCCTGGAGTTCCGCCCACTCCAGGCTCAATGGAGTTCATTTTTTATAAAGCAGTTTCCAGTCCTGTTATATTGTTATCCCTCAAACAATGGTCAGTAAACCTCTCGTATCACAGGTGGCATAAAGATATTATATTGCAATTCCCCAGTTATCAACATCGACAAGCCGACTGACTTTTAGTGATGGCTGAAAACAATATCGTGTGTTATTTAGTGTAGGCATGTGGCAGAAGAATATTTTCACACTGGGAGGCTATTTAATCTATAAACCCAGAGGAAATAGCCTGCACAATACCTGATTCTTTATAAATGTATAGCAAACTTGGTAAACCAAAATATAAAACAATGATATACTTTATTTTATGTATTTTGGGTCACTTCAGAAAAAGTCGTAAAAATTCATGCTGAAACAAGTAGACATGGTCAACAACATCCCCCGCCAAAATGTCTTCTTTAAAGATACTATGAACAGAGGCTCCCAGAAGTGCCACAAGGGCAATAACTGTGGGAAAAATAATAGTGTGCTTCTTATTTTCGAACTCCATCAGGGTCTTTATGGTCTTAAGCTACACACCAAATTTGGTTATCCTATCTGGAATATTTCCCGTGAAAAGTAGTTCCCCTTTACATATACCGTGAACAGAGTTGAAAAAAGTGAATCAAGGGCAATAACTCCGGGAGAAATAATCACGCGTGTCTCATTTTTGAACTCGATCAAGGTCTTTATGGTCTTAAGCTACACACCAAATTTGGTTATCCTATCTGGAATATTTCTTGTGAAAAGTTGTTCTCCTTTATAGACACCGTAGTCAGAGTTCAAAAATGCGAATCAAGGGCAATAACTCTGGAAAAAATAATCCCGCTGGTCTCATTTTCGAACTCGATCAAGGCCTTCATGGTCTGAACCTATATGCCAAATTTGGTTATCCTGTCTCGAATATTTCTTGTGAAAAGTTGTTCTCCTTTATCCCGGACGGACGCACGGACGGACGGATGGACGGAAGGACGCACGCACGCACGGACGGAGGTCAAATCAATATCCCCGGCCACTTCGTGTGGCGGGGGATAATAAAGCCATTAAGTATGGGATGAGTATCATGTCATATTTCAAAATGAAAAAAAGAAAAACCTTGAAAGGTTGAAACTCAGTGTTTGAAAGTGTCAGGACCCTCTCCTGCGGTCCAGCACGCCGGCCAATATAACCTGGACCGCACCCCCACTCATCAGTCAATTATAATCATCTGTTCCTCATTGCCGCTGAGTGGTAGCAGCGGATATAAATGTCAGAGCCTCGCACTCTTTCTTTGCAAAGTCGCCTAAGCCACACGCTAGGGCTATCTTTGTGTCTTAGCTGTATTCGCATTATATTATTATTATTACTATTGTTATTATTTTTATAAATCTAAACCATTGATCATAGTGCTGCATAGTTCCAGCACCTTATTGTTTAAGGAACCTCGTTTCCTGTTTCGTTTACTATTTGTAATACAGTGTTGCTATACCTTAGCCTATTGTTTGTATTACCATAGTTTGCACTTTTTAAAGAACCTTGATTCCTCTTTTGCTTGTATCTTTTGTGTGTATGCCTCCTGCTTGTGTGGCAGGCATAAATAAACCTACAACCCGATCTATCCTTGCACCTGAGTCCAGTCCTCACTTTCCTGTCCTCCGTGCCGGTCACGCGTGCACGCGACCAAATCCTTCCAGAAAGCTTGAAATCTAATAAAAAAGGATTTGAAAGATTGAAGCAAAGCTTTTAAGGCATGAAAAATGTCGTAATAAGATGAAAAAATTTAAATCTCCTCAAACATTATTCTGTATTTGAGTTTTCCTTCATAACTGCAGCACTTAAATAAAAAAAAAAAATCTTCATGTCTGAGCTGATGTAGTGCATCTTTCGTTTTAGCCACAGACTTCATGAGTGCATCTCATGTACATCAAACATCAAAAAGCCAAAATTAAAAAATGATGGCCTTTAAATAGAAAGCTATATATTCATCTATCCATTATTAAACTTGCTTGTTCCTTGTCAAAGTTACAAGGGGCAAAAGTTATCTTAGCATAGAGTCAGCGAGAGGCAGGAGTGCTCCCTTGACAGTCCACCAATCAATCACAAGGATCATACACTATTCTCTCACACACTCACACCCATGTTAAATTTAGACTCTCCAATGCCCCTATCACACGTCTTTGAACTGTAGGAGGAAACCCACACAAACACAGGAAGCAGAGATGTGCTGGCAGAAGTATGTTAGGGTGGGCACAATCTTCATCTTTTAATGCAAGATTACTGTTGACTTATTCCCATTCACTTTGCTTGAAACAACTGATTTGCTCAATTACTATAAGTAATCGGTACGATCACTGGGAAATTTATGTTTAGTTAGAATTATTGCATTCTTAACATGTTCATGAAACAGCACAGATCTGTATTTGCAGGGGTGACTGTTCTAAAAGCAGTTTATAATGCATTTAACACTGTTAAAAAAATGCTACTTTGGTGGATGGAATTAAAAGCTTAGATATTGTTTCTGATTAATTACTTAGATAATTGCTGTCCATACAATCTCTTATTGCAGCCTTGTTACCTCTTAGTCTTTACCATGTCTTAATCATTATTAGCAACGGAAAGATATTTATCATTTAACAAATGAATCCTGCAATTTCAACCAGGAGCAGGTTGAGAGTAACCCTACCTTAACAGGTGAAGCAGCCCGGACAGCATGTCTCTGAAGGGATAACATGCAAACTCAACACAGAGAGGCCCCGGGATAGATTCCAACCATGGAGGCAACAGCACTTTTCACTTACAAATTCTGGCAAATTTTTCAGATTGAATCAGTATCTCAGCACCTCTTTTCAGAATGTATCAATACATTGGTTATTTATGATTTTCACAGTGCTGTGCATCGTACTGTACCTGCCATTGACTGGCATTCATTTCCATTCTTCAGTCTAACTGTGCATCGCATGAGCTGTCTAGTCCCTCACAAGTGGATTATTTCAGTGAAGCTTTTCCTTCAATCATGCATTATTTCTGCTTGGCATTCCTTCCATAATTTCTCTCCTGAGCAAAACTAATGACTTTCATAAGGGTCATAAATAAACACAACGCATATGATTAGCAAGATGATTATGTTAATCCAGTGCCCATGCAGACTTTATGAGAATAATAATTGCAATCCCTAGAAGTTAATTGTAGTTTAAAATGCCTTTTTTATTTAATTAGACAAAGGTATTAGTGTCCAGGCATTTTTTTTGGTGGACAATATGAAGGATACCTTTGGATCAAAAGGACATAAAGGAAAAAGACCATGCTTTTAGCAATCTGTCAGGAAGGAGTGAACCTTAAAGAGTGAGGAATCTTCTGGAATGAATTTCTGTTTTACCACAAAAACCTCATGCCCTTCATCATACAATACTCCATCCATCACCTTAGGAGGGCAATGTTATCTTTAAGATTTATCCTTTATAAAGAATATAGGGTCAATTCCAGGATTACCTCACAGCAATTAATCACAATAAATCAGCTAATTTTCTGTTTTGAATTAATAGCTCCAATGTGATTTAAAATACATGAAGTTGTGTTTTCTGTGTCTCTATTCCAAAAATATGAAAAATCTCCTTAAACTTTTAAAATCAGCAAGAAATGAACAAAACACAATAATACAATTTGGCACAGGTTGTGGGTTGGAAGTCAGTTTGGAAATGTTCGTGTTTATAAAAGTACAGGCTCTCTATAGCGTTCAGGAGCTGCATGTTTAATGGCTTACTGACACTGACAGTTAATTTGTGGGCTGTTCAGGACATGATTGTTGTAATGGATGGTTACAGGCACAGCACCGATCTAATGCCCAGTGATGGAGAGGGGTACTTATTGAGGGCCATGTGATGCATGAATCCTGACTCCGCAAACTCTGTCCCCCGTCCCACCCATTCGCCTGTCCTGATGTGTCTGCTGTAAGCTTAAAATGCTCATTTATTAGATTTAATGCCTGATTAAAGGGAATGCAAACAGAGTGAACTGTAGGCTACTTTCCGATTCCTTTGGATTAAAAAACTTTTTTCTAAAAAAAAAAAAAAAAACAAACACATGCAGCTTCAACAAATGTCAGCACTAGCGTGGAAGCAAACACAGCGTTTTGGAGATTTATTGTAAACTCATTCCGGCTATACACAGGTGAGAGTACAAGGGAAAATCCTTGTGTGTATCCAAAGCTTATTCTGACATACAACAGCCTGGACTGAATTAAAACACTTTAATTATTCATCAGGCTATAATCCCTATTGGTCCGTACCCTGTCCCCTTCCTGTGTAATTAGCTTTCGGTGACTCCTTCTGCCATTTATTCATTCTGTTCCCCAGTTACTCCCTCTTTCCCTTCCTTCTATCTACAGTATTCCATCTCCCATTTCCTTGTTGACCCGTCTGAATTGATGAGCTAAAGCTTTTGATTCACACTGTTTGGGATTTTGCCTCAGTGTTATTGCCCTACATGTCTACAGTTGCCCACCGCTTTTGAGTTCACAGAGAGTTCCTCAGGTCGTATGTTGTCTGGGACAGTCGCTACCTCTCAACACTCACCAGGTTACCAAATTCCTCATTAGATAGGACACCACAGTTGATTTTGTTCAATTCGTTTTTACAAACTAGAGTCACAGAAGACCACCCTGGAACAACACATGAGTAGGTACAGCGACTTTACCCAAAACTCCATAAACTATGCCTTTATTCACCCTGTTTTGTAGCTTTGACTCTGTTATTTTATTACTCTTTGTGTCAATTATCATGTTCACATTCTAAGCAGATGGCTGAAGATGGTACATGTTTTTTAGGTGCATTGCAAGGACATCCTGCTTGAAACCCAAATGTCCAAGACAGTCTTTTTTTGTGAGAGAGCAGCATGAAGAAGTAACAGTAGTAAAAGTTATAGTGTGAAATAAAACTGTAGCTGTGCTGTGATGTCGGAGCATCTCTTGCATCCTTTAGGGCGAGTGGAGCTCGTAACAGTCTTAGGTCTCCACTAGACTCCAGTTGTGCCAGCCGCAGCCAAACTGGGAGCACTGCCCGTGTAGCGTCGTCCGCATCATGTAGCTCACCGCTGTCTAGCCACCGGGTTGCTACGGTGATGATAGACCATTTAGGCACTCCCTGCGCAGACACTGGGCCGGTTTCCACCAGTCCCCCATGTGACACCTGCAGATAGTGCATCCGTCTACCTTCACCTCAATACCTGCCGGAATGATGGTGGAGCCAGCGAAGCAGTTGGGACCTGGTGGATGGATTGAAAGCAATAGACGTGAATAAAAATACAATCTGGATCTCCAAATTTCGACATTTACAGGACACAACCTAGCCCTGAAACCCCAAAACCAAACCTCCAGGTTTGCACTATATATGAAGAGTTTGTTTCCAAAACGCAATATATCCATGTTTCTCATTTTGAGTATATCAGCTTTTTCTATGTTGGCGCCTATTGCATTTTACAGAAAAACACAAACTTTGATTACGAAAAAATACATCTTACAGTCAGTGGCGCCTGCAGAAAATATTTAGTGGGGGTGGGGGGGCAGATGGGGCAAGAGAATATCACGGGGGTGGCCCACTAAGTAGGATACATAAGGATTTTCCCGGTACGCAAATTAATGCAAAGACACTATTTTATTGCCTAATAAACTGCATACAGTTTTGTCTTATCATATGAATGTCAGATTATGATATTCACATGAGATCAGTTCAGGAACCCATCAAATAACATTTTGAATGCATCACCTCCAATCAGGCTATGAGTTGCTTAACTCTTTCAACCCCAGATATTCTAGCATCACTATACCCTTCAACCCCACAGCCCTCTGTAGAGGGCTGGTCATTATCTGGACATTGTATCTTACTGTTATCTCTGGAATCCCATTAAATGTAACCTGATATGTTCCAATCAATTAGTCAGATTGTTTGAATTTTCCCTACAGGAATTTGGGGTTGAAGGGAATATGTTGGTCAGCCCTCTGTAGAGGGCTGTGGGGTTGAAGGAGTTAATCATAAATATTAGCTGACAAAATATTTATATTTAGCAAATTGTATTTTATATTATGTACAAGTATGTACTGTTAATCATACCATTTCAAGTATCAAGATTATAGATGGCCAAAAATTTGACTAATTAGTAAATCACGATTAAAGTGTTCCACAATACGCTAAAACAGCAAGTAAATAGTCTGCTGCAGAAGTCCAATACTCTATTTGTTAGGCCTTGGCTTCGGTGACTAATACTGTGGATCGGAGAACAAATTTTGTGATATCAGAAAGTGAGGACAATGTCCAACGTTATTAGCCTAAAAACAGAGACTGCTTTGTGACCATAGACTGTTCGTGACACAGGCTCCTATTTGAGTCACTGCGCTGATAACCATATGGTGGTAACTGGAGTACATTGGGGAGGCGTTTCCAGTTAGTTTCTGAATCAGTAGTTCGAACATCTGCTGCAATCGACAAAATACTTTTCAACTGACCGCTGGATAATTATCGGAACCCTAAAGAAAATAGACGATAAATCAAAGAACCGCAGCTTTTCTCATCTTTATCGTACTCTAATGTAAATAAATCACCTTGCACCCGGACCAACCAGTCACCGACTTCCTACATGCTGCGCGGGTAATCATGTACATGCGGAACTTCAGATCAGAATGGAAGTGCGCATCCTGTCTAATCCATCAGGATAGAAGATTATTGATGGTGATACGAGCTAGCCAAATAAAACCATTTGCCACTGGACGCATGCATCCATAGCTCGTATCAACATCAATCTAATATCCTCTATCGTGATGGATTAGATTGGATGCTCCCTTCCACTCTGATCTGAAGTCCCGCATTTTTGAGGATTATTCACGCAGCATAAATGAAGTCGGTGGCTGGTTGGTCCGGGAGCAAAATTTTTTATTTTCAATAAAGTACAATAAAGATGAGAAAAGCTGCGGTTCCTATGGATTTATTGTCTATTTTCTTTGGGGTTTACAATATTTAGCCAGCGGTAAGTTGAACAGTATTTTGTCCACTGCAGCAGATGTTAAAGATACTGGTTCAGAAACTAATTGGTAGCGCCTCCCCAATGTACTCCAGTGACGACTGTATGCTTATCAGCTCAATGCCTCGAATAGGAGCCTGTGTCATGAACAGTCTACGGTCATGAAGCAGACTGTGTTATTGGGGCTAATAACGTCGGGCATCATCCTCACTCTCTGATATCACAAAATTTGCTCTCCGATCCGCAGTATTAGTCACCAAAGCCAAGGCCTAATAAATTGACTGTTGGACTTCTTCAGCAGACCAGCTAGTTTACTTGTAATTTAGCATATTGTGGAGCACTTAAATTGTTATTGTCGGACGAGCATTTACAAATTTGCCGCGTGCACAACTCAACTGACAGTGATAAGGTCAAATGCGTTGCCATTCTCACTGATACATGAGTACAGACGAGCTGTGATTGGCTGATTCCATGTATAATAGTACCACAGCCGAGCTGTAATTGGCTGATGTACGTAATGGAACCAGCCAACCTGCAGAAAAAAATTTTGCCTCCCACCCCAAAAACGAGGGAACTATGTGTGGTTACAGAAGTGTCCGGTAAATACCTGGACAAAACCACATTTGTTCCGCCCGTTATACAATCTATGGTTTTTATGCTATGGCAAAAATTTGAATAACTGACAGGTGTCGTCGGTTGGGGGGGCCAATGGGGGGGCCCGTCATTTTTGCGTGGCGGCCGCGGCCCCCCCTGGCCACCCCGTGGAAGCGCCATTGCTTACAATATGGATTTCTAAAAACGGATTTTTGCACCATGTATAAGAAGCCCAGGTCTATCTCTCAATGGTATTATCTCAATTTTTGTAAGTTTGGCACTTATTGCATTTTGGAAACAAACTCATCACATATTCTTTGTAAAACTGCTGTAAGGAGTTTGGTTGGATGTTCAAGGTAGGTAGATATCACACATTCTGCCGAATACTCACTTGGTGCTTCTAAAGGTACCTTGATACAGTTCAAGTGAACAAGCTTTGAAAGTTTACACAGTGAAAGTCTAACATTCTGAGAATGACAAATTATTGTAACTGCTTCCAAATGGATGAATAAATCGATGGAGAAGTGGGTGACGGTTATAAATATTCAGCAATGTACTCATGTCACAGAAGTAAAAAGTGTCCACTAAGTAAATGAGTAACGCAATAGAATAAATTATGTATTGTGATTAAACCGGAGTCAGCACACTGCTGCTGGAGCATTTCTGCGGCGATACCTCAGCATTTCTTTTGTCCTGACGCTGCCTGTCACTAATCACTTCTGGCTGAAGTAAGCATCTTTTACCCTCTGCTCCGCAATCAGATTCACCGCACCTGTCAACCTGGAGAACTCCGCCTTTTTTTCTGAAGCGGTGAGAATTTTTAACCAATTTCAATAGGGAAATCTTAAAACAGAGAGAGGCAACCTTGTGTTCTAAAATAATCTTACTTAAATACACAGAGGAAGCAAGCCCTTCTGAGCGCCAGGAGCACAAATGTTGAGCTGACTGAAAAAAAAAAAAGCTGAGGCATGATATTTCTATCTACCATTTCTCTATATTCCCAATTTAGAATGTGCTGTTGTATTTTTAGGTCTGGCTCCTGGTGGCTAAGATGTTTCCCATCAGACACTGAGGCCCTGTGCAGGCGTCTGTAACTCCTGACTCTTCTGTAGTCCTCTTGCTCATCAGCACAGTAAAGAGAGTGTGCGTCACGCGTCGCCAAGACGCACGAGTGCAAGCCCCTGATTGGTGAGTGACGAGACTCAATCGGCTGATGCAAACTGAAGCTGTCCCTCTCTGGCTCCCCTCCCTGGGTGACACTACAGCCAAATACACACTGGACTGTGATGCTGCCAGCCAGTACTGGCACTGAAGTGCGCAGGATTTACAACCAGACCATGGGCCAAGTCCCTACACAGAAACCCAGTGTAGTGGCATAACCAGCCACCTGGCAGAAAACGCAGAAGGACACAGAGAGCAAATGGACCCTAATTAAGTCCTCTTTGAATTCCTACACCATCTCCATTCTGTCAGAGCACAGTGCAGTGCTATAGCAAGTTTTATATCACATACTCATGAATTATTGGAATCCATCAAGAAAATTAGCAAAAATTATTGAAAAGAATAAACATTGAAAAATAATCAGAATGTCTGAAATATTCAACACAAACATTAGGTGAAATTACCATCATTTGCAAAAATAAACTTTATACAAATACATAACATTTTGAGAGACAGCACCTTTTCGGAAAAAAAATTAGGGGTCAAAATTTTGGCACCCCAAAATAGTATTTCCAATAGAAATTTAAAAAAAGTGTGTATCACTGCCTTTCACCATCTCCAGTTTCAACAGGGTGAAATATGTAATTGTACACTTGTGGAAACAGGGTGAAATATGTGATTGTACACTTGTGAAAACAGGGTGAAATATGGAAATATGTGATTGTAGTGAGTGTAAAGCTCCATAGGATTTATCAACTTTCTTATTCAGCCGATACCCTTGACAGCCACAATAAAACTTGGGTCAGGATCACTGATGCTTTGAGGCCATTTTGCTGCCAGGGGGTCCAGAGGATCTTGTTAAGATTGATGGTTTAATGACTTAATGACTTTCACTAATTACCAGGAGATTTTTTTTTTTTTTTATCTTACTGCCAATGCCAAAAGTTTGAGCAGTGGGCAGATCTTTCAGACAATGAACCCAATGATTTAAGCACAAAAATGGCTTTGGGATCACAAAATCAAAATTTTGAAATTGTCATCTCAGTCTCTGGACTTCTAGCCTAGAACCCAGACGAATCAGCAAGCTCATGTTTCATTTTCTCTGTCAGGTGCATCTGGCTCCACTCCCATTCCGAGAGATTTCATGCCAACTCGGGCCATGTTGAGCCAATCACTACCGACCAGGCCCGGGTCGAGCCAATTGCAGCCTTTGATCTAATATGGAGAAAGTTTGATATGATGACTGTAAATATGAGTACCTCTGCTCTATTTTCATAAACTACCAATGGTCCATTGGTAGTGCCATTGCAACAGTATTAAACAAACTGGATGGTATATTTTCTTCAAAGAACAAATAACGGCATGATAAGGTTGTGTTAATAAGAAATTAGTGTTTGCCATACTTCTGACAGGATTTGATGAATTTTTAATTTACCAGCTGACTCTGCTGGTCGCCAAAAAGATGGGACAGAGTGAAAACCCAGTGGCTATTGTTCATGTAAGGTTGATTTGTTGCTTCTAAATCATGTCATGCCAAACACCTGTGTATTATGTTGAACTAGAAGCCAAATGACTTCAGCAGTGGAACTAGCTACCTAGCCAAGTAGCCTACTTGTGGTTAATGAAACTAGCTTCCAAGTGGTGGAAGTGTTGACAAAAGAAGAAGGATAATGCAAAGAAAGCAGCAGGCCATGATTCACACAGCTCTTTGTTTAAATGTTAGTAGAAGCCAGCTCGCTTCCTACGATTCAAAGGGAGCTAATAAGCTTACATTTCATCAGCGCTTTGAGCTGTAAATGTTCTGCTGTAACTTGTTCCGTTGCTCTGAATGGTTGTAGATCTATCCGATTCCATCCAGAAACATTTTGGTCTGCGCCTGTTGATTACTTGGAAATTGAATATAAACTGAGAGGTTCCAGACAAATTTGCATTTGTAAATTGGTGTTACGATGTCAGACCACTGGACTTGAACTCAATTGACAACCTGTGGTAGGAATTGAAAAGGAAAGCCAAGAAGCATAAAGTCAGGAGCCTTAGGGATATTCACATTTTCAGCTTGGAGTCAAAAATACCTCCATAGTTTTCATTAACCAAGTGATAAAAGCTGGAAAACATGCAGCAGGAACCTCTCCAAGGGATGATCCACCAAACATTAAACAATTAGAGGTTAAGAAATTTAAAGCACAATGTTTTCTAGATAAAATGTGCGACTCAATCCCATTTTTTACATAGTTTATATACAGTTTTGTCTTGAAATAGATATATATGGCTTCCTCATATGTTTGAGATCAAAATACAGTATGATTAATTGGGTATGTTATTTTGTACAGTTCAGTGAGCCAACTCTCATGTAAGTTGTTAACGCAACAATTGAGCGTATTTAACGTTTCGGCTCTGACCCTGATGCTCACTGCAGCCTACTGAGCCTGTGAAGAAGAGAACAGGGAGTGCCAGGTTATCTGGGCTGGTGGATGCTTTGGTGGAGGTGAGCAGTAAACTAGCAACAAGCAATGTTACTCACAGCAGCAGAGAGTGATGCAGCATAGCAGCAGACAGAGGTGTTTTTGCAAAAGAAGCAAAGCAGGAGAGCTGGTGAAATAGCCCATCATACAGAGAGGTGTAGCTGTGGCATATATACATGTGAGTGTCTATGAGAGTGAGGGCATGTCTCGAGTTGCCTATGTGTGCTAGCCTTGCAAGCTAAGCTCCGATAATTGTAGCTCATTTTCATGAATGCGGACAATCGACTGACAGTAGGAGTCACCCCCATGTTGGCTGTATTAAACAAAACAATATTGACTAAGAAACAGAAAATCAAGCACTAGTGTAGTGCAACATCAGATATTACAAACACGTCCATTCAAATCAGTGTAATGAATTCAAAGAGATGGTATTTTGTAATCCATGCATTCTTATGCTGCCCAAACTTTCACATTACCACTTTGAGCATTCAGTTTCTGGATCTCTGGCTCAGGCATCATTGATAATTTCTGAGCTGGATTTCTTCGACTCATCGTGATGCTCCTGTTGAAGTCGTGTATTGCTTTAAAATCACTTCATTTTTTCCAATGTGATACAGTGCGTAGGGCCCATATATTTAAACAATTAATTTTAAATAAATTAAAATATGGAGATTCTAAATGATATGGTCACTCTTGAAATCACAATATGACACAAAGACTTGTTTGAGACCATACCATATGCTCCTCAGCCCTTTTGAAGCTCGTTTTCCCTCAAGAAAAGTGAAATTTTCGCAAAAGTGAAATTTTCGCAGTTCAAGTTACTAGTTATTGAAATGAATCAACACGTATTTAAAGCCCTTTTTCATATACTGATGATATATCACTGCTCTGCTTGTTCTGATAAGTCCTTAGTTTTGCATCAGTGCACTTTGCCCTCTTCTGACGTGTAGTGGCACAGGAAGCAGCCTCACCATTTTTGCAGATAGGACAGCACTGCTCCGGCTCGTAGACGGGGTTGACACACTCTGGTACGGCGCAGTCGGCCACTACGCAGTGCACCTCTGTACTGGGCTCACACCGGCACCACTCACACGGAGACGGCTGGAGGGAAGCCAGAGAAACAGGATGGGGGGGGGGTCAGGAAAGTTTAGAGGGGAGAATGGGTCTAGGTACCACAGACAGGAACTATTTCAACTTTTCCATGTTAGTGTCAAGCCGAGGCACACAGTGTCAGAAACATCTCTTTGTTCTGAAAACGAGGCCCAAAAATAAACCTTCAGCCTGTCACAAGGTGCTCTGTGATTAATTAGATTTTAGCAAAGAATGCATCCGTTATTGTGTCCTGCGTGATGCACAAGTTCATCTGAGTTCTATGAGAATGCAGTATTCCTTGCAAAACAGTGCTCTCGCCGCCCGGACGGCATCCAAGCCCATCATTCTGCGAAGTTCAGCTTCTGTTTTCCCTTGTAATTATTCCCTCTATTTTTACTGGACCCAATCCTCCAGCTAGCACTGCTGATGCTACGCACAGCAGCAAATTAAACAGACGATCCCCACCCTCCCGAGGGCTCTGTCCTCACTTCCCCAGACTTCTCCTCATATGAATATTTATGCTTTATTTATGGCTTCACTCAGAAAAGAAAGCAACGCTTGTATTAATAGCAGGATACTGCAGCAATGATCCATCTAAAGGGGTCAGGTTGGCTCCTGGTTACATTTGGTCCCGACTACGCAATGAGGATTTGCAGCCATTGTATGTACACACCCTGAAGCACACTCACAGTATGTTTTATATTATGATGGCTGATCATGCTGTACTGCGGAGTCATTTTCCTTATGAGCAAAAAGCATTATTCCCCTAAGCAACCACGTGTAACTGTGGAAATGTTCCTTAAAATGCCACTGGGAACGATGTCCTGAAGAAATTCAGCAAATACCAGGACTTAGAGATAGTCTATGTAATTCTGTAACACCTTTTGTAAAACAATGCGTCTCTACAAGCTTGAATGGGTCTCTTCATTTATTCATAAATGGTTCAATGCAGGATTATCTTATTTTACCCAGGGCTCTTAGAAAACTGCATCCACAATCATTATCCAAGCTGTTCCCACTGTAAACATAGCTCTCAGGGGCCCCTGCTGCTAAACACGCCAATTATTCCAGAAAGAGAGTCTGACTCATGGGGTGTTCTACTCCCCTGTAGCCTGCGTTGTGAGTAAACAGAACCTGACTCAGATGGGCCCCCATAGTCAGTAAGTAAGTGAACACAGTCTGATTCAAATAGGCCCCGCAGTGTGTATGTACTGTAAGTGAGCAGTCTGTCTCAAATGAGCTACCGCAGCCAGTAAGTAAGTGAACTCAGTCTATCTCAAATGGCCCCTGTAGCTCAAATTTAAGTGAGCACAGTCCATACAAAATATAGCCCTGAAGCCAGTATGTTAACTTAACACAGTCTGATAAAAATGGCCCCTGAAATCTGTATTTATGTGAGCACTGTTCGTCTGAAATTGGCCCCTACAGCCTCTATGTAATGGGGTAATCACACATACATTAAATAACGTAGTTAAGCGTAGTGGAAGCCTCCGTAGCTTAACGTAGCCTAACGTGAAGCACCGTAGTGATCCGTAGCCATCCGTGGCTATCTGTAGAAAAAACTTGGCCATTAACACGAGAAAACCGTGTCGCGGAGGTTTATATGTTGGGCACGTTCAAAAGATAGCCAATGTAGCGGGCATTTTTATTAACATAGCAGTAACAGTTCAATGTAGTTACACGTAGTTTACTATAGTAACAACCATAGCCTACTGTTGGCAAACGTACCGTACCCCGTAATCAACAAATTTGGCACGAATCTACGGGCAACTAAGGGCTACGAAGGGCTATAGTAAAATCTATATTACATTGAAAACATTACAACAGGACATTAGTAGATGTCTAACCAAATGAATTTTTTTTTTTAAAAAAAAAAAAACACATTTCAATTTTGATTTGTGTAACATATTTAATAAAAGTATTTACGGACTTGTAATGTTGCCATTCCTTTTCACAACGGTTCATAAACATTTAAGGACTGAGGACACCATGTGATTAATTGTTTCAAAAGTAATTTTGCCCAATTCCTCCCGGAAACAAGTCTTGAGGTGTGCAAAGGCTTGGTGTCTTCATTATTGCATTTCACATTTCGAAATACGCCACATATTCATTACTGGGGGATGAGTCGAGACTGCAGGCAGACCAGTCCAGCAGTCGCACCATCTTTTTATGCATTCATGCCTTTGTAATGCATACAGATTATGATTTTGAAATATGCATGGGCATCCCAAGAAAAGATGTCCTCGTGAAGGCAGCAAATAATTATCCAAAGTCTCGGCGTACTTTCAGCATTAATCGTGCCTTGACAGAAGTGCAAGTGCAGCTGAAACACATTAATTGTAAAAATTATCCAATCATAAGGTCGTAAGTATTTGCTTATTTAAATCCAATGAGGTAAATGAGTTGATCAATTGTTTGATTGCTAATCAAGCATAGTAAATGAGAACATGTTTAGAGTAATCATATATGAAAAGGTGAGGATTTTGCACCACCTACCTTACCTGGGACTGCAAATTACTGACAAACCCATGCCATGGCAGACCATGGCTTTTGGACTTTGTTCTTTACTTCCCTGGTCTTGAGAACCCAGCATCCAATTCTTCAAAGAAAAAAGACCTGAAATATTGAGTCGTCTGACCACAATACATATTTTCACTATGTGATGGTCCATCACAGATGCCTCTGAGCCCAGAGAAGTTGATGGTGCTTCTGGGCATTGTTTACATAAGGCCTCCTTTTTGCACAGAAAAGTTTTAGCTGGCATTTGTGAAAGTAGCTGAATACTGCAGTGCTTTAAAAGGTTTGCCAAAGCAATCCTACAAGCATAAGTGATACCATTTATTGATAAATGGCAGTTCTTGATGCAGTGATGTCTGAGTGATCAGAGATCACAGGCATTCAGCTTAGGCTTGCACCCTTTATCTTTAGACATACAAATTCCAGAAGATTCCTTGAGTCTTTTAATTATCCTATGCACTGTAGAGGGCGATATATCAAAATTCCTTCCTGTCTTTCTGTGAGGAACATTGTTTTTAATCCTTTCAATGATTTTCTCACACATTTATGGGCATATTGGCGATGCCAATCCATCTTTGTTCCTAATGGACTAGTCCTCTCCTAGATTACAATCATAATTACAATCACCTACTGATGTCAGGCTGTTCCCAATCACGGCATCATTCTTTTTTTTTAATCTCATTACTAGACCTGTATTTCAGCCTCTCCAGCATTAATTTGGGATGCGTTCTGGCAGGAATGGATGTATATTTACAAATAAAATGAATATAGAAAACATCAGTTATCTTATCTTCATACTGTCTGCTATGAGATACAAGCCATAGTAAATTTAGAAATTGCTGCTGTTTTTTTAATGTGCATTTTCCGTACCATCCCAACTTGTTTCCGATTTAGGGTTATATGCCCTTCAAAAGTGCATTCCTCACCAATTTATTTTCCTTAAGAGTGAGTTGACATGATTTGGGCAAACAGATTGAGGACAGTTTAAAGTGTTTTAATGAAACCGGATATCTACGCCTTCACTCTGCACTGGAAATTTGAACAGCTGACAATTTTTGTACTTCAATTAAACCCGTTTCAAAGTTCATATTCAGTACAGGGTACAGAGACTATTTAAGGCTAACTAGCACATTGTGCCAGTGAAAAAAAAAAGCCCATCGTCTAAATGATACTTCCACAGGAGCTTCCAACAAATAATTTCATCTCCTGTCTTGAGAGGAATCAGAGTTTGTAAATTTAATATAAAAATATTGTTTAAATGCAAAAATTGAGTTTAAATGCTCAAAAATTAGTTTAATTTTCGGCATCTGTTTTAAAAAAATAAGACAGATAGTGAGGGAAGCAGCTTTTTTTTTTCCCCACTGACAGAGAATACACAGTTATAAGCTTTTGCGGGGCTGTCAGGTCACACCTCAGCTGATGAGAAATGGAGGAGCAGCCATTAAATCTGCAGGTGCCCTGGGGGAGAGTCTGGAGTGTGACTGCGAGCCTGCCTGTGCCATATCGATCCGCTGCATACAGCATGCTGCAAATTAACAGAACTGATTGGTAAGCAAACTGCAGACCGCAGCTTAAGTTTAAGAAATACCTATGGATTCAGGATTTACATGCACTGCTCTCCGGGAGATTAAAATCTGTCTTTTAATTTTATCTGACTGTGTGGTGAAAATCTAAAAGGCCGCAGGCCGCTAGAGAGCCATGATCTCTCCTCTTTTTTTAGCTGAATGTCCGGATGCAGAGAGAATGCCAATGATCTCCATGCTTTGCTAGAATTCAGACTGACCAGGCAGCCCAGCACAAGAGCGCTCAAGCTAATATGTGGAGCAAGTCAGGAAATACAGGGAGAGGAAGAGCAGTCCTTCACTCTGAAACACCATGAAATATTTGAAGACCACAATGTAAAAATGATCTTAGTCACATTTTCACGTTGTGGAGAAATGATGAATTAAAAATTCAAAACGATCTTAGAAACAAAGCACTGAAAAAATATGCAAAAATATAAAATATATTATATATTATTATAATATTAAAATAATATATAATATACGAAATACACAAAAGTGCAAACTTTGGACTCTGATCATTTTTCCTTTGTGGTCTTCACATGTTCACAACACTGAAATACTTAATCAAAGAACTGAAATAACTAGTTCAGGGGTGGCAAACCGGTCCGTAAAAGGGCTGAGGGGCTGCTTGTTTTCATTCCAAATGAGCAGAAGCACACCTGATACAACTAATTAACTGTGCAGGCTGAGATCCGTTGATTGAATTAAGTGTATCAGGAGTGCTTCCGCTTGGTCGGACTGAAAACCTGCAGCCCCTCAGCCCTCTTATGGACCAGTCCAGTTGCCCGCTACCGCTTAGGTGCAGCCCTCGAGTGCCCGCTTGTGATATCTTGTAAAGTCTGACCTGTCAAGTGTTCACACGCCATACAATAAAAACAGGCACATTTTCAGCGTGAAATTGTGCTTTATTCTGCCAATTCTGTTTCCATGGCAACCAGAATCAATAGGTGTCATGGCCTAACCATAACCTACGCCCACTCCCAATATCATAGGAAAAGGTCGAAATTTGTGGCCTGTAGAGCGTCCACAACAAAATCTCTATGGATGCAGCCGCGGAGACGATGACCGTGAATCTGTAGTAGCCGCTTGACTTCTACCTCGAATATTAATTCACAGCAATGAAATACTACATCGAAATACTGACATACTAAACCTCAAATAGTAATCCGCGGCACAGATATATTTTATCACAATGCTGATACACTAAAACACAGAGCTGACATAACAAACCAAGGCAATGAAATACTAAACTGTGGCACTGAAACAGGAAATGCCTGTAATTAAATACTAAACCGCGACAGTGAAATACTAATCCAGACCACTGAAATGCTAAAACGCAGTAATGAAATGCTAAACCACAGCACTAAAATTCCAACCCAAGAGCTGCCAAAAAATCTCATAAAATGCAAAAACCTCAAAGCCGTTTGTTTTAAGCGGAATTGGCTGTTTTTCTGTGCCATCATCAGCCAGAGGAGAGACTCCTGATCAATTTCGCATCACAAAAAACAAAAACGACTCAGTGACTTGGCACTCAGCTCTTACCCTCTGACACTATAACACCTTATTCATCTTCACCTGAGAGATTCTTTCAAAACAAAAAATCTTACAGTCTCAATAAAATTATGCTTTACTGTCCCCTGGGTCAGTTTATAGGAATGAGTTGACTTTTTTCAGGTTTCGCATGCATTTCAAGTTTTAAAAAATGGGTGGAAACAATCAATAATTAGCATTTTATCAGATACTGTAATTTATTGGTAAGTTCTCATTATCAAGCTTTGCACAGCTGCAATATGCTTTACATTCACGAACATGTGAACTTTAGCAGAGGCAGCTGTTTTAGTTGCCTATTAGTTTTAAATTTTTCTATTAATGTTCACTAATTATTAATGCATATAGAGGCAGTAAGAAGGAAGGAGGGTTTTCGCAGCCTTTTTTTTTTTTTTACACTGTTTTTGAAGGGGGGTACATTGGACTGATTTGGCGTTGTCATAACCATGACATGACATCTGTCATGAACATGAAGTAATCTTAATGCATTCTTATGATTGTTGTCATTATGCGTCAGTCTGCTTAGGGTTAAGGTTAAAAGCATGGGCAGGTTACTACTGCCTCCCTAAGTCCCCTGAGAACCGCACTGCAATGTAGCAAGTGGTTTTGTGCCTTCCTTACTAGAAGCACTTGTGGCAGTAATGATATGCACAATTTCATCCGTCACAAATGGCATATTCATCGCATGAGCTGTGTCTGGTATTTTTGGGCTCTGCCATAGTGGGTTTCACTGTGCATTAGTGGGAGTGTAAATGCATAAAGCTGGTGCTGGCCAGTTTTACGTTTTGACTCCCTCAGACCATCGCTTGCTGCAAATGCTGCTGCTTAATGGCAGTTGCATTGGAATTGTTGAGGACTGAGCCTCTGCAGACTGCTTTGCGTGAAAATTGACCACAACAGGGTTCAGGTGAAAGACATTTGTTTGATCCAGGCACTTTACTTGCAGAATGGAACTACAAGAACTCAAACTGGTACAGCATTCTGGTGCATAATTCTCCAGTTTCTGAAATAAAGCACAAAGGAACAAATGCAAGCATGCCTGTTAGTTGTTTATAATTGCCAGCGTAAACTAATATATGATTTGCGTGAAAACTAAACATCGACAGTGGCAGTAGCTGCTATTTAGCGCACTGAGACCACTGACCACATTAACTGTGCGTTCAGGGAATACAGGGCAAGCTAGGTAAGCAAGCCATTTAGTTGATAGTAAACAAATTAATTTAAGAACTGGCGAATTGCAGAAATGAGTCTTTACTGACATTACAGTGGTACAGTATTATAAAAATACATGACATTGACCAGACAGTGCAACAATATAAAATACACAGAAAGAATCAACTTATTGTGTGAAGTGAGCCTTACAGAAGTAAAATTACGAATTTCATCGTCATTGACTTCTGCACTGGTGGCTATGGCAGAAACATAACAGAGGTTGTGCAGAAAGAGATGGAAACGGAAACAAATTCATTATTACAAAGCAGTATTTCATATAAAGGTCACTGAACATGAATAGTCTCTAAAAGTGATGAATTCACAACAGGAATGAATCCCAGCCAGCGGAGTTGTTCGCTGAAAAATCAGTCATATATCAGTGTTCTTTCCCTTCTTTATGTCCAATTTTATTGTGTAGAATACCATATAAATAATGCTTACGAAATGGTGGTGGGGTTTATTGGGAAGGGGAGAGTGAAGGGATATTTTTACATGTGAATATTTTCTTTGAGGGCAGACAGTACAAATAGTTAACCTCAGCCTCACCCTCATTCTGATACCTTGAGTGCCATTTTATTCATGGTTTCAAATGCCCAAATTCATACAGAATGCATTGATGCTAGGTTTTGCTTTTTTGTTTGTTTCACATCATTGAATCGCTTACTACATTGGAGCGGGATTCTCAGAGGACTGAAGGAGTTGGCAGTAATTCAGACTAGGTGTTTGTTCTTCATCTGACAAAATCTCCCAGTTTGCTATGGCATTACACACTGGTCTTAAAGGGGATGACAGCAGCTGATCTCATTGGCCTGAATTGAACCAAACTCCCAACACACCCGCAGGTAATTAATTTGTCTTAGACCAATCCTCTTGACAACAGTGCCACAGCTGCGCTACAGTGTCCTCTCACAAAATTACCAAAATGGAGTTAGACATGCCGAGTTTTGATCCGTGATACCATTAGCACTTGTGTTTGCCCACTGCATTTAGGTCATCAAATAAGGACATGTAATGACTACAGTCATAAATATTAATAAAAATTGTAATGAAAAAAATATTAATTTGGCTGTTGGCCTGTATTTACAAACTAGCAAAGTGAGGCAAATTCCAGTAACAGCAGATGCTTCCTCGTGCATCCAAGGAATTTATAATTCTGGTGCAACTTACGAACTACTTGTAAAACTTTATAGACTTATTACCTCATGTCAAAGCACTTCTTGACTACTGAATATATAAAGTATTCTGAGCACTGTCATCACGCACAACACAGCACATAGTTTAAAAGGGCTGGATTATGAATCTTAATTAATTACTAGGCGTGTTTTGGGTGTAACATGATAAACCAAGTGCTTTTTATGGCTGCGGAATTTGCAAGACATTGAACAGACATATTTATGTCCAGTAAAACAAGCCAGTTTGTTTGTGAGTCCATGAAAACTATCTGAATTGTACGGTATGGTACAGGTTACACATTCACTTAAACACTAGTTCTACATTTACTGAACCATGGGATAAAACATTTAGTCCATAGACAAAATTTTTGATATTGAATTTAAAGGCGGGATGGGCAATTTTTGAGGAACTAGTAAAAGCAAAGTAGTTTTTGAAAGTAGCCAGCCATTTCCCTCACCTGAGCCCTCGACCCAAAGCCACTCCCCCAAAAGGCGTGAACATGCACAGCCTGTGATGGAAGAGACATGACAGACCTGCATAACGTGATTTAGCGAAGTAGGACATATACCCGGATCAACATCCCACATTGCAATCCTGCACAAGATTGCAATCAATCAATCAATCAATCACAGCATTCTGACATCATCAGTGCACAGCTCCTGTGCTTCTCCAAAAATTTTCAAAATTCTCTTATTTCTCCTGTGCTTCTTTCAAAAGTGATTTTCGCTTCTTTTGATGAAAATGAAGAATAACACATTAATGAGCCCAAGTTTTGTATAATGTTTAACATTTTAGAGCTCTGGTTGTTTGGTTGAGTATGCTGTTGTTGGTAACGGTGAAATAGCAGTCCGTAGCTTGGCCTCATCAGCTTTTAAACAAAGACTGGGAACTTGCATGAAGGGCAAATATACGGTATAATATTCTACATACAGTGTTTTGTGTGTAAAATGTGTACAATATATATTTGCAACAAACATGACAATATTTTGCTTTTTTTCACTTTTTCTATCCTCAGTCAAGTATTGCAGAGACTTTTCATTCATTTACTATAAGCCTTTGAAGAAGAATGCATTTGTAGATGCAAACATAATCTGATGTCACGCACTCTCAACAACAAGAATTCCTTGGGGAATTGGGATTTCATTTTACATTGTAAATGTCGTTATTCGCCCATTATTTAAAAAAAAAAAAAGACAGATCTATGACCCGTGACTGGCGACAGTCTGACATGGTAACTCCATTTGCATGTACGTTCTTCATACCTCTCACAACAGCAATGGAGCCATGAATGGTGACTTTGAACACGCTTTCATTAGATATGTCACTCATCCCAACCTAAAAGAATGATACATGACGCCCTGTTTTAATATATAAGAAGATTACCGGTAGAAAGGTTTACTTCTACAAATCCAGGAAGAGGACACAACCACTAACTTCTTTTACCCTAGATTTTGTTCTACTGAAAAGGCTAAGCAGACAGCAATACAAGCCAATTCAAGCAGTTAAACTCTCTCAGGACACAGTGGAATAGCAGATAGGAACAGTAAAAGTATGTTCCCATAGGAATTCTCCTCTACACTTCCTGCCCAAGAATGTCTGTAATTAAAATCTTGCTGATAGTCTCTAAGCCCTCTGCTTGAAAACTTGTTTCATTACGCAGTATATTCCATCAATATTTGCTGCATCACTCTTTGCTACTGCCAGCTAACATTGCCTGCTGCTAGTTAACATCTCACCTTCACTCCAGCATCTACCCCAGAGGGGTGCAGGGCTATGATAGGGGTGTCTCTGAAGGTTGGTTTAGACTTTAGTCATCATTGTACCATGGAAAAAAACATGTATGGAGAAGAATCATAAGCTGAATCAAAGATGGTTGGTGTTTCTACATTTGGGATCCTTTCAAGAGCAAGAACAATTTCGTCCTAAACCCAATCCGTACATGATGGGAAAGTCACTGTTTAATAACTATTGTAAAGTGAGGTAGTTTTTATACTTGTATATGAATATGGAGCAATGTGTCTGTGTGTTTGGGGATGTGGGGCCAGGGTAGCCTATTGGCTGTGTTTGTTTCAGGGCAGGATTGTGCAGAAAATATTCATTCATTTGAATGTACCTGAACAGTAAAAGAGGCAGACTGAGGCACAGATTCATACTTCTGCTAAATTCATCATTTGTTGTGTACTAGTATAGGAAACCATACTTTGGAGTCACAATGTAAGTTAGATTTTTTTTTTTTTTTTTTTTGTTGCTCTGTGATACCCGCTGAGTAAGCCACAGTGTGGAGCGGACTTGTGAGAGGCTGTCCTAATGAAGTCATTCGCTGGAGAGAGCAAGACTGGCTTTGAACTCGATAGATCATTGGCTGCTTCCCCTGTGATCCGCACAGAGAGAGGGGGAGGTGGAAGGCAGGACCTGCTATTAGAGTGAAACACAGTTATTTCACCTTTCAGCTCTAAAGCACTTAAAGCAAGACATTAGCAGGCTCTGGTAGATGTGTTCCATACAAATCAGTTTGTAAAGTTGGTGCACCAGATAGGGCCTTACATACTGATTGGGAGATTGAATCAGTGAGATTTTTTTTTTTTTTTGGAAAGTAAAGCAACATAACCAGCATCTCTCCTGCAAAGATGAGCTGATATTAGAGTGGGTGTCATAAATGCTGTCATTTCCATCGCGGCTCCGTTCAGCTTTGGAGAGCGCTGATGTAACCTGCCAGGGCTTGGGGACCTGATACACCCACCATGATATTGGTTTGATACACATACAAGCTCGGTTTATGCCACAGTCAAGGCACTGCATTCAAGCAAGATCCTGAAAGTATAATTGGCAGTTAGGCCGAGCCAGTATTAAACTTTAATGCACCGAACGCTCATGAAGCACTGTTACTCACATAATTATTCATTGAAGGGCCATTTAATTGTTTTGTATAACCCATAAAGCAGCTGAGAAGGAGCAATAGTAACATGTATTTATGACCATTTCAAGCTAAACAAGGGAAATAATGGAGTTTTTCAATAAATGTAATCACTTTTTTGGCAGCAGCAATTCCCAGCCAGAGTACTCCGCAGGTGGTTCTGCAGCTCTTTAGACATAGGATTTTGTATTCAAGTGCTTGCAATTATATAACTTTTAAAAAGCCTAATTATCCCATTCACATGTTCTGGAATGAATTGAAGATTCCAGATATGTTGAGTTGTTCTGTCTAGAAAATACCGGCACCAAATAAGGTTTTGATTTGAAAATGAAACCAGTATACAGAATAGCTTTAACAGGTTTTATTTCTACAGCATGCATTACTGACAAAATTTTGAGTTCTTTCACCTTTATGGAATGGCGGGATATTGTCACTCATAAGAATTAATTGCTGAGATGGGTTTAAGGAGAAATGCTGTAATGTTCTCTCTGGGGGCAATTTTATATCTGCTGCATTACCTCCTCTTGATTGTCAGTAATTAACTGGTTTGATTAGTTTGATTTTCGGCCAGAACTTGCAGTTGAATCCAACCGATAAGTGAACTATTTCTGTTGTGGAGTTGTAAAGGAAATGATTTTTCTGACCTCCACTGAAAGTTCAAAAATTCTGTGCTTATCATGTCCAATTGTGAATCATACCCAGTGGCCAAAGCAGAAGTGAGTATCTAGCAATGTGCTTATTTTTTTCATGTACAGATTCTCATAGTAAATGCCCTCAAGGCATGGATTTAAATTACTGAGCGGTATTTTGCTAAATCTTATCACCAAAGTAATACTGAGTAAAATGAGAATGGCAATATTATAAGGGAGCCAATTCACACAGTTTCAACTTGCAAAGTCCAAAACTTACATTAATTGCATATTAGAAATTGGATCAGTGACCACTTGAGGATTCCTTTGTCACACTGCTGCTGGACCCAAATCGATCTGTGAGCTTTGATCTAAGTTTAAGTAGAAAATTCAATGTATCAGTTAAGTCTGCTGGTCTGAAAGAACAGTATTATGTGTATGACAGTTGGCAAAGGTATTGTAATGGGACTACCAGTGTTGGTGGTTCAAGTCCAATATGGCACTTGAGTAGATACAACAAGATATGAAATACTCAGATCCCCCGCCTTGGTTTTAGCATTCTGGCCAGGAAGCAAAATGCAATGGAAGGACAGAGGGAAGTATGAAAAGGTGCATCTACACTATGAAATGCATCTGTTTATCAGATTTCACAAAAAAAATGTTAAATGGATCAGAAGTTCTGGTCTGGAAAAGAAGTGTGACGGACAGACAGGCGGAAGGACAACACTCACTGCTGTATTGCCTTCCATTTCCTGGTGGGGTATGTTTAGTCTGATCAATTGTAAGTTAGTTTAGATAAAAAAAATCCAAGTTACATAATGGTAATATAAACCCAGAAGCCCCCAGGCCTTCACGATGGAAAACCATGCCAGTTTGACAGGAAAGTAAAAATCTTGTAGCCAGAGTCTTTTCCTTGCTGTGCACCGTAGTTTACAATCAGAAATATCTCTTCCTCAGTTCTTAACTGTATCTGAAGCTTGTGCACCAACAAACTGACTGAAGCCTGCTAGTGTACACAAAGAAATGTTCCATCAATGAATTCATCTTTCTCATGCACTTCCCTAAAGTTTCAGTCAAACAAGAACCTTCCTCCATGAATATAACTGTAAACTTTTAACCAACATTCACAGCAGGCAACAATGCAGTCTCTGTAAACAGACTAGTACATGGAGGCACTTCTAAATTGTGATATCATTGCTGGGGATGAGAAAAGTGGCCATGGATTGGCCATTAATCAGTTTTTCTCTCGGGTATAATATGGCAACTCTCTCTGCTCCTCACCTGATTCATGCAATCTCTTCACCCCCCTTCTGGACCTCTATTGCATGTCTTAGTGCTTCTATCATTTATCTCCGTTTTTTCTGGTGTTCACATTGTCCTACGGCAAGGTGTGACTCCAACTGCAGATGGCTGGCCTAGCATTAAATGCATGCGTTATACCTTTCTTTTCCTTCACACAAAATGTCATTCTACTTAAGGAGAATTAAAAATTAAACACCTTAAAGGGTGACAGTTGGGTGACAGTTTTCTCAGTGCTGAGTAAACCAGAGACAGCTTATATTTTCTGAAAGTGAAAAATATACATGGAACAAAGAAATGCTATTTATCCTGAGAGAATTTTTCGGATTTTGCTCAGGACCCGCTGGAATTCTCTGTGTACTCCTCTTGGGTTACAGGGTGATAACACAGGAACCTTTATTCCAAAAGTCGAGCAGCTATAGCTTCCTCTTTACCTACTATGTTCACATGGCATAGCAGCAGGATATTATTGTGATGTAAGGACCAGGTCTGACATAGATTGAAGTATCTAATTGATTTTGCTACAGTCACTATAAAATTAAATTGATTCAGCTGCTACCACTGAAGACATTTTTATTTTGATTGTGACTACCACTCGTGACATTCCTTAAAGTCGAAAGCTCGATTCCTTCAACTAAGAGCTATATATTTGAGGATTGATGGTACATTTAGGAGAGGAGACCAGGGAGCTGAGATGAATCGATTCGTTGGGTGGATGGGTAGAGAGATACAGTACATAATTTCATCCAAAAAGGGAATGATGTTCAGAGCTCATGGGGGTGATATATACTGCCTCATCAGGTCTGAGCAAATACATACACCACAATAGTTTTCTTTGAAGGAATATTCTGCTGACAAATATAGGGCTTAATCAGTGGTGAATGCTCAGCTGAAAATAGGGGAAGCACAAAAAATCCCTTTAAACTGATGAGAACTTTACACCCATTTTCAATTCAATATTCCTTTATTAAAAGCTCAAAATATTTGAGCATTCAATTGGCAGGTAGACATACAGCTTCTTTCTCAATGCAATATTGGGGGAATTAAAAATAAATTCAATTATGAAAAATTTGTTCTTCACTAGGTACAAAAAAAAAAAAATTATTATTTTCCACGGAAGCTGGAAGAATATCCAGCAGTAAAAGCTACCTGCACTTGATTGTATAAATTAAAATCATTATTAGGTGCACATATCTTCAATTTTTAATAATATGAAGTATATTGCGCTGAATTTTGGATGCAAATAAAGACTTCTGTTTCTAGAATAACCATAATGTGGAGTTAACTCATTGTTAATAAAGGAAAATTACTGAAAACAAGCAGAGACTAATCAGCAGTTAAAAAGGATTTTTGTGCTTCCCCTATTTTAACCCTAATCAGTAAAACGCGGGTCAGAAATGACCCGGAGTATGATAAAACGTTCATATTTTTTACAAATCTCAATCTATCGATCTACTGACCCGAGCGAATGTTGCTACTTATTTCATGCTGAAATTCTGATTTTGTCAGCTAATATTGGTTTTCTTTTGCAAGAATGTAAAGAAGTGAACCATGGCAAGTAAAAGAACAAGATATACAACCCAAAATAATAGTCATGCTTTGTCTAACTGTGCTTGCAATTATAAAGCCATTTGTGTCAATCAGTTACTATTGATTCATATTCAGTGGATATTATCTTGATTATTACCTCATTTCATTCAAGCTGAGTTATTAAAAGGATTGTTTAAATATCTGAAAAAAACAAACTTTTTGTTTACCTTATATAAATGGTAATTTTCATACAATGGTTTGACTGGTATGAGGTGCCAAAATCAGTCAAAATCATTACTTTACATTACTTAAAAATTCATAAAAAAAGAAACTACTTGTTATACTTCTTTTATATTTGGTATATAATTTCATTATTAGTGTACCAAGCATGAAATAAAGTGTCAACAAGATTTTTTCAGTTTCACACTTTTCTACATGTAAGGAGAAACTTCCATATGGTTTTAATCCCATTTATTTTAAGCATACATAAAAGTAGAGAGTTTATCCTTTCAAATGAGCTATTGATCATTAAAATAGGAGCAGTATAAAATTTTTTATGAATTCGGGAATTCGAATTTAAAATTTGGGTCAGTTCTCACCCACGTTTTACGCCAGTGTAAGTTGTTAGGTTTTACTGATAAGGGTTAAGCTCAGCAGCCGACAGTGGGATTAATATTAGTTCCATTTTGTCTGGCATGCCTTATAGTCCAAAAAACTTGATTACTGAATTACTAACAATTTCTTAGCATGCAAAGACTCCCTTAGAATACTTCATCATATATTTCACCTGGGTTAAAATACTTCTAATGCATGTTTATGATGATACCTTCAAAATAAAATATGTCATTTTGCCTAAAACACTGATTTGTACAGTGGCCTAAAAGCGTAATTTTAAAATGAAGGAAAAGTATCAGCATTATTAATCATTAGGTGTCCATGGCCACACTGTGACTGTGACATGTGACTGCCACACAGATGAACCCAGAAAGAAATATCTGAATGTTTTCAGCCATTTTGATGCCTCAGTCAATTTCTCATTATGAAATGAAACACCCCCATGACCACAGGGAAAACGTTCCTGGACTCGGGGCGCATCCAGTCACTTTCAGAGCTGCTAACAATTATCTGTGAGTCGTAAACTGTTTGAGCAGCACATTCACTGAGATAGGCCTAAATTTAAACCAGAGCATTGCTATTTAAAATTGAATGAATCATGTAATTACTATGCACAGAGAGTTTCCATTAATCAGATATATTTATCCTGCCTGCTCCCAGCAAGGCAGCCCAGCTGCTGTTCTTGAATTATGTGTTAAGGTTACTTCAGTAATGGAAAATAAGGCGACATTAAATCCAGTCACCTAGACCTAGTTCTAAGTTATATTTTTCAATGAGTTACATGTTATTTTCGCAATCTGGATGCTCTTTGCCAGAAAATAGGATTTTCTCAGCCCCACACATGCAGACAAAAATATGAAAATTGCTAAAACTGACAGAGCCACGAAGTGAGAGTACTGGAGTTCCAAGAACCATATTTTATCAAATTAAGCAAAAGAACATCTGAAGTGAAATAGTTGTCATAATCCCCATCTTGTTTGGATATGAAAAGGACCATGCACTGCCAGCCCAAAACATATCAGATGACATTACTGCAAGGCTACTGTAGACTTTACAGCAGAGAAATTGTGCTAATATAATGACTTTTACACTCAACAACATGACCACTGCAGAAAACCACAGATATCTTGATACTGATATTGAATCTTCAGTTCACAAACCCCAGGTGCTAAGAACAGCAGCGTAGGCTTTATTTGGTAAACCCATTGGCTCAGTCCAAACAACATTTATGCATTTACTGGGTACAAGGAATTTGGCCCTACCTTAAATTCCTCCAAGACTTTGTAAGTCTTTCCCCGGTATTCACAAAGCTGCTTTATCTCCTTGCACTCGGGGCAGCAGCCGTTATGTTCCACTTTGGTGCACTTGGGGTGCACTTTGGGACAATCTGGCTGGTCACACACAGGCCCGTCCTCCGTGCACATGCAGGGACAGTTGGAGTGTCCGGGGAAGAAGCGCTCCCCGAGAGCGTACACAAAGCCACTTTCATCCACGCATCCCTTACCCCGGTAGTCGTCAAAAAGGACGTCATTATTGGCTGCCTGCTCAGCCTCGTCAGCGGGGTAATCCTCAGGGCCTACGGATGCCGGACTGACAACTGCATTCAGAACAAGGAGGAGCACACAGGTTGCCGAAAAAATAGGGCCCATCCTGCCCTGCTACACTCCTATGCATTAAGGAAGATGCCCTCAGTAGTCTTCATGCGTTAAGCAAGTGGCTTCAGTTGTCTTTACTCATCAAAAGAGTAAATTTTCCTTGTCTTTGCACATTTAGATGGATCATTTCCACTGTCTTTCCACTGATTGGGAAATAACCTCAGTTGTCTTTGTGCACTATTTTCCCCAGACTGAGATATGGGCTGAAAGCATGCAAATTTTTAACATCACATCACTTAAAAATAATTCATGCAGAACAATTGGGTTGGCAATGGTTAGATATATGTTCAGTGATGCCTCACAATTAACACAAAAGAGCAACTGTCAGTATGAATGCATTTACACCCAGGCAGATGTCCTGTAATTATCACAGGGATTTGCTTACATTCACACTACTGTGACAGACAAGCTAAATCCCAAAATCATTTACAGCCTCAGTTTATTAGGAACAGTAATGGGGGCTTATTGATCAAACAGATGGCACAGCAAGGTCAAATACACTTGCAGTAGATTTATTGTCCTTTATCAGAGATTCCCTTTCATTAATCTCATTATTCTTACAGTAGTAATACATTAAACATAAAATAAATGCGTGACTTCAACTTCTTCGACTTCCTTCAAATTCCTTCTACTTCTTTGAATTTAACTAATACCGCAATTCTGCATTAATAATGCTTTGCATTTCGTAGATGTCACACAGATAAAATATGTAGGTGTACGCAGGTATTTGAACCATCCACTGAATATGTGCATGACTGAATGGTAATTGGTATTCAAGTTTCTTCTTTCTGACAGGCTGAAGTAAATTACACATCTGATTCATGAGTATCTTCGACCTCGCACTGACCATTTCCCCCAAATGATTGCACCTATCAAAACTAATGACTGGGCTTTGATTTTAAGTTTTTATATAAAGAGTTACTATTTGCCCTCCCAGGAGCTGGGAGTGGAAACTTACAAAATTTTGCTAATCATAATGAATCGTGTGCAACGTAAACACGCAAGATTATATAGCATTGTATATAGACTAAAGCAACACGTGTATAATCTTAAACGTGATTAAATGGAAACTGGCATAGTGGAAATAACGCTAACATAACAACGAATATTCTGTAATTAGAGCGCTGCCAGTTTAAAATAGATTTTAAGCGGTATTTCAGATTCCTAGAGAACGCGTCTTACTCACATTGAGTAATATTAGCTTATTCATTGCTGTGGTGCAGATAAACCCTGTACATCTGGTGGAAAATAAATTCTCCTTTCCAGTCGATATCAAAACAAGAAATGAATCATTCCATGAGAAAAAAAGTTAGTACATCATGTCAGACATGCACAGCATTTAAGTCCAGCAAAGAGTATGAAAAGCAAGTTCCCATAACCTGCTACTTGGCGAGAACCATGATTATTCCAGAGCTTCATCTCCGCGAAGTCAGATAAACCAGCAGGCGGTAGCGCTGCATGCAATTTGTACTCCTACTAGTGAGTTCGCTCAACGATCGGTAGTAACCATTTCTAAGAACTTCCAGATGCTGCAGGTGGGTCCGGAAATGAAATATCCAGCCAGTCATTAATTAAACGCGGAAACATTAGACATATCAAAAGTCGTAATTTCAGGGAAAGCTGACCGAAAAAAAGAAGCGTCATGCCTCGCACAGTCCAGCAAAGTGAAAGTCTCGGTAGGTCGTACCGTAAGCCCGCGGTTTCATCCGTTTACAGACAGAAAATCGCACAGCTTCTCAGCGACGCTGCCAAGAAAACTGCCGTAGAGAGTGATTTTAAAAACCCGAATCAATCCCACCAGAAGGGAGTCGATGAGATAACAGAAGCTTGGTTTATCTGAACTGGCCGCCTGTTTGATGTATCAGTGCCATTCTAATATTTTAACACCATGGGCAGAGGCAGCTTCAGAACCAGAGACAGAGGCAGAAGATATGTTTCGGTTCTTTTCTCTGTTGAGTCGGACCGCTCATGATTGGCGCAGCTTGTGGCTCCCTGGAATCTTTCGGAATTAACGCACCCTTTTATCACGCGGTACCGCGTCCTTGCTGGAAGGATGCAGTCGAAATCTATGTGCGGAAGAGAAATCAATGCCTCTCCCCGATTGTCTTGTGCTACCGTACAATATTCACAAAATGTACTGCGAAAACACTGCAGCAGCATACAAATTGAATACATCGATAAGTTTCTCCTAAATAGTTCCGGTAAAAAAAAAATTTAAAAAATTTATCTATCCTGAACGTAATTCTGAGGTGATTGCTTAAGAGCAGTAAAATGAGCGTGCAACATATCTACTGTCATCCTATCTTATCACATTATCCTCTCGTCACCCCCCTTCTCTCTCTCTCTCTCTCTCTCTCTCTCTCTCTCTCAACCCCAACCCGCAACCCGCCGCAAACCTCTAAAGACGTAAGGAAAGTAATTTCACTTTAAACTGCTTTAGTGTAGCCTGCCTATAGGGGACACCCCACACTATGTTAATAGTCAAATGAAAGGCAAGTGAATGAGATGGATTTGTGAACTGGACTAAATCTCGCAATCGTACCACAAAAAGTAACATCTCCGTCTAAAATGGAAATCAGCTGTTGCACACGAGTGTTCATGCTACGAGAATACATTTGCTATGCACAGTCAGGCGAGTCATTGTGACTCTTGATAATGATTCTCTCATTTTCCCTTTACTTTTGGCAGATACTTTGACTTGTGCTCTCAGACAGAATTTTCATTATGCAACCCTTCAAACCAGCCGGTATCTTCTGAGCTGATGTTTTATGTATTTGGTGATGTCAAAATTTTAATGAAACCCTGCATTTCTGCTCACAGTGAATTCCCTGAGTCCACCACTGCATTGGGACAATAAATGCCTGCATCTTCTGCCTGGCCATTTCACAATTACGACGGTCTTATGAAACTTTCTCAATTTACCATCACCAATAGCACAAGGCACGTCCCCTAGTGACATAAATTCAAATGGAAAGATGCAGACTAGGCACGGTTTTGAAATGTAGTGAAATCCCCTTAAAATAATTTGCAGGAACTGAGATTATTCACGTTTTCACGAGTAACATTATTTTTCAATATTGTCTAATTCCATCATGGGCACTAAAAAGGAATTATGCCTCAATCTACAAAAAAAGGCCACGCTGTATTATGGATAGCTGAGAGTGTCTTAAGGTGGATTTAAAAAATGCAAATGTCCACGAGCACAATACTTAATAAAGTAAATTGCAGACAAAAGGACATCAGTTCACTTTTTCCATTCCTCTCATACGACATTTCTCAACAGAAAGCGAGAGAAGGAGAGAAGAGAGAGAGAAATTTCACTCCACACACCTTGTTTAAATCATCAATATGTTGACTATCATTAACTAATAGTAATACATGGCTCATAATAATCAGACCTTGAACAGATCTCACAATATGGCCACTTTGGTGGTGCTTCTTCACTCAGGCAAAGAGAGCTCTGGCACCTTTTACAGTCATACAGTCCATCCCTTTTAATTATCTACACATGACTCAATCAAAAACAAATGCTGGAAAAATAAATGTTTTCCATATGAAACCATTTGAGCTTAACCTGGGAGTGTTTTGAGCTGCTTTTACTCGTGCATTTTAACAAATACACTGCTAAGTCAAGAGTATGTGGACACTACTTACTCCTAGCATAGGCGCCGATTCCGTGGGTGCTTTGGGGCCCGGGCACCCACGAAAATGGCTGAGCACCCACATGCGCCAGGGGCATGTTCAAGATCGAAGGATCACATGCCTAGGTCTCACAAGGGAAGACACCGGAGTTTTGAATGATTCCTGAGTCAATAACGACAATAACGTCTTTTAAATACAACCCCAATTCCGAAATAGTTGGGACAAAGTGTAAACTGTGAATAAAATCAAAATGCAATGACTTTCAAATCACACCAGCCAGTATTTTATTCACAATAGAACAGAGATAACATGGCAAATGTTGAAACTGAGAAATTTTACAATTTTATCCACAAAATGGGCTCATTTAAAATTTGATGGCTGCTATAGGTCTCAAAAAAGTTGGTACAGGGGCCTGTTTACCATGGTGTTGCATCCCCTCTTCTTTTTAACACATAGTGGAGGCATCTGGGCATTGAGGAGACAAGTTTCTTTAGTTTAGCCATTGGAATTTGATCCCACTCTTGTTTAATACAGGCTTCCAGCTGCTAGAGAGTTTTGGGTCTCCTTTGACAGACTTTTGTTTAATTATGCACCAAATGTTCTCAATCAGTGAAAGATCAGGACTGCAGGCAGGCCAGTTCAGCACACGAACTCTTCTACATTATGAAGCCATGCTGTTGTAATAGCTGCAGTATGTGGTTTTGCATTGTCCTGCCGAAATACACAAGGCCTTCCCTGGAGTAGATGTCATCTGGAGGGGAGCATATGTTGCTCTAAACCCTTTATATACCTTTCAGCATTCATGGTGCTTTTTAAAACATGCAAGTGTCCCACACCATATGCGCTAATGCATTCCCATACCATCAGACTGAGCGCTGATTACAAGAGGGGTGGTCTTTCTCCTCTTTAGCCCAGAGGACACAACGCCCATGATTTCCAACAAGAATGTCAAATTTGGACTTGTCTGACCACAGAACACTTTGCCACTTTGCTACAGTCCATTTTAAATGAGCCTTGGCCCACAGAACACGGCGTCGCTTCTGGATCATGCTCAACAATGGCTTCCTTTTTGCATGATAGTGTTTTAGGTGGCATCTGTGGATGGCATGGCAGACTGTGTTTACAGACAGTGGTTTCTTGAAGTATTCCTGGGCCCATTTAGTAATGTCAATGACAGAATCATGCCGGTGAGCGATGCATGGTGTCTGAGGGCCCAAAGATCACGGGCATCCAGTAAAGGTCTTTGACCTTGTCCTTTACGCACAGAGATTTTTCCAGTTTCTCTGAATCTTTTGATGATGTTATGCACTGTTGATGATGAGACCTTCAAAGCCTTTGCAATTTGACATTTATGCACATTGTTTTTAAAGTATTCCACAATTTTTTTACGCAAGCTTTCACTAGTTGGAGAGTCTCTGGCCATCTTTACTTCTGAGATACTCAGCCTCTCTAAGACATCCCTTTTATTGCCAATCATGTTACACACCCAAGGCTGGACTGGTAATTTGGCGTACCGGGCAATGCCCGGTGGGCGACGCACATTTTGGGCCGATGCAAATCATAGTTTATAAAATTGTAATAACATTGATAATTTTTAATGACCGCACCGGCCTTTAAAACACGGAAAGCGGCCCATTGGTTCATTTTCTACACTGACACAGGGTTGGCCCAATGAAATCTCTGAACCCTCCCTCCTCAGGGAAAAAAAAAAATCGCAAATGCATACGGCCCGTTGGTAGCCAGTGGCCCACATTACGGGAGCAGACAGCATAAATAATTTTAGCTAATTAAATGGAATTTTATACAGAGAAAGCCAACGTCCTACCCATGGATGCTTCTCCTTACTACATGCTACAGAGAGGTTTCCCTAAAATTAAGTTCATCCAAGGTTTTGGTGGCACATGGCTCATATACCACTTTTTATTATTCTACTTCACTACTCCGGTTATCTTGCATCTTGCCCATTTTTTAGTATCTATTTATATATTTGTTTTATGATATAGGAATTACTGAAAAACTGTATTCTTGCAGATAAAAAAACGATGCATAGGCTTAAGCCATGTACAGTTTATTTAATGTTGTTGTTTTCGCCCTAAAAGTTTAAGAAGGCAGGCTTGCTGGGAAATTAGTTTGAGCAATGGCCTTGCTTGTCCCTAGTTGCGTTAACAGTCTAAAAACGCGTTTCAACGATACGAGATCAGACAAAAATGTCAGAAAGTAGTGGAGAGGCGGAAAAGCTTCGAGAATAAAGTAAACAGACATTGGAGCCTCAGGCTTTCAAACGCTAAAAAAAATTGACCAGCTGTTTGGCCACGATGATCCTCATGCAGCAAGCAGTTTTCATTTGGAGGGGGACACGGAAAGCGGTAAGACTGACGTTAAATTAAATTAATAGGCTATCGCAAGTATGTATTCGGTTAAAATTTGCTTGAGCTTACAAAAGGCCCCCATCTGATGGACCAGCTGTTCATAACCTACTATTTGATGCATATTGATTCGTTGTTTTATAGTGGCAAATAAAATTTGTCCTGGAATACAGCAAGGAAGACTTTCAAATTTTCCTATTTAAAACCCTGTCTTGACGTTCAGAATCACCTGCCAGTAAACTTGCAACCAGCGAGTACTGCGGTTCTGAAGCTAGTGAGCTATTCTATGGCTTGCTGAGTCTGTAATATATGTAGTGTTGTTTAAAAAGGTTATGTATGAATCTGTCCAAATGATGCAATGGTCTTATTGAAAAATTATGAATGGCCCCAAAGGCACATTTCTTTTTCACATTAATTCATGTAAATATATTAATAATTATAATAATTATAATAATTATAACTTCTTCTTTGTCATGGTGGTGCAGACCACACAGCAAGAAGGTTGTGGGTTCGATTCCGGCCTGGGGCCTTTCTGTGTGTAGTTCCAGGGCATGTAGGCTACTACTGAATATAATTTTAACTTTTGGTAACAGCAAAGTGTGCGCATATGGCGGGCCGTCACGTCACTATCAGGTTGGGCTGCCATGGCCGAAAATGCCAGGGCCGTTTTTTGTCCCAGTCCAGTCCTGATGCCAGTTAACTTAATTACTTGCTAAATGTTCTTTCAGCTGATTCTCTTATATATTAATTACTTTTACAGCCCTTTTTTGCCTGTGTCCCAACTTTTTTGAGACCTGTTGCAGCCTTGTGGATAAAAATGTAAAATGTCTCAGTTTCAACATTTGAAATGTTATCTATGTTCTATTGTAAATAACATATTGGCTCATGTGATGTGAAAGTCATTTCATTTTGATTTTATTCACAATTTACACTTCTTCCCAACTATTTCGGAATTGGGGTTGTATATTTAATTGTTCCGATATTTGGATAACTGAAGGGAGCTTTGTTTTAATGAATAACGCTGCCTTCCACAGAATAGCTGCTGCATGACTACATGATTTCCCTAATCCGGCAATTCACGAGCAGTCGACTGTCTCCAGGACTCCACTTACCCTCAGCATGACCCGCGCTGTATGTTCATCTTGACTGACACTCTGGCTGGGCTCAACAGCTGCCTTTAGAAATATGTAGTCGCTGTGTTTCTTGAGCCGTACTTTACCTATTTTGTTGCCATGCAGGTAATTATATGCCTGCGTGCTTATATAATTTTGCAATTCTTCGTCATCAACGCCTTCGGAAAACACAAGGTAACTAGAGGCATTCCTTGAGTGCAAACCTCCGCCAAGGCAGTACAGTCGTAATCTTGCTGAGTGAACATGGCTCTTAAGAAATTACAGGTTTATCACATAACTGAAGTACTTTTCTCATAGCCCAGGCCATGACATATTTTTGACATGACCCTATATTTCACTTTTGCAAAAATCGCATTGGCTGAGAGCATGGGGGGAAAGAAATCGCTTAGCGTTACGTCTTGCTGTTTCTACGAAGCCAAACTGAATACCGAGTGTAACGTTTGTTTAATAGGTATGGCTAAGCGCTGCAGGAGGCAAGTTAAGTGGCACTGACATAACTAAGTTCACGTTACTTAGCTAGGTAGCGTGCATGCAATACTTTTTCAAAACCATTATTTAACATTAGTTTGGTACCCAGGGAGCTAACATTAGCTAGCAACTCAGTTGACTGAATTTACTAAGCGTTGCTCGTTCAGTCACGAATGTCTGTGACCCAGAGGCTGAGTAAGCAGAGCGATGTAGTTAGCGCAGTGCAGTGCTAACATATATTGGGCGCTGAGGGACATTACATTTGCTTTCCATGAAATTACGCAGTTCAGTTATGTGATAAACATAATGAGAAAGTTATGAAAGTCCTTGAGTAAATTTTAGGTTTGTTGCTGACTAAACTCGTTTAATAACTTTCATATGACGCGCCCACTCTTGTAAGGTCCTGTATATCTGCAACACAGGATTTTGTGACGGTTGCTGTGGTGGGCATATTATTTGACCGATCGCCATCAAAATCAATAGGGTCAGTCCCTGATGTAATAGCGACCCACCCACAAAATTTCAGAGATATCAGTTCATTACTTGAGTAACGGCACCGATCACATACCTCCTGCCAACTTCGTTTGGCAGAGGTTAATAATTAACTATGTGGATGTAGCTAACATCGGGCCATTGTTTCATGTCATCTACCCACTCCTTGAGAAGTGACGGGTGAGGCACTGTAACGGAATTGTCCTCATGACTTTTTAAAACTGTGTATCCACCTCCATTGTTTCCATTTGTGTTAGCAAAAAGATGGCTTTTACTATGGAAGCCCATAGTGGACAATATTCAAATGAAAATGTAATCCCACTATTGCATTATGATTTTCCACTTATGAATGAGTTATTTGAGACAATATTAAAGAAAGGGAAATCTATGACTATATTCAAATGATAATGAAATGCTGATTGACATTTAATTTTCAAAGTCATGCTCTGCAATACAGTGGACAATATTCAAATGCAATAAGCAAAACAGCAAACCTATTGCATTTACATTTTACATGTCATAACGCTCTTTTAGGGTCAACATGATAATGAAAATGCTGTTTTCTAATCACTTGGAAATAATAATGATATAATAATGATGGCGACATTTGACATTTCATTTTCAAAGACTTATCCTGCAATACATGGGACAATATTTACTGCCTCCCAGTCCATTGCATTTTCAAATACATGTCACCACGCTCTTTTTGGGACACAATGAAAATTAAAATACAATCTGTCAGCGTCTCATCAACTATTAGGGGCGGCGAAACCATGTTCTTATTTGCATACCAACCAATCAGCAGGCTTTGCGCGCGGAGGCTTACTGATAATGTCATGATGGCTGGGCTGCTATGTATTGTGTGCCATCAAAACCATTGCGCCTTGGATGCCATCTTGGCAGCTAGTATTAGCTAACGTTTAAGGAAATATTTGTAAATGATCATCACATTAAAAGCGTCGATTTGATTTTAACATTAACTGAGCTAGCTGTAATAGAACTTATCAACTGGCGGCAGTGTTGTTGACTGAGCTTTTCAGAGGCGTTAGCTAGCTTGCTAGTGAGTCTAAAAGCAATCGCTTAATGTACAGCTAGCTAGCTATGATGCCCACTGGAGAAGCTTCTTACAGGCCTGATTTGTCTTTAAACGCCATCTACATTACCACCTCTTTCAACCATTGATTAGCAGCTTCTTTTTACCTAAAGAACAAACTGACAGTTCAGCCTGTGACATGTTATTTCATAGCCAGTTAAAGCAGCATTATCCTTCCATCGTGCTATAGCCGCATTACATTACTCCAGATAAAACGCTATTCGTCTCCCCCACCCTGCTGGCGCTAGTTGGGGAAATGTTTGTCATCATTTTTATACTTAATCGCTGTGATTAGCTGACGATTGTTCTTGTGCTTGCCGAAAGTTGCAAGTTCGCCACTCCTGAAACATGCACAATGTATGCATCATGCAGAACGGTCCGATAAACGGCCAGCAGTCAGGCTGCCGCTGTTCCTAGTTCAATCGCGATTCCCAAGCCACGTGAAAGCAATGGGAGAAGTTTTGATGACTGGCTGAAAACAATGTTCCTCATTTGCTAACTTAATCTGCTGAAATATGAACTTTTTGATATGTTTGGCAGCACTTTTGTGCGTCCCAAGAGTACTATCAGATTTCTGGGAGATTTAAATGGATGGCTCATTACCTGGCTAGCTCAAGAACAATCTGCAAGCACAAGAGCAATCGCTGTCGGCTAGCTAGCTTGTGAAGCTAGGGCAAAAACCGAATCACAGCAATTAAGTATAAAATGATGACAAATTATTTCCCTAACTAGCGTCAGCAGGGTGGGAAGACAAGCGTTTTATCTGGAGTAATGTAATAAGCTATAGCACGATGGAAGGATAATGCTGCTTTAACTGGCTATGAAATAACATGTTCAGGCTGAACTGTCAGTTTGTTCTTTAGGTAAAAGAAGCTGCTAATCAATGGTGAAAGAGGTTAGATGGCGTTTTAGTGACAAATCAGGGCTGTAAGAGCTTCTCCAGTAGGCATCATAAGCTAGCTTTCTTTATTGCTTTTAGACTCACTAGCAAGTTAGCTAACGTCTCTGAAATCTGCAAGCACACTTGGGTTGCACTTGCACAACACTGCGAAAGAAGCCTCAGATAAGTTCATGCATATTACAGCTAGCTCAGTTAATAGAGTTGGGGCAAAAATCAAATCATATCGCTTTTAATGTGATGATCATTTACAAATATTTTCCTTAGTTCAGCATACTAGCTGCCAAGATGGCTACATCCAAGGCGCAACATAGGCTCATGTGGATGGCACACAATACATAGCAGCCTAGCCATCATGACATTATCAGTTCCGTTTGATTGGTTGGTATGCAAATAAGGAACATCGCCTCTAATGAGTGACGTCCTAGCGGAAGACCCGCCTTGATGAGACGCTGACAGATTGCATTTTAATTTTCATTGTGTCCCAAAAAGAGCGTGGTGACATGTATTTGAAAATGCAATGGACTGGGAGGCGCTGACCTTAGCTTTGAATATTGTCCCATGTATTGCAGGATAAGTCTTTGAAAATGAAATGTCAAATGTCGTCATCATTATTATATCATTATTATTTGTGATTAGAAAACAGCATTTTCATTATCATGTTGACCCTAAAAGAGCGTGATGACATGTAAATTAAATGCAATAGGTTGGGGGTGCTGTTTTGCTTATTGCATTTGAATATTGTCCACTGTATTGCAGAGCATGACTTTGAAAATTAAATGTCAATCAGCATTTCATTATCATTTGAATATAGTCATAGATTTCCCATATGTGTATGTGAAATGAAAGTGATAATTGATTAATGCATTTTCAATTTAATATCGTCTCAAATAACTCATTCATAAGTGGAAAATTATAATGCAATAGTGGGATTACATTTTCATTTGAATATTGTCCACTATGGGCTTCCATATTTTACAGCTATGCAATGGTAAACGAACGCATCAACCGGAAGAGAAGAACCGGGAGCCGTTAATGATTTATGGGTAACGTCATGAAATCATGAAAAAGGTGGATACAAGAGAACATAAGTGAATAGCCATTATTTTGCTGACAAACTTAGCTAGAGTTGAACCACGAGCATTTAGCTTGCTCGTTGGCATTAATCGGCATCAAAAATAAAGTTTGCCAGCTAACATTGACTAAAGAAACCAACAAACAAGCTCTCACACTAGGCTAGCAAGCTAGTTTGCCTGCTCAGCTAGCTAATTCCGGTACATATAAACCAATAAAACAGTGAATCGTGATCATTTCGCTACTTAACTAGTGTTGAATTAGCAAGTAGTCATGAATTAGCTGCGTAGCTAAGTCAGTTAAACATTAGCGAGGCTGGTTAGCTCATTCACTAGCTACGGAGTTTTTGCGTGAACTAACGTTGGCCAAAGATGCTTGGCTATTAATGTAAATTGGTACTAGTTGCCAGAGTTGTGACCAAGTCATCATGTCTAAGTCAAATCAAGTCACTGGTCATTAGCTCAAACTCAAAGCAGACGAGGGAGAGCAATGAGGAGTGAAAGGGGGCAAGGGAACAAATTAGACAATGAGCTAACTAATTAACAAGCAGAGTGGGGAAAGCTGAGAGAGTTAAAAGCTTAGATACATTTAGGATCAGAAAGGGGTCAATGTCAACATGAAATGCAGCTCATGGCTCTCGAAGCTTTCCCCACTCTGCTTGTTAATTAGTTAGCTCATTGTCTAATTTGTTCCCCTGCCCCCTTTCACTGCTCATTGCTCTCCCTCATCTGATTTGAGTTTGAGCTAATGACCAGTGACTTGATTTGACTTGGACGTGATGACTTGGTCACAACTCTGCTAGTTGCAAAACATTAATATCTAGCAAGCTAGGTAAGCTAAACTAAGTAGGCTAGACCTCAGAGTAGCAAACTATGCACCAAATGTAACTGTTAGCTAGCTAGCTAGAAAGCCTTTTCTTGCCGACTTTGCTAGTAACATTTTGAGCAGGTGAATGCAAGCTAGGTAACTAAATGGTGAAGTTACAATTAGGAACCTGGATTAAATCGCGAACCAGTTCATTAGGTACACATGAAGCAACACTTTCCGCATCAAGAAGCAACATCAATGGTAAGTGAACAAAAAAGTTTTTTTTTAACATGTAGTAGCTATGTGGGCCAATATATTGATTATCAATCAAATGTATTTGATTGCATGTGCTGTGATGTAGCGCAACGTTGTTCGATAGCCTATCATACGGTAATTTGTTTGATATGTTAAAGCAACACTATTTAGTTTTTTCACTCTCAAACTATATTTCCAAGATCATTCTGGTGATACATCAACTCACAATAGGTTGAATGACACTTTTGTCATGGCTCGATCGCGCCTGCAATGCCTTCACTGGCACTATGTAACTTCGGGTTTCGGGTAGGAACCCAGGCCCAACAAGACCTAAACTTACTTACTGCTTTACGGCACACGTCACACAATCCCCCTCCCCCACGTCTCTCAAGACCAGCGAGTGAATGTAGAATGTAACAGAGTTGGAAGTGGTTGTAATGGCTGAAGCCACAAGGAAACCAAAGAAGGCAAAGGTGTTGTCCGAGGAGACATTTAAAAGAAAACAAGTAAGCGATAAAATAAGAGCCAGGACTAGGGTCAACATTGGACCGGCTTTCACTCGCTGGCAAGAGCTGAAAGAGGAGGAGGGATGTCCAACTGGTGGCGACCTGGCGTTGTTACTTTTGGACATGTAAGTACAAATTGTTACCTTAATCCTTCATTTTATATCTAGTTCTAGTGCGTTTGAACTTGCTTTGTGTCAGGCTGTGTCATTGAAATCATTTAGTACCTCATTTATGCTCTGTCAAATAATTGTCTACAGCGACTTATCTACACTGAACAAAAATATAAACGCTCTATGTCAAATATTGATGCCACATGGAGTTAACAACTCTAAGTGAGCATATGCTGACTTTTACTTGTACAATAGGGATATTTCTCTTGATTTGTGTACCATTTTTTAATCCATCTCTCTGTCAGTGACCATTTGCTCAGTGATGCAGTGATTTCACTCAGTACATGGGTGTGGCATTTCCAGACGGTGATCAGACAGAATGAGCAGTACCCAGACACTCCTTATACTGGGGACAATAAAAGGCCACCCCAAAATGTCAAATTTTGCCAAAAGTCATCATGCTTCAGATGTCTCAGGTCATGCGGGAACGTGCCATTGGCATGCTGGATGCAGGGATGTCCACCAGAGCGGTCGCTGCGCAGCTGAATGTAAACTATCGGATGATAGGCCGTTTGAGAGTTCGTTTCCGACAGAAAACAACACAGTACTGCAAATCGACCTCATCCACGTCCGCCACGTGTGACCACACCAGCATAAGATCGCTACATCCGGCTCGTCCACCTGCGGGATCGCCTCAGATCAGCGACACGCACAGCGGATGAGACCGTTGGTCTGCACAACAGACGCATCACACCACAGACAGTCCGTAACCGCCTACGAGAAGCCAACTTGCACGCTTGGCGTCCTCACCGTGGTCTGGATCTCACTACTGTCCGGCGTCAGAACCGCCTCGCATGGGCAAATGCACACGTTCGATGGCCCTTGGCACGCTGGGGAAGAGTGCTATTCACAGACGAATCCCGGTTCCAGTTTTTTGTTAATAAAAAAAAAAAAAAAAAAAAAATTTGACAAATTTTTTGCTCAGTGTATGGGGTATCGTTTATATTTTTGTTCTATCTCTAGCTGGCAAACATGGTAAATCTAGATTCCATGTAGGACTAGCAAAAACCCCAATGCTAACATATTTTTTTTTTTTTTCCGTGTTAGGTTTCGTTCCTGACATTCAAAGTGCATGCATAAAATGCTGTAAAGGGTCGTCCACACTGAGAAAGATAATTATAATGATAACCATAACCATAACGATTTGAGCATCAACACTGAACGATATTGTGTAAACTTTGATGTTGTGCGTTCCAGCTGTGTCAGAGCCCTTTTTTTCTCTGCGATGTCATCTGCCATGTTGAATGAACGCGATGCCCTGTAAATTCCGACGGATTTTGATTGGCGGTCAGTTTTTCTATCATGCATAAAATCGTTCTGAAAGTGACCGCAATGATGTCGTTTGCCATTATCATTGTAGTTATAGTTGTAGTGTGGACTTCGCCATCTACGTGAGTTAGACCGATTTTTAAGTCTCCCTTACCTGGTTTGAAGACATGGTTGATCGGATCGCACATTACATGTCCTGCCTCAGAAAGTTCGCTGGTGTCCTTGGCTTGTCAGCAAATGCACGTGTTGACAGATTTTACGAAAGTTGTAATAGACAATGCCGTTTATCAACTGTAGGGGGACACTGCAAGTGAATCCCGCGAACACTACATTGTGTGGCTTATATGTTGGTCTCTTAACCATTACAGTTATGCAGTGTTTTGATAGTTGTACTGTAGACCTATGCTAATGAGGTGGTGTTGGATTTGTTTCAGATCGAGGATTTGCTCTATGATTTATGTTCATGTGAGTCTTTTTACAAATGCAATTTTTGTGGCTATGGTTATTACTTTGTTGGTGTGTGTCATAGAACTTTTGATTGATAATCATATCTGTCTCATTTAAGCTTGGTAGCACTGGTGAGCGTTGGCAGCAGAATATCAGGGAGTGATTAATTAACAAATGGAGTAGGTAAGGTGCTGCAAAGTACGTCATGGTTCAATGACTTCCGGCACAACGGGAAGCTCTGCGTTCGCATATAGTCTCTGACATGGCACATATAACCAGTTTCCGCGTCGGATTGTGGATTTGGTCAACGCTCTTTATTCAGATGGGCCTCTCGAACTGATTGGATAGTATCTGTGTGATGTGTATCATCGGTGAATTTGTGTGTGTGTGTGTGTGTGTGTGCGCGCGCATGCGTAGCGTTCATTTCGGTCATAGCTGGTAATGTTCTACATTGCAAAAACAGTTGCGTTTTACTGCTTATTTATTCATTTATGTATCATTATTGTTATTAATTTATTTTTTATAGTAGCAGGTCATTTTATATTTTGAGCACCGACCAGCATAAACAAAAATCAGTGTCTATGACTCCTAGTGCTATAGGATACAATATTATTGCAGATAATTGTGTTATTCCAACAGTCTGGGCATGTGCAAAGCACAGTTTATACATGGCTCATCCGGATCACCATAGAAGAAGTGGCCTGTGCAATGCTCTGTCCTCGACCCCATCACAGATCTTTGGGATTATGTGGAAAGCCAAATACATTCATCCATCCATTCTCTATACCGCTTCTTCTTCACTAAGGAGCTGGAGCCTATCCCAGCTGACTATGGACGAAAGGCAGGGACTCACTCCGGGGTGCATTTCCCATAAGTGTAGTTGCTAACTAGGTTAGCTAGGTTAACTAGGTTAGCAACTTACATAGTTTGTTCATTCACAGTCAATGGGTCCAACCACGTAAGTTAGCATCTGTGATTTCGGGAAATGCACCACTGGACAGCTCACCAATCCATTGCAGGGTGCACACACCATTTGCTCACACACACACCTATGGGAAATTTAGTGTCTTCTATTAGCCTGAAATCCATTTCTTTGGACTCTGGGAGGAATCCGGAGTACCCGGAGGAAACCCACACGAACACAGGGAGAACATGCAAACTCCTCACAGAAAGGCCCCAGGCCGGATTCAAACCTATGAACACTGTGCCACCATGCCGCCCATGCTAAATACATGCCTGGCATAATCCAACACCACAGTAGGACCTCACTCATGTCTCAGTGGCTAGAATGATAGCAGGCACCTGAAATTCTATGGTCAAACATATAGAGGAAAGCTTAGGATGATGGCTTTTATAGCAGAGATGGAGGCCTGGCAGCTCTGCTGCCATAAAACCACTTTGTTTTGCTTTGTTTTACTTCTCACCAGAAGTACGGCAGAGAATTTTATTTTTATCAAGATTTAACTCCACAGTGCATATAAAGATATTGACTGTAAACATTCCTGTCCACGTATGTTGCTATTTCTCACATGACGAAAGTCCAATCTACGTATTTCAAGATAAATGAAAATATTCTGGAATGATAAGCTGCTCACAGTGTCAAATTTCAGAATTTTCTCCCAAAAACTGAATTTTCAGCTGAATTTTGCTCCCGTGCAGTATGTTGTCCCCAATGTAAATTGGACTATCTTCAAACATCAGCTTTTCATTCACAGACAGATTAATTTCTATATAAATAATAAACAAAAACCTTTGCTATGTAAAGAGTATTTCTGCTATTTCTCAGATTTTTTTTTTCTTTTTTTTTTTTTTTTTTTTTTTTTTGCATCAATTTGACTCCCACACTAATATGAAATTGTTAGCCTACAAAGCTATCAGGAGACAATTCAGCTATGCGCCCAGTTAGAATGTCCTCTTTGGAGCCTGCCATGTAACTGACAGTGCAGGTTCAAGCACTAGGTGGTGTAGTAAAGATGCATTTGCAAGTCTCCTAGTTGACATGGAATTCATTATGCTGAAACTAACTGATGAATGTGCCGCCGGGCCATTGTTAGCCCGAGTAGCTCGAGTGGTGCAGATTCGTGCCAGAAATGCAACACTGACGTGTGACTAAGTTAACCCTTCACACGCCACTCTGAGCTTTGTTTGGACATCCTACACCACTGAATCCAGTAGAGGATATGGGCAGACTGAGTAACCGTCTAGAGGAGATGCTAGCCCACATTTTGGTGTTGTTTTCTCATTTTCTAGTTGGTTTCAAGTATCATTTTTGTTAGATGTCATATCTCGATTGGAAAATGTTTTGCAAATGAAAAATGACAGTCTACAAAGCGCAAGCTTATTTTTTATCAGTCTAGTAGAAAACAAAGAAAACGCTTCTTCTTTGGATTGGCGCAGAGTGCTCACTATGTTAGCAAGGTTGGGCTGATAAAAGGACACGAACACTCGCATATTACACAATCTCACAGTCTTTATTTGACAGAAAGAACGAAGTACTGCAAATACAGGCAAAATATTCTCAGGGTTCTCGGGGTTAAGCTCCGAAGAATCCAAGCCTGAATACATTTTGAACGCAATTTTCTTCATAACAAGAATTTGTCACAAATATGACTATGTCCCCCGCTCCAAAGAAAAAAATGGATGTCTTGTTGAAAATAAAAAGAGTGTAGCACTGCACAATAATGTCACTGTTGTCTGGTGGGAAGTGAGTCACCATTAACTGTGAAGTGAGGTGACTTCAAGATGGTTTCCCGCTGATTACAAATGATACACATTGTATTGCAGCCTGGTTCAGTCCTCACAACAATGATGGTACATAAATTATTCAAACTTTTTAAATAAACAAGTCAATAAATTCTATTAAAACTCATGAATTTACCCTCATTGTGCATCATCATAATTGACAATGTTATATTATCATTAAAAAATGAAAGGAATCCATCTCTGTTTTTGAGATATCACTGCATAAGCCCTCTTACAAATGCATGTCACTGGGCTCCAATGGGGGCAGCGCATCCCCAATACAGACCTTGGTACAAAATATGAATAAAATCTGTGACATTGTTCTTTTTTTTTTTTTTTTTTTTTTCCTACCGTCCCCCCCAATTAAACTTTGTTAATTCAGTCAGTAATATAATTGTGTACGAGTCCTCCTACCATCACCTGACAAAACAAAACACGCAATTTAAAAAAAATAAAACAATAGAAATACAGTACAACACAATAACGATTACATTCACAATGCTTTTCTACCTTTTGCATTAGTAGTTATTAGCTCATCTATTTCATCTCTCATTATTCCCATCCTTCAGCCTATCTTACTATATCCCATCTTTTGGCATAATTTACAAGTCCTGTCTCATGGGCCATCACACACTCAATTCTACTGTAGACAAAATTTTTTTAATTTCTCAATTCTTAATGCCTCAACAGATGTCAATCCGAAAATAAATATTTTTGCCAAATATATAATTATATTACAGATTAGGTGTGTTCCTTTTGTTTCATCACCCAATAATACTTTAAATAAATCTAATTGTATTCTATTATACTGAGATATCCAGTCTTGCATCTTTATCCAAAATTAGGCTATTATAGGACAGTACCAAAATAAATGGTCTACTGACTCCACTTCTTCCTAGCAGAATCGACAAAGGGGTGATGACTCTATTCCCCATATATTTAGCAGTTTTTTAGTTGCTAAAAACTTAAGATATTTTCAATATAAGTTAATACATATCTTTGGACCGAGTGATGTATTGTAAAGGATTTTAAAAAGTTTGTTCCAAGGGACTGGTGTATCTAACATATTTTCCCAGCTATCTAGAATCCTGTATGGTATAGCGACTAAATTCTTTATTCTTAAATAAAATGTGTATGTTTGTTGATCTTTATTCGCTTTAACCAAACCAATTTACTATTTTTACATGAGGCCTACCGACTAAATGTCCTCCTGTTCCTTTTATAATTTTTGGTTTCTATGCATTTGGTAAAGGTCCAGTAAGTTGATTATATTGTTGCAGTGTACAGACTGTTCCATAAAAACTCGTTAATTGTTTGTGAGACATGAGTTTATTATCCTCATTCAAGATATCCCTTATAAAAATAATACCTTTATCAAACATATGTTTCCAAAAAATCATTATTCGATCAACAAGTATATTAGAATTTAACCATATTATTTGTTGTAGAACTTGTTCTGCATTTTCTGGTGGATGAAATTGAAATTGGAACCAACTTTGTAGAGCTTCTTCCAGAAAAGTGGAGACACCAGAAAACATGTCATTAATTAATGTGAAATGCATAGGTTTATTCTGTAGAAATGGATAGAAGCCTTTATCAAATATAGGATGGACACTTTTAAGTAATTTGTTAGAAAACCAGTTTGGATTGAAGTAGAATTTTGGAATAAGGAAAGCCTTCAGTGAAAGATTTTAAGCTTTTAAGTTTAAGAGTTTTAGCCCACCAGATACATAATCGTTGTAGAGATACGTACGTTTAATTTTATCAGGTTTATCATTCCATATAAATTTGAATATCTTCTGTTCATATATTTTGAAGAATGATTCTTTAGGGGTTGGTAATGTGATAAATAAGTATGTAAACTGGGATACAACTAATGAGTTAATTAAAGTTATTTTGCCATAAATGGTCAGATGTTTCCCTTTCCAGGGCAGCAGAATTTTTTCGATTTTACTTAATTTATTATTATAATTAATAGTTGAAATTTCACTCATATTTTCTGGGATGTGTATACCAAGTACATTGACCAATCCATCTGTCCAATGAATAGGTAAATTGCATGGACATTGTTCTTGAGAAGTCGGGCTCTAAATTCGTTGACCAGGTGCAGGCGCCAACGGGATGTATCCAGGCGTATTTTGCAATTTCGTGCCTGGCGCAAGTATTCCGCTGTCCTGCCTCTGTCCCTCCTGCTGGCGCAAGTGGCAAAGAGGGAGGAGAGAAGGCGTGAGTGGGTTTAACCCAGCCGAGTCAAATCTTCACCAATCAAATGAGCTCCTCTCCTCACCTTTAAAATGTTGGAATAAAGAAGCCTCTGTCCTATATTTGCATGATGCGTTAATGTTGCATTTCACTTTGCTGCTTCAGGCATGTTTTCTGCACCGCTTACGTCTATATTAAGCATTACGAATATGAGTTAGCTGGCTAGCTAGGGCATTCGCAAATTATTACCATTAGCGAACTTGAATGGAATTTCAAAACAAAACTACATCAGATCATTCAAACTTATGAAGTTGTAATGAAATACGAGGGTTGCTCATTTATTTCTTCTGCCTGCATCATTGGGAAGAGAAATGATGGATAGCGTGTTCCTATTATTACACCCTGTTGCTGCTTAAAATTTTGGGATTAACATGCATGGACAACAATGCAAGATACGTTGCACATTTATTTTCAATATGTGATCTTAACTCAATACGAGGTCATAGCAATAAGGTTGTATTCCTTTCCCCCACTAAAAACGATAAAACCTAAGTGACAATAATAGTAGTATTAAGCCGCTTGCACACTGGACGCGAAACAAATTTTTCGCACTACAGATTACATTCAAAGTCAATGCAAAGATTGATTGATGTAATCAGTTGTGAGCAGTGGCATAGCCAGCGAGGGAGCTAAGACTCGTCCCTTTTTGACTGCAATTAGTAGTTCTCAATCATTTTCCTTTATTGACGCGTTTTCCAATTATCTTAATTGGCAACTGAAGACACGGTTTCTCTCCATATGCGATCTAACAGCGATGAAGTCATGGGCTAAATTCAGTACAGAAAAATAATTTAGCTACTTAATAGGCCAATGCTTTGCGATGATTGAACTGGTCTGTGTTCCAATGAAACACGGACTTTCATTCTCGGTATTGTGTGGGTTGGAAAAAAAAAAAGTGGCATTCGGCAGTTAAATAGGCTATAAAAAGCCTGCGGCTCAAGCTATTCGCGTGAGAGTTGACAGGTATGCAATTTTGAATGACGTTGATTTAAATACAGCAAATACGTGTCCAGATGAATGATTGTCGTCTTACCTAATCGGGAGAACAAGCAGCACCTGTTAACTGTGGAGTGCTCTCGGAGTGAACCTTCTGTTAATTATGAAAATGACTGAGAATGGGTCAGGACTAATATTTGTTTTAAACGGAAATTTTGTGCAACCCAATTCTCTGTTCTTGTTCCGCAACTGTACTGAATTTAGCCCATGATTTAATCGCTGTTAGATTGCATATGGAGAGAAACCGTGTCTTCGGTTGCCAATTACGATAATTGGAAAATGCGTCAATAAAGGAAAATGATTAAGAACTACTAATTGCAGTCAAAAAGGGACGTGTTTCAGCACCCCACTGGCTATGCCTCTGGTCGTGCGAAAAATTTGTTTCGCGTCCAGTGTGCAAGCAACTTTACTGAGCATAGAACGCAAGCATTATTTATATATATATACGCACTGCCTGATGCCGAGGCGGTTTGTGGTTGGCTGAGACAGATGTGAAGTCGTTAGTTTGCATCACAGATTCAGCTGCGTTGATTAAGCCAGGTCGAGTTCCCATTACACCTTTGATCTGACATCAGGACAATCGATATAGATTCTATAAGTTATGTCCTGATTCAGATAGTTACATTAAATAGTGGTTGCTGCAATTATTTATTGCATTGAAATGTGCCTGACATTCTGGAAACCTGCCTTTGAGGTTTCGGTGACGTGTGCGCACTGTGCGCCGGTCAGCCAAATTACCACTGCACAGAAAGTAAACCAGGTTGGAGCTGGCGAGCTCTCTGCGCATTTTCGGCGGAGTCTTTATCCACGAAATTGTCACTGCGTCATGATGAATATGTGACACCTCCCCCTACTACGCTGCCACACCCATCTCGGCGCACGTTCATCTACCAAATTGCCAAAGTGGCTGCACACAGTGTTGCACTGCACGAAATTACCACTGAGCGGGCTGCACCGGACGAAATTACCACTGCGTTGGCTGCGCCACGCTGCGCCACCCTGCGCTGCACCAAGAAATTAGAGCCCATCGAGTTTAAGTAGAAATAGAAACGATCAGTTAGCCCATAATGACCTTGACAAGTTCAGTCTAGGTAACCATGATTTACTGGCATCTGCATGTCCTCAATGTGGACCATGTTATAAAAAATAAGTGGAAGGCATTGAAATTTTCTTGAGATATTGCACATAAGTTTGGTTAGAAATTTTGAAAATTAGGTGAAGGTCACAAAAACTGACTGGGTCTGCGCATTCCTGTAACACAACTTGCTACCAAATTTGAAGAAATTCCATCGACTGGTTCTTGAGATATTGCATTAACAACAGAGCGGGGCATATATACATACGGACGCACCTGAATGCTATGTGCCCCACTTTGCGCTATCGCGTGGCAGGGGACAAGAATTTCCAATTTTAGTGTTACATACAAATCTCTCTCCTCTTCTTGTCATCATCTCCGTGTTACATACAAATCTCTCTCCTCTTCTTGTCATCATCTCACTTTCCTTGTTATCTTAATCTATTTCTTCCATGACCTTTCCACACTGTAAAAAGGCATCAATAATTACTTGTATTTAGAATTAAAACATTTGTATAACTTTTTTCCAAAGAAAAAAAATCTGCCATTGATGTGACTTATTTCAAGATTTTTCCATGGGACAAGTAAAATTTCCTTACCCCGTAAATAAATCTGGACTAAATACAAGATTAACATGATTGGTAATATTTTAATTTATTTAATTAATTCCTTATTTTATTATTTTTTTGCAGTGCTCTATTGCCTAACTCTGTCCCATTGTTGTGCAGCATCTGTAATTCCCATGATTTAGGAAAGTTTTGTTGAATTAGCAGTTTTCCACATATTTGACACACGTTGATAGAAGGGATTTCCTTATAAACTCTTAATATTATAAAAAAGGGTTTTCGCGTCTAGCACAATTTTTCAATATGCATTGTCCCTTTTCTAACTGAAATATGACATTTGCACAGTCAATATGGAAGCTCCATTGTGTAATTCTGTGAATTTCAGTGTTGTTCTTACAATGTAAAATGATCAGTGTAAGTTTTAGAGTAGATAATGAAATGCTATGTGGATTTGTCCAAAAACCTATGAGTGTTTTGCAGTAAGGTTCCACGCACATTTATTTTGTAAAAATAAAAACAGTGATTTATTTATTTATTTGTTTGTTTTTATTTCGGCATGATTGTATAGTCGTTTCATGACAATTTCAATACAACATGTATCATGACCGAAAAGGGTCGCGGGAGAACTTGTCAAAGTCCCGCCCCAACTTCCAGAAAAACAGTTTGATTATGGTTAAGACATCATAAAGATTCATAAATCACAACAGAGCTGAGTGTCCATTTACACTACGATTTAAGCGTCACAACATAAGATTAAAGATTTATGAACATCATGAAGAATTTTAATCACAATATAGCTGAAATAAGTTTAGATTTGAATGTCACTCTTGATTTAATCCATTTGACTTGGTCCAGAAAAAACCTGAACTCCTTTCTTCATCATTTGGTTTGTTCCTAGTGATTCGGGAATGTCCCATCCGGGCATGTCGGTTCTCCAGAACCTGTCCGCCTCGCGGGAAATAATTTTGTCAATTGCATTTAACGACCAGTTTATAAGGTCCATGTTGGTTACAGCTGTCTGTAGTAATGTGCTGTGACGGTTTTCTTTAGACAGGTGGCCTGGTGTGTTCAGCAGATGCAATGGTACAGATTTAACAATAGCAGTCCACATATTTAGTCTAAACAACCCCTATTGTTTATGCCCGTTATGGTTCTGTTTAATTTATCCAATGTCATTTTGTTGGATAAGTTTATAGTTATTCAAACATGCATTTCAAAAGATACTTAAAGACCTTCAGATTGTCTGCCATTCTAATATTGTCTTCAAGTATATTCCATGCACTGACTCCAGCCACAGATAAGGAGTGCTCATCCGAGTCGATTTGACCTTACTGGTTTGCAACAACATTCTGCCTCTTAGATCATGGGTAAACGTTCAAAAAATAGGCATTGTATATTTCTAGGCAATTCTTTGTGGTATCCTAAATATACAATTTGCAAGGAGTTGAATTTTATTATATCCTGTAATTTAAGAAACTTTTGCCTTAATAAACAAATCGTTTTGTATGTGTTCCATAAGGAACGAATGAATAATTCTAAGGGCCTTTTTTTGGAGTTTAAACAATGATTCTATTGTATTATTATAAGTGTGTCCCCCATACTTCAGCGCAGTAATGTAAGTTGCTATGAGGGCTGAATAGATTATTTTAAGAGACTTATGTTTTAATAATTTCTGCATTTTCCAAAGAATAGACACGCTTTTTAGCTAACTTTCTTTTGAACCAAATTTACATGTGGTTTCCAGCTTAAGAGATTATCTAACATAACTCCCATGACTTTATATTTTTTACCCTTTCAATGCTGGTACCATTTACCTTTAAGTCTATGTCATGCCTTTTTTTTCCCCAAAATCATAAATTTGGTCTTTGTAAGATTTAGTGATAATTTGTTTACATTAAACCACGTGTGAAGTTTAGACATTTCGTTATTCAATTGTTTAAGATCGACACCTGAGCAAAAAAATAGAGCCATTTTCTGCGAATAAAATTAGTTTTAGGATATCGGACACCTTAACAATGTCATTTATGTAAATTATGAACAACTTGGGACCTATGACCGAGCCCTGAGGAATTCCACAGGTAATGTCCAAGCAATTTGATTTGCTATTGCCCATCTGCACAAATTGCGTCCTTTTTGATCCATTTTAATGCGGTCCCTCTTATTCCATATTTGTAAAGTTTTTCAATCAGTATATCGTGATTTATAGTGTCAAATGCTTTCTTCAGATCAATAAATATGCCTATAGAATAAAGTTTGAATCTAGTGAATTTAATCATTTCAATAAATTCCGTTAGGGCTAGTGCTGTCGATGCTTTTTTCCTGAACCCATACTGACTGTCACAGTAGTTTGTGTTTTCAATGTGCTTTCCAATCTGTCATTGAAGAGCTTTTCTAGGACCTTTGAGCATTGAGGAAAACGAGACAGGACGATAGTTTGAGAAATCATATTTATCCCCACTTTTGTAGAGAGGATAATTTTATCTTCATTTTATCTGGAAAACTCCGTGAGGAGAAGGATAGATTGCATATATCTTGGAGTTACAAGTTAGTTAGTGCTTTCAGTAATTTCATATCTAATTGGTTTGCATCAACAGATGTCTTAGCTGTACAATTTTTCAGAATTGATCTGATTTCAGATACGGTGACAGGAGTTAATGTCATTATGTCTTGGGCCATCCTTATCAAGGTAGTCCCATCTTAGGTGTGAGGATTTAATACCCTTTGCTAGTTCTGGCCCAACATTCACAAAATAACTGTTAAAATTCTCCATGACCAATTCCATGTTCTCCACCTTTTTGCCATTTATGTTAAAGAAGGAAGGGCGTAGTCCTCCCAGAGACGTTCTTGATTATATTCCAGAGATTTCTGGTATAATGTTTATTTTCTAATAAAAGCTTTTCATAACACTCTTTTTTTTATGTTTCCTTAGTAAATGTGTCATTTTGTTTCTGTAATTTTTGTACCTAATTTCTGCCCAGTTCTTTCTCTCAGAAACTGCTTATACAGTGTATTTTTTTTTTTACAACATTTCAGTGCTTTCAAAACCCAAGGCCTTCTCTCTTTGTTTTGCTTCCGTTTGTTCGTTGTTTTGGCTAGACAGTGTTTATCATACAGGAGTTTATTGTGCATAGAAAGCCTCATAGGCTTTATTTGGATCTTGCTCTGCTAATACATTATCCCAATTTTGGTTCAACATATCTAATTCTAGTTTCTTTAGTTTTTTTTTAATTCTGATTTCTGTGTGTTCCAGGGTTTTCGATCTAGCCTGGGTATATCTAATTTGCAGTTACAAATAGCAAAAACTGGTAGATGATCAGTAATGTCATTTATCATGATGCCACTTAATATTTCAGAATCTAATACATTAGTATACACATTATCTGTCAAGGTGGCACTGTGTCTAGTAATCCTGCTTGGTTTTGTGATTAATGGTTGCATACCCATGGCATACATGGTGTTAATATAATCCTCTATTATAGAGCTATTATTTGGATTTATCAAGTCAATATTAAAGTCCCCACATATAAAAAAACATTTTCTGGTTCATATTGGCGAGTAATTCACCCATACATTTACTAAAAACATCAATTTGCGAATCCGGTGCTCTGTACACACAACAAATAACCGTAAATAATAACCGTGATCGCCCCGTCTTGAAGACTGAAACGGTGCTGTCATTGGTAGCAATGAACTGAATTGATCACTTCTACATCTAATTACTGAAATGAGTGAAAACATTTGTTTCTAAAACTTAAAGAGTTCAGATACAAAAACCAATAAAAATGATATCCATGAAAACTGGGATCAGAGTTACCAGTGAAAGCTTCCCAGCTTATACTTTATATTTCACAATTGTTGAGCTGCAAAGTCTGCTTATATCCAACAGTGAATCGATCACCTTACTGGTTGTTGGCTAAAACCCCTGAGTACCGAAGGCATTCTTTTATAAAAACCGATATACACTCCACCTATCAGCTATGCATTCTAGATCATGTGACATAGCTTTTTGGGAATCATGGTTGTGGCTAAAAAGAGCCAACTTCTGACAAGTGTGACACAATCATGTTTTCAAACTTCTCAGATGAAAAACAAAGTCGCTAACTTCTATCAGTCTGGAAAGGGTGACAAAGCCATTTCTAAGGCTCTGAGACTCCAGCGAACCACAGTAAGATCTACAACTCCAATTCCGAAATAGTTGGGACAAAGTGTAAATTGTGAATAAAATCAAAGCGCAATGACTTTCAAATCACACCAGCCAGTATTTTATTCACAACAGAACAGAGATAACACAGCAAATGTTGAAAATGAGAAATTTTACAATTTTATCCACAAAATGAGCTCTTTTAAAATTTGATAGCTGCTACAGGTCTCAAAAAAGTTGGGACAGGGCCTGTTTTTATGGTATAGCATCCCTCTTCTTTTTTAACACAGAGTGGAGGCGTCTGGGCATTGAGGAGACATGTTTCTTGAGTTTAGCCATTGGAATTTGATCCCACTCTTGTTTAATACAGGCTTCCAGCTGCTGGAGAGTTTTGGGTCTCCTTTGATAGACTTTTCATTTAATTATGCTCCAAATGTTCTCAATCGGTGAAAGATCAGGACTGCAGGCAGGCCAGTTTAGCACACGGACTCTTCTACTACGAAGCCATGCTGTTGTAATAGCTGCAGTATGTGGTTTTGCATTGTCCTGCTGAAATACACAAGGCCTTCCCTGGAATAGATGTCGTCTGGAGGGGAGCATATATTACTCTAAAACCTTTATAGACCTTACAGCATTCATGGTGCTTTTAATCCCCCTGCCGACGAAGTAGTCAGAGGGGGATGTAGTGACGCCGCCGTCCATCTGTCCTTCCATCCGTCCGTCCGTCCGTCCATCCAAAACAAATCTGGTTTCCGTTCAATAACTTTAGTAATGTTTGACGGATTTCAATGAAATTTGATGTGAAGGTACTTGGTATCAAAATACAGGCTAAGTTCGATTTCAGAGTATGTAGGTCAAAGGTCAAAGGTCATAGCTCATTAAATATGCAAAAATGGTTTCTGTTCGATAACTTGAGTAATGTTTGACGGATTTTAATGAAATTTGATGTAAAGGTACTTTATATCAAAATACAGTCTAAGTTCGATTTCGGAGTATGTAGGTCAAAGGTCATAGCTCATTAAATATGCGAAAATGGTTTCCCTGTTGATAACTTGAGTAATGTTTGACGGATTTTAATGAAATCTGATATGAAGGTACATGGTATGAAAATACAGCCTAAGTTCGATTTCGGAGCATGTAGGTCAAAGGTCATAGCTCATTAATATTCCATAAATGGTTTCCATTCGATAACTTGAGTAATGTGGCGGATTTTTTTTCATTTTATGTGAAGGTACTACATATCAAAATACAGGTTAAGTTCGATTGCGGAGCATGTAGGTCAAAGGTCATAACTCATTAAATATGCAAAAATGGTTTCCGTTCGATAACTTGAGTAACATTCGACGGATTTTCATGAAATTTGATATGAAGGTACATGGTATGAATATACAGCCTAAGTTCAATTTCAGAGTATGTAGGTCAGAGGTTAAAGGTCATAGCTCATGAAATATTCGAAAATAGTTTCCGTTCGATAACTTGAGTAATGTTTGATGGATGTTTATGAAATTTGATATGAAGGTGCATGGTATCAAAATACAGCCCAATTTTAATTCCGGACTATGTAAGTCAAAGGTCATAGCTCATTAAATATGCGAAAATGGTTTCCAGAAGATTTAACAGTATAGCGTGATGACTGTCCCATTGGATCTTATCATTTTGTTGTCATGAATGCTGCTTCTTAATCACATCCAAGATTTCTTTCATGCCATTACACTGTTTCAAATGCTATACAGTACTAACCTTTGAAAGTTCAAGGATACGTTCATATTATGTTTTCACTTTTCACTCTTCTTTCATTTTGTCACCTTTCCATATATGCTTTAATCTTCTTCTGTAAATCCCTGATTTTATTCACATTCTTTTATTAAATCTTCATACCAATTAACATATAATTTATTTTCAGATCTTCTCATGGGCCATTCCATAAAGTAGTAAACTTTCTGTACATCCAATCCCCGGGTATTAATAACTTCCTTGCCTAGTAATATAGTATGGTCTAATGAAAGTACCTTCTTCTGACGTATATACACATGTACATGTACAACATTTGTACCTGGCCAGGGGATGCTACGCTTTACGTTGCCCTTGTTAAAACATGCTAGGGTCCCACACCAAATGCACTAATGCATCCCCATACCATGAGAGATGCTGGCTTATGAACTGAACGCTGATAACAGGAGGGGTGGTTTTTCTCCTCTTTAGCCTAGAGGACACGACACTCATGATTTCCAACAAGAATGTCAAATTTGGACTCGTCAATGGTCTGACCACAGGATACTTTGCCACTTTGCTGCAGTCCATTTTAAATGAGCCTTGGCCCACAGAACATGGTGGCACTTCTGGATAATGCTCAACAATGGCTTCCTTTTTGCATCATAGAGTTTTAGGAGGCATCTGTGGATGGCACAGCAGACTGTGCTTACAGACAGTGGTTTCTTGAAGTATTCCTGGGCCTGTTTAGTAATGTAAATGACAGAATCATACCAGTGAGTGATGCAGTGGCATCTGAGGGCCTGAAGATCACGGGCATCCAGTAAAGGTCTTTGGCCTTGTCCCTTACGCATAGAGATTTTTCCAGTTTCTCTGAATCTTTTGATGATGTTACACACTGTCGATGATGAGCCCTTCAAAGTCTTTGCAATTTGACATTGAAGAACATTGTTTTTAAAGTATTCCACAATTTTTTTTACGCAAGGCTTCACAGATTGGAGAGCCTCTGGCCATCTTTACTTCTGAGAGACTCTCTAAGACATTCCTCTTATAGTTACACACCTGATGCCAGTTAACTTCAAAACTTGCGAAATGTTCTTCTAGCTGATTCTGGGGGAGAGTTAGTTGTCCCTTGCCTATGGTTTAAAATCTCCCAGAGCAAAGCCATATTGCCAACGTATGCTTGTATGCCGTTGAATTAATAATTTTGACAAAGTGGTCTGGTCAGAAGCAAGCAAAAATAGAAGAAATCCAGAAGGGGGCAAATACTTTTCACAGCACTGTAGGTTTATTACACAAACATTTCAGCACTGTGTCTTCCTTGTAATGTATTTCTGAGTGTTTAAGCTTGGGTTTTAATTAGAATGGTAGTTTATAGTGGCAATGTTCTTTTCTTTATTCATTTCTCATTTCCTATTCAGAGGGGACAAATAAGAATTCATGGGACTGAAGCATTTTCAACACTTCCAGCAAACCTACAGCAGACAATAATCCAGCAACCTAGTTACAGCTTGAAAAGACATTTTAATGCTTCACAAGATATCATCAGGCAAGCTGTGTGTGAGCTCCAGTGACAAGCGCTGTGCATGCATTACAAGAGAGGTTCACTCCGTTCTTTTTCTCCATGTCAGAGGAAGACATAGCTAATTAAAAAGTGAATCTAAATTTGTATTCAAAGAATAAAAAAGTTCTTTGGAGATTAGATTTTTTTTCATTTGAATTTAAGTGTGGCATATGCATTTGGAGTTTGTTGCTGTTAATTATCAACATGAAGTCCGAAGAGCTGTGTCAAGCCATAATTAGATAGAAAAATCAGGAGAGACGGATCCAAAAGACGGCCAAAACAGCAGTAGTGGTAAATCAACTAATTGCTACTTTCTAAAAAAAAAAAAAAAAAAAAAAAAAGGAAGTACATACTGATGGGCTCATGGGCACCAAAAAGCCTGGAAGACAACAAATAAAAACTTTATTCGATAACAGATCGACTCCCTCCCTGGGGAAAAGAAGCTCTTAACACCCTTGAATTCCTCCCACTTCCCAGATCAAGAGCACCCTTCAGGAGGCAGGTAAATCTCTGTCAAAATCTACAATCAAGAGAAGACTCACAACACAACAAATACAGAGGGTTTACCACAAGGCATAAACTATCGGAAAATAAAAAAAAAAAAAAAAAAAAAAATAAAAACAGTAAAATAAGATTACAGTTTGCTATAAAACAGCCAAAGATCTAATACAGTTTTGGAACACCAAGAATTAAGAGCGCAAACAGCAAGAATTATGGGGAGAGAAAAGTATGAAGAAGGGAATGACAAGCTCAGCATGTGAAGCATGCCACGTTTTCTGTGAAGTCTATGGGAGCTCATTTCATTGTGTGGGCATGAATGACTTTCAATGGAACTGGTTCCCTTCTATTTGTTTATGATGTAACTGTTGACAATAGCAACAGAATCAATTATAAATTGTTTGGGGCTATGTTATCAGCTCAGATTCAGCCAAATGTTTCATGATTGGACTGCATAATGCAGTCCATAAAGCAGATGGACAATGACCCACAGCATGCTGTAAAAGCTCAACCCCCTTGGGAAGAACAGACTGGCTGGACCCCAGTCGGGATAGCCAGACAGACAGACAGACAGACAGATGGACAGGAGGGGGGGGGGGGAGTTACTACAATAAAATAATAATAAAAAAACCTTCACAGTTAACTCTCACAAAATTCAGTGAAGCTGCCCTTAAATACTAAAAGGTAAAAAGACAAAACACTACAACAGCTTATCAGCTCAGTTTTAGTCTCTCCCTTCATGTGTTAAGAGAGATTCACCCTTGTAATCTATCTATGGCTCAATGCAACTCATAAAACATAGGGGTTGTGTCTGCTAAACATGCTGGCATGGCCTCAGATTGCACCAGTCCTTTCTACTGGGCCAAGCCCCACCACAGGATAGGGCCCAGCAGGATTTCTTCTGTGGTGAGGAGATTGAGTTATCCCTATAAAAGCAAGAGCTGGGAAATAGCTTTTCATTTCGCTTCATAAAATGGGGTGGCTACAGCCACAGATAAAAGTGTAATTGTTCTCTAATCGCTCCTTTTGTTATATGCATCTGTTCTGTTGATATAAGCCCCTCTACTGCTATGACGTGCAGTAACATGCATTCCTGTTGCTGTTGTTCATGTCTCTTATAGTTGCTCGCAGCTCTATTGTTGTCACATGCAGCTCCATAGCTGTTACATGTATTTGTCTTACAGTGACAAGCCTCTTTCTCACTGTAATGTCCCCCATTGTTGCACACTGATGCTTCCACCTGATCAAATTTGTCGGACACATTGATCCCCATGTAAAATTTACCAGACATGCCTGACAGTCTGACAACAAATAGGGCTTCAGATGAAACTGTGCACATGAAAAGTTGAAACATGGCCAAAATCAATCTGTTGAGATGGAAAGGAGATATTCAATAATATAAGGGGAAGTTTCCATGGTTACATGAATGCTTCTAATAATTATGAGCGCCTTTGGTTTGAAATCACTTCCAGATTCTTAATGGCTAAATTACTGTAGCCCAGCACCATTTTGCAATTTGCGCACTGGAATGTGAATGGACTCCTTCTGGTGCCAGCTGTGTTAAGCCTCCTTCTGTCATAATGTTAATTTTATCTTCTTGTCTGCTGTGTCATTGTAATCTTTCATGTCACTACAATATGTAGCCATCTTGCAATGCAAAGCGGGTTGGTCACAGCTATTATTTGTGAAGACAGAGGTTAGAGGAACCACTGAAATGGAATAATATCAGGGAACCGAGGATGATTTAAAAGCTGCGAACAGCTGGTGTGTCTGGTTATTGTGAGTCTGTACGATGCTCATGCGAACTGAATTTAATAATTTGAGTCCCCTAGGCCCTGTTCTTTAACGCTAGTACTTGGCTCAAATGTGATGATTTTAAGTTACTGCACAATTCCATGCAACGGAATCGATAATCAAGTGAAAAATATAGAAAGTGCAGGCATTGTAGCTGCGATGAACTTTCAATCCCGGGAAAAAATGGGCCAAGCCAAAAATGGCAAAATATTAAGCTTTTAATTGTCTTAACAACAAACCACTGGTCAGAAAATTAGAGAGGATTGCACAAATGCACTCCTGAAACCTTCTGTGCCACCATTTGCTCATTAGCTTGCTGCAGTGCACTGTTTGGGGAAAAGCAGGAAACTGCTTCACTTTGAAGCTGAGCTGCTTCACTGTGAAAAGTCAATTAATGCTTTGGAATACAGATGAACATTGTAGACAGGCTGGCTTCCCGCAGTTGTAAAGTTGTCTTCAAAGGATGAATGATCAGATGTTATTTTTCAACTCTTCTGTCCGTAAAAAGCTGCCCGCAGGTTTACCCATGAGGCTTAAACATTTACGGAAATCAAACGGGCAGCTAAGTTACCTTACCTGTTAATTCCAATGATTTGTCATGAATACCATTCAAAGGTTCATATTTCAATTTTTTGTCATTTGAGGTAGGCCTTTTTTTGCGCATGGGTGCATTGACTTGAATAGACTGCCAAATAGATGCTAATGCCTTTTTTTTTTTTTTCATTTTCCAAATAATATGACGCTGACATTTGTTGGATAAATGGGATCTCAAATTCGTGAGCCTGAGATATCAAATTTATGAAACTGGAGTTGTAATTTTCATTTATAAATGGAAATTGCCATTCTCGTTTCATAAATTTGATATCTCAGGCTCACTCATTAGAGATCTTCTATTTGATATTCAGTAAATGAAATACGCTATTCTCAATCGGAAACAGTCTGAGAGTAGGGCGAGGCCTAATGGAGTATTATTGTTGTTGATATTGCCCGCCTGAATGGCAAATCTCTATTTCTAAATATATACCAATATGTTCTTAATGTTTTTTAAACTTTTTTCCCCTGTCATTATGTTTCTTTGGAAACAAGAAAGGGTTTGAACAGATATTTCTGGGAATCCCATTTCCCGGGAATAATCCCAAATTCAGAGAGGTGCAAATGAGCTTTATTCAATGATTTCTGTGTTTCACAATTTCACTGGGGGGGCCCTGCTCCCCGCCCCGACAAACCCCACCCATGGGCATTGTCGTCCCTGGCTGCACGGCTGTGAAGCTTTGTCTTCAGGAGAAATATGAGGAATGTAATTGAAGACCCCAGTGCTATAAGTACTCAAGTCACAAAATGTCAGTCTTGGGAAAATCAAGAGAATGGACAGGTAATGATAAAAGACGTTTTCCCATCCTTTCTGGCAGTGTGCGAAAGTTTGACTGACTTAAGTGCATTTACTTGGCTCTTTAGCTGGTCCAGTGAGATGACCAATGAAATGACAGAAGAGACGGAACCCTAGCATTTATTACGTACCCATGCAATAACTAAGGTTGAGTAATAGCTGCTGATGATATTGGCTTAACTCACTGGGCAGTCACTGCAACACTTTCGCAAATCAAGGAAAGCTACATGAATGCAATATAATTCAGAAATAAAATAACTTGCTGAAATATTGCTTTAACAAGATACAGGAAACCAATTCCATGGTTACCCAGTCTACTCTGCATAAATTGTTGGTTTCCAAACATTTTGGTTCTGGAGTTGAAGGATTACGGTTGCACTAACACTTATATACAGTTTGGCAACCTTACAGTTCAGTCTACCATCTTCAGTCAAGATGCCTGTTTTTCATTTTCACTGAAATAGCCAAAAGCCTCATTTCCAAAAAAGGTGGGACAATGTGTAAAATGTAAATAATTATACAATACAATGATTTTCAAGTAATTTAAACTGTATTTTTAATTGAAAATAATAAAAAATCCACAAATCAGATGCTGAAGCTGAAAATTGTTGTTTTTTTTTTTTTAAATATCTGCTCACTTTGAATTTGATGCCTTTATCATGTTTCAAGATAGTTGGAATGGGGGCAACAATAGACTGGAAAAGTTAAATGATATTTAAAAATACACCAGGTGGAATATCTAACCGCTATTTAAGTTATTTGAAAACAAAGCAGTAAGATGATTGAGTATAAAAGGAGCATCCCAGAGAGGCTGAGTCTTTCAAAAGGAAAGATAGCGAGGGTTTCATCACTTCGTGCAAATCCGTGAGTAACAATTTATGAATAATTTTTTCAGTGTAAAATTGCAAAGAATTTGGGGTTTTCTTCATGTATGGTACATAATATCATTGAAAGATTCAGAGAAAGCCAGAGAAATATTCCATATCGAGGGTTTGGAGCACAATGGTTATATGTCCAAATTTTGAGGTTTTAAGATTTTTACCCCCTGTCACAGCTTTCTATCAGCTAATCTTTGGAGCACAATAACTATATGTCCATCTGAATTCATTTTTAATCAGAATTCACATTTTCATTTTGTGATATGTCCAACAAAATCTGCTTAAATGAATTAAACATTGACATTTTGATGAATAAACATGAATTTTAATACAGAATAGTCTGTCCTCCATTGCAAACGAACTTACCCTCAACCAATCACCATTGTGTTATGCCACATCGTGTGCTAGAATTGTTGGAGCACTGAGGTGACATGTCCATTTTTGGCAATTTTGACCATGATGTTGCAGTTACACTCCTATGAAAACTTAGGTGTTCAATATACTTCTGAACCATGCAGCAAAAGAGTGACTGGTTAAAAAAAAAAAAAAAAAAAAAATGATATAAAATACCTGATTTAATAGAACACTTGGAAACCTAAAAATCAATTTTTCTCAAAACCTCTAAAATGGACATTTAACCATTGCACTCCAAACCCTCGATATGCAAGGGACAAAGCCAAAAACCAGTATTGAATGGCCATGATCCTCTCTCCGGGCCGCAATCCATTAAAAACAAAGTTTGGTCATAGTAATCACTGCATTGGCTCAGTAACATTATTATTAGAGAACCCAGTTCATTGCTGCAACCACAGATACAAGTTAAAACTCTACCATGTAAAATAAGCTACTACCATGTATAAGCCAGACCCAGAACTGCTATTGGCTTCTTTGGGCCAGAGCTTATTAGAGACTGACTGAGGCAAAGTTGTAAACTGTCCTCTGGTCTGATCAATCAAAATGTTACACTTTTAGAAACTCACGGACGCCACATCATCTGGGCTAAAGAGGACCCTACAGCTTGTCATTAGCGCACAGTTCAGAAGCCGGCATCCATGATAGTATGGGGGTGCATTAGTGCATCATGCATGGGTGACTTGCACATCTGTAAGGACCCCAATGCTGAATAATACATACTGGTTTTGGAGAAACATATAACATGCATGGCGTTATGGGCGGGCCTAACGGGCCTGGGCCCACCCACTTGCCCTACTGGCCCACCCCAGGCTTCTTGCTGGTGCTCGTCACAATTGTCACTGATGACTGAAATTCATCAGTGACGAGGATAAAATTACTAGCAGCAGTCACAGTGGTGAATGTAATTGTTTTATGACAAGTAAAAGTTTGATGACTAACAGTGGCGTCACCTGCCCAGGGCATTCGAGGCTGTAGCCCCGAAGATCTTTTCTTTAGCCCTGAATAATTCTTCACTTTGAGCAGTTTGTCTCTACGTCACGTCAGTAAAACAAGAAGACAGTGTTGTATTTTTTATCTTCAATGAACAGAGGCAAGAGAGACCAATCAAGCGGGTTTATTACAGGAATATATGTACAAATACTGTCTCATTGGCTGACAGGTCTCTGTGGAGTTATTATGCCTAATGCTGTTCTTACATAGTCAGTGAAAGAAAATGAATATACGCAGTTTTTTGTTTAATTTACCTGAAAAACAGTTCAAGCTGGTGCACAAACATCTTCTCATGTTGAACCAGGAAAACAGGGTGTGTAAATGTCCACGTGAGTGTGTAGTTCCATTAACGTGAAATGAGCACCGTGTAAGTTAAACAGCCAATGTATGGTGTGCCTGCCTTTAGCTAGTGATTCAAAACTAGACCAGTCTCACATTAGGTTTAGAATTTGGTAACTAAACTTGTTGACAGCTAAATAAATTCATTTTCATTACTCAACCAGCTCAATTTTATATGCTACCATAAAAGTCGCCAGAATCCTTGACTGGTTTCCTCTGTTTAGGAGATACTTTATTACAAATACCAGAAGTCAAAGAAAAAAATGAGTCAATGTGTCTATGAGAATTGTAAATAAATACGCAACCCATAATTAAAGCATCTGGTTTTTCCACCGGCTTAAGTTTTTAGCTCCGCTGTGTAATGAGCTTTTCTAATGCCGAGTTATCCGGCATCTGTCTGTCTGTCCGTCCATCCGTCTGTCTGTCTGGCGTCAACTTCTCACTTCAAATCTGAATATCTCAAAAACTGTCTGATAACTTTTTTCCTAATTTGATGTGAGGCTTCCTTATGATATTCTGAATATTCACTTTGAAAATTAGAAAATTCTACATCTCGGTTTTTGAGAAATTCAGCATTTTGGACTAAGAAAATCAGAGTTTCTGCTCATTTTTTCAGTGTTTCATTAATATCTCAAAAACTGTCTGATAACTTTTTGTCTAATTTGTTGTGAGCCTTCCTTATGATGTTCTGATGATCCCTTGCAAAAATGAGAAAATTCTACATCCTGGTTTTTGAGAAATTCAGCATTTTGGACCTTAAAAAATCAGTGTTTGTTCTCATTTTTTCAGTGTTTCATTCATATCTCAAAAACTGTCTGATAACTTTTTTGCTCCGCTATGACCATAGTGTCAACTTTTCACTTCAAATTTGAATATCTCCAGTGGAGCTTTTCTAATGCCGAGTCATCTAGCGTCCGTCTGTCTGTCCGTCCAGTGTCAACTTTTCACTTCAAATTTGAATATCTCAAAAACAGTCTGATAACTTTTGTTCTAATTTGGTGTGAGCCTTTTTTATGATATTCTATGTTGATATGTTTATGATATGTTCTGATTATCCCCTGCAAAAGTTAGAAACTCCATGTCCCAGTTTTTGAGAAATTCAGCATTTTGGACTTAGAAAATCAGTGTTTGTGCTGATTTTTTCAGTCTTTCATTAATATCTCAAAAACTGTCTGATAACTTTTTGTCTAATTTGTTATGAGTCTTTCTTATGATGTTCTGAATATCCATTGCGAAAATGAGAAAAATCGAAATCCCGGTTTTTGAGAAATCCAGCATTTTGGACTTAGAAAATCAGTGTTTATGCTCATTTTTTCAGTCTTTCATTGATGTGTCATATGTGTTAATATTGCAATAGATTTCAAGCATTTCTGATATTAAGTTATGACATGGCGATTTCAGTCATCCTCAGCGGGGCTCTCTAGGCCAACAGGCCTCTTGTTAATAAGGCAATTGCCCAGTGTTCTATGTGGGCTATAGTAATATATCAGTTTCCAACTCAACCTAGTTCACCTACCAGTCGATGTCGCTCTGCCTGCAATTAACTAAAATAAATAACAATCCAGCCGGGTAATCCAAACAAGATGATTGTTCTTTAAATAGAATTAAAATACTAGTGTTCTAAATGAATTAATGTATTGTTGTAACCACTGCAAGAACCAAACATGATCAATAGGACACAGTTTCATTTTCACATGGTTTCAGTAATGCCTGCTCGTGTTGCTTGTAATAAATACGAACTGTCGTGGGTTAGTAGTAGGTTATCTCTGCGTTAAAATGATTCAGTAAAAGATGTCAAAAGTCATCAACTTGATGTGCTAATCACCTTACACAGCATGACATAAGTAATTTCTATTTTAGCAAAACTATACATTCAAAGCATTTGGGGCAAACAGGCAAACAGTATTAACATCTGTAATTAAAAGGCCCAGCCAAAATTAGGTTGGCCCATCCTAAATGGAAATACTGGTACTGTACCTGACATATGCTATTATCCATACATCTTTTTGAGGGAAGGCCTTGCTTACTTCCGCAAGACAATGCCTAACACCACACTTTGCACATATTACAACAAGGCTCCATAGTAAAAGAGTCGGAATGCTAAACTGGCCTGCCAGTAGTTCAAACCTGTCACCCACTAAAAATATTTGGCACATTATGAAACTAAAATATGGCAAAGAAGACCACAAGAGTGTTGAGCAGCAGAAATCCTAGATTAATTAATATTGGGAAAACATTTTGTTTTCAAAACTACAGTGCTTGGTCTCCCCAGTTCCCAAACACTCACAGAGTGTTCTTAAAAAAGAAGTGATGGAAAGCAGTGATAAACATGCCCTCACCGTAACTTTTTTGAAATGCGTTGATTGCATCAAATTCTAAATGAGTGGATATTTTTCGAGAAATAATTAAAATTTCTCAGTTTCAACATCTGATATGTTGTCTTTGTACTATTTTCAAATAAATATGGAGTTTAAATGATTTGCAAATCATGGTTTTCTGTTTTTATTTAATATTACACAGCATTCCAACTGATTTGGAAAGGGTTTGTATGTTTGGCATGCACAATTTTAAATTTCCCAGGCTCATCAAATTATAAACTAGCTGATATACAACCTCATTTCCAGAAAAGTTGGGACATTGTGAAAAATGTAAAATAAAAACAGACCACAATGATTGGCAAATCAATTAAACTCTATAATAAATTGGAAATGAAGACAATATATCAAATGTTGAAACTGAGAAATTCGATTGGTTTTGAAAAACATCTGCTCATTTTGAATTTAATGCCAGCAACACGTTTCAAAGTAGTTGGGACCAGGCCATGTTTACCACTGTGTTAAATCATCTCTTCTTTAACCCTATCTAGACTGGGCTTTTTGGGGCTTCCTGGGGCCGGGGGGGGGTGCTTTTTACACCCCCCCGGTAACTCATAAATGACATCGTGTATCACCGCCAAATTTGCAGGGCATGATACACACGTAAAAATTTGCGGGAAAAGTACCTGAGTCAAAGATATAGTCCGCCATCTTGGATTTTGGCCCTTTAAATTCAATGACGTCATTAAATTAGCATAAATTAATTCCACTTAACAAAGCTGACATAAAATTATGTGAGATATTGTAAATATAATGGAATAAGTATATGTTAAAAAGAAAATCTGGAAACTACATTGATGAAACTGAAATCGGCGATTTTTTTGTTAGACATACCTGTAAGAAAACCGTTGCCATGGAAACGGCGAAGATGGTGGACTTGACTTATTGGTATCAAATTGTTCCCAGACAAGTTTTAGGAAAAGTCACCAAGTTTGGTGGTCCTAGCTGAAGCCGTTCAGAAATTATACAACGTTAAAACTGGCGCAAGCATAAAAGCCCCCCAGTCTAGGGTTAAACCACATCCTGTGAGTGTTTTGGAACTGAGGACACCAATGACTGTAGTTTTGAAAGCAAAATGTTTCCTCACTCTTGCTTGCTTTTGGATTTCAGCTTCTCAACACTTTTTAGACTCTTTTGTCACATTTGTCATCTCATAATGCCCCAAATTTTTGCAATGTGTGACCTGTCTAGACTGCAGGCAGGCCAGTTTAGCACCCGGACTCTTTAACCACGGATCCATGATGTTGTAACATGCGTATAATGTGGTTTAGCATTCTCTTGGTGAAATAAGCTAAGCCGTTCTAGAGAAAGATGTATGGATGGCCTTATTTGTTGCTCCGACACCTGTATATACGCTTCAGCATTATGCTGCCTTCACTGATGTGCAAGTTACCCATGCCACGTGCACTAATGCGCCCCCATACTATCATGAATGCTGGCTTTTGAACTGCGTCCTGATAAAAATCTGGATGTTCCCTCTCCTTCTTAGCCTAGAGGATGCAGAATCCTTGATTTCCAAAAAAAATTCAGACGTTGAATGGTCAGACCACAGGATAGTTTTCCTCTTCATCTCAGGCCATCATAAATGAGCTTAGGCCCAGAGATGGCAGGAGCGTTTCTGGATCTTGTTTATTTATGTTTTTTTTTCTTTACCTCGTAAAGATTTAACTTGCATTTGTGGATGCAGTTACAAATTGTGCTCACTAAGAATGTTTTTTTCAGAAGTATTCCTGAGCCCATGCATTGATTTCCACTACAGAATACTGTTTTATTTATTTATTTATTTATTTATTTATTTATTTATTTTTATGCAGTGCCACCTTAGGGCGTGAAGATCACGACCATTCAATACTGGTTTTTGGCCTTGTCCAGTGCATATAGAAATTTCTCTGGATTCTCTGAATAATTTTATGATAATAGATACCATAGATGATTAAATCCTCAGTTTCTTTGTATTTTCATTTAATTGTTGATCAATTTTCCCATGTAGTCTGTCACAGAGTGGTGAAACTCTCTTCTGAAAGACTCAGCCTCTCTGAGATGCTCTTTTCATACCCATTCATGTCACTGACTCATTGCCAATTAATCTAATTAACTGTGAGATTTTCCACCAGGTGCATTTTTTTTTCCGGCATTATAAAACATCTTTTGTTGCCCCTGTCCCGGCTTCTTTGTAACATATTGCTGGCATCAAATTTAAAATGAGTAAATATTTTTCTAAAAACAATACATTTTTCAGTTTCAACATTGGATATATTGTCTTTGAACCATTTTCTATCAAATATATGGTTTAAATAATAATGCATTTAAATAATCATTGCATTCTGTTTTTGTTTATACTTTACACAGTGTCCCATGAGATGTCTAACATTATTTGACCTAGAAAACTAAACAGTTTACTGTTGGGTTAGCAAGCTTGCTAAATTAAAATGACCTTTCATTGGTCATTTTACTGGACCAATCTGCCGTCAAAACACATTTTGAGTGAGTAAAACTCTCATGAGCATACCTTTGCTTGGAGTATAATGGCCCTGACCTCTTCCGCTGACAAAAAGCAGGTAAGCGTATGACATAATTTCTTTTTGGCAGAGACCCACTCTGGCGAGTTGTTCGTAGGAGTGCCAGTAGACACAGATGAGCCCTGATTCATGGGTGAACTCAGGACTCATAAGCTGTGCGAGACAGAGCTCTGCTGCATTTCATTTCTCTGGTTATGGGGCAGCTGCGTGCTTTTGTGTAGCAGAGAGGACACGAGCACTGAGAGTCCAGTCAACCTGCCCCACCAAGCTGTCACTGTGTGGATGGAGAATGGTCATGAATGTTTTCCCGATTCCGAATGCCTGCAGGCAATAAAGCTTTGGCTCTCCATACAACGGCCTTGGTCACTGCGCTTCAGGACAGCCAAACAGGCAGAATATTCCCTCAAGCAGTAATGATGAGCACCATTCTCCAATTCCTTTGCAATGCTGTCAGTCTCTCTGTTTATGCTGCATTTCTATTTCTCTTGTGCACAAATTCACACAGACACACTAACCGGTTTCAGGGACACACACTTTCACTGGTGCACTCGCAGAAATGAAGAGGATGATAAGTTTGTTGTGCAGAATGCAGTTAGCCTCATGGCTGAGCTCTTCAGCAGATCGACATAGACACATCTCTCCTTGTGTGGTGCAGCAGACAGGCAGTTCTCTGCCAGAGATTTCTAATCAGCCCCCGCTACATTGGATGCTATTAGCTAGGGGCCTGGTAATGGCTGAAAGCACTTCAGACATCACTTCAAACGTCTGTCCTACGTTCACCATTATAACTGTGGTCGTGGGAAAGTGCTTTCGGTGGAGAGCAGATTTTGAGTTTTGAATGACTGTTGTCTGAATCGGGACTTATGTACGGCAGGTATAATTTGCTGATTCTTGATTGTGTTTGCACTGTCCTTTTCATTCCTATTTGTTGTTGTCAACTGCATCAGGGTTGAGACAATTGTGTTGAAGCTTTATTAGTTTTTATTATGTATGCTTCTACTTGTGTTCAATCAAGTTTCATTCAAAGTATAAGTCAATTAAAGAAGTAGCCTAATAGTTCTTTTTTAAATTCAGTTGGATTTGGGCTGGTAAATGTGGGAATTAGGTGAACTCACACCAAGACACAATTGATGTGTAAGTCATGAAAACCTTTTTCTCAGTTCCGTGGAGTACAGCGGGGGGGGCAGGGAGATTGGAGGGTCTTCTCTGGTGAGATAAACGGTCGCTCATAAATCAGGTATTTATTTAATTTAAGAGGAGATACCGATACTCTCATTTTACATTCAACTCCCGACTGGACTGTGTACACTTTACTGCCATGTCTAAATAATTACTCTCCTCTTCTTTGTATTTTACAATCATACAGGAAAGATATATCTTGTTGAGTCACTATGTGTCCACATAGAAATACACAAATATAATTGTTTTACTCTGATATTCATAAACTCAATGTTTTAAAATAACTGCTAACTGCTTGCCTGGAGTGGTATAAAGCTGAACTCTGCTACTTTTCAGACTCGCCTCACAACCTTTGCTTCTTCAGCTCCTTCCTCAGTCTAAGCCATTAAAAACTGACAGTAATATTGATAAATCTTGAAATTTCTCAGTGATTTCAGATATGCCCTTTCCTGAGAGACCAGTGGTAATTATTGATAAAATATGAATTAAAAAATAGCCCAATGACTGCTCAGATATTCCAGTGGCACATATACATACAACCCCTTTGCATGAATTTAGGGAAGAAATGTATCTTCTCAGGTAAAAAGAAGTCAGATATTTGGTCAATTATGGTAAGTTATGTTGTCTCCATGTTCATTACAGTCCATGACATCATACAACAGAGTGAGTAAAACCATCTGTGCATGTGTGTTAGATGACACATCCATGCTTCAAGACACTGCAGGGCTAAACACCAGATAGGACCATTGGGGGAAAAAAGAGGGATAAATCCTGCCTGGGTTCCATGAAGGATGCACAGCGGGGTTCTGTGCAAGCGAGATTAGATCATCCATCCCAGAGTTTGGCAAAGCGTCCGCGACTCCCCCCTGTCATTTATCAAACGGCGCTGGCATGACGAGAGCCCGCCATCTCTGGAGCGATACGCGCGCGAGACAGGAGTGGCTGCACGTCTGCGGCCGTCACGCTTCGTCCCTGCCAGTCTCGTGATCTCGCCTATTGCGATCTGGCAGCCTGACGAGAGCTCGTAATAATGGCCGACTGAAGCTCATTGCATTGCAATGCAACAGATGGACATGCTAATGCTTTCCCTTGGAGCAAAGGCACTTCACAGATGGTTTGTGGGTATGGAACATTAGCTTTTGGAAAACAGGTAAACACAATTTCTTCAGTTTGCTTGTCTGGTAGTTTGCTTTAGAGCTGTATGAAGCAGACAGCAAACATGTGATTGTTGCAAGGAATTCTTCCAGGAGTTGCTGGTTCTCAATTCAACCATAAGACTGAATAAAAAGAAGAAGGAAAAAAAAAAGTTTGGTTTACAAAAAGACCACTGTGTCCACGCACATATAGAGTGTAAACATGTAAACTGTCCCCATTAGCTGAATACAGGCATTATCAGGAATCTGATCATTTTACAGGGAAGGATTGAACCTCATTAGAGGGATTTAAACTGATTGAAATGATCTATAACGATGGTGTAAACTTTGCCATCCTTTGTTGTCTGTTGTCCGTAATTTCAAATGCAACCTCACAAATGTTAAATGGATTTCACCAAACTTGGCATGCAAGATCTTTAGCACATAAGCTACTTTGAGATTGAATTTCAGCACCACAGCCCCAAAAAGTAGGTGTGGCAGGGTGGTCACACTGAAACACTCAAGGTGTTTATTTTAGACCTTTTTTGATATAGATAAAGAGCTGAAGACTGGTATGTCAGTAGGATGCAACATTTGTCAACATATACAGTAAATGAACGATTTTGACGATTTCTGAAAAATGGCCGTTGGGTGACATTTGACATTCCCTCAACCATAGACACTTAATTGAAAAACCATAACCGCTAGCGGTAAAATATTGACCAGATTTGATTAAACATTGCATTGATCTGTAGGACATAAACTACAAACCCCAATTCCATTGAAGTAGGGACGTTGTGTAAAACTTGAATAAAAACAGAATGCAACGATTTACAAATCTCAAAAACCCACATTTTATTCACAATGGGACATAGACAACATATCAGATGTTGTAAGTGAGACATTTTGCCATTTCATGAAAAATTTTAGCTAATTTTGAAATTGATGGCAGGAACACATCTCAAAAAAGTTGGGACAAGGGCAACAAAAGGCTGGAAAATAAGTGGTGATAATAAAAAACAACTGGAGAAGCATTTTGCAACTAATTAGGTTAATTGGAAACAGGTCAGTAACATGACTGGGTGTAACACGAGCATTTTGGAAAGGCAGGGTCTCTCAGAAGTAAAGATGGGCAGATATTCACCAATATCGGAAGCCTGCGTCTAAAAATTGGGGAACAATTTCATAAAAATGTTCCTTGATGTAAAATCGCAAAGACATTGAATATCCCACCTCCTACAGTACATAAAATCATCAAAACATTCAGAGAATCTGGAGAAATCTCTGTGCGCAAGGGACAAGGCTGAAGGTCAATATTAGATGCTTGTGATATTTGGGCGCTCAGGCGGCACTGCTTAAAAAACAGGCCTGACTCTGCACTGGAATTCACTGCATGGGCTCAGCAACACCTCCAGAAATCATTGTCTGTGAACACAGTTCGCCATGCGATCCACAAATGCAAGCTAAAGCTGTATCATGCAAAGAAGAAACCACCGTCTTCTCTAGGCCAAAGCTAATTTAAAATAGACTGAGGCAAAATGGGAAAACTGTTCTGCGGTCCAATGAATCAAAATTTGAAATTCATCTTGGAGACCATCCAGCTTGTTCTCAGCGCTCAGTACAAAAGCGCGAATCTCTGATGGTATGGGGTTGCATTAGTGCCTATGGTGTGGGCAGTTTACACATCTGGAAAAGGCACTATCAATGCTGAAAAGTATATAGAGGTTTTCCGACAACATATGCTCCCATCCAGACAATGACCGCGTTTCCCAGTTTAGAGCATTCTTGAGGAGTTAAGAAGGCTCCAAAGAAGAGTTCAGCTAAGAGGGAGCCATCTTAGGCTAAGAAGGAATCTGGGAAATGCGTTTGCTTCTTACTGGAGCCTTAAGAAGGATCTAAAGAAACTCTTAGCGCTAATATCTTCTTAAATGAATCTGGGAAACATGGCCAATGTCTCTTTCAGGCAGGCCTTGCATAATGCAGCAAGACAATATTAAACTATATACTGCATCCATCATAACAGCATGGCTTTGCAAGTAGTAGAGTCCAGGTGCTGAACTGGCCTGCCTGCATTCCAGACCTGTCACCAATATAAAAGATTTGGAGCATCATAAAAGCAAAAAATCTGGCAAAGGACTGTTCAGCAGCTAGAATCCTTCGTCAGAGAAGAGTGGGACAACCTTCCTCTCCCAAAACTCCAGCAATTGATCTCTTTACTTCCCAGACATTTACTGACTGTTGTTAAAAGAAGAGGGGATACTATGCAATGGTAAACATGGCCCTGTTCCAACTTTTTTGAGATATGTTGCTGCCATCAAATTCAAAAGGAGCTAATATTTTTTTATGAAATGGTAAAATGTCTCACTTTCAACATCTGATATGTTGTCTATGTTCTATTGTGAATAAAATATGGGTTTATGAGATCTGCAAATCATTGTATTCTGTTTTTATTCACGTTTTACACAACGTCCCAACTTCATTGGAGTTGGTTTGTAGTTTGGTATTTCATTTCAGCCTAGTACCCTACTCTCAAATGGGTGTGGCAGGTTGGCAGACTGGTTGAATTACAGGTTCACTTGTACCCTTCAGTTATAGAAAGTTTTTTTTTGATTTCTAATTTTTTTTAAGGTGAAGAAAGTATCTGATGTACACTGCCTGGCCAAAAAAAAGTCACCACTCGGATTGGATTGGAACTAAGCAAAAAGGTAAGGATAATTACGGCAAGGATTAATGTTTCAGCTGGAGACAAGTTATTTAATCCTAACTGATGCAGTGAGTAGCATCTTATTTCTTTCACAACCATGTCGGAAGACACATCCTGAGGCCATGGAAAATATGTTTCTCTGTTTCAGAAGGGTCAAATAATTGGCCTGCATCAAGCAAAAAACAGCTAAGGAGAATGCTGAAACTACTAAAATTAGGTTAAGAACTGTCCAATGCAACTGTCCAAACCTGGAAGGATAGTGGTGAATGATTATCTTCCAGGAAGAAATGTGGTCAGAAAAAAATCTTGAATGATTGTGATCAGAGATCACATAAAGGTGAAATCAAGTTGTAAAAAATTAACAATAGAACTTATGGCTATGTTTAATAGTGAAAGTAAGAGCATTTCCTTATGCACAATGCAAAGAGAACAGCTATGTAGCCTTAAGAAACCCACTTATCAGCGAGGCTAGTTGGATAAAAAGGCTTCAATATACCAGGGAGCAGAAAGATCAAACTCTAGAGCAATGTAAAAAGGTTTTATGGTCTAATGAGTCCAGATTTACCCTGTTCCAGAGTGATGGGCGCATTATGGTAAAAGGAGTGGCAGATGAAGTGATGCACCCATCATGCCTAGTGCCTACAGTACAAGCATGTGGAGGCAATGTTATGATGTGGGGTTGCTTCAATTGGTCAGGTCTAGGTTCAGCAGCTATATGTGCCCAAAAAGTGAGGCCAGCTGACTACCTGAATATACTGAGTGACCAGGTTTTGCTGTCAATAGATTTTTTCTTCCCTGATGGCACAGGTATATTCCAAGATGACTATGCCAGGATTCATCAGGCTCAAATTATGAAAGAGAGGTTCAGGGAGCATGAGACATCATTTTCACATATGGATTGGCCTCCACAGAGTCCAGACCTTAACCCCATTGAGAATCTTCGGGATGTGCTGAAGAAAATTCTACGCAGTGGTCCAACTCTCCCATCATCAATACAAGAAGAAAATTAATGCAACTCAGGACAGAAATAAACGCTGTGACATTGCATAAGGCGTGCCATAATCAAAGCTAAAAGTGGTCCAACAAAACGTGTGCAACTTTTTTTTTTTTGGCTCTGCAGTGCATATCTACAGCCACTGTTACGGATAGTAATTTACAAAACAGTCCTGCAGTATGGGTTGTATCAGAAATACTCATATGGGACACAGATAGGTAGACAAGATCCCTACTTATCCCATACCCATGGCTCTGATAGCAGATGACAATGGCCATTCAGTTGAGCGATAACAGTCGAAGCTGCCTGATAAATAAACATTACATTTTATTGGAAAAAGTGAGAACCCCAAAAATAAGGTTACACTTGTTATTAAGTCGCCTTCATATATATTTTTTTCTTTTTTCTTTTTTTTTTTTATTTTGGCATCTCCAATCCCACTCGAATTTTGAATGCCCAATCCGAGAACTATGTACAAGGCTTGCTCGTATGCAACTCCCTATTGCCAGCTCAGGAGAGAGAGACAGTTTGCGGCTCTCCTCCGAAGCACGCTCCTGTCAGCCCCTGTATCTTTACACTTATTGGTCGAAACTGTCGGAAGTTCAGAACAAGGGCAGAGGATATCCGAACATGAGCAAGCTTCGACTCTCACTGACGAGCGCCCGGATGGCCATCAGGAGGCGCTTGAGCAACGAACAAGGCAATCATTTTTAATTTCCCTTCCCGGCAGTCCCTTCCCAATTTGCATCACTATGGCGCTTAAGCCAATCGTGCGCTGTTCTGAAAAAGCTGCGGACCACTGCTGGTTGGTACGACCGGGGATCGAACCCACGCCGTAGTAGTCACTACTGCACCGCAATTGCGGTGCCTTAACCAAGTGAGCTAACCTGGCAGCACCTTCATATATTTTTTATATCACAAAACTGCTTTGGGTTGATAAAATTGACAGTCCAATATGTAATTGCAGTTAGACTGACATTGTACAATTTTAACTGAGCCAGCTTGCCTGAGTGAGGGAGTTCACTGGCCGAGAAGTTCTTATGTTGAAGAGGGCATGCACTTCTATAAAAACTCAATTTCTCTGTATATCTGCCATTTTAGGCAGGGTGATTTTTTTTTTTTCTATTGTACATGTATTTTTTAAGAGAATCCTCTCCAGGAGTCCAGCAGGGTAAATCTCTTAAACCTAGAATAACCTGAAAGTTGTACTTGCGGCTGTTAATCAGGGGCACTGAGAGAGAAAGACTGCACTCCATATTTCAGAGCGAGATATGAGGCTCCCCTCGGTGGCAGGATCTGTGGGGAGTGCAGGTTCACACTCAGGGAGAGATGATGTGCAGAAGCGAGGGAGGAGAAGGAGGGAAGCAGATGAGAGGAGGTGAGGAGGGGAGGAGAAGATGGGGATTTGACTCAATCCCAAAGCCATCTGTATGATAAATGTAGTGTTTATTCTACTGTAAGTGTAATTACGCAACATCTGGAGAATCAACTCCATATTTGTTTGCGGCAGACAGATGACTATACCCAGCAGGTTCCTCAGAGTGCTAAATCCCAACCACCCCCCATTACATCCCTCCCTTAATTCCCAATTTGCAGCACGTATCCCACAACCGTGCATTCACTTTAACATTCCCTCGTGTATTTTTAATCAGAAGGATTGTTTGACTTTCTGAGCCGGCAGAATTCACAGCTGCTCCAGTACCGCTCCACAAATGTTCTTTTATGGGCTCTGCCTGAACTGAGACGGAGCTTCATTGCTTGTGCTTGCCGAGCTTTCCTTCCACATGACTCAGTACCACCCTGAGTTTGACAAAGTGACAAAGATCTACAAATCACAACCCCCCCTTTGCAAGATCTTGTACAGCTTCTGAAACCTAGCATAATTTGAGCCCTGAATGTCAGTCATTATGGCAATAAAGGTGATGATAACAGTGATGGTGATGATGACATTATAATCTTTATAATTCCTGGAATAATATAATTGATCAACACAAAATTTAATTAGTGCCAATATTTACATCAATGCCCTAAAAAGTGAAACAGTGCCACACTGAGTTCAGTAAATTCAAAATACAACCCCAATTCTGAAATAGTTGGGACAAAGTGTAAATTGTGAATAAAATCAAAACACAATGACTTTCAAATCACACTAGCCAGTATTTTATTCACAATAGAACAGAGATAGCATACCAAATGTTGAAACTGAGAAATTTTACAATTTTATCCACAAAATGAGCAAATTTCAAATTTGATGGCTGCTACAGGTCTCAAAAAAGTTGGGACAGGGGCCCGTTTACCATGGTGTAGCATCCCCTCTTCTTTTAAACACAGAGTGGAGGCGTCTGGGCATTGAGGAGACAAGTTTCTTGAGTTTAGCCATTGGAATTTGATCCCACTCTTGTTTAATACAGGCTTCCAGCTGCTGGAGAGTTTTGGGTCTCCTTTGACAGACTTTTTGTTTAATTATGCGCCAAATGTTCTCAATCGGTGAAAGATCAGGACTGTTGGCAGGCCAGTTCAGCACACGGACTCTCCTACTACGAAGCCATGCTGTTGTAAAAGCTGCAGTATGTGGTTTTGCATTGTCCTGCTGAAATACACAAGGCCTTCCCTGGAATAGATGTCATCTGGAGGGGAGCATATGTTGCTCTAAAACCTTTATATACCTTTCAGCATTTGTGGTGCTTTTTAAAACATGCAAGTGTCCCACACCATATGCACTAATGTATCCCCATACCATCAGAGATGCTGGCTTTTGAACTGAACACTGATAAGAGGAGGGGTGGTTTTTCTCCTCTTTAGCCCAGAGGACACAACGCCCATGATTTCCAACAAGAATGTCAAATTTGGACTCGTCTGACCACAGGACACTTTGCCACTTTGCTACAGTCCATTTTAAATGAGCCTTGGCCCACAGAACATGGTGGCGCTTCTGGATCATGCTCAACAATGGCTTCCTTTTTGCATGGTAGAGTTTTAGGTGGCATCTGTGGATGGCACGGTGAACTGTGTTTACAGACAGTGGTTTCTTGAAGTACTCCTGGGCCCATTTGTAATGTCAATGACAGAATCATGCCGGTGAGTGATGCAGTGGTGTCTGAGGGCTCGAAGATCACGAACATCCAGTAAAGATCTTCGGTCTTGTCCCTTACGCACAAAGATTTTTCCAGTTTCTCTGAATCTTTTGATGATGTTATGCGGTGTCGATGATGAGACCTTCAAAGCCTTTGCAATTTGACGTTGAGGAACATTGTTTTTAAAGTATTCCATAATTTTTTTACGCAAGCCTTCATAGGTTGGAGAGCCTCTGGCCATCTTTACTTCTGAGAGACTCAGCCTCTCTAAGACATCCCCTTTATAGGCAATCATGTTACACACCTGATGCCAGTTAATTTAAGTACTTGCTAAATGTTCTTTCACCTGATTCTCTTATATATTAATTGCTTATTTAGCCCTTTTTTGTCTGTGTCCCAACATTTTTGAGACCTGTTGCTGCCAGAAAATTTGAAACAAGCTCATTTTGTGGATAAAAATGTAAAATGACTCGGTTTCAACATTTGAAATGTTATCTATGTTCTATTGTAAATAACATATTGGCTCATGTGATCTGACAGTCATTGCATTTTGATTTTATTCACAATTTACACTTTGTTCCAACTATTTTGGAATTGGGGTTGTAATTTGACTAATTAAAAAAGTCAAAAATCAAATAATTTATTTAGATGTTACTTAAAACACTTGTATGGAACAGTTTCATTTTTGTAGTGAACTGGTATTTTGCTACCTAATTAATGTTGACGCCAATCTACCAAAACTAAAACCCTCCAAAACTAGTCGGACTGAAAATTAATTTGTTTGAGTGATATTTCTGCTCACATAAATATCGATAAAAGATACAAGACACTCAAGTATGAGAGATCATGCACATTGTTTTTATATGCCGAAAGTGGTGTTGCATTCGATTCAGTAGTTTGGGGCTGTTAGAGAGACCACTAAAAGGGGTTAGAAGTCTACAGATTAGCATTTCAGTCCAACTCCATTTCATTTGTGAAACACTTTTTACAAAGGAAATTTTCATAAAGCAGCTTAACTAGACTGAACCAGGGCTGAACCCCCCTAGAGTGTCATGATGGCAGCAGTTTCGAGGAAAAAAAAATCCTTGGCTGATGCCATGAAGAAACCTTGAGGAGAAGCTGAATTGGCGGCCAGTGGCGGGACCCCATACGCAGCTGGCTGGCACCAGTTAAAATGAAAAAGACTTAGTACAATGGAGTCAGGGGGACGTACTCAGTGAGTCTTGTGGCAAAGTCACCATTCTGCATACCAGCAGCATTATACCCAGGGTACAGGATGATTATTGGCCAAGAGACCAGTACAGCCTTCAGAAAAGCCTCATGATGGTCATCTTTAGTCCATGACTGGTTCATCTTCGCAAAAAAAGATGGCCATGCATGATCCAATGACCCCAAACAGAATGAGCATTAATTCGATAAATGGCAGAGCAGTACATCCTATCTTTAAATTCTGTGGTTTTGCATATTGAGAATCAATTACCCCTCCAACAGTCAAATCCCTCATTAAATCATAATAAAATGCACAGTTCTCTGATATAAAAAATGACTAGAAACAAGTGCAAATAATATGCAAAGGAAACAACAGAAAGTTAAAGCATGTCATAAAATCATGACAGTGAAATTCACATAAATGATTTGATCTGGAGTCTATTCCACAAAGAAAGGTGACTGATTTTGCCATGTAGCTTCACAGATTAAAACGTAAACGCAACTTTTTCATTTTAGTCCATGTTCCAAATTTGCGTGGGGTCCTGGTTGGACTCGATTTAATCTACCTCAGTGATCCTGCCCTGTGGAAAAGGCCAATCTTTGACAATTTTAGAAGTTCAGACTCGATCTCTCCCTCTCTCTCATTCTCGAAACAGGCTTGCGCCCTTTATTATCCCATATGTTCAAAGTTTATGATGCGTTAATTAGCCAGCTATAAGTGTTCCAGTTGAAATGTTGTCCTGACTGCATGAAACGATGAGCACATAATTAGACTCACTTGCATCACATAAAATTTTTCTATTGCACTGCACCACCCACTTCATGCTGGAATACGCTGGCTTACTCAACCTAAACCGAGACGGAGGTGCAAAATAATCCATTCACACTGAATTGCCTATTGGCAAATAGGGTCCTTAATGGCAAAACTGCTGTGTTCGCTTTTGTCAACAACAGCAGGACATCACAAGTGTGATAAAGTGAAAAAAAAACGTGCAGATATTCTGTCCAATGACAGAAGGCTCTGTCTCTATGGCAACCCTCAACCGTGATGCCTCTCCACTCTCTGAATCTGACCGGAGTAAAGATTTAATTTCTCCTCTCTTTCTGTTCTGGCCGAGTAGGGAGACTCAGCATGGCAATTTGGGCCCATTTGCACAGCCAGCCATTTAGGGAAGCGCTGTGTGAGACCAGCACTGGGGGAGAAGATGGGGCAGACATCAGGCCAGGATTCTCTGAAATGGTTTTACCTCTCATAGCATTTAAAAAGCCACCCCCAGGAGACACATTTCTGTTTGAACCATTTTGTCTTTCTCTACCCCATTGAAGGTTGTGCCCTCATGGAAAGGTGTGTGTTTGGGGGGGGGGTTGAGGCCTACTCCATATCCAGACTTGTGAGACAGGAACAATTCTATCGTCCAGACAGAATACACTGCAATACATTGTGCCAAGTGTACAACAGCGAGGCTTCTTCCGCAAGACAGGCTATGAAGTGAATTTATGGTACATGGCTTTTTTTGACACGCGTCATAAATTTGGCTGGATTGTGTCCTGTCCTACAGGGTATGGAAGGGTTTTCTGAGCTGAAACATGTTTAATGTCTCTGTCCTTTAAGTAAATCATTAATGGGGAAACTTGCGGCTTTTGCCATTTATATTCAGGCAGTTCAAGCATCTGTCTTGTTGAAGAGCTGATTTGATTGAGAAGCAGATGTTTATGTTCCACAGTCTGAGCTGAGTGCTTAGTTCTAATTATGCATAATTGATTGCGAAAATTTGTTCGGTGACATTGGCACTGTACAAAAATAAACACGACTGATTAATGTCAGAGTTAAGAATTGAATGCTCTTCCCTGAGTACTGCAGAAACCGATGCTCTGAATTACTGTCCATTAGCAATAACACAAACAACCAACTACCCTCTATCTGGCCAACAAGTCATCCGTTTACGGGCAGCTTAGCTGAAGTTTTATGAAACTCTGTTACAAAATGGTGGCACAAAATGGCTGACGGGCATTACTTAGTCAGGGGAAATACATGGAGCGTAGTTGAGATCGTACAGCCCTCTATCCCTCCTGAATTCGGAGCCCAGTATCATCCCGACTCATATAGTGACGCTACTTGACCAAGCATGGCTATACAATGAACAAGGAGTCTTTTGGCATCCTTATTTGATGCAAGTTTAAAACGTACCCTATCCCATAATGCTTAACCCTTAACCCGAACTCTAACCCTAAACATCAAATAAGGAAGAGAAAAGTCTCCTTTTTTGTCATATATCAACACTTGGTCAGGTAGTGTCACTATATGACAAGTCGGGATAAGAATGTATTGGAACTCGGCTGTAAAACATTTTGAGATTTCCTAGCAATGCGTGAGAGGAACTATAAAATTTGTTCATTATCACTAGAAGCCGCAACCTCTGCACCGTCCCGTTTTCCTCTGTATTTTATACCTGCTCTTTTTAGTCATGTGTCTTTATCTAGACAAAGCCATTTCTGTACTATTATTCATAGGGCACAGGATGAAATTGAATTTGCCATGATTTCTCTCACTAGTTACAGCCCTCTCCACATTGTCCCCCCCACCCCCATCGCCTTCCATTTGTGAATGTACTTGAGGCGCCTGGAAGATTGGATTCTGTAATTTGATTTATGGGAGGCTGTCAATCATCCACAGACTTTCACGAACATCGGGCCGCCTAATATCATAAAAATATCAACGCACGTTGCATGGCATTGTACAGAACAAAGGCTGCACAATAAGGCTCCAACCCCAGCATCCGCGGGGAGCTCATTAGCCGAGAGGAGCTGAGGCTTCTTCTCTGACAGCTGGCTTCTCCGGAAGGGACAAACAGCACTGCAGCCCTGCACCGACTCGCTTCGCCCCAGCACTGTAGCGCTTACGGGATAATAAAGTGCTCAATACGTGCTGATCAGCTGCGGAGCTCGTACTGTGAGAACGCATTACCATAAAGGAAACTATACCATTACCTCCAAGTAACAAAACTATGTATTCCAATTACAACATTTAAAAAACAGTGCGGTCTGGTCTACTGTTGTTTTCAGCCCGCTTGTCAGAAAGCTCTATTTCTTGCCATCGGTCAAAAATGCTAATGTTTCAGCATTCACTGAGAAAAGTTTGAAAGATAGTGTGATGTTAGATGCAACTTTTCACAAGATAAACACTGAGTCTTCTGAGGATGTCAGTTCCTTGTCTTTCTCCTCCTCTGTCATGATTACCAGGGCTCTGCTCTTAAAACATAAATGTCCGTGTACTGTTGACTAGTGGTTCTTAAACTCAGTCCTGGGAGACCATCGCTCCATGCCATCCTTTATTTTAATGAAGGAAATGTTACAAAATGTATTACTCCTTTTCATGTAGTTTGAGCGACAGAGCACAATCAGAATGCATGAATGAAAGATACTTGGTTTGCAAGGCACGCATGGCTATTTCTGACTTAATGTGGCTTGAGAGGGTGGATAATCGGTGTAAATATAAAAAGCACACAATTAAGGAAAATTAACAACTTGTTAAAATTCTGGAATTGGCATACAATGAGTCTCCAGATCACAATTTGAGAGTCACTGATGTAGACCAGGAATATTGCCCAGTAGGACAACAAATGTATGCTTGATTCCTTTTTTAAATACATCATTTTTTAATGCTTGTTCTCCAAATTTAAACAGCGCATCTGAATGTGTCCTCTCATCCCATGTGTACTCTGCCAGTCAGGGCGAGTGAATGATGTGTGCCAATACACATGCTCACTGGGTGCACAGGAACGTATGCGGGGATACAGTCCCACCAACAGCAGCACATCCTCACAACACTGAGCATCCTGTCAGTGCGCACTCACACACCAGAACTCAGCCACTCATACCTCTCTGATTTCTCATTTTTTATCTACGTTCCATAAAGCTAGTATCTCACTGAGCGGCGAATGCTTACGAATGTAGCGAATTTTGAGTTTCGTCAGAGTTCGTAAAAGGGCGCAAAGCAGTTCGCTAAAAGTTTTTAGGATCGCAAACAGTTTTTCTTGTCGTAAAGAAATTTTGAGCATGTTCAAAATTTCGTTGCAAATTTATTTTCTCACAAACGGTTGCAGACGTTTGTAAAACAGTTGTAAGCTTTTGCAAACGGTTGTAACACGTGTTGCTAAAGTTCTTTTTGGTTCGCAAAGTAGTGACCACTATACAACAGAGCTACGAATGCTGACGAATGTAGACGGATATTGGGTTTTGTAAGGATACCATTAAGGTTTCGTCAAGATTGCAAAAGAGTTTGCAAACGGTTTTTAGGGTCGCAAGGAGTTCATTTTCATATTCTAGAAAGCCTTTTCCTATTCTTTCACAAACAGTTACACGATTGTTGCTAACTGACGCTAAACGTTGCTAAATGTCGCTAATGACACCTAGGTCTATCCTGATTTTTGCCAACTTTCATCAGAAAAGTTGGCGAATCCAAAATTCGCTACATTCGTCAGCATTCGCCGCTCAGTGAGATACTAGCTTAAAGCAGTTTTATTGGGGGTGGGCAGCTGGGCCTTTATTTTCTGCGTCCATACGAGTAGATCCTCCGCACATCTAACTTTGCTGAGGTGCAGCCAAAGAAGATGAAGACTGATGCAAAAAAGTACTAAGGGCACTCCCAGGATAATGCAGCTGAACTTTTATTAAGCGAAAAAAGAGGCAACGAAAAACCACCAAGCTTTCGGTCAAATGACCTTCGTCAGAGTCACTCTGAAGAAGGTCATTTTTGAAAGCTTGGTGGTTTTTCGTTGCTTTTTTTTTCGCTTTTTAATAAAAGTTCAGCTGCATTATCCTGGGAGTCAGTTCTTTTTTTTGCATCAGCCTTTATTTTCTGCGAACAGGGGTGCATTGGAGAGTTTTGAGTCCCCTGCAACAAAATTACTCGATGTTCCCACATACATATGAAGTTTCTGTAACTCCCCTCTTTGCTTCCACCCTGCCTCACACTGCATGCTCCTGGTTTGTCTCGACCATTCAGCCCAATGGCAACGGCTCTGCATCCGAGGTCCCAGAGAATAGAGAATTCTGGGAGAGGAACTGGCTAACCCCTCGCTTCCTGCTCTCCACCACCAGGCTCTTCTTCCACATGGAGGCAGATGGAGTCTTCTTTTCAACCTCCCTCCCCTTCTGCCACTTCCCGTCCCTAATTGCTTATCCTACAAATAAACAGATTGTTATCGCAGTGTGAACGAGTCCAACCACACTGGCTATTATTGCATCTGTGCTATTCATGATTTCACCCAGCTGGGCATGGTGTGTGTTTCTGTTTGATGTTGTGCACAGAAATGTGCACAACGACCAGAAAGACCAATTAAAGAATGGGATTCAGTTTAAATGCGGGGGGGTGAATGTGGCTGATATGTTTAACCCTTTAAAGAGCAATCCTTTTGTGAGCAAATTTCCCCCAAAAAAATGCTAAACTGTTCTTGAACCACTATGACTACAGGAATAATCATGGTCTTGTTTGAAAGGTGGCCCTCAGTAGATTGATCACAACTAGTCGGAATTGCTGAGAATATTTCTCAAATTGAGTAACCACACTGGGAATATAAGTTTTTGTCTGACAGAGAAAAGTTTCTCTGTTTCTTCTGCCCCTCTGGCCCTGTGACCAAGCCTCATCAGCCAAGAAAAATAATACATCCACAGCCAGATGCCTAAACAACTGCAGGTTCAGATATTATGATTTTGTTACCAATAATGAGTATTTTACAGATTTTTTTCTCTCTTGGTTATGTTCAGACATGTTTCAACAGACAATCTTGGAGAGTCCAAATCTCCCTGTGTTCTTAGCCACAGTCACATTTGCTTTTACAACATTTTTAAAACTTCCCTATTTCAGGTAATTTTCCCATATGTAGCTAAATGTTCACTCTAATATACCTTCCAATTCACCATACTGGTCTGGATTGTATATGTGTAATAAAGTGGATCCATATCTTTTTTGCTTCATTGAAAAAAATACCCCCTCATCAGAAAGCATTAAAACAATTCATTCTCATAATAATTAATCATTTGGATACCATATGCATTCATCTATTGAATGTTTCACACCGCTGGCTGTCCATGTAAAGTGAGAAAATTTGATTTGCCTGTTGTGTTGGGGTGGGGGCAAATCGGCTAAAATGCTTACTATTCAGCACATAATAGCCAGTGGGTGCACTTATTTTGTTCCTGTGGGGCTACTGTACAATCTACAGCACTGCATCATGAGTAAAAAAAGCTAATTACAGCAAAATTTACAAAGACATAAAGCACTATATGAGAAGTTTGGTTCCAAAATGCAATATATCCATTTTAGTCATTTTGAGTAAATCAGCTTTTTCCATGTTGGCGCCTATTGCATTTTATAGAAAAACACAAACTTTGACCATGAAAAAAATACAACATATAGTATGCATTTCTTATGATGGGTTTTTGCACCATGTGTAAGAAGCGCAGGACTATCGCTCTATGGTAATATCTCAATTTTTTTAATTTTGGCACTTATTGCGTTTTGGAACCAAACTCTTCATATATACCTCTATGACATAGTCGATTTAGTAACTTTGTGCAAGCTTGCTTGTTTTGCAAATGAAAACCTATAACAAGTTTTTATCTCTGAACCACTAGCAAGGTACGAACATCAATTTCAACATATGTTAACAAATCTGAACAATGCTATACAACTGAACGTATAAGGCTGCATGGTCAGGCTGAGGGTTATTATGACACAATGTAAAATATTATTTTCCCTATGGTATTTGCATCATAAAACAACTTACACAGAATGCTAAGTCTTCAAATTTTTGAATAATATATAGTTCTACAGTGTAGCACAATATTTTACAGCTTAAAAATGCAAGCATGCAGTGTGACCCACGCTCAGGCCTTTTTCGCGAAAGGGTTAAACAAGATTAATAAGCTGGACTTCACTAGACCTTATAAGTTTTTAGTTTCCGCAACATTAAAATTAAAAACTATTTGAAGAGGTAAATATGCACTGACACCTGACAGTGTTGAATTGTAGAGATTGAAATCAGTGCACTGCCGATTAGATCATGGAAGAGAGGCAAGGTCCTTTGTGGTATTCAGAAACAGACACAGGTTTGGCATGATGTGTTCAAATAAACCTCAGAAATGACCAAATGAGGCTGGCAGATGGACTGAATAGCTTGCTATCATCATGGTAAAAATATATATATTTTTTTTTTCCTGGTATTTATTACATTAAATGGCCTGATGACCAGACAAATTGGCTGGATTTGGCCGCCATCTCACAATGCAATGTATTATTTGCCTGATTTTCAAGGCTTTCTAGCTGCAGACAGTGAAAACATATGTGCAAAATGACCTCCTCCTCCCAAAGTGGGTGTCATGAGGCTCAATATGGTTCCAAGTTTTTTTTTTTTTTTTTTTAAAGGAATCAGTAATAAAAGCTACAAGCAACCCAGTGTATGGAGAGGAGAAGCTGCAACATAAATGTTAAATGTTATTGATTAACAGGCCAGCAGCGAGAGGAGGTACAAGTGCACTTGCGGCTCTGCAATTATAATGATCAATTTTACTGTCTGTGAGAGCTGGAGCCAGGGAACTCTCACAGGCCCTGCTTATAGAGTCTGGCTGTTTTGGGGTCTCCTGTGGTAGTTTCCCATTTGTTTCTTATCAGAGGAAGCTGTGCTGTGGAGCGCTGTTTTACACCAAGGTCATTTCTACTCTCTGTTTCCTCTGACTCACCATACACCTCTCCTTGATTTACCTCAACGCCCTCGCTGAGTAGGCTGAAATCTGCTTTGCCGAAACCACACAGAGGCATCGTTCTGCTAGCATACGTTTGCTATAGGAGAGGCCTGCAGTTAAACCTCGAACAAAGAGCAGAGGAATCCACCAGCTTCGTGGACAGCAGCGATAAAGCTGCTTTCACACCGGACGCGAAAAGAAATTTTCGCACGACAGATTACATTCAAAGTCAATGCAAAGACGCGAATTCGCGTCTTTGCATTGACTTTGAATGTAATCTGTCGTGCGAAAAATTCGTTTCGCGTCCGGTGTGAAAGCGGCTTAAGTCTAAAGAACGTCGCGCTGTTTTGGAATGTGCGCTGTGAAGGAAGCTACAGGGCAAAACACAAAAAATATAAAAAATTAAAGCTGCTCCTCAGTGCAGGAGAAATGCCGACATTTTGTTTTTTATTTGCACCTTTCCTTGTCAGTTTTATTATCGGCCTGTATGTCTGCGGTTCTTTTTGTCGAAAATGCCGCCATTTGGCGTAATTTTCATTAAAATTACATGCTTTAAGCCAAGGGCAGCGGGAAACCGTGCTGTTACTGAAACTTTCATTACTGCACATTTCAGCGCAGTGATTTTTAAGGTTGGTCTGGATCGTTTTCTAATATCCGTCAGGCTGTGAAAATGAGCTTAGAAATTAGCCCACAGGATGTCAGAGCTGACCCATAGATTTCTGTGGATAAAACTGCAATGGTTATACCTGCATATCAACCTTACCCTACTCGAGAAAATATAACGAGCAGACATAGGATATTTATGGAACTACAGCCCCCAGATAGGGAGCTCTATGCCACGTACTGCAGGGCACGGCCATGCATCACACACAGCCCTATTTCGGAAATTCTTCTACTTTTCTGCGGGGACAGTGGTTCATTCATGAAATCTGAGGCAGGGCACATGACTGATGCAAACGCTGGCAGAAACTGCAGCTAGTTGGATCTGTCGTGCAGTGGGCCTACAGCTAACTCACCACAATCCCAAAACAGTAAACTCAATGCCTTTTCCAAACACCTCTGCCAACTTAAAAAGGATAAACCTACTGGACTGGTAATGCTTCAGAGCTATACATAGTGGCTCCCCCATAAGCTGCACTTATTGTAAATGTTATATTCAGTCATGCATTCGCTTAATGCGTTCATACGATCATTTCTATCATTCATTTCAAGGCACATTAAGCCTTGCTTTTGCAGTTCAAGGGCGATTGTCATCCAAGTGATAATTCACAGCGGTAGCAATTTAAGTTCACCCAGTTCAGTGTCATTCCAGTTTTACTTTTGAGTTTTTGTGACTAGAGACTGCAGTGCACCTGAAGTGCCATTGCAGAGGGAGAAATAGGACACTCTCTTTCCCTTCTGCCTCCTACCACTTTGTCAAAGTCATAGCGACTGGCAACCATAATGTCTGAGAGAAGCAGTAAGTTGGAATCTCAAAAAAGCCTCAAAATGATGAAGAGCCTGTAATATTGAAATCAACCTGAGGAGGACAACAACAACATTAGTTTGGCTATTTTTTCTCGGATCAATATTAGCCTGAAATAGCCCATTGATTTGTAATTTTCATTGAAGATTTTTATTATAATTTATGGAATTGTGTTTTATTTCATTGACTCAATAAACATTCTTCCTATCAATTAAATTTATGTTTTTGTGATATTCAGAGGGCTGCGGATCCATTGCAGTATACTGAATCTAGCAAAGATGCCAATTACCATTTATCTATACCAAACCCAGGTAAAGATGCATATTTCACTGTATATTTTATTTAATCTGGAAAACTCCACTGAAATTTGAATCTTTTTTTTTTTCAAAGTGGACCTCGCACACAATTACGATGACAAACTCACAATTACAAGACACAATCTTTATATAATTCTGGCTAAATAATCTAGCTGCTGTACATGCAATGCATAATTCAGAATAATGCCAACGTGTCCTTGCTTAGGAATGTAATAAATTAATAAAATAATTTCAATTGTGGGAAAAATATAAGCATGAGAAAATGAACAAATCTTTCATGTCCTTGTGATCAGAACAGTTTAATTCAGAATAGTTAAAATAATATAGCAAATATTTTTAAAATAAACCAAATAATCAAGGTAAATTAAAGGCTGAGACCACAGCAGTAACATTTAAGGATTCTGTATTGGTCAGTAAACAGGGTTTCGATGGCACATCTCCCGTTCCCTCCGGCTCTGGCTCAGAACGTCGGCCTTTTCATCTGAGAGTCAGGGTGAGAGATCAGGCAAATATCCCAGTCAAATTTCCCAACACGCCGGCTGACTGTAGAGGAGAGCCCTGTAAATAGAGCTGTTCCCATGCCAGTCAGGTATTCAGCTCTAAAGCTGCGTACAGGGACTTACCTGTCACTCAGATCTGTGTCTCATCTCTCTCTCTCACTGTTTCTCTCTCGATCTCCTCTTTCTCTGTCATTCTTTAACCCTGTAGCTGCTGAGTACATTTTGAATCACAGTACCTACTTGAAAGTATGGAATTATATTTGTGCCACAATCCTGAGCGAGCAACTGGAAATTTTGAGTGCACTATATGTAATATTGTAACATATTAGGAGTGGGCAGACTGAGAGATAGAGGGGGACACACTCTGAGCGAGCATGCTGCTGTCTGCCAGCGCATCGAGCATGAGTTTGTGAGAGGGCATAGAGTGAAACTTAGTGAAAGGAGTTAATATTGCACGTTCATATTGATCATAACAAACACGCAAAGACATTTTTTGAGCACAGAATAGAGTTTGGTTTGCTCAATCGGAAGGGTTATTTTGCTCACGTTTCATTTTTCCTCAAAACAAGATTTGTGTGCTTGCGCAATATATTTTTCTGCGCTCAAAATTTCCAATTGCTCACTCAGGATTGCGGCACAAATATAATTCCATACGAAAGATGTGTAGGACTTTACCTGACTGAGTCATCGCTAGCACTCGGTTGCGGTATGCTTTGCTGAAAAAAAAAAATCCAGTCGGTTAAGTTCAACACATCTTTTTATTACATATAATGACACCCGAGGTGCTCTGCCAAAGGCTTGAGCGGACAGTTAAAGGGTTAACTCAGGTCTTTTTTTTTTTTTTCTTGTTTAGTAAACAGGAATGATGAAATGTAATGGTAGTAGCATGGTATAATTGCATAATTGCTTAATTTCATTATATTAGAACAACTTCAGTGCTTGTAATAATAAGAATTCCCCCTGTCTCTCTCTGCTCATATCTTCCATTATTGTTTGATTGGATAGAGAAGTCACAGTGTTGGTGTATTGAGTGGCTGCTAGTGTCCCTGCTTGTGCTGCATAATTATCACATCACAGCCAATGAGGAGGGTTCCAGAGGAGAGGTCTGGAGGGAGAGAATCATTAAAGGCTGAACACTGCACTGTGTCTGTACACCCAGCTCAAGCGCGGCTGTCACTGCAGACGTGAGCACTTTTTGATTGTAACTCACACCGTGACTCCTACACTGGGGTTTACATCACACGAGAGGTGAGTTTCCTGCAGCGTTTAAGGCCAATTAACCTGCTTCTGGTGCCAGATATGGCATATGCACTGAATGCATATGAAGCAAGATTCATAAAACATCGCTACTGCTGAGAGAATGCACTCACAACCACACTACCATGGATATATATCATGATTTGTGCACACTGGGCTGTGCGTAGTTATCCCACTGCATCTCAGTTCAGGGAATATTGAACACACAAGTCTGGTCATAAGTTATCAGAATTTTTGCCATATGATAAACCAGCAATAACTGGAGCTATATTGGCCAGACCGTCTTCATACCTGACTCCCAGGTAAAGTGAGCGTGAAAAAAAAAGCAATTTGGAGCCACAATTCGAAGATCCTTCCTATAAACGGTCAGTGTAGATGCCTTTTGATGGAGTGTTTATGCTTTCTCAGAACTATCACAGCGGTCACAGATGATGCAAGATGAAGGCAGCATAACACCTCAGAAGGCAAAGGAGAGTGTATGGTCAGGTATCTCTCTTTTGGGTGGTAATCACTGTTTGCCCCGCTGGCCTGAGGTTATGTGATATTCATGATGCACACTGACAGGAGCTCCAGGTTTCTTTGAAAACTTGATTTTTATATTTTTCTCCCCTGGGGTCTCATTTATAAACGGTGCGTGGGCACATAGGCACAGAAATGATGTGTAGCCAATTTCTTCTTTCTTTTTTTTTGAAGAAAAACCAACTTGACATTAAAATACATGAGAAATTAAGAAGATTATGTACATATGAAAAATTCCAAATTAATCCTGATTAATTAAATCAAAAATTGCATGCTGTTTTGCTTGCCCACAGATTTTTAAATTAAGATTTTTTTTTACTGTGTGTTGCTTATATTGAGCATTCCCAATATTTAAGTTTGAAATCCACACACGATTATATACAAGACACCAGGTGATATATACCTCCATTATCTGGTTAATATGGTGGAGACAGAATTTTCAGTGGCTGTGAAAAATTAACACAAACTGCACTGGATTTTTCTATTTAGTGACCCTGTCCCTGAGTCTATAATTAGGGGCATCTGACACCTCATTAAATCCAGAATACTGTACACGAGTAGAGATCAAGGACTGAGTACTCCACTGAAGCATCCCTTAAAGCTAAACCCCTGTTAGCTTACCAGAAATGAGTGCATTACACTCTTGTGACAGATTGAATAGTACTTTAGCCTTTTCCACACTGCTCCAGTGGAACTTTCTGTACAGCAATTGATCACAGTAACAAAGCAGATCATTTATATACACTTCACAGGAGATACAATCATTTTCTGCAAGAGTACACTTGATGGGAATACTGTGTTTTATGCCTCATTGGGTTAACCATATCTTCCTTCCTAAAATAACTTCATGGATTTGTGACTCTTCCATGCATTCCTCCATTTGAGTGCTGATCCCATTTTAACTGATAAAGGCTCAGACATGCTTGTGCATGCTAATCAGCCCTGACAGACACTGTGCTTTGGCAATGGTTACCTCCAGCAGTTTCTTATAAATAGATATCAGAAGTTTCTATTAACAGATGCAATTCTTACATTTCATAATGCGTTTTTGTCATCTTTAAGCTGGGTTTTATATGATCCCTAAGCACAAAACATATATAACGTGTGTGGGCCCACCAAAACACATAAAATTGAACTGCTACGTAATGTAACGTCCTATTTTTGGCTGACTGTGCACTTTAGCTAGGTGATATGGTTATGCACCCGAGATAGACTTTCTATACACTACAACTGGTATTACTATAACTTAATAATGCATGAGAACAGCATAATGCCACTATTGAAAGCAATCGTGATTAAATAATCATTTTAATTGCTCGAATGAATACAAAAAAACCTACACTGAGATATTTTTAAGCATTTAATGACTTTTAATTGTAAGCAGTATGACAGGTACGGCATCTGACAGTGATCATAATAGGCTCTTACACACTCATATATTAATACTGTGTATCTAAATGATTAATCAGGGCATAAAGCCTTTTGCTGAAGAGATATTGAACTCTAATTGAGTTGGTTTTATGGGCAAAAGTAGTTGGTTTTATTAAAAAAAATCTGACTTTTTCTGCAACACCCTTGCTTTGTCTAAAAAGTTTCATCTTGATTCTGATATTTCAATGCCTTCACTTCCATGGACTGTGGTGGAGGAATCTATCAACCCTCCTCATCCACTGTTTTGGCTGCTGAAGGACAAGGTGCCTCAATTTGAGAAAAAGATGGCAGTAGCATTCTCTATACAGAGAGCATTTACATCCATTATCCAAACCAACAAGGCTATAAATCAATACCCACATGGATTACAATATTATGCAAATTCCTTACAATGCCTCAATCAGAGCTGAATACTGGTAATTAGGAATTGTACCTTCTTGGGTCTGGAGATAACGATGTGATGCTCTCCATGATTTTGGAATCATATTTAAAACATTATATGCTGATTGCAGGAGTTTCAGAGGTTTCGAAGAGCTGGAGGGCAGAAAGACCAATAAGAAGTTACTCTTGCCTCTGTTATATTTGAGCGCATCAAAACAGAATTTATTAATATCTCCCAAAACAATAACTGCATATTGGGATATGGTTTGTGACCTGAGCACCTCTACAAGGCTAGTGAATATTCTGCCCATGATCATAAGTGGATAACAGCTGCACTCATTTCATATAAACAAAAATACTGAATTATGTGCATTTTCCGGAGAGTACACGTCTATCAGATCACACCAAAGCAAACACCGTCAATCAAAAATGATGAATGAAAGATTGCACTGTGCAGCCTAGCTTTAATAAAAAGTGAGAGGCCAATCTTGGCCCACAGCTCATTTATATTATTATTAACCAACCATGAATTCCAAGGCACGGTTATGGGGAAAGCATATTGCTTTTCATGAATACAGATTTCTCTGAATTCCCTCCCTCCACAGCCTTTCTCTTGTATTCCAAACATACAGCCCCTGTGGCATAATATGGGAGTATTCTGGCCAGGTATAAGCACCATAGGGACTAAAGCAGTATATGGGAAGCAGACTTTGTCAGGGGTTCTTGTTTTTACTTACGCACTAGGACGCTTGTAAATTCAGTACTTATTGGCAATAGAAAATGGAAGATAGCCTCTCTGCTGAAGTAAAGGGAAATAGCCCAAGAAAATCCAGTCGCACACCTCAGGAAAACCTGATAGCAGAGGGCTTTGTTTACAAAGAAGGCACACAGACCACATAAACATTACTATAATGACTCCATTTTGTGGTGTACTATATGGCATACAGTGTCTCCTGTTAATGTATATTGTAATAAAACTTTAACTGATGTGTGTAAAGTTTCCAGTTTCAAACTCTGAAAAAAAAGAACTGGAAGGTTAAGTGGCAAAATAAGGCTAAATGAAACAAACCCAGTTTCATGAGAAATCACTCTGTCACCTGTAATTCCGCCATTTAAGACAACAGACATAATTACAGCTTTTTTACTCAACTTGCCATACGTTTGACACCATTTTAATTAATTTAAAGTTTACAGTTGAATTGATTTACCGGACAGTTTTCACACTTGTGAACAATGGGAAGTGTGACTTTCTCAGGCAAAAACTAGCTTGAAAAGGCATAGGCCTCCTATATTGCGCGAATGAACACCCCATTACACATTCACACAGTGTTACCAAAAGCTTCATTAATCTGATGATGATTAATGGCAGTAATTAAGGATGCTGAATAGATTTTCAAACTTCATAAACAGGGAAACTTCGTGCAAATCATTTTGCTGAGTAATCGATGGGAAGTGTCAGCACACAGACTAAAGCCACATCCAGCTTCCCATTGATCCTGGGCATTAATCAGAGGGCACCATATAATTCTATCTGAAGGAAAGTACCCAGCTAATAGATGACTGTGAATACAGGAAAGGGCAGAATGGTAAGCATCTCGAACTCCTACAGCCCTCAACCTAGAAGTTATTGCCTGCCTTAAGCCCTAAATTCTTTTAGCCCTAAACTGGAAAATCCTTTGCAATATGTGAGTTCTAAATCCAATACTTAGCTCTAACTCTGTATTCTGTGAAGTCTAAGCTCTAGCGTACTCTATGTGAGCCCTTAACCCCGCACTTAGTGAGCTCTATCCACTGCGAACACTACACCCTCTTGTCTCTACACTATGCAGCTCCTGCACCCTTGAGCACTGTAGCCTTCACTATGAACACTTTGTCTGTGAGCCGGGATTGTGCAGTATCAACACTGGCTCAGACTGTAGGGAAGGAAGCGGGAATATCCCTCGTCGCCCTAATCACAATCTCCATGGTCACTAGAGCCGCAAACACCAACATCCCTCCTCTCCTTCAGTTGTGCTCTCTTCCTTGCTATCTCTTCCATCTCTATCCTCTCTTACCTTCTCCATCATGGCTCTTGATTCGCTACCAACTTGCAGGTTATACAGTCACTGCCTCATTTTCAAAAATTTTTTCTATTTCTGTTTTATTTCTTCTTGAACTTCTCTCCATTAAGCGTTTTGTCCAACTGCTTAGTGATATAACATTGTAAAATTGTAATCCTCCATTGGAGGGAGATACAAGACCACCCTGAAGAGATTCCAGCACAAAAAAAATAAATAAATAAAATAAATAAGAGCAGTCAACAATCATATTTGGCAATTTCATCATTTCACCAGATTAAATCAGGGAAAAAAAAAAAATGTTTTTAAATGTTTGCTGAGTAGGATCTACCTTAAAAACAATGCATAGACTCGTACAAAACCAATCCTGCTCAATTATCACTCATGACCCACTAGAAATGTGTGGCAGTGTTTGTATCTACAGTGACCCTGCCGTCTGCCTGCATTTTCTTATTTCAGTCAGGAAAACTCATGCTTCAATAAAATAGAACAATTTATTCATGGGTATAAGCATAACATTGTATTTGGCGGCGGTTCTGCTCTGGAGGTATGTCCTACCTAGGCACAGCAAACATACAAACATAGTTAGTCATGAACAGAAATCAAAATCCCCCCGATGTGAGCAGAACCAAACAGGTGGAGGCTGGGGTGGAGGAGGCAAGCAAAAACCAAAGAGCGTGTTGCATAGCATGAAAAGTCATTTCAAACAGCAGCAGAAGTGAGTGAGCTTGACATCTTTTAAACAGACCGCTGTATTACCTCATGTGATGATGTCATCTTCAAATTGTTGTGTGCCTGCTGATGCTGACGTGGCTGGTGGCTTACCAGGCTGCTGTCAGCTAATGTTGCTCTACTCAAGTTTCCTGCCTGAACTAGTTAAACTTATTTTACTTTATGCTTGATGTTTCTGGACGTCAGCCTTTGAGCAGTGGGTGTGTAGCCCCCAGCCAATAACATTATGCAGGGTGAGAAGGTATGGTATTGCATTGGGTAGCGCTTGTCATGATGTTGAGCCAGGTATGAGGGGCCAGCTTTGAATTAGTGTTTTCAAACCGCAACCAAAAAATCCTACTTCGTATGCCTTTAATGCCATTGCAAACTTGGTTTCATGATTATCACTTTATTCTTTGCTATAGCTTCGGAGATGAACTATCTGTAATGTTACCACATCATTCAGGCATTGATCCTGGCTGTCAGGAGATTTCTGCATTTTTTGTTTTAAGTTGTCGGTTTGAATTGAGCGCAGTTGAATCAGAAACATTACATCACGTAATTCCTATGACCAATCAGAACAAGGAATTACATTTCCACTTCCACTCCCTCTATCCTGCCCATGGTGCTATCCCCTGAGCCCAGGTCAACTGTCAAAGTCAACTGGCAGTGTGTTAATTATCAGAACTTAGCCAGCCACCATCTCTCAAAGCATTCAAAATAACCTCAGATTTCTGATTCATAATCTCAATTGCAATTGTACTGCTCTCCTTTTTTTTTTTTTTACAATGTAATTTTATTTAGATATGTGTTTAATTTTTTTTTAATCATCTCAATTTAAGTAATTACAAGCCTAATAATATCAACTTTCTCTCAATGTGCTGTGCCTATTATCTTGCATCGTCTCTCTATCAATGCAGCTTTAAAAAAGAGGTCAGCACAATTGTTAACTCTGCCTCTCTCCACTTCCATTCCGCTGTCCTTTAGATTTGGAAGTTGCAATGTTAACGGCATTCCAGGTCCTCTCCCCTCATTGCAAATAAGTTCTGACTTTAAACTGTCTTTTAATAAGCTGTCTATTAAATATACCGTTATCTGTAAGTGCAGGGATAATCGAAGTACCAACTTGCCGATCATTGTTAACAGTGTTACCATCAGTTACCAGACCAAGAAAAAAAAAATTGCAATCCTAATTTAGTCGCATATTAGTGAATATGAGTTAACATATAACATAGGGCCCGTGTGCACGCATGTGTTGCTCACATAGACGGCGTCAAACGGTACTTGCGCTCACCCTCAATCGTCTCGAACCCCTCATCTCATGATCAGTTTTGGTTGCTGTCCGGAATCTGTCATGTACAAGCTGTAACCAGATGTGGCGCTCTTGAGCTGCCATCGTCACTCTTGGCAGCCCTAAGCGGGGTCGGTCACTGACAGTGCCTGTGTTCCATTCTCGGATAGACAGCCGACTGATTGTTGAACGGTGACAGTGCAAATGACACATCACCTCTCGGCGGCTGAGATCTGCCCGTAAAATGCCAAAGGCTCTTTTTCGCTCTCCTGTGTCACAAGCCGTTCCATTTTCTTGATGCAGTAGCATTTTTCGTTTTTTTTGTTGGCTTTATATAGGCTATTGACCACAGCAAAAAGAACAAGTCAAGTGTCACTGTACACATCACAAACAGCTCAATGTTTGTTATTACTGAAGTGCTTGGCGCGTGCACGTGGTGCGTGTCAGGATTACAATACCACGCGCTTTTCTTTATTTCCTCTCGTGCCTCACTGGAAAAGCAATAAAAATCAATCGATTCTTCAATTGCCGCAAATACAGTACATACCTCACCGGTGCATTTTTAATGGCGCTTAGTATATATAAGATATTCTATGACAGCGGAAAATTTTCAAAATTTATGTCATGTTGGCACTAGCTTTAAGGGAAGGAAATAAACTTTTTTTATTACATTTTAGCAAAAATTAAAAAAATAAAGTACTGGACACCACTCACATTTTTCTTATGTGCAAGACAAAATATTTTGGATATTACTGTCACTGTGGAAATGTATCAGTTTATGATTGCCAAACAAATAAGTACACGGCCATTGGAAAACTGGATAAAATTTCACTGCTGCCTATAAATCATGAAGATGTTTTAAGGGACTGCAGTCTTTGCTCGACTAATGGGTGTCTGATTATGATAAAGTGTCATGTAAATTTATGACAGATATTTTGTAGTCAGAGCCAAAATGAACATAGCTTTATGGTTCCACTAAGCTACAATGTAAAAGAACATGTGTTCCTTTGATAGAATATATATGTGTGTGCTTCCTCCAACAGCAGTGCTTGAACAGATGCTCCTGATGCAAATACTGGCTCATGATTCAAAAGACACGTGCCACACTTTCAATGAGGACATGAATGGAGTGTCTCAATTTGTCAATGGGATGTGACACATTAGGATGTGATCAGGTACTGTGCAGATTTGTGCACTCATGGGATATCTATTTATTGGTTTTCAGTGTTTTGGATATGTTTTAACATACAAAACACATCAAAACCATAAAATAAAAATTGCAGGAGAGCTCATAACTGTGTTATATCCAATCACAGCCTTAATTATGGATGGGCACTATGTTAGCAAGGACAGTATCAGCCAACTTTAGTTTTTTTTTTTTTTTTTTGGCCAGAGGAAGACAATATGGAAATCATTAATTATTTCTCCATTTAAACATCCAGTAATTTATCCTTGCTCTGTTCCATGAATTAATTAAACATTAGGCTATGACAAATTTATTAATCAGGGCTCTCAGTCGTTAAGAGGCACTGTTAGCATTAATTTCAATATAATTAAACTGCAATTAAATGCTAACAATGCATATTGGCCAAGCTCAAACATAAGTACTGTTATGGACTCATATATGCACTGCAAAGCAAATTTAAATTCCTGAGGGTGACATTCCGCAGAAGCAATGTTGCCTGGAATCAAAAATCTATATAATCGTCTGAATAATTAATTTGATTTGCAAAGTATTTCATTCGGTTAAGTAAAAATGTACCATCTCATCTGTTTTTGGTAATCTGTTCTAAAACAGGACACACTTTGCAGTTGTCATGCCTTGCAGCTGTAGACCTCTTGCTTAATCTTCTCAAGGCAGTGTTGTAAAAATATCGTCGACCTGAGGGCCTGGACTTGGACACCATTGATGGAGAGAGTAATGGGATTGCACTTTTAGCTCAGATAAATTAAATATCAGCAGTCAACCTGAAACATAAGAACAGTGAGGTCTCCTTGTCTGAGTCCAACCAGAATGAACCTCTGAGTGAGGAACCAACCTAAAGTGCATTCCTAAAAAACACAAAATGTCTATTTACAAACAATATATTCAGTTAAAGGGCCGGTCCATTATTTTTTTTTTTTTTTTTTTTTTGAGCTTTGTATATCTTTATGGAACTCCCCAGTTGTGTTCCTTCTGTAATCAAACCCAAACATCCCATTTCTGGTCAAAGTATACAGGCCCTAATTTAACAATCTAAGCCGACTGTCTGAAGTGCATGGCACAAGTGAATTAAGAGAGTATCCAAATCTATTTTTGCTGTTTTAATGGCAGGTTATTTGGGCGCGAAGTAAAGCACATGGTTCAAAAGGGTGGCACTTAATCTCTTAATTACTCTTAGGCGTGTTGGCCGTAACATGAAATAAGCCAATCAGAGTGTCATCTCCCTTTCCCTTTAAAAGCCAGTTGTGCTTACACCTTTGGCTAACTGCTATTATACGGGCGAATTTGCTAAGTAGGAAAAAACGGTTCTCTGCAGGGAAACTTGTCTGCTCCTGGCTGAAGTGAAAGTGCATAAGGGAACTGCTGCAAAAAGTATATCTGATCATTGCAATCTCAAAAAATGTTATTAAAATATTTTTTACACAGTATTGAAAATTGTTTCACTCATATTCAAATGGAAAAAAAAATCATCATACACAGTGCATCCCGGGGTCACATTTGCACATGTGCACAAAACAAGCACACAATTTGAAAAAAAAAAGTTTTCATCCAGGGTTGTGGGTAAAAAATAAATAAATAAATAAATATATATATATATATAATGTGCGGGCAAGACATGATGGAGAGAAAATAAAAACAGCTAGGGAGAAAGAAACAAAAATAATATAATTTTGATTATGCGACCACAACCCCCTGAATAACATCCAGCAGGATTGAAATTAACTTGCTTCTGCTTTATTGACAGTGAGGCTGGGGAAAGAAATGGATCAACCTGGATGACAATAGGACAAAAATAACTGTTGGTGAATTTAAGATAGTTGAAATTTCATTCTTGAAGGCCAAGTCGGATGTATGGAAGAAATTTTAATTCATTACATACTGGACTGCAATTTCATCCATTGCTTGAATGCTTGTTAAAAGTTCTGCCTTTTAAGGTTGCTTCGTCTGTCGGCCAGACTGTTCATTATAATAAGCACATTTCAAACAAAATGTGAAGTTGCGTATTAGATAACAAGAGTGGGACAGACTTGTTGCTGGTATTGTATTCATGATTCAGGTCAGATTCAGAATTATTTTTAAGATCATTGCAAGTAGCAAGTCAATCAGAGCCAGCCTTTGAACTGACTTATCCAAACGTCTGAAGCACTCCAAGCTTTTTCTGTACTGAGAAACTAAAGAAATGCCAGTTAGTGGCTGACAAGAAACTTAGTCTGTGAGTAATTATTATAATAAAACCTTATTTATTATTAGCACATGCACAATTTCACTTATTTCTTCAAAGATTTCTTGTTTTGCAGTCACTTCAACTGGGTGACCATGCAAGTACATTAACTAACTTACTAACTTATGTTTCATTTGTTGCTTGGTATGTTACAGTACATATTTTTGACTGAACAAAAATTCACTCAGATTTAGGCATGATATGCTATGTCTTTAATGGTCCCCTAACAGCTACCACCTTGAGGACTGCAGGAATGACGGAATGACAGAAGAATAAAAAAGTGATTGCTTTATCCTGAATAATTTACAAATACCTAAATGTGTAGTCTTGCACTTTGAATTGCCAATCACCTGGATGTTCATGTACTACCTTCTCGTACAATTGAAATACTGTACATCAGAGCATTCAATGATGGAGCTCACATTTGCAAGGGTATGCAATCGATTGCACTCACCATCATGACATCTACTGTATTTTTTAACACCTTGAATTACACAATAATAAACTTTCCCATTGTAATCTTTTTCATTTTTGATCGTTTGCATGTCTGTATACTGCTGTTCGTCTGTGTGTGTGTAATGAGCAGAGTGCGTGTGGATTGTGCACTCGCCCACAGAGGCCTATAATACAATCCTAATAATACACCCTTAAAATAGCGGTTAAAAAACAAACTTTAGATCAGGTTTTTGTTGATCAATTGCGCAATCGCTTTTTGCCGCCTCGAGATAGCAACACACCAACAATGCGCCTTACCACACCTCATTTTAAGACCAACACGCCCATGGACGCTTATTTTCGTCCAAGTACACTTGCTATTTACACAACCTATGTACTGGACGGGACAACAACAAACGCTCCAGTCTAAAAACTAACAAAGACACTTGTGTCATTCTTGGCCCCACTTTGCTCAGAGTGTAAGACAGAGCCCCATTTGCTTTAGCGTCAAAATGCTATTTTCCCGAACCCTTCAAAAAATGTTTTCACACGTGACCTGACATAGCATTCTGCCTGATAGTGTTGCTACTTTTCATGCTTATAATGTTAGCAAACTGCTTGTTTGAAGGGAAAAGCAGGCTCCAGCGCTTTAGCCTACATCACTACTTTTAGCCAATTGCTAAGTGGGGGTTTCCTTTTCAAAAATCTGGAGGAGAACGCAGATATAACCAAGACAATTTAACGTAGCAGAGCATATAATAAAAAAAAACCCATCTGTAAAGCTGTATGACACTAGTTCTCTCAGCTAGTAGATGTAATTCTTCTGTTTCCAGGATGACCAGCTTGTGGCCATCAGCTGTGAGCCTGAATGTGACTGGCAAAGCAGCCAGTTTGGATTTCAGCTAAGGCCAGAGATTGAATGTGGATGATGAAGGGGTAAATTTGGATGTGAGTGATGAAGTTATCCTTGATTATAAGCAAAGGATGTGCAATTAGGGATGAGGGGGAAGAAGTCATCTAGATGTGAGTATGGAAGTTGTAAGCCAGGATGCTACAGATGGAGCTGTCATCAAAGATTATTGTGATGAAAAGAGTCAGTAATGAAGATGTAAGTCTGGGTTCCGTTGATGAAGTCTTGGGTCTTGGATATGAGCGATGGAGAAAATGGTAAAGAACAGAAGTAATGGAGAAAAAGCCTCTCTCATGCATTCAAGGCAGACACTCACTCCTCAGGGAGTCACAGTCATTTTCTGCTGCCAACACAGAGGTAGGTGTTTGTTTTTGTTGTTCAGTCTGGTTTCCCCCCAGAGCTCCAGGTACAGGTTTAAAAATTTCATTCTCAAACAGGACCGACATCTGAACATTCTTTGGAGACTCCATATATCTGTCAGAATACAAACATAAATATTGCATTTTTGAGAGGATTTCTTGTTTGTTTTTTTTTTTTTTCCTTTGAGTCCAAAGAAGATGGATCTTGGTTTGAGATATCCATGTTAAAATTAAATTTCAATGTACTTTAAGTGCTTTATCTCCTACCTACATCTTGCAGTCGTGTGAACTACAGCTCCCAATCCATTTGCTTTTTAACATGAGTCACAAATGAAACTGTTTCTCATCTTCGCAAACACATTTCAGTAAGTTAAAGGGGGTGCTTTAATTACCCACAGAACAGTGTTTGTTAAGGAAACCGCATTAGTTAATGTATTTTTATGTACAAAGTAAAGACACTGAGTCATGCAATTAAATGTGCGGAAGGGTCTATTTTATGAGACAAACCTAAACACTGACTTCTCACTTCTTTTTTTGTACTGATGCCAGATAAAAGAATTCCGACACAAAGGACAGAATAAATGAATACAAATAAGAACAACTCTGGCATCCCTTGAGTTCAGATGGTTAGTCATGTTGAGTTAGAATCAGTGTATTTGACAAATTATTTATGCAGTGCCTTCCTGGACATTGTACATTATTTGAAGAATTTTTTAAGGCAGCAATGGAAGGTATTGCAAATGAACTTTCAAAGCTGACTACCTAACCATATTGCACCGACACAATGTGCCAGGGAATCAGTGAAACCAACAGAATCAGTAAAACATTGCCAAGAAAGTTTAGGATTTCAAAACTTCAAAATGCAAGAGATGTAAATTTGTGATTCCATATGCTGTAATGATGAACTTCAATGATAAAAATAGGAATGAGATAACAGAGATGGACTAAACATGCAGGCACCAACAGGTCTATGGCTTGCAGTGTGTGTTTGTGCATGCGTGCGTGAGTGTGTGCATGGTATTTGTGTGCTTCTGAGGGTGTGCTTGTGTGTGCGTATATTTGTGCGTGAGTGTTTCTTCGCGAGTATCTTCATACACATATGTTCCAACAAGATCCATGACAGCCTCCAAGGGCGGTCTTGTGTCGCACACCGTTTAAACTGTTTTACTGATTAAATGGGGTCATCCTCAAAGCTCACAGTGTTCTTTCTCCACAGTATATCATTTTATTTGTCATAAGTCATGTACCATTTTCCGAGCACCTGGGGATTTGTGCGTAAGGCGTGAGGCTTAATTAATATGCGCTCAGTCGCCCACAGTACACAGCCAGGCAACTCAATAAGACGCAGTTAGCGACCAATCCTGGTTTGAGATGTGCATTATAAAATTAATTTCCATGCAAGTTAAGTCTTTCCCCAATGCATTATTCTTAACTGAATAGTGATATTACAGAATTGTGCTTTTTAGTGCAAAATAAAGGATTTATAAAAAGAAATGAAAAAAATTTTGAACAGAGTTGAAAGAATAGTTTACATACCAATGTTGAAAAACCTAATTGGAGAAGTTTTAAAATCAAAGATTTAAATACATTTCTTAAAGTTGTAAGATGAATAGACTGAAAGGACTAAAATACTAAAATGACAAAAGTAGAAACAAAAAAAAGTCTTCAAATCTTCTACACAAAAACATCAGGATTCCAACAAATAACACATGAACAAATCTGAATTGAAATGGATTATAATTAATACAAATCCTAAGCACCTGCTGTATTAGATAAAAATGGTGAAGCGTGAACTCCCTTGTTGTTCTGGAGTCCAAACAGTCTTACTGTCTAAAAGTTCTGAAGGTTTTCACTGCTGCTGTTGGAAGTTGCATCCCAGCCACTCAACATTTTTGAGTCATTAGCTCATTGCTGTAGTACACATATCTAACATGAACCTCGAGAAGCATTTGCAGGGATTATAATGTGAAAACCTACTGACATTAATATCAGTTTATGAAAGAATTCTGTTCTTCTGAAATACAATCAAAAAAGATTTTTTTTTGTAAAATTGTTTGTTATAGTGCCAAGACAGTGCTAATAGTGACAAAAGATTTCTCCACCATCTTTGTTTACAGTGGAACCTAATGTGAAATAGAACTCCTTCCATACTTTCAAGAAATTGAACAGCAGGGTAAAAATTGATAAAGAAGCACTTTGTCATTGAGGTGTCTCAAAGTAGGAATGAAGTGCACCAAATAAACAGCGAGACGCCAGAGATACATAAATGTGAGGCACCTACCCCTCTAAAGCAGCGCTGAAAATGTCTGAAATCATTAAAAGTATTAACAAAAAGGAAACCACAGTGTAGGAGGGGCGATTGGTCCCTATTTAGTCAAAGCAAGCAGAGCACCCAGTTGTAATGAGTAGGATTATGACATCACTGGACAATAACATACAGTATTAATTAGTGACAAAAACTCATAAAATTTCACCATTGATGTGAATGGGAGAAGTACGAATACAGTTAAAATGAATGGAAAAATTTAAAATTTTATTTCAAAAAAAGTAAAAAGTGTAGAAATCGTGAAAATACACAGAAATCTTTGGGCGAAAATTATCTTTGCATCATGAATGCACTGGTGAGTCCCGGGATACCAAAAGGCAGGGAAAACCACAAATAACCACAATAAAAGCAGGAATAGGAATAAAAACATCGAAAAAGCTGTACAGACCTGGGACAACATCTTTAGGACAGATCAGGCTAAGATCAACATGTACTAGAATGATGAGAGGAGAAATAACTACTTATGACCCAAAGCACACCCCCTCATATACCACCAGCATGTCATGCTGCCTGTAGAACTGGTTCCTTTGTATTTAATGATGATACGACTACTGACAAAAGCTGCTACATTAATTATATTTGGCTTTATTATCTACCCAGAATCAGCCAAATGTTTTAAACTCTTTGGATTGCATGTGACAGTGCAAATGGGCAATGACCCATAGCATAACATGAAAACAACTCATGACATTTGCACAGCTTAGAAGTGGAATATTATATGATGGTGTAATGTTGTTCTGCAATTACTTGCCACAAGATGCGGTAGTGCAGATGCCAGTGATTAGGCAGCACGAGATTGATCTGTATTGCTCAATAAACACAGTGAAGTCATGCTTTGAGACGTTGCTTCTGTGCACTATCTTTGTGCACAAAAACCTGATTGCAAATAAAGTTGTGAAAGTTTGTAAAATATAAAAGAAAAATGCAAATTAGTGATTGCAAATCTGTTATGGCCTGTATTCAAAAACAGGACATCCACATGATATTTATTATTTAACTCATCAAAATGTTCTCTGTGTGCTGCCTACAACATTCAAAAAAAAAATTGGGACAGGGGCATGTTTACCACTGTGTTACATCACCTGCAAGATGCCACAACCTGTGATTTGGTCACAAGGAACCTGACAGAAAACATCAGTTCTGAGAACTCTGACAGGCTTCCATCCTCTGCATCAAATTTTCTTACTGGCATGAATGACACACAGACTTCTGAAGCTGCCGACCAAAGCTACTCTCAAAGCTCTGTTCCAAACAGTGTGCAAGGGAGACGCACTCTAAAGAGAGTGTGCGGCCCATCTCAAAAAAAATGGACCTGTAATTGATATCCTGTCTTTCTTTTCTGTAAGTCAATTCAGTGGCAGCTAATATGTGATAGAATGGATTGAAAAATGATGGCGTATTTTCCAGTCTCATGCGCATCCCACTATAAAACTGTCAGGATGGGGAATGGACCCAAGCGCAAACTGGAATATACAGCGGCAATGCAGACTGAAGAAGAATCACAGGGTCAAACTGTCTGGTTCAGTTCCAATCAGGCAATTAGCAGCACAAGAAGGATAATCCAAATTGCATGCAGTAGGCAGTCCAAAGGTCAAATTCCACATGACAAGTATGCCAGTTCAAGGATGAGACAGAATCATAAATTGAGAAAACCAGCCAAAGTCAAAACCAGCAGATAACAAAACACAAGGGGATGAGCAGACTCATAAATCATGGACAAAAATGAATCATTACCAGAAAGGAAAACAGTAGTAAATACAAAGGCTCTTGAGTGGCCAGAAAAGGCAAGAGACTCACATAGAAGTAGAAAAAAACCAGGGCTACATAAGGGAAAGAATAACAATAAGTGAACACAGATCACGTGTGAGGGAACTGGGAAGGGTGACCGAGGTGTGGCTACAAACAAGACAATGAACTAATTTAATAACAGAGTGAGGAGAGCTGAAAGGAAACAAAGACACATGGAAGCTGACTGCTAAAATGAAATGAAGAAAACAATGGAGAAAAATGTTCGAAACAGAAATAGAAATAAACTGCTGATGGAACACTGACACAAATAAGGAGACACAAGTCAGGTGAGGAAAAAGGCAGGGCGCTAAATAAGGAGACACAGGGGAACAGAGCACAAGATGGCGTGGCTACAAATGTGGAAATAGGGAATAATCAAGAAAACAGCAGGAAAGGCAAGAAAGAGGGGACATGGAAGCACTAAGGAAACTATAGATGAAACAACTGGTGCCAGGCACAACAAACCCCGCCCCTCGCACATACTTTCACCTACTTGTACGAAATTCAATAGGGATCTATTCTGGGTCAGTGGCAATCCCTAAACCCAATTTGGGGTGAATGTGCCCGTTTGTTTGTAAGACTCTAGTGACAAACAAACAAACAAACAAACACAGAAACAAACACAGCAACAAACCGAACCAAAAACAATACCCCTTGCCCTCACCCTTCGGGTGGGGCAGGTAATAAATAGAACAATGAAACATGCTCAAATAAAGACATGACATAAATAAAAGATAATTAAATACAATTAACAGAACCACAAACACTGATGAAAATGAGGAAACTCATTTGGTCTGCCATCCATTTGCCTGAATATTTCTCCTAAGTGGGTTGGTTAATCAATCTAAAACTATGGGCATTGAGCATTAGCATAGGCAGGAACTGACAAAGCTGTTTTATTTTTTTCATATTTCCAAATGTAAGCTGTTTGCGAGTACATTTAATGAGTTTACTAGCATTTTTGGCAAGTCTGCATTGAGTTGTGATGTGCACATCCCCAGAAATATGCTTTTATTTTTGGTGTGCACATCTCCAGGAGAGGACTAATGATTATGATTTCGGTGTGATTCCCATCAGTGCAGGAAGGGAGGAAATTTAAATTGTTGAGCAACTTCTTCACGGCTTTACTTCTTTGTTGCGTGACATAATGCCAATGATTATGTTGTACATTGATGTAAATTCGATTGACCTGCATTAATGAGCAGACACTGTAAAGCTGGGCTTTAAAACTTACGTTTTAAAAAAATACAAAATTTGGTGAGTCAATCACCTGAACCAATACCAACTGAGCATGCATATCACTTATTGAAGGAAAAACTGAAGGTAAAATGGACAATTAGGAACAGAGGACATCTGGCAGAGCATCACCAGGCAAGAAACTCAGCATCTCTGAGTTCCATACCTCCATTGAAATTTTATTAATTCAAAGAATGATGGTGCTTTTGACAGAGCCAAAGTGTTGAGATGCCTGGCTGGATTCATGAGTTTTAGGGCAGATGCCTGGGAAGCGGTCTTGTACCAAACTTCGAAAATCTTACATCATGCATGAGCTTTACACAGTCTTTCAGACCAAGAAACTGTTTTTGTCCTATAGGATCAAGGCATTGGATTACACTGACCAATGATACGAAACTAAACAAGGGAGGGCTCATCTGGCCCTCTCATATCCACGAGGAGGAAAGAAGAGCAGGACATTTATGGGCTTCTGTCCAGTCAGGGACAACATCATGACCCTTTCAATTTGCTTTAGAAATCTCAGCAACTGAATACAGCATTCAGTGAGTACATGGGAGTTTACATGAGTTAATCGTTCCTTCTCTGAAACACAATCCATCACAACAAAGGATTTGCAACCAAATATAAAAAAAATGACTATTCCGTTTTTGATTATGTTGGTTTATCAAATTACATAAGAGCCCCTTAAATTGAGGAGGTTCTGAATAAAAATGGTTGTAAATGCAGTAAGGTTCATTCAAACGTTTTGATAAAGGCTTTATATTTAAGCTGAAAGTACTCACTTCAATCACATCTTAATTTAAATCCGATGTGCTGGTGGTGGCGTACAAGGCCAAAAACGAATTTGCGGCATTTTATTGTTCAAATATTTAAATTTGGCTGCAATTATAATACAGTAGATTTTCTCTGATGTTTGTTTCTGACATGCACAAAAAAAAGAGGCCACCTTAAGCTTTGATCTCAGGACACACTCGTTGAGCGATTGTTTCAACAATCATATACACTGTTACAACATTTACTTCTGACTAGATCTGCATACGTTTTTGGCCAAGATATTGTGCTGATGATGGGTGAGTCAAACCACTCCGTTAAGCCCTCTCCAGCACATCCCAAAGACTTTCAATTAATTAAGGTACTGACACTGAGGTGGCCAATTCATGTGTGAAAATGATTCCTCATGCTCAATGAACCACTTTTTCACCATTTGAGCCTGATGAATCTTGGCATTGTCAACCTGGAATATGCCTGAGCCACCAATTACTGGTCATTCAGTATATTCAGGTAGTCTGCTGTATTCATTTTTTTGCTGCAGAACAGTGCTGAGCCTAGACCTGACCAATCGAAGCAACCCCAGATCATAATACTGCCTCCATAATACTGCCTGCTTGTACAGTGGGCACTATGCATGACAGGTGCATCGCTTTATGGGCTTCCTTTCTTACCCTGATGTGCCCATCACTCTGGAATAGGGTAAATCATGACTCATCAGATCACATGACCTTTTCCTTTTGCTCCTTGGTCCAATCTTTATGCTCCCTTGCAAATTGAAGTCATTTTTTCCCCAGTAAGCCCCAGTAAGTGGCTTTCTTGTGGCCATGCAGCTCTTTACTCCCAATCCTGCTAGTTCTTGCTGCATCAGGCAAGTGTAAATGCTCTTATCTTCATAATTAAACATATACATGAATTCTACTTTTGATTTTTTTTTAACAATGAGACTTCACCAAGCCCTTTAGCGATTCCCAATTAGGATCAGTCGTAACTTTTCTCCAGCCCATTTCTTCTGGTAAGTTGGCAGTTCACCACTATCCTCCCAGGTTTTAATAAATCGTTGGGACAGTTCCTGACCGAGTTCCAGTGATGTCAGCAATCTCCTTAGCTGTTTTCTTTGCTTGATGCAGGCCAATAATTTGCCCCTCTTGAAACTCAGCAACATGTTTTCATCTACCATGAGATATGTCTTCTGACATGGTTTTTTAAAGAGCAACAAAAAAGCGATTTAAACTTTAGATTTCTTGTGTTTTAGTGGTAGATTGTGGATTAAATAATTTTTAAAATCAAATTGAGATATTTAGGTGAGAAATATGTTTTAGATACACTTTGTTTCTGCGCCTGCATTGTCAGAAATCTGAAAAGCGTGATCGTATATGTGAACACTTGATGTCACTTTGAGACTAGGTTGCCCTGTGTGCGCTAGCTTTACAGTGTGCAAAAAAGCCTTCGTCTGGCGACGGTCTGCATACAGTCACAGAACTGTGGCTTAAATCGAGCCGTTACCAGACTTTTAAGAATTGCGTCTTTGTCTTGCCTTCACAAAAAAATCAATGGCAACAAAAGCTCAAAAATACAGTGATTTTCATGCTAAATAAAGTTTCTGTTGCTGCTGTACTCTGGTAGTCAGAAGTTTGAATTGCGGGATGGCGCTATCCATTTACACAAGCACAAAGACACTCAGAGGTAGACAGAACACGATTATAACAAATGTTAGCCTGTGAAAAATGAAAAAAAAAATTAAAGCTGTTCAGGGCATATACTATAGTATAGAGCCTAATGGTTCAGAATAGCATAAGTCTCTAAATGATGACAAACCATTGAGGGGGAGAAATGACAATCACAGTAATCAAACTTGAATTAGCGAGCTAGCTAGCCAACTCGCCCCAATTTCACAAACAAAACAAATGCATTTTTTTTCAGTGTTATTACATGCACATGCAAATTAACTCGTTCACGAAAATATGCAGTCTAGAGTATGGGGCCTCATCAAGAGCCCCCACCCTTACCCTCTTTGCTCTCTCCTGAAATAAGATGTCTGAACGGATTTAATTATAACATGCACTTGGTTCTGTAGCCTCCATCGTCAATGCTCCAGTTTTATAGCCAGCTGGCCATATCTGATAAATCCTCTACAGCATAGGTAGACTCATGAAATGCAACATGAGTTTCCTGGCTTTTTGGAGTTGTCAACGTTTCTGCAGGTCACCGGTAATGTCACTTGTTTCGGTCATCAGCACAGTAAACGTCTTCATAGTGAGCAAGATCTCACACTGATATGGTTATCAAGATTTTTGACGGTGTTCCTTGTAAGCCTCCAACTACGCAAGATTGAAGCATTTTATATTTGTCAGATGAAATGTATTAAAAACAAAACCAAAGGCGAAGCTTTAACTCTGAGATTTCGCATGGAACATACGCACTTGTCTGTCCAAGTAGAATCAAGAGCTGCAATGAGTCTCAGAATAACATCATATGTATGAGTAATACGTTTAGTTTTTCAGAAATCGGGGAAATTGTATTACAGCTGGGCTGGTTTTTTATCTTTTTTTTTTGCAGAAATAGGATGATTGAGCTCGGAAACTAACACATTCCTGGAAAGAGTAATATAAAGTACCTAAACCTGCCAAAACTGCAAAAAAGTCAGGTATATTTTAGTTCCCCTTTAAGAAATGAGAAGTTACGCACTGAATCAGTCAGGCTTAATAGAATTACTGCCAACAGAAACATATTCATCACTGCGATAATTTCTCAAGGCTCTTGAGTATTTGCTTATTTAAATCCAAACAGAGACTTTTTTATCCAATGGGCACTGTATTTTTATATCGCAATTATTGTTATGGCAATTCTGTGCTATGTACTGCTAGTCACTAGTCACTCTATCATTAATTATGTTCGTATGAAATACACCACTGCAAATTTCACTCTGTTGCTCACAAATCACCTCACTCTACAGCCCCTTAGCAGTGATTTTCACTATGCGGATGAACAAGACAGCAGATGTACAGAATGTTTTTAAAATGGGGATCTTTTTGGAAAAAAAAAACAGTTTGATTCATAAAATTTTAATCGGTAACACTTTATAATACTGTATGCAAATTTGCAAGTAGGCACTACAGCATTAATGAGAAGGTACTAAGGAACTAATGAGGGGATACAGTATTGTAAAGTTTTACCTTTCAATCTATCACTGGTACAGTAAGTAAAATGTGTGATGATTAGGACATTTGTCCAATTATTGCGGTGCTCTGAGACGTCTTACTTTAACTCATAACATCTTTAAAATGTGCGCTGTTTAATTTATGCCACTGTTAAATGTGATGAAGAACAAATGGTCATGAGTTCTCTTTCATTTGTTTCTTTTCTTTCAAAGATTCACTGCTTTGAAAAAGCAGGCTTAAGAGTATTCTGAAATACACAAGAAGTCTGTCTTCATGTCTTTATCCCATCCCTGTTTCCCTTTCAGCTGTACAATGCCGAACAAGAGATGGGGCCTTTTGTGTTAGAAATGCAAGATCTTGAGAGAAATAATTTTGCAACCCCAGTCATCTTCCCCATGAAATGAAAGGAGCCTCTCTCTGCTTTGGTGAAAGCTATTTTCTGTGTGATTTCATTATAGCTAGTTCACTGAACAATAAAGATGCCAGGGGAACAGATTACTTTTGAAATGACTCTCCCTAACTCAAGCATATGCATATGCAGAGATTGCAGGATAACTGTCACACAAAGACAGAAAATTACTGCGTTGTTTTTTGCGATAACCAGAGAACACGCATTTTTCAAATTATTCACCCACTGCATTTCCCTTCTTCCTCTATTTGTAAAATTGCCCTAAGTCTCCAGATGAGAGGAATTTAGGTTGGCCTTTATGACTAACTAGGGTATACTGAAAAATAAACCCACCATGTTATTTGGTTGTATGAAGTGAGTTTATTTTTTGAGAGGCAAGCTTGTTTGCTTAATGATTGGGTTATATCACTGAAATGGCTTGAAATTTCATTTCTATGCTTTGCAGTTGAAAAGACATGTTTTGTCTTCACATAAATTGTGTTCCCAGCAGAATTGACATTATTGGCTGTTAGGATATGTCTGTGTATTCAGGATATTAAAGTCTGTTTTATTCTCCTATATGCAGCTGGTTGCAAGAATTTATGGAAATAGAGGTACAGTCAGCCAAGTCGTGTAAAATGGTTGATTAAAGCATGCACAAATTGATACAATAATAGTTTGGCACCTTTGTTATGACTCTGCCTACAGCCTACAGAGGTTAATGAGAGGAGAGCAGAAAGTGTAAACATTCACAGGTCACTGGTGGTTAACTAACCACAGGCAAGAGGGATGGAGCAGCAGGCGATACTAACTAGGAGCAACATAGAGTAATGCAGTCCAGCAGCAGGCAATGGGATTTTTGCACCAAAGGAGCGCAACTTGTACAGCCCACCTTTCTAGGAGTATTTATGAGAATGAGAGAATGTCTTGTGTTGTCTGCTTAAATTCGTCCTGTGAGCCATGGCCCATTTCTTTTATTTTGGTTTTAATATATCATGAAATACATGATTTTCAGGCACATTATTGTCTTTTAAAAGAGCAATCTTGGGTCTTAAGCACTAGATGTTCCACCATGTTGCATTTTTAAAAAGTCCTCTTCATGTTATCAGTAAAACTGGCTGAATTGCAGGTTTGACATTTTCTAAAATGATGCAACTTATAATAAATTTTACAACTGCATTGTTAAACTCAGTTAGATATTTTCCAGCTATTAATTAGTACCACTTGTCTTACTATTTTAAAGGAGCAAATTAGCACTTTGGCAATCTTTATCTTTTGGCTTTTTGCAAACTTGAGACTTCTTCAGGGTAAAGATTTATGATTTACCAACATGTAAGGCAAAGGTGTTTATTTCTTTAGTAAAATACTTTAAGTCGGCTTGGATTATTTGTATTAACTCAGCTGCCCGTATAGTTTAGGTCTGACTTTTACCAGCATTAGGATGCGACTGTGGGCATTCTGATTGCAGCATATGTCTTTGTGTGCATGCAGTGGTCAACATGAAAGCACCCTGATCGGGAGATGCTAAATATGCTCTAAGGTAACAATAGATGTACTGAATTCCAGATTTTCACACAGTCTTTTGAACATTTGTATATTGGGGCAAGACCCCTGTGTCACATGCGTGAGAACACGCCCCCTCTGTTAAACCCATGTGTACGAGGACATGCCCCCTCTGTTATAAGAATGGGTATGACGACACGCCCCCTCTGTAACAATTTGGTGATGACATGCATGTTAATGAGGACCCTCTCTGGCTTTTACATGTCCATGGGGCCACACCCCCTTCAGCTGTGACATAGGGGCATGTGAATGCGCCCACTTTGTCTGCCATGCATATGTGCAGGAAGCCGCACCCCCTCTGTCAAATGCATACACATGGGGACACAGCCCTTCTGCCACCTACAGGTATCTATAGGAGACATGCCCTCTCTTTTACCTACAGCCATTTGCAGGAAGATTAATTCCATAGACTGCAGCAAAGACAGCACATTCATTCTCCAGAAACACAGTCAGTCACCCTCCACTGACTCCCCCTGGCTCTAATCATTTATTCATTTCCTCCCAGGATGCACTGCTCTGCTCCATGATCTGAATTTCTGGAGCTGAGAGCAGAGGTGTGGGACTATTTGCATGTCTAGAATGCAGTCCTCATCTCTCTGGCAAACCAAGGACTTGAGCAACACAGAGATATTAAACACCTGTACATTAAAGACCCCCTCCAATGCATTTTGGCATTTGTGTGATATTTCATATTTTTCTGAGCCATTTCCTGATAACGATGAATAGCCACAATGTTTGCCAAATATTTTTTGACAAATATTTTGTTCTCAAATTTAAAAAATTTTTGCCACTATCAAAACGGAATGATGACATTTTGCTATAGTAGAAGGAACAAGTCATACATCCCCTAGCTTGCGCAGGTGCACGGTCATTTTTTTTTGTGCGTCTAACTTTGGGCAACACACTGATGAACATCTCTGCGAGCTAGCTAGTAAAATTTACATTAGTGGTAGCTGTGGTAGCTATCTCTCCATGTAGTTGCGCTAGCCTCACTGATCACGGCCATGGTAATAATGTTATTTTTTTGTTTCCCCCACCTTGATTAGATTTTTTTAAATTTTATTTTCACAGTGGCATTAGTGTGTGCTGTGAATGGGTACAATCAACACTGTGGATTACACAAAATCCCACCCACATACTGACTTTACAAAGCAATCATAAAACTATTTTTTAGGTGAAGGAGCTGGATAAAAATCCTTCACCTCAAACTTTAGGTTTGAGTGACTGCTATAGCTATGCATGTTAATACCCATGTCATTGCTATCAACGCTGATGATGTAGCACTTGACACAACGGACAAACAGACACTCCTACACTGAAAGATACAATCAAGGCTATAATGCTACAATTACGATGAAATAAAAGATAAAATGACTAACTAGCTAAGAACACAGAAACACAGCAACCTGGTAGTCACAGTAATAGATTACATCTGTCTATTAACCACACCACCATTCACGGTATGAGGAAGGACGTTGACTGGAAAACAGAGAGTAACGCTGGATGGAGTGGGGCTCTCAGGATGAATATTGTCTATGCACCGTCAGTGCTCATTCATTACAGTTTATGGGCACAAAAAGGCAGTGTAGCGGTACCAGGGAGAAAAACACGGAGATTTGCTCTGTGCAACAGTGAGCATATGTGGGCACTAGTGCACCAGTGGGAACATTATACTACAGATGAATATGTGCAGAGAGAGAAAAACTACCATTTCAGCTGCAGTTCAGCCACACTGATTGAACCTCAATGGTACAAAAACTTGCAAATATAGTGCAGCTCACAAACAAGTACTGATTATTCAGTGGTAAAAATGTGTGCAGAAAGCATACACAATCAAATGATTTGTATAATTGTTTCAATATTTTGTAGGATAATGGATATATTGCACTATATCATTTCATTTTATGATTGAACACTGCATGCCATTGATGGATTTAAAATAGCTGAAGTGGAAAATGTAACCACGCCACTTTAAAAAATAAGCTTTGAAATCTGGATGGACCGTAGTCAATTTTATTTTTGGGCTGGCTGGAAATTGCTTGTATGTCACTGACCTACAAACAACTGAACTTAGAAATGATGCCTTTCTGCGGGCTTGCAGCAGAGGATGCATTGATCTCTAGCGGCTGAGGCAGCTGTTCACAATGCATACAGATTAGCTTTTATCTGACTCTTTTATTACCTCCGCCAAGGAGGCTGTGTTTTACCTTCGGTTTGTGGGGAAGTATGTTTGTTTACTTGTTAGCAGCATTACAGAAAAAGTTATGGATAGATTTTTGTGAATTGTGTTTTGGCCCTTAGAAGTGATTTCATTTAGTGAGTGATCCAGATCAAATTCTGGATGCAGGAATTTTTTAAAGGATTCTTCACTGTTGAGAGATAGGGCCATTTTTGACATTTTAACACCTACTTTGAGAAGTACACATAGTTCTAAGATACTAAAATTCAGATGAACCTTCCTTGATAAGGGGTACCAGATATTAGAACTTGTTTACTTGTTTGGTGGTACATAATAATGCTACTTGCTTTTGTCCCAGATATGTGGGGGACTGTTGGACCACGGCAGAGGTATGCGCTCTGTGAGTGATCTTGTTTCTTGTAGTAAAGTTCAGAGGGTCAGGACTTGCCTGAAATTTGTTTGCCTTTGACATTCAGGAAGCTGCCTGGACAGAATGAAGCAAAGGCTCAATGGCTCCCCCGGCTATCCTCAGATAGGAAGCAGCCAATGGTGTGGTGTCATTCTCTGTGAGGGTAGTCGTCTGGACATTATATGAAAGTGGAACTTGGAAACACAAATAAGACAGAGTTAAGGAGCTTTCAGGTATAGGGAGGTCAGTTTCAAGGCTTTTGAATGATAGGGCGGATTTTTTGGGGGGAGTGCCTGGGTGCAGTGGGTCATGCTGAAGACGAAATATCAGTTTAATTCAAGAAAGCCCGGTCGCTTCTGTTTCTCAGTGTGAAATGTTTTCAAGATTTATGCAGAGCTCCTTTACCACTCCTCCCTATAAGGTGGCCAATGACATGCAGTCAATGATACAATCAAAGGATCCCTACAGCCAACTTGTGGATATTGTGAAAACCCAAATGTCCTCATTGTGGCGACTTCGAATTCTGTTGTGGAAACATGCAAAATAGTGTTTAGATATCGATTTTCGAACAGCTGAGTGGGTAAGTGAGTGAGTAAGTGACTAACTCGTTTACATATCTGAGTCCCCACAATAATTCGCTGCTATGCTTCGCGTATCCACGAATGATGAAGGGTGGAATATTAGTACCAATTATCCAATCATGATTTGCATGAAAATACAGTTCTATACATTTTGTCATTGTGCGATAAATTCAGGACAAGAAAAACTTGAATGGTCCTACCTTAATGTTCTAATTTGGTTTGTGAGAGAATTTAACTTTAAGAATCATTTTTTTATGCTGCTTTCCAGCAAACGTACAGTAGCTCAGTACTCAGCGACATGAAATTGTGCCAATTAATGGATATTAATTTACACCTCATCAGCCTAAACATCACAGCGTGAAACCTCAGGGGACGGAGTAGCATATTCATTCAAGACATTCTGGATCAACGACCTGAGAAATCCAAAAGCAATAATAATTTTTTTTTTGTTTTGAAATTAGAAGTAGTAATGAATCAGCATCTCTCATGCACAGATCATTGTATAACCAAGTAAATGCTGTATATCTAGTACAATAAACAAACAGAAAAAATATTTCAGCAATATTTGGTCCAGTGTCAATAGACATAATGACTGGGGTATTTGAAAATTGGTGAAAATAAGGTAGATTAGTGCTTGGAGAGCATTTCCATTTTGTTTATCGTGACAATGTGAATTCTTCAAACCTTTTCAAAAATTAAAGGCTTTGAGACCATAAAAGGTGAATGTTGCTCTCGACATACTAAGGTTGAAGGAATATGGTACTTCATCACCCTCTGGTCTCAGACCAACAGCTCATTCAAACATCGTCCATGTTCGTAGTTCAATTATTGTTCATGATAGCATATTTTTGGCAACATGAGCATTTTAATGGACGCATAGTGTCTCATTTTCACATGGTAAGGTAATGTGTTTGTTTTCTCACTGAACGAAACATTCACCATTTCAGGCGACAAGTTTACTCATAGGCCTTATTTTCACCGATTCTCGAAAAACCCCATTTATTTTTGCCATAGACATTGGACCGTTGGAACCGGAAGCAGAAAAATTCTAAAATATAAAAAAGCCGCATACAAAATGACAACAGGGCTGTGACTCTCTATTCTGATGTGACTCTAAAAAGTGACAGCACTTATAACCACTATATTTAAAAGAAAGTAATTGATTGGTTTGCTAGTGCTGTTTTGTGGAACTGTGGTATTTCATAAATTGTGCTGTCAGATTTGAGTGATGGGTATTATTCCATGAGCAATGTTTCTTTTTTAAGATTGAAGCCTTCTTTTAAAAAATTATTCCTAAAATACAAGGGATAAAATAAGTGCAATATCTCATTTATTTGAAGTCATAACATCAGGGATGCTTGAACTCGCTCTTTGTTTGCAATAGAGATTTTCCTCTTATGAAGCCTTGCATAACATACTGATGTGATATGATGTTTTGGCATTTATTCTGTTGTCGACGTAACATATGCGTGACTTGGGGACATGCATCATCTGCCTAGTGGCCAATAATCTTTACTGATCTTCATGCAAGTTTCGGAACATTTTCAATCATGGCTAAAATGGGCTCCATTGCTTAATTTTGCTGTCTCAGATTATTGATTTTAGCAAGCGCTCTGATTTGTTGTGATGGAAATTTACACAGAGAACACTGCATTCAATACCCATGAATCTAATTCATTTTCATTCTCACTGCTCTGATCGGATCCGCTCTTTTCTAAGCCTGTACATCGTAGGCACTTGAAGTTAAGCTTGTTATTTGCACCTGCTCTTGTTTGTGGTAATGATTTCATGAGTCACCTTGCCCAAGAGCATTTGTAAAATTAATACATTTCAATATAATACAATGTATAATGTTCAGACTCCTTCAGGATAAGCTAGCCAAGATCAAATAGATTTCGGAGGAAACTTCAATTTGCTTCTTATAAAGTGACCTTTTCTTTGAGCAGCACTGGGTCAGCACTATATAGAAGCATATTTACATATAAAACATTTCCTTTTTATATTTCTGGCTGAATGCAAGAAAATAAGGGCTGGGGGATTGTGTCCTTCTCTTTGCTGGTATTCATTGAACATAAATCTTCAGCTCAAGGTCTGAAGTAAACAGTAATGATGCACTGAGCACTTGGAATAGTGGTGAAAGACTCCTTCAGGCATGGAAACTTTATTATTACTTAAATTGTAATGACGGTGAAAGGCATTTTGTTCGGCAAGGAAATAATGTTTTGATTCCGTGTAAAGCAAGAGCACGACTAACGAAATGATACAAATCATACTTTCAACAATAATTTCAAAAAAGAAGTGCTATAGTTGCTTGAGTATCTCATCACACCCTTGTTACATGTAGCTTAATCATCCAATTGTATATAATGTACATCATTTGATCAGCAAACAAGTTTGTAGTACATCTTCATTGCATGAATTTTAGCCTTTGATAATTACGTATTTTGTCCTGTTATACACTGTAAACAAGAGTAGTTTGAATGGGCAGTCTAACAGTGCAACAAAGTCCTTTAAACTCCACAAGTAAAATTAATCGCATAGCTTTTTTAATTACATAATAAATAATAAGCTGTGATTGTTGAACTCTCTATTTCTGTTTCTATCTACTTTGTTCAGCTATTTGAAGATAGCGTCTCTAGATAATGTAAGTTCTAATGGCAGTTACAAAAATCCACAGAACATGATCAGACCTATTAATGCGGTTTTTAAAGGTCCCATATTGTGCTATATTTAGTTGTTTAAAATATGTCCAATGGGTCTTTAAAATAATGTGAAGAATTCAGTTACAAAAAAAAAACCACACACATCCAGGCCTAGTGAGACCTCCTCTCTCACCCCGTCTGTGCCGGCCTGAAAAACGAGCTGCTTTGAGTGGGCGGGGAGGCTATGCTAATGAGGCGCTGCTCTGATTGCCTGCCTGGCCGCTTCGATTCCGGGGGAGGGTGCAGACCCAAAATACAAGGAAACCAAGATGGCAGGTATTTCCGGACAGCATTCCGCGGCATCTATTGCTGTAAGATCGTACTTGTTTGATCCTGAATCCGACCCCGATCGAGAGGAGGAAGCAATAGAAGTATTGCAGCAACATTTACAGCAAGATGTCAATGAGTGGCAAGTTGAAATTTTAGCATTTTGCTCGTACTGTCTCGCCTTGCATCCATGTGATTGTAGCTGTACTGTTATATAGTCATGCTATACACCCATTCAGCTATCCGTAGGAAACTTTGCTAAAAGCTCCTGTCAACCATTTCTACCAAAACAAAACACAATTCTGACACCAAGCTACTAAATGAGTTTATAGCAAAAAAAAAAAAAAAAACAAACGGTGTAAGCGTTGCTTACGTGGAGCTAGCCAATTGATAACTTCTACCAGAAATCCGTATCCGACCTCCACTTTTTTTTCAGCTTTTTATGAGCAACAAAAATTTTCAAAGGTGGATCAAATTCTGCCATGGCAATGCAGAGAAATCGTTTTTTATGCCAGACATGTTATAGTGCGTTTTGCGATTGCTTTCACCGCGGAAGGATCAGAGAGCTAGCCCACACCACGGCAAAGTACCCAGCTGACCCCGGTTATGGATAAGTAAAACGATCGTTTCACATCAGAAGTAAACAAACCCAAACACGTGCCCTAAGCTCCACAAAACCTACGTCTGGTCTAACTGCAGCCTTGTCGGCCCAACTTTGCAGACACGCGCAACACCTCTCTGGTTAGCTTCAACTGTAGCGGCTACGGTCAGGTAACGTTATGATGAAGCTACCACCTTGATGCTAACCAAAGTAACACAAGCATCCCAGTCTGAATTACTGCATATAAATTAACCAGGAACATTTTTTAAGTAGCGCGGAACGTGAACTAACATGCAGTAGTAACCGAGCGGTCATCATAAAGACAGAGAAAAATATTACCCTGCAATACAGGTTTTACTAGTCTGGAGCCGTTTAGTGGCTGTTTTGGTAAGCAACCCGAACCAGGGCGAGAGAGACAGGATCCGGAATTCGATGGATGCGCCTTTCCGTAAAAATAAAAGCACCAAGCTAATAAAAATGCAGTTATGAGGTTATTTTATGTGCCCAACAAGTTTCTTGAAGAACCTCTTCTCAAACAGACTTTTATACGTCCATGTTTAAATGAATAAAATGTTTCAAAACCGGAGATGGAAATCGATGGTGCGCCAGAATTTAAAGTTTTATTTTGGTGAACACTTTTACTTTGGTGAATTTGGTGAATCCCGGATCCGCTCTCTAGACCGGAACCAGAATCCAGACAAAATTCAGTGTGAACGGAAACCAGGGTGTTCTCCCCTGTATGAAGAGCCTGGTGGCGTGAGGCTACATTTTACAGACAGTAAGTTCCATCACCGTGAACAGTTGTACCAAGCATCCAAATTTTAAACAAGTATAAGAAGTTAGCTTAAAATGAGGTTTATGTTCACACACCTTCTGTTGAATGTCTCCTTGACATTATTTACTCTGGCATATTTAGGACACAAACATTAGCAACAGTAACTAAGCTACGTTAGTTAGCCACTTTCAACAGGCTATCACGTTAGGTAGGCTTATGCAATAAAGCAACACAAAATGGTAAAACTTACTGCTTCCAAATCTGTTAGTCACGGACAGTTGGTACCAATCCAGGCTTTTGCTGAGTTCGATTTGCACTGGGAAGTTGGTATTTCCGATTTCCCAGTCGGAAATTTCAATTTCAACACCCCCTGAAGTCAAGGCAGTATTTACAAAAGCAGTAATAACAAACTGTATATTAACAATTCTGTGTTTTTCGCGTTTCATTAAATCAGTTGTGCACACAGTACTGAATTGAGCTTATCGGTGGACTTATTGCTACGGTGTTTGCAAGTGAAAAATACCAAGTAATGCGTTGTTTTCAACTTGTATTGCTAATAATAGCTAATGAATGCTATCCTGGCCAGAGGACACCCCGCTGACCTGAAGTCAGTTTTCCAACTTACTTAATAGAATGCAGACAGCTCGGGTTATTCCCAGCCCCGACTTCCCACTTCCGAGCTAAATCAAACGCAGCATTTATCTTCAGATATTTTACAAAGCCTGCATTTGAGGGCAGTTGTTAGTGCTAACTATCGTTACCGGTCCTGCTAGCCACCCGTAACCTGTTAGCTTCACTTACATTATTTGCTGTTATATTGTTACTTACAGCTTGTGGCTCCGAGCGCTTGATCGATGCAACTGCTCCAGGTTTGAGAGGCAATTGAGACGCATATTCAGCGTCGAATTTTCCTTTATTGACAAAGCTGTCTTCGGTGAAATGCCGTGCACAAACAGCTAACTTTCCCTCAAAAGCTACCCTCTGATTTCTGGTGACATTGTCTTTTGGAAGAGAAAATAGTTGTGCTTTTTTCACATCCAGAAAAACATGTACAAACAGCTTTGGGAGACATACTGATAAATCTACACATTAAATGATTTGGGCTCGTTTGTGTCTGATAGAATAAATTCCGGGGTGGGCAGGTCCAGCGCCATGATTGGCTCTGGCCAGGTCTGTCCTGATTGGATGCAACAACTTAACATCAGGTTTTGCCCAGATCTCGTGAAGATCTCGGGAATAGCTGTTCAGAGAGGAAATCACATTCAGGAAATCACGTTCTCGGATTACGGCAAAACCCCTGTATCTTATGTTTAGAAACTTTGCAGAGGTTGAGTATGGACATCCAACATTATAACATTACTTGTATGTATTAAAAGAAGGATCGGCAAAATAGGGGACCTTTAAGTATTCAGCATATAAAAAAATTTAGCTTTCTGTTTCTCGGGTTGATTTTTCACTGACGCAAGAAATATTTATATAATTCACAATCTGTTAATGCCACGGTGGTACGACTCAGACTGAGAGCCAAACTGAGGATATCTGGGCCCATGCCTGCTGGTTTAGAGGGTACATGCATTTGCATCACACCATCTCTTCAGCTCAGGACTTAAGTGTGCGATGTTCCACAGCAGGAGGAGAGAATTGCTAAACAAGAAAAGAACACAGCTTTCAAATGTGTTCGTTTATTTTTCATTGTTATTTGATTATGTTGATTTAATTATTCATATTTTGTCATATTATTTTTGCCCAGAGCTTGTGAGGGTAAATTCGAGCAATGTTTTTCATTCATTCACTTGTATTAGGGTCACTTTCTCACAGCAAATAAAATGCTAGTATAGGCTGGAATTATCCAATCACCTGCTGTCCTCTTGTCCTTCCCCGGGGTGTCACACAGAGTGTGGCAGCCACAGAGTTCTTTAATTTTCTGTTTCAGCATAATTATTGAGCTGATAAAAGCTGTGTTTGTTTGTGTATCCTCTCTGAAGCCAGTCGATTATTTCACGCCCAATTGAAGTGTTAAACAGGTTTGCACGGTGTGCAGCATAGCAGCTAACAGAAAGGTTCTTCCTACCAAAGGAAAGCACAGCTCAAATCAAATGACCGTTCAACAGTGATCTGATTAAAAGCAGAAACTCTCTGAGCGGTGCCAGTCTAAACTCAAAAATAACCAAGAACAAATAATTTGAACTGAAATAGCTAATATAATGGGGCATCTAGGTTAAAATATTCATAACAGTTGCACATTTTTCAATTAAAGTCACACATTATGGGGGTGCTGCAAATTTTGCCCCTTGAGACTATGGCAGCCATTTTTCAAACTGGTCGCCAAATAGGCGCAAAATACTCCTGAATGTTGCAGAAAACAGATTTTATGTCTGTTGATTGCTAAGGTATGTTCAAATGGATTAAATCTGATGTCAGAAGATTGTGACTGTGGCCCTCTGGACTCTGATGTAATCAGCTTGAACACACCTTATCATTCATAAAGAGTCATAAAATAAGTATTCTGCACCACTCGGGAATATTTAGCACCTATTTGGTGGCCATTTTGAAAAATTGCTGCCATGGCCTCTCTGGGGCCAAATTTGCAGCACTCCGATTTCTATATCTTTTACAATTATTATAAACCTGCATCTGTGCCAAATGTGTTCCTTTTATCACAAAATGTGCAATGGTTATGTTTAACATGCCCCACTTGTAATCAAAATGTGAAGAAATAGTCAATGAAACCAGACAGCTTTATTAGGCAAAAATACCACCAAATCATTAAGTATATTAATAATATCGAGTCAAATCTTCAGCTGGCAGCAAAAGAATTGATTCATTGCTCACAAATGTGATGGTTGTATTCATGTGCTAATTACTATCAAGTTCTCACTGCACTTCACAGTTTCAATGTGTGAGGATAGCATTTGAGCCAGTGTGGGAAAAGCTGTGAAATGATTCATTGGCTTGGTAGAAGACATTCAAGATGAGTCAATGGGCAGTAGCAATGCTCATTTAGCCACTGCCACAGCTCTTACCGCTGGCTGTGCTGATGTCCAAACACGTCTTGATATGTCGTACACCAGGCATTTGAAACGAAAATCCGAGACGGCTGCAGTGTCCATTGGTTATCTGTGCATTTGAGTGTTTAAATGTTGTCCCTAAAGTGTACAAGAGTCAACAAGAAATGATGTTTCATGGGCTTCACTCGGCCGTTATTTGAAAGAAGCCGTGAAGATACTTCAGGACTGGAGAGCGCGTGTCCTGGTGTTACCTCGAAAGAACAGGACTTGCACCTGCGTCATGTGACCAGGGACACCGCAGGTGGCACAAAAGTTGAAATTAAGTGGAGTGAAGTGGGCTGTAAAAACGCTATCGCAGAGCAGAGGGAGACGTAGGACTGTATTTAGAGCTCAGATCCAGTGAAATAATCCCCTGCCAGCTCGAGCCCTCCCCTGCTCATGTGAAATAATAAACCTGTCAACGAGTAATTTAAAAAGCCCACAGCAGAATTATACCATCCACGTTCTGGCTTATAACAATCCATAAATCAAAAGTAATGGAGCTCAAAGAAATAAATGTAGAAGTAAAAGATTATTTTTACGCTGTACCGCGGTGCCAGAGGATGAGAAGAGCTATCTGTTGCCGATGTTATTGGATTGAATGAAAAGGCTACAGCGTGAGCTGCTGACAGATAGAGATACTAAAACAACAGAAAAGCGCACCTTCTGAACATGTATGAACCCACCCTAATGCTAATGCCTGTTTAAATATGAAGCAGTGCTAACAAATTAAACATTGGCTTCAATGGTTTGGGTTAACCGCACAAAGAAAAGCTCAATTTGGTCAAATCAGTGAGAGAAATCCCAAATGTATATAGCTTTTGTGAATGATGTCGGATGTGGGATTGCCCAGGTCTGATGTGCCCTTATGCTAAATGAAAAGAAGCAGCAGTGACTCTGTTTCCTTGGAAGGCGAACATGCTAATTTTGGGGTTCTCCAAAATCAACTGTGAAGGTTAGAAAAGGAGGCTTTGTAGTCTATCGGGAGATAATATGACTAATGAGTGATTACAGGTCTTCTGCATAACTTATGAATGGAATTGAAATTAGAGTTTGAGCCAGAAAGGCTGGTCTAGGCATAGGCCACAAAGGCAATCACCAGTGGCGGCTGGTGAACTGAAAATTGGTGAAGCTCAGAACATCCTTTGAAAATAATGATTGGTCTTGAACGGTTTTCAATCATTCATTTAAATGAACGTAACGTAAACTCTGAAAACACTTAACATCATAAGGTTTGGCTAGTTAGTCTTATAAGGGTGAGGAAAATGTGTCATTTTGACACAAAATGTAATTTTGATCAACATTATTCATTTGCGGATATTTGTTGCTAATTTTCGCTCTTTCGTTGTAATTAAACAGTCATGAACCTCAGATTAGATAGTGCAGCATACGCTAAAAGTTAACATAGTAGCTTATCTTTTAGGTAAATTGAATAAAGAATTTTATATTTAATCATTGCAATATTGCACTAAAGGAGGCTGAGTCTTTAACTGCTGATACAGCGCCCTCCATAATTATTGGCACCCCTGGTTAAGATGTGTTCTTTAGCTTCTAATAAATTCAGTTTTTTTCTAAATAATACAGGACCACAATGAAAAAGAGGAAAATCCAACCTTTAATTCAAGTGCATTTATTCAGCGGGAAAAAAATCCCACATTAAGAAATAATTTTTTTACATCAAATCATGTGTGCCACAATTATTAGCACCCCTGATGTTAATACTTTGTACAACCCCCTTTTGCCAACAAAACAGCACGTAATCTTCTTCTATAATGTTTCACAAGATGGGAGAATGCAAAAAGGGATCTTCAACCATTCCTCTTTGCACAATCTCTCTAAATCATCCAGCGACCTGGGTCCTCTCCTCTGCACTCTCCTCTTCAGCTCACTCCACAGGTTTTCAATGGGGTTGAGGTCTGGGGACTGAGATGGTCATGGGAAGAGCTTGATTTTGTGTCTGGTGAACCATTTCTGTGTAGATTAGGCCACATGTTTAGGGTCATTATCTTGCTGAAAGACCCAGTGACGACCCATCTTCAGCTTTCAGGCAGAGGCCACCAGATTTTGATTTAAAATGTCCTGGTATTTCAAAGCGTTCATGATGCCATGCACCCTAACAAGGTTCCCAGGGCCACTGGAAGAGAAACAGGCCCACAGCATCACCAATCCTCCCCCATACTTCACAGTGGGCATGAGGTGCTTTTCTGCATACTCATCTTTTGTGTTCCGCCAGACCCACTTAGAGTGTTTGTTGCCAAAAAGCTCTATCTTGGTCTCATCTGACCAAAGCACACGGTCCCAGTTGAAGTCCCAGTACCGCTTAGCGAACTCCAGACGTTTGCGTTTATGATTGTGAGTGAGAAAAGGTTTTTTCCGTGCATGCCTCCCAAACAGCTTGTTGGCATGTAGATTGTTGGTTGTTTTGTTTTGTTTTGGAGACTTTGTGACCCCAAGATGTTACCATTTGTTGCAATTCTTTAACAGTGAGCTTTGGAGAACTTTTTATTTCTCTTACCATCCTCCTCACTGTGCGTGGTGGCAAAATAACCTTGCGTCCTCGTCCAGGCTTGTTTACCACTGTTCCAGTTGTTTTAAACTTCTTAATGATTCCTCTGACAGTAGATATGGGCAGGTGCAGGCGAGTGGCTATTTTCTTGTAGCCATTGCCTGACTTGTGAAGGTCGACACACATCTGCCTTACTTGAATGGTGTGTTCCTTTGTCTTTCCCATGTTGAAGAGTGGATAAGAGAAATGGTCTCTGTGTCACGTCATATTTATACCCCAGGGAAACAGGAAGTGATGAATTACTAATTAAATGTTCCTAGATACTCTGATCAACTTTGTAAACTACTGTAGAAATGACAGAAATACTTCAATTACATTTATTTCCTAGGAATTGTCAGGGGTGCTAATAATTGTGGAACAGGTGATTTTTTGAAAAATAATTATTTCTTAGTCAGGAATTTTTTTTTCCCTTAAAATTCACTTGAGTTGAAGGTTACATTTTTCTACAATTTTCAGTTTGAGAATATGCTTCCGCAATAAAAATTGAATTTATTTTAAGGTTTTTAACACATCTTAACCAGGGGTGCCAATAATTATGGGGGCGCTGTAGCTTATTCTTATCAGTGAAAAAAAAATAATGGAAAATGATTGAAAACAGATCGAGACTTATTGTTTTCTTATCTTAAGGAGGAGAACTGGTTACACCTGATTGTCCTGTTTTCAGAGTTCATGTAATGTCAATTCAAATAAATGACTGAAAACAGGTCAAGACCAATCATTATTTTCAAGGGATGTTCTGAGTTTCACTGATGTACAGTTCACCTGCCCCACAGGTGATCACTTGGGGTATCATCCAACCAAACGGGACTCCCGTCCACAGCAGCCCAGCCCAGGCACACTGTCTACTATCCTTCCAAGGGCAGTAGATTGGCTCGGGCCATGTCTCAGAACCAGGTGAGGCCAGAAGCAATGTAAGTGAAATTCAATATACCATGGTACTGAACACAGTTTACTTCAGACATGAGGCGAAATAAGTCATCATAGACATCCAGCGAATTGAAAATTTGGCTCAGTGCCCTCTAGAATTATTGGAACCTCAAATGAGAAAAAATGTCTTTATCATTTACCCTCATGATCTTTCATTCAAAATATACCAACATTTAACCAGTAATCGAAGTATTGCAATTGAAAAAAACATTAAATTCTTATCATGAAACAGATATTTTTTCTCAAAAGATGTGAAGCACAATTATTGGTCCCCCTTCATTTATTATTTTGTACAGCCTCTGTTTGCCAAAATAACACCTCTATAACACATGCATTCTCCTATAATGCATGATGAGGTTGGTGAACATACGACTCGGAACCTGAGACCTTTCCTCCATACAGAACCTCCAAACCTGAGACCATTCCTCCATACAGAATCTCCAGATCCTCCAGACTCTGAAGTCCATGCTTGTGGACTCTCCTCTTCAGCTCATCCTACAGACATTGGGATGTTACCCTGTGGTAAACTATTGATTGTGCCAACTTTTTTGGACTCTGTGGCAGTCATCATTATATATTTTCACTAAGCAATTAAATTCCAACGTTAGAACATCCTATAATGTGTTATTGTACAGTTTTCGATGTAGTAGAGGATGAATGGACTTTTCAAATAAGCCCTGTCTCATCCCGATTCGTCATATAGTGACGCTACCTGACCAAGCGTTGATACACGATGCAAAAGGAGGCTTTTAGTTTAAAATGAACCTCACCCCCTGACTGCTAACCCTTAACCTGATCCCTGACCCACAGCATCAAATAAGGACGCCAAAAGCCTCGTTTTCGTCATAAATCGACGCTTGGTCAGGTAGCCTCACTATATGACAAATCTGGATGAAAATGTGTGATTCAAATCAGTCCTTATTGATTTTATTTGCATTTTCCATGATGTGCCAACTTTATAGGAATTGGGGTTCTATTTTTTGTGGTTTGCAAATTCTGAAAATGAACTTATTTCTCTGTCCCCTCTGTTTTTGCATAGAGGCTGCAGTGATCTGGACCGCAGCGGTGATTGCTGTCTTTTAAAAACACCTGGCAAGGCACCCCAGATGAGATAATAGCCAGTCTGCACCTAAGCTATCTTCTCTCACTGATACCACAGAGTGAGGAGAAAGAACATTAATATTTTCAGACAGTGAAGATCAGAGTATTGCAAGCAAAGACTCTGCTTTGCTATGTTCTGTAATAGCTATGGCTTGACAATGCATTTATTCTAAAAAGACACCGTAAACTGGTAAGAGCACTATAGCTGGAAATTCGAGAGGTGTACAAAATGAATTTGGTTAACTACCTCTATGCAGGGGACATATCAGGAACATCAATATGAATTCTTAGTGGAGCATGTTGTTTTGAAGAGTACGGTTCACAGAAATAAAAGTAACAGGGATGAAAATTGGGTGGGGCACTAACTTGCTTCTTCAGAGCAGTTACGACAGAGCCTTACATGTACAATATTAGCATGCTGAGCAGTCAAGGAAGTAATTATGAGACGAGAAATAATATGATTTAAAAAATGTTCGGAACATCATGGCGAGCTGTTTAATCACAGAAAGCCCTGTGGGCCAGTATGTTAATTGAAAACATTGATAACATGCCCATATAAATAATATGAAATATGATATGGAGCAGCCATGATGATAATTAGAATCACCTGGGGAAGTACATAGGCTGCTATTTTGCATGTACAGTCACGTCATTCAGTCATTTGTGACAATCATCTTAGCAAATCATTAAGTACCACATAATCAGCTTCATGAGACGAATGACAGTGAATTTTATACATTAATAGACACTTCTCATTCCATCCATCCATTGATTGATCCTAGTTATGGTTGTGGAGTGCTGCAGCATATCTCAATCATTGGACAGGAGACGGGAATCACAGGGCAGCACTTGTCAGGTTCGGCAAACAACCTTAAATTAGTTGGGATTGTATGTTAAATTAAATTTTTAATTGAATGCAGTGATTTGCAAATTACTTTTGACCTGTATTCCACTGAGAACAATACAACAGCTCATTATTTGATGTTTTGCTGTATGAATTTTATTGATCATTCATGAAAAAACACACTTCAACTTGGACGCTCGCAATATTAAAAAGTTGGGACAGTTTGTAATGTCTTTTCCAAACAGTTAATAAATATTTAGGAACTGAAGACACCAAGAAATGAAGTATTTCAGGTGTATTTTTATCCCATTCTTCCTGTAAACAAGGCCTAAGGCGTACAATAGTACATGGTCTTTATTGACATATTTTGCATTTCAAAATGCACCACATAGTCTCGATTGCGGACGAGTGGTGACTGCAGGTAGGCTAATCCAGCACCCACACTCTCTGCTGATGCAGCCATGCCTTTGTGACATGATCTCAGATGGAACCGAGCCCAGATCCCAAAGGATAAACCCCGAGGCGCTTTCATTAATGGCTGGGAGCTGCAAACAGAACAAACCAAAGGAGTGACACTCACAGAGGGTACGCATTTGTTCCTTCAAGCAGAATCCAATGACTTAAGTCGCAAAAAAATCAAAACAGAAAAAAAGGTTTCATGAGAACATTTGCAATTGCAGCAGAATTTCAGGTTCACAAAATTTAAAGGATAAGTTCACTATTTTGCACTTTGAGCCCCCTTTCTGGGTTGCCTAGTTTGAAATAGAGTGTTGGACACCGAAATTTTGATGATTGCTCCTGTCTCGAATATTTGGATAATTTAGAATAGCCCCTGCCATGCTTCAAAATGGCTGGCTATGGGCATTCACAAACCTGTCCTTAAAACAACCCTAAACGTTCGTTTAAAAAAATGTGCAACTCACCGAGTGGCTAGTGGTGTTTTGCGATTTCTTTAATTTTTAGGAGCGATTTTTCAAAACTAGTGGACCGCGCCATTTTCACCACAGAAGACGAAAATTCACCCTCAATCCGTTAGATTGAAAATAATGGGCGCCTTTTTTTTAAAAATTAATCGTGGCGTCCAGTGCTGCAATTTGGCTGTGAGCCATGAATTTCCATTGTCCTGCGGTCCTGCATTCAGATTGTTGAATGACCGAGAACGTGAATGAACGTGAATGTGAGAGAGAAATTATTTTCACATTGCAAGCAATGGACAAATGCACCGAAGACAGGGCAAGCACGTTCAGGCAAATCTGTGCCACAAATTTTAAACATTTTTTATTTAATAATTGAACAAGATTGGCATGCAACGGCCAAATGTAATAATCAAGCAAACACATTCAGGCAAACTGCGAGCTGAACTAAGCAAAGTTAAGGTCTTCAAAATCATCCTCCTCTGCTCGACAATCGCTTTCACCCCCTTCCCATTTACTTGGCTCAATTTGCAATCAAACAGTTGATTCGCTCAATGAACAATTTTAAATTGGTTGAGAGTCTAATTTATTTAGATATCCACGTGTTCAGACATTTTGACATTGCATGCATCATGCACATGAATGCATGTGGCAGCTGCAGTGACGTTATGATCTCGCAAGTTCTTAAGCCACTTGTGGCGTTAATGGCGGCCTTCTGGAAACAGCAATTCCGGCTAATTAATGGTCATTTAAAAGAACAGGGGATATGTATGGACAAAAAATCGACCGTGGATATTATGTTGGAGTTAATTACTATAAGATTAAGTCAAAACGTGTAGGTCAGTATAGTCCTCCTTTAATAATAAATCCATTGTGGTTGATAAAAAATCTCCACCATGTGGTTTTCTTGTGAGATTCAGATTTCAGATTCAGATTTATTTATTTATTCACAGAGGCATGCACATTATCTATAGTACATAACTGTAGTTATGGGGTCATGTGTGAATCAGGCCTCTCAGAGAAGCAATCAAAAGCTTTTAGGAGGGAGCCTGAGAACATAAATGAACATTAATAATAACAGGACAAATACAGACACATACAGAACATATAGCACATAACACCACATCTTTCCCAGAGTAGTTAGATATGTTATTTACAATAGACCAACATTTCAAATGTTGAAACAGAGACATTTTACATTTTTATCCACAAATGAGTTTATTTCAAATTTTCTGGCTGCAACAGGTCTCAAAAAAGTTGGGACACAGGCAAAAAAGGGCAGAAAAAGCAATTAATGTATAAGAGAATCGGCTGAAAGAACATTTAGCAAGTAATTAAGTTAACTGGCATCAGGTGTGTAACATGATTGGCTATGAAAGGGATGTCTTAGAGAGGCTGAGTCTCTCAGAAGTAAAGATGGCCAGAGGCTCTCCAACCTGTGAAGGCTTGCATAAAAAAATTGTGGAATACTTTACAAACAATGTTCCTCAACGTCAAATTGCAAAAACTTTAAAGGTCTCATCATTGACAGTGCATACCATCATCAAAAGATTCAGAGAAACTGGAAAAATCTCTGTGCGTAAGGGACAAGGCCGAAGACCTTTACTGGATGCCCGTGATCTTAGGGGCCTCAGATGCCACTGCATCACTCAGCGGCATGATTCTGTCATTGACATTACTAAATGGGCCCAGGAATACTTCAAGAAACCACTGTCTGTAAGCACAGTCTGCCGTGCCATCCACAGATGCCACCTAAAACTCAATCATGCAAAAAGGAAGCCATTATTGAGCATGATCCAGAAGCGCTGCCATGTTCTGTGGCCCAAGGCTTATTTAAATGGACTGTAGCAAAGTGGCAAAGTGTCCTGTGGTCAGACAGTCCAAATTTGACATTCTTGTTGGAAATCATGGGTGTCGTGTCCTCCGGGCTAAAGAGGAGGAAGACCACCCCTCCTGTTATCAGCGTTCAGTTCAAAAGCCAGCATCTCTGATGGTATGGGGATGCATTATTGCATATGGTGTGGGACACTTGCATTTTTTAACAAGTAGACATGGTCAACAACAACGAAAAGTCTGTCAAAGGAGACCAAAAACTCTCCAGCAGCTGGAAGCCTGTATTAAACAAGAGTGGTATCAAATTCCAATGGCTAAACTCAAGAAACTTGTCTCCTCAATGCCCAGACGCCTCCACTCTGTGCTAAAAAGAGGAGGGGATGCTACACCATGGTAAACAGGCCCCTGTCCCAACTTTTTTGAGGCCTGTAGCAGCCATCAAATTTGAAATGAGCTCATTTTGTGGATAAAATTGCAAAATTTCTCAGTTTCAACATTTGCTATGTTATGTCTGTTCTATTGTGAATAAAATACTGGCTGGTGTGATTTGAAAGTCATTGCGTTTTGATTTTAGCAATTTGTCCTTTAAACCCCGTTCACACAGCTCTGCGACCTTATGAAGACCATGCCGATCACCCCGATCTGAAAAAGTAATCAAATTGGGCGTTATCGCCATCAAAATCCAGCAATTTGGGAAATTAAAGACTACATCACGGCAGTACTGCGATGCTTCTACGTCAAAAGCGCTGCTGACTCGCTGCCACCATGATTACACCTAGACCAATGCCGACCAAGCGGTCTTTTCTACTACGTTGGTGCTACGACGTACAGGACCATACTACGTTGTTACACAGACCTATAAGACTGTAAGACGATGTCGCTACGCTGGTGCTGACCATATTACGCTTCTAGTACGATTTGTGGCGATGTCTATGTAATTGTAATTACTGTATGCATTATATTTTTTGGAGCAGTGGCGGTTCTAGAACCAGGAATTGGGGGGGCGCAGACACGTCCCTTTATGACAATTAGTCCTGGCTAGTTCTCAATCATTTTGCTTTACTGACGTGTTTTCCAATTATCGCAATTGGCAACTGAAGACACGGTTTCTCTCCATATGCGATCGAACAGCGATGAAATCATGGACGAAATTCAGTACAGAAAAATAATTTACTTATTAATAGGCCAGTGCTTCGCGTTGATTGATCAGGTCCGCGTTCAAATGAAATACCGCCTTTCACTCTTGGTATTGCGTGGGTTGATAAAAAAAAAAAAGTGGCACTCGGCAGTTCAATAGGCAGCGTGCTGCTCAAGCTATTAGCGTCAGATTCGACAGGTATGCAAATTTGAATAACGTTGGTTTAAATACAGCAAATACGCGTCCAGATGAATGATTGTCTTTTTACATAATCGGGGAGAACAAGCAGCAGCTGTTAACTGTGGAGTGCTCTCGGAGTGAACCTTCTGTTAATCATGAAAATGACTGAGAACAGGTCAGGGCTTATAACTGTTTTAAACGGGTTTTTTGTCACAATTCTCAGTTCTGGTTCCGCCACTGTACTGAATTTAGCCCATGATTTCATCGCTGTTCCATCGCATATGGAGAGAAACCGTGTCTTCAGTTGCCAATTACGATAATTAGAAAACGCGTCAATAAAGGAAAATGATTCAGAACTAGCCAGGACTAATTGTCATAAAGGGACGTGTCTGCGCCCCCCCAATTCCCGGTTCTAGAACCACCACTGCTTTGGAGTATCTTATACTTGCTTCAACTCATTTTGTGATGCGTAAAGCCTCGGTCACAACCGGCTGTACTTCCACTCCACGGCGTATCTACAGCAAAAAATGCCAAGGAACTCACGGGCCACGCAGGTTTTGCTTGCTAAATTTTGAGCCTGCAGACTGCCCATAAGCATGTACGATGGATTTTGATCATGCACAAAAAACTCCAAGATTTCCAGAGAAAGGCCAAGGATGCAAGTTTCACTTGCTCCTAATGCAAGGAGCACGCAGGTCAGACGTGGGTTTTTTTTTTATTGGTCGTGGAAATAAAACCATTTGTCCAAGACGCAGGTTGACCGCAAGTTTCCCGCGGGTGTGAAATAAGACGGGCGCACACACAACGTACGAAATAAATAGAACTTCCGAGCACGGCTGGGGTATAGGGTGGTGTCTAGATGCAAGGTCTCCAACAGAGGAAGTTGACTGAAATCTCGCCGGAAGTGCGACAAGACTAGTCCAGCTGCTGATCTGAAGCGGAATGGACCGTTCGTGATGATCTTTCAAAAGGTAAGACGTTTAAAGAATTAGACTGAATATTGTCAGCACATCTGAATTAAATAACACTTACAGTAAAGCGTTTTACTGGATTATTCCCTGCATGATTCTAGAGATATTTAACGTTTACGGACAACAAATTAGGCTACGATACTAGCTAGGTACAGTTAGCGACAGTTACTACCGCTAACCATGAGCAGCAGCATACTTGTTAACTCCGTCATGTCAGTGCCATTTCATCCAAAGACGCGAAATTAGAGGGGAAAAATGCTTCTTAAAAGTGATTTTTTTTGCGAAGTGGGGCGGGGGGAGTGAAATGTTGGAGAAGTAATGTAAATATAACATCAGACTCATAGCAGTGGATGTGGTGAAGTGAGATCTTCTTTGAGAACAAAGGTAGCTAACGTTAGCCGGTACAATAAAGTTAACGTTACAGAATAATAAAGAAGAGAGCCATCGTGTGCTGTGATACATCACTATTAATATTGATTGTGGGAGCTTTTTTTTTTTTTTTTAACTTCTATACAATAAACTTGGACGTGATCGCTTGTTTGAGTGTTCTAGGATTTGTGATTCTGTTGACATTACCTGTCAACATTATGTTGCTGCTCAGCTAATTTTGGATTGATGATTAAGGGAGAGGGAGGCTGGAGGAACAAATAGAAGATTGAAAACAGAACGTATTGGCCAAATAGCCTTCTATGCTTAATTTTCCAAAATGTTTGGCCTAAGTGAGGAATCATACTGAATACTAAAAATATTGAGCTGTACTGTGTTTCTTGTCTGAAAGACTGCAAAGAACATGATCCAACTTTATGCTAATTCCTGTCAAATGTGTAACTGATGCCACTTGCCATACTTAAACATCAGCAACAAAAGCTGTTGATCACAGCTACTTAAGTTCCATAACCTAAGTAGGGAAACAAAGACCACACCTCATCTCTCAGCACAATGTCCCATCCAAGCTTATAGGTATGTCTAACCCTTTCTCCTGTCATTTTCTCTCTCCACCCCCCCCTCTCTCTTACAGCTGAAGAGCTGCTGGCGATTCAGTAAAAGCCAGAGAACTTCCTGCGATGAGACAGGACACTCACCCAACACACAGAGTTTTAACTCCCTAAGCTGTGCAAGCCTTTCCCTGTTCTTTGTTTTTAATAAACTGGACAATAAGCTTCCAAATCGTGTGGTCTTTGGTTGTGAAAAAGTGCAAGTGCACTGTTTGAATGCAATCACCTCACATTTTTATTGTTGTAATTTTTTATGTTTGTTCGATTTCTCCTGCTGAATTGAGCCAACAATTTTTTTTCCTCTTCTTCACGTCATTGGAGAAACCGTACATTTGTACCCACCCTCCCAGCGATTGGAGCATCCCCACGCAGCACAGCAAACCATGGTCGAGATTAATATACAAGAACAACATGGAGGAGAGGGCACAGACAAACTGCTTCATATGCTATTTCTGAGTTTATCCAAGATTTCTTTTTCATGAAGTATTTTCAGTACATAAGTGCAAAATAAAAAGATATACATAAAATGTATGTGTGTAATGAGATAAATTTGAGTTTTAATGTGTCTTGTTCTGTCTGCATGTATAGTGTTTAATGAGCCCTTCCTAAAAATATTACTGTACATGCAAGCCTTAATAAATTTATACCTTCTGCATGCAAAAAGTCATGAAAAAGTTGTTTTGAACTAATCACTAAACACCAATAAGTGCAGATGTACATAAAAAATGATATACAGATAAATTGTACAACCCCAGTTCTGAAATAGTTGGGACAAAGTGTAAATTGTGAATAGAATCAAAACGCAATGACTTTCAAATCACACCAGCCTGTATTTTATTCACAATAGAACAGATATAACATATAGCAAATGTTGAAACTGAGAAATTTTACAATTTTATCCACAAAATGAGCTCATTTCAAATTTGATGGCCGCTACAGGTCTCAAAAAAGTTGGGACAGGGGCCTGTTTACCATGGTGTAGCATCCCCTCTTCTTTTTAACACAGAGTGGAGGTGTCTGGGCATTGAGACAAGTTTCTTGAGTTTAGCCATTGGAATTTGATCCCACTCTTGTTTAATACAGCCTTCCAGCTGCTGGAGAGTTTTAAGTCTCCTTTGACAGACTTTTCGTTTAATTATGCGCCATATGTTCTAAATCGGTGGAAGATCAGGACTGCAGGCAGGCCAGTTCAGCACATGGACTCTTCTACTACGAAGCCATGCTGTTGTAATAGCTGCAGTATGTGGTTTTGCATTGTCCTGCTGAAATACACAAGGCCTTCCCTAGAATAGTTGTCGTCTGGAGGGGAGCATATGTTGCTCTAAAACCTTTATATGCCTTTTAGTATTCATGGTGCTTTTTATAACCTGCAAGTGTCCCACACCATATGCACTAATGCATCCCCATACCATCAGAGATGCTGGCTTTTGAACTGAATGCTGATAACAGGAGGGGTGGTCTTTCTCCTCTTTAGCCTGGAGGACACGACACCCATGATTTTTAACAAGAATGTCAAATTTGGATTCATTTGACCACAGGACATTTTGCCACTTTGCTACAGTCCATTTTAAATGAGCCTTGGCCCACAGAACACGACGGCGCTTCTGGATCATGCTCAACAATGGCTTCCTTTTTGCATGATAGAGTTTTAGGTGGCATCTGTGGATGGCATGGCGGAATGTGTCTACAGACAGTGGTTTCTTGAAGTATTCCTGGGCCCATTTAGTAATGACAGAATCATGCCGGTGAGTGAGGCACTGGCGTCTGAGGGCCCGAAGGTCACGGGCATCCAGTAAAGGTCTTCGGCTTTGTCCCTTACGCACAGAGATTTTTCCACTTTTTCTGAATCTTTTAATGATGTTATGCACTGTCAATAATGAGACCTTCAAAGCCTTTGCAATTTGACATTGAGGATCGTTGTTTTTAAAGTATTCCACAATTTTTTTTTACGCAAGCTTTCACAGGTTGGAGAGCCTCTGGCCACCTTTACTTCTGAGAGACTCAGCCTCTCTAAGACATCCCTTTTATAGCCAATCATGTTACACACCTGATGCCAGTTAACTTAATTACTTGCTACATGTTCTTTCAGCTGATTCTTATATATTATTTGCTTTTTCAGCCCTTTTTTGCCTGTGTCCCAACTTTCTTGAGACCTGTTGCAGCCAGAAAATTTAAAATAAGCTCATTCTGTGGATAAAAATGTAAAATGTCTCAGCTTCAACATTTGAAATGTTATCTGTGTTCTATTGTAAATAACATATTGGCTCATGTGATCTGAAAGTCTTTGCATTTTGATTTTATTCCCAATTTACACTTCGTCCCAACTATTTCAGAATTGGGGTTGTAATTATTTCCAGTGGATTTTCTAAGATGCCACACTGAACATTATGCTGCTTTTAATAATGCAGGGACTAATTATGCTGTCCGTTTATACTCATTGATAGTCACCTGTCAGTCCTCTGTCCTTTCTGAAAGTCATGAAGTTTACATAAGTCATTCTTGAATTGATAACATAGATCCTCCATTTTCATGGGATTATTAAAACCCCAAACAAATAAAGAAATGGTAGAAAATTAAGCAGAATTTTGAAACGTTCCTTCCCCTCTCTCTGCATAATAAACATTAGGGTGGGATTAAACAAGCATTGTTGTCAAAAGCAAAAACAAACCAAGAATTCAAAGCAATCGACAACAGGAACACGCTCTTTAAAATGACTAAAACTCCTTTTAGTCATTTTAATTATTTTAATAACTCGAAGGCACTAAAACCATGACGCTATTTATTGACGAATAATCACCGAGAATTGCAGGTATGTCTCTCTCGCCGATTTGACATCTGCATTTAAATTGCCCGCCAGCAACTTCCTGCAACTATTAGCAGTCTCCGTGAACCACGTGACGATCGCGAAAACGAGATTTTACGAGATTTCAGTCAATTTCCGCTGTTGGAGACCTTGCTAGACACCACCGGGGTACAGGAAGAAGTGCGCAGCTGTTGTAAGACTGCCACACGTCCTCCTTGCTACCTCTACGAAGCACGCACGTGCTAAATCTCAAGAGTGTTGCTGCGAACTTCTTTCTTCACCCTCAAGGGCAGCACGGCACGATTACTCCCGCCTTACGAGTTGACTGCTACTTTTTTTTTTACCTCCACGTCCTCTACGACTCTCACCTACGGCAAAAAACGCAGAGAAGGCATGATTAAAAAATCCGTGCATCCGGTTGTGACCGAGGCTTTAGTTAAATACAGTGAGTGAAGAAAATACAATACAGTAAGCAAAAGTCATTGTACTTATTATTTAATTTATGCAATTATTTTGTGCACTGATTTAAGTTATAATTTATGTCCTCTTGCTTAGATTGAATATTAGTCCCTACTTATAATTGTTTTACTGGGGAAGAAGGAGCATGATGGGGAAAAAGGAAGTGGCAGAAAAAATGATTGAGTTGAGCAGTCCATTTTGTTGGATGTAACGTTAGCTGTACAGTACTGTATTGGTGTGATTAACGAAGAACGAAGATTAAAGATTGATTTGTGTACCACCAATTGTAGCGCTCCCACAGCCCAGAGACCTGGAGCACGCTACCTAAATCGAGAAACAACGGTTACATCTCAAGTTCAAGTTCAACTTTATTATCCCAAGGGAAATAAGATCAGCAGCAATCATCAAGACAAAACAAGTACACAAAACAACAACAGAGACACAAACATGAAGAAAATCCACAGTTCAAGTGAAACACAGGATACTTCAACCACTTCAACTGAGTCAGAGGCTGGAACGTTTCAAGCACTGTCTATAAAGTGCAATACAGTAGATAAAATAAATAATAATGGATAATGAAGACTCGGGCAAGATAGATCACAGAAGAATAAATAATAATTAAAAGTCAGGGTATAAAACAAGAACATAAGCTAGAAATCTATCTATCCCACACACACAAAGTACACAGACTGCCAGATTAGACAAGCAAATTAAGCTTTTCAATGGCAACAGGAATAAAAGAAGCTCTGGCATGTTTCGTTTTGGTTCGAGGCATTCTGTAACGACGGCCAGAAGGAAGGAGATCAAACTCAACAAAGAGAGGATGGTCAGGACAAGTCAGGATTTGTTGGGCTTTACTGACGACACGTTTATAATAGATATCCTGCAGCTGACCCTGCTGCACTCCGATCACCTTGCCTGCTACTTTGACCAGCTTTGCGAGCCTGTTTTTGCTGGACAATGTAAGACAACCAAACCATGCAACAATACAATATGTCAGGATACTTTGAATAAAACACCGATAAAACAAAGTCATCAAAACATTGCACACGTTGAACGTGTTCATCTTTCTTGGAAAATAGAGACTCTGTTGGACCCTTTTTCAAACAGCATCAGTGTTGGGTTCAAAACTTAGTGAGTTGCGCCCCGGTGGCTCATCAGTCTAAGCGCGCGCACCATAAAGGCTGTGTCCTTCCCGCAGCGACCCGGGTTCGACTCCGGCTCAGGTCATTTGCTGCATGTCTTCCCCCATTCTTCTCTCCAACCTTCCTGTCTCTCTACACTGTATAACTGTCAAATAAAGGAAAAATTCCCAAAAAAAAAAAAAACTTAGTGAGTTATCAATAACGGTTCCCAAGTATTTATATTGAGGAACAATCTCAACATCCATATCATTGATAACAACATGACTAACACTGGGTTGTGACCAACAAAAATCAATAATCATGTCTTTAGTCTTAGACACATTAATCTGTAGGTAAAAATTTTTGCACCAGGTGCTAAAGTCATCGACTACAGGGCCATGCTCACACTCATCATTAGTTAAAAGGCTTACAATTACTGTATCATCCGCAAATTTCACTAAATGCCTGTTTTTTAAGAGCTCCTACAATCATTAGTGTACAAAATGAAAAGCAATGGAGACAGAACACAGCCCTGCGGGGAACCTGTGGAAGAGAATAATTTAGAGGATAAGGTGCCATTAACCCTGACACACTGTGACATGTTTGACAAGAAATCAACTATCCAGCGAACAAGATTTAAGTTCAAGTTAAAATGAGAAAGGAGTTTCTCAGCAAGTAGGTAAGGCTGAATAGTTTTAAAAGCTGACGAGAAATCAATGAACATGAGCCTGGCCTGAGTTTTTGAGACTTTTAGGTGTTGAACTAAAAAATTTAACAGTGTTAAGGTTGCATCTTCGACATCTCTGGCTGCCCTATAGGCAAACTGTAGTGGGTCCAACTGTTCCTCCACCTGTTAGAGTATCTCATGCTTAACCAGTTTCTCAAATGTTTTCATCACCAGTGAGGTGAGAGCCACTGGCCTAAAATCATTCAAGTTAATGGGATTATTGCATTTAGCAACAGGAGTGATAGTGGCATGTTTCCACACCTTAGGAACTCTCTGCACTAAAAAAGACTTAGTAAAAATGTATTGGAAAATACTGCTTAGTTGCATAGCACAAGACTTGAGCACCCGACCACTAACATTATCTGGCCCAGGGCTCTTGCTGACCTTAGTTTGTTCAAACAGCTCAGCAACTGTTGGGATGTCAATGTTAAAAATAGAGGTATCTTTCACAGCTTTGCAAAAATTACTGGTTTGCTCAAGAAAGTCATCAGAGTTAAATCTCAAATAAAAACTATTCATTTCATTTGCAAGATGAGCATCTGAAGTAAAACCATTCAAAGATGCAGAATTATTACTTTTATGTTGACCTGTCATCAATTTCATGCCATCCCAAACAGATTTGAGGTCAGCCTCATTAAGTGTGGATTCAAGTCTTTCTTTGTATTTAGGTTTAGCCTGCGCAATTTCAGATCTAATTTTAATCTATATAAATCGGGTTGTTCAAGCATTTCTTCAGTTCTTTCCCAACTTCGAAGATGAATGGACCTGATGCTGATTTGATTCAACTGGCTCTGCTCCAACAAGAATGGTGCTGCGTTTTTATTACGACCACAGAGATCTCACCACGATGCTATCACGCTGCTTGTATGATAATGGCGTTCCCACTACGTTCTTAATAAGACTTTGGCCCCCTTTTTGTTGGCCACGACCCGGCTACGCTTATTTTGTGCACGTTCAAAATAAGCATGGGGAGAGCGTGCAGCTTCCTGACCTAGGAGATCCCACCCCGACCAAACCATGCTCATGGAGATCCTCCCAAATTTGGCCCACGATTGGCCCCGATTGGCCACGCTCTCAGCCACTTTTCCATTGTAATAGAGGCGGCGTCCGAGTGTGAACGGGCCTTTAGCATCTTCCTAAAAGTGGAGATGGGCTTCAACACTTTCATGTTCTCATCGAGTTTGTTCCAGATCCGCGGCCCCCTGCATGTAATACTCAGCTGGTACATTTAAGTTTTCTTTTTTTGCCAGTGATAAGATGTTTCTTTCTTGTTTCATGAGCGTGCAGAGGATTATAGACTGGAACGAGCTCAGATAATCTGCTCTTCATATTATGTACTACTTGGTACATCATACAAGCATTTTGATGGACATTGAACTCTGCAAGCCTAAGGAGACCATAGCGAAGGAACAGAGGGCGTGAGGGTGCATTGTACCTGGCCCATGTCATAGCTCATATCATCTTCTTTTGTAAACTTTCAAGTTTTGTAAGATGACTGGGGAAGGTGTTGCACCATATGACATTACAGTAGTTGATATGTGGTTCAAACAGGGTTTTCTAAAGGGTTTGAAGAGCAGATAGTGGGAGGAAGTATCTTATTTTGAAGAATAATCCAACATATTTGGATAATTTAGATATCAAGTGTGCTATGTGACATCTGAAATTTAGTAACTCATAAAGACTTCCAGGAACTTTGAGGAACTTACCCTTTCTAACTCCTTGTCATTTATTTTGAGACAGATATTATTTGTATGCATTACATTCATATTTACTCGAAACACAATATAATTTGTCTTACTGATGTTGAGAGATAATTTGTTACATTTGAACCAGGTATCAACTTTCTGTAATTCTGCATTTAGTAGATCTTGTAATACAATTGGGCTCTTGTGTGACAAAAACAGATTAGTATCATCAGCAAATATAACCTTATGTAAAATTTTAGATGAATTTAAGTCATTAATGTACAAGATAAAAAGCAGTGGCCCCAAAATTGGACCCTGGGGGACCCCATATTTGATGTCCTTATATGAAGATTCTGCTGGTAGTGCCCAAATGATAGCGAAGTTTGATTACATCTGGATTTCATGTATTTTAAAACTACTCTGAGTGGAAGCATCATATCAGTACAGGAGCCTGTGTCCTATTTTCTCCCTTTGTAAATGTGCTCATCTCCCCAAGTTCTGCTTGCAACAGAATGTTTTGCACACAGAATCCTCTCTTGTAAGATTAATAACGTTCCTCTGAGTGCAGAGTTGATGAAGTCATGTGACCTTAGTGAATAAACAATTTGTGGAATGGAAATACCTCCAGAATGCATTTCTCGAGTTCTCTGCCATCACAAAATGGGCGATAGGGATTGCTCTGAATCACTTGCTGCCAATGTTCTATCTCTAAGCACCTCAGTAACTTTTAAAAATATTTCACCATTCTGCCAGCCTGAGTGCTCTTTTCATCTCAATTGCTTTAAACATTGAAATTGAATCTGAAATTTAAGACAGACCGCTACACATTACTGTCATGGTTCTGGATGTTTGTGCGCGTGTTTTGGACTTTTCTTTGTCGCTCTCATCCTGGAACGATATCGTTTCCTGAGCTATCAAATTCTTTACCCAGCTGGCTGATTGAGCTGGGGCGGCGCTTCCCCAGAATCTATATAAGCAGGAAGTCCGGCACACCTCCTTCGCTAGAGTGTCTGTGTTTAGCTACGGACTATAGCTGAAGATATCTTTAGTCAGGTTTTGAAAGACTTTCTATTCTCTAATTTTTGGAGTTTCTTCTCCCTTTTTCTTTCGTTGCCTCTGGTGTTCGGACTATTAGACATCCTTTGGAGGTGCGAGTTCTTGCGTTTGGTTTGTGTTGTTTTCTGTGTTTGTACTGTTTACTCTCTGCTCATGTTCTCTCTTTTCGCTGCATCTGGCCTCCTACACTACCGGCCATCACACATTACTGTCAACTCACAGCAGACAAGTGAATCAGAATGAATATTCATTCACCAATGTATTGGCACAACACCGGACAACATATCCATGACAGATGGTCCCAAGCTAACTCACTTGAAAACGGGAGGGAAATGTACATCAGTGCGTAATGTGTGGGTTTGCACGAATGTGTCTGTTTGCACAAGCGTGTACACTGCTGAGTCAGGGGCCTAAGCCATGCTACTGTAAGGAATTGTGAATCATTCTGCTGGAGAGCGGGAGACTCATAATTTAGTTAGCCCCGGCAATCAACAAGCATGGAACCACCACATGCTCTGAAATGGTAATCTTGTCAATATAACAAAGAGAAGGCCTGCACCCTGGCCTCATGGTAACACCTGGAGACAGGAAAAGCCAATGGCCATCAACTGTCAGAGGAGACCTACTGTGAGCATCCTAAGTCAATCTGAGGCAATTAGCACCCACATGCCGGTTTTGAGTAAACAATGGTCTTCTGACCATTTAACTTAATCATGATACATCTCACCATTATACATTGAAGGCCAGAACAATCCCCTTTACTTGATATACATATGCATGTTGTATGGTATAAATGGAAAAGCCTTTTGATTGTTCAGGGTTCACTTTGACTCCGCTGAACCCAGAGTACGTTACCCGTATTTCTGTTTCTGCCGTTTTTACTGGAAATAAACACCATTTTTTCATTCGAAGATTGGAATTGTCCTGTCCTCCTTTTTTTTTTTCTTACACTACTGTGCTCATGCCCTAATGTAACTTCTGTCCCAGCCAGTTGCAGCTCATGTGGAGGGGTTTGTTATTTTTTTTTTAATCATTAAATGGGCTCAGGCTTTGACATGCAGTTAATGCAAACCTGATTAGGTGAGGATAAAATCACTGATGTGACAATAATATGTGCAGGTGCCTTCAATGTAATGCCTGAATAGTTTATTTCATCCAAATGGCAGAGATTTTTTTGATGGAGATTTAATGTTTAATCACTGAAACTAAAGCGAAATGGAGAAGGAGAATAGAGAGGCGAGGGTGATGAATTCTGTCTTTAATATATTTAATTTTCTTATTCCTGGTTTTATAGAAAAATACCATTATTTCTCTTTGTCATGGTAAATTTTCTTGTTTATTGCATTTGCTCACAGCACTGAGATACACATTTGAATAAGAGTAAAAACAAGGCATTTTTACTGTATTGTCTCCACAGAGAAAAAAATCTAGGTCTTCCTCACAGCCTCCATTGGTATTGCAAATGGTAGCTAGCTCACATGCAGAGGTTATATGCTTTTGACAGGGTACAATAATGGATAAATACAGATTGGATATTTTGCACATCCAAGCCTCCGAGTTCCTATGGGCCCAGGGATAATAAATCTGAGTCATTGCAGTCTTTTTTTAGCAAAGAGTTTGGTCAGGCAGTTAGAACTTCTGTAAAATTTAGGGTGAGGAAAATTTGGACCCATTCAAGGTCTCCTGTTGATTTCTCTAGAAGAGAGATTACAAATTGTCCAGCAGGGGGCAGCGGCAGCTCTAGTCACAGGTAGAAAAGCAGCATAGTGCATTGTAAGCACCACAGCTGGTGCTTAGAATGTTTATGACACTTTTTTTTTTCTCGGTATTTGAGTCTGTGATGTGTACGTATGAAAGACCATTATGACATTAAACGCTTCTAAAACTTAAAAATTTCTTGCATTTTCACAGAATTTGCTGCAAGGGTGCACAGCCAAAAAAGTCACACAATTTACTCTTGCGAGGTCAGTTGACTTGACTCGCAAAAAAACATGGCAAAAAGCAAGAGGAAGGCAGTTAAGAAAGGAGGCCTATATTGTGTGGCGGGAGCAAAGAACAACCAGTGTTGTACGGATAGGTTTTACATACTGGGCATGTCAATGCATGTGTTTCCCTCAAATCCCACATTGATTACAAAATGGGTCAAATTTGCAAAGCGGCACAAAGTTGATTTTAGTGGGCAAATGTCAGTGAAATGATTCACTGCTGAACCAGGCTGAGACTGCAATCATTTACACACGACGTTACGAGATCCTCAGAATCAGTGTCCAGGACAATTTTGGAGGGAAAATCAGCGTATTTTGGGTGGAAGAAAGTAATGAGAAATCATTTTTTCTTCATTTCTAAAAAATTTTTGTTTATTGCATATTTCAAATGACAGAAAACAGAAGGAAAAAATTTGTTTCATATACGCTTTAACACCTAATCTTGGAACCTCATAAAAAGTTTCTATAAAGCCAGAAGAGAGACCTTTTCTGTTCTAGGGAGCATTTCCCAAACACCGACAGAAGTTAGCTTTGAACTAACATGGTGCGATACATTGTTAAACTAACTAACATCTGAAGTACAACGGTATCCAAAACCTGTCATACCTTGTTCGTGCCACAGTAGTTCAAACCATATTGGTTTGAACAACTGTTGCTCAAATTACCAATGTTTCTAGATCTGTGCTGGTCATAGTTCCTCGGCACGAAGCTTGCAAAAACTCATAGACTTAGTAATATAATGCCTAAATATGAGACTTGTGGCCGATATTACCATATAAATTTATTATTTAGGCAATTTATATTGTAATCATTTACAAACAACAATAAAATTGATAAAATTAACCATTTAAATTAAATAGAATTTTAGGCAAGGGCTCTTGTGGAGGGAAAAAAAATCAAAAGAAAGATTAGCTATTTCAATGCATTTAATAAGCTCTACCTGTAAATACATGTTCTTTTATTCATTTTTTCATTCACATTATTAACAATTACTACCAACAATCCCCACCACATCATGTGAGATATTTGTATGGTGCAGAGATCTAGATGATTGATCTTATCATCTTGTGATTTCATGTTTACAAATGATGGTCGAATCCTGCATTAGATAAAGCTTACTTTTTTAATGGCAATGAATTGATGAACAAGTGATTCATTCAATTATTTTAACAATTTCTTAGCCATTTTATCTCCTTTGATATATACTGAACAAAAATATAAACGCAACAGTTTAGTCCTTTCAATATTCCGCATAATTATCTCTGAGGTTGGCTTAGTTGGGTTTATTTATGTGACTAAGGTTGTGTGCCACTGGTCTGTGTGCATTTCAGTCACCTTCTCCATATCATTGTCAAGTTCATGCCCTTTGTCAAAACTGGCCTGTCAGACAGGTGGGGCCTGATCCAGAGCTACTGAAATCAGGTACCATCAGCCCAGGCACATCCTGTACTCTGGTCAATAAAAGGCCACCTCAAAAGTCCCAGTTCTGCCATTGTTCAAAATGTCATAAATGACTCGAGCCATCAGGGAGCGTGCCATTGGCATGCTCAATGCAGGAATATTTCTCAGGGATGATGAAAGGGCTCTTAATGTCCATGTTTCAACAATAGGTCGCATAAAACAGCTTTTTGAGGAATAAGGAGAGACAGCACACTGCCCACATGCATCACGACCATGTGTGCCAACCCCTGCCCAAGACCGCCATATCTGGATTCTCCATCTCTGTGATCGTTTGAGACCAGTAACTCCTACTGCAGATGAGACAGCTGGTCCCCACCATCACCCCATTTTTGCCAAAACTGTGAAAAATAATCTCCAGGAAGTCCATATCTTTACGTCTTTTGCCCTATGTGGATTGGACCACTCCTCAGCTCGATGAAAAAATTGGTTTGACTGATTGAATAGACACGTTTGATGGCCAATGGCACAATGGAGGACTGCTTTCTTTACAGACAAGTCACGTTTCCAACTTCACAGAGCGGATGGACGGGGGATCGTTATGCTGACATCGTGGTGGTGCGCGCGGTGGCACATGGTGGTGGAGTGCTGGTTTGGGTGGGAATATTCCAAGGACATTGCACCCAACTGCAGTTCATGAACAGCAACTTGAATGCAGTGTGATTTCACGATGAGATGCTGCTGCCTATCGTCCTACCATTCATCCATCAAAGCAATAACCATCCAGCATGACCATGCCAGACCCAAGTCACCCGTGTATGCACAGAATTCCTTGCGCCTGAAAACATTTGTGTGCTTGAATGGCTGGCTTATTCCTTGGATTTGTCCCCCTTCCAGCATCTTTGGGATGTCCACAAGCAACGAGTTTGTCATTGGTTCCCATTTTCGGCCAATAGCCGCCAACTCCGCACTGATCTTGAAGAGAAGTGGGAACATGTCCCCCAAGTCATCATTGACCATTTGTTACAGTCCACACAGCAGAGGTGTGTAGCAATGCAGCAGGCCAAAGATGGACATACCCAATATTGATTTGTGAAATTTGGACAATAGACCCCATCCCTTTATCATCACGCCATTAAGAGATTCTTGTTTGTCTTTTTTAAATCATTGATCAAAATATATTGCAATATGGTCATACAATCTGTCAACACTCAATGAAAGTACAATGAGCTTCTGAACATGGTCCTATTTCTCACAATAAGAAGTGTTGCGTTTATATTTTTGTTCAGTGTATGTTCGTTATGAAGATTAACTTGAGGGCACCCAACATCTTCGCAGGCATAAAAATACATAGACAAAAAGGGCATATTAAAAGTCGTCATGTTTATTCCTTTTTCAAAACTTAAAAATGAATTAATTGATTCAAAGGAAAAAAAGAATGCCAGGAAATCACAGAAAAAACAAATTCTAAATGTCATGGACGGAGGTGCACTGCAAAGAATGTGAGGCACTATGGAGGGACTATGCCAGCATCACTAAAAGGAAGATGCGGCTTTAACCCTTTGAGCGCCGAATACATTTTCAAGGAATTATAAAAATGAATTAAAAATGTAATTAATAAATGAATTAAAAATGTAATTAAATGTAATTATCCTGTGTAATTAACCTATCATGTGTCAACTTCTTTAAAAGAGTTGCCCTGCGGGAGCTCTTTTAAACAAGTTCCACATGAAAGGTTTTCAACAGCATATGACTTTGATATCTTACATCATTGGGCAACTATAGTTGCCCACGGCGCTGAAAGGGTTAAGGAGTGAGCTACAGAGGACTGGTGGTTGGAGCACCAGTCTGCCTCCGCTTACTCCTGAGGAGGGTTTAATCCATCCAAAGCCCAGAGGTGCTGGAGGGAGTCCCCGGACATACATGTCCACAGTATGCAAAGTTCCCAGACGTGGATGTCCTCCACCCTCTGCTCACTTTCTCTCGGCCCAGTTACACCCAGCCCCTTACAGTTTGATCCCAGGGCCCCTCAACATCACCCAACATTGGGGAACACTTGCGTCGCTTAACGATGGTTTGTACTACATTGTTATGTATTTTGAACGATGGCTTTGGGCAACACTTGCGTCGCTACTGCATATTCCACACTATGTAAGCTGCTACTGTAGTTAACAACTATGCTTTTGGGTAACGTACTCTTGGCTGGGATGATCCCTGGTGTTGGTATTTTGTGCTTTTTCTCCCTGCCTCAGGCTGAGAGATTCTGGTTCGTTCCCCTCATTTATAAACCAAATGCCATTTTGTTGATTCTCTTCTATGTTTGACAGTTTAAACTTGTAAAATGGAAGAGATTTTGAGCATAGTTTTGTTTCCCAAAAATACTCAGAACGACATTTTTCCCCAGTCCCACCAGTGCAGTTTTTTTTTTTTTTTTTTTTTGGATTACGTGAATTTATTTCAGACGATCTACAGGAAATGTTTAACTCATGGGCGCCTTTCAACCAGCTGCAAAACAATGGATCATTTCTAATTAATATTCAGCATGTACTGGAAAGGAGAAGATTTCAGTTAGATCATGATTATTTTCTGTATGAAAACATTTGCAAGTGAAATGTGGCTTTTCTTTGTGCATAGGGCGGAGGATGTAAAGGACAGGGCCAAAGGTATACCTATTTTATTGATCACGCCTTGTCTGTATTTACTGCAACACCTCTTTCAAGTGCTTGTAAACACCAAGAATGTAAAATAATCACTTGCTTGCAAGCAAACTAGCACAATACCTAAGCTGCTATTGAATATGAATACAATAAAATGAATTCAATTCGTTGAATGTAAATAGGCCTTGGTGAAAGGGATATTTTAGCAGTTCATGAGTTCAGCACTCTGATGTATTTTTACACAATTGGCTTTCCTTTTTTTTTCAACACCTATAAAGGGTTTAATAATGCACAAGATGTTTTCCTTCTACAACATACAATACAGGCTATCCATTCATATCTGAGGCTTCTTCCCAAACCAAAAAGCCCTAATGAACATCAAACACAATTTTATACCATATAATGGTGTTAGTCTCCCAGCACAGAGAGGTAAAGTACTGCACAAAAAGTAATATAATGGTAATATAGTCGCTGGGGCCTGCTTTGGTGAGGCTGTACCAGATATATCCTCTGAGAGCTATGTTCTCACCGTGAGGGACTCCCGTGGCTTTGTAGAAATTGAGGAGACTGACGATGTGCCGCTATAGTCATTTTGAAGCTGTTTGGTGTCCCTACGCAGCAGCAAACCCTTTGCCTTTCTGTCACAAAGTTAGTGAGCCTTAACGCTCCCTGGTGCATTTTCAACCTCTGTGGGAACTGATAAGACAAGATAATGAAATTAACTCGGCTACAGCCTGTCATCTGTAATAAGACTTGTTTAAATTACTGCCAGTCTCACCATCCACCGAGCTAATTCCAGCTATATTACATTTGATTTCTCATTTGAAATGCAGTAATGTTTCAATATTCACTGAAAATGGTTGTAATTGTGATGAAGCATGAATATCCACGCAGCTGGAAAGCTTCTGAGTCATTCAACCAGCAGAACCAATATGATTTCATTTGGTATGCAGAGCAGTTACCATCAACGGCAAACCATCTTCACGAGTAAAGTGTAGGGGCTCACTGAGAGCTCCAGTATAACATTCATTGCTGTCAAAAGTATTTGCTCTATTTTTTGTTGTTATTGTTGTTGTTGATGATGTCCTCTATTGTTGAATGTAAAATATCACTTGATGGTTTCAGATGTTCATAAGAAATGTAATATAAGACCAAGAGAACACAAGGAAACAAATACCATTTAACAAACATCAAAGGAGAAAGGGAAAAAGGGTGCACAACATCTCTTGTATATTGGATTCAAAATTCTTTATTCGGCCAACTTTTGCTTTTTTACAGAATAATTGCAAAATATATGACAATAATAATTCAAATAAAAGATTTGGTTTGAGATTTTTATAAATAAAACAAAATGACCAGAAGGGTATGTGCGGACAGTATTAGAAAAATAATTTCACCCTGAACGTAATAAATGGTCATTATGCATTAAGCTCATCAGATTGCGGAAAATTAGTCTTTCAAATCGCCGTGGAAGACTTTTGGTCTACTTTACAGAAATGCTTTAATTTAGCTGCATTGTAGGGTTTTTGAGTGTGAACTTTAGAGCGTGGTTCAAACTAGGACTTTGACTAAAGCCTCTCAAATCTTAATTTTGTCTCTATTGAGCCATTTGGAGGTTAGCTCGCTCTTGTGCCTTAGATCATTGCTTTGCTGTAAAAATCAAACTGCGCTTGAGCTTCAAAAGATAAATTGACGACAGGACAATCTCCTTCAGAAATGTCAGATTAAGAGCAAATTTATGGTTTCGTATATTTTGACAAGTCACCTTAGCCCTAAAGCACCACTAAATCAGACTATTGGTATAATGTCCTTATTGTCGAATGCTGTGTAAGTTTAACACCAGATGTATCCGGATCAATGTCTTCCAAAAAGTTTAACTTTTTACATATCACTCTACCCCAGGGGTAGGGAACCTTCTCCAGAAAGAGCCACTGTGGGTGCAGGCTTTCATACCAACCAAGCTGCTACACCTGATTCTACTAATCAACCTCTGGAATGTTAGTTAAGGGCCTTGATTAGTAGAATCAGGTGTGTAGCAGCTTGGTTGGTATGAAAGCCTGCACCCACAGTGACTCTGTCTGGAGAAGGTTCCCCACCCCTGCTCTACCCGATGTTATCCCGAAGGGCTTAACAATTTAAGGGGACCCAAAAGGGGTCATCAATATGTTTTTGGCAAATGTGTACCAAGCCTTTATGTTTCTCTTAATTGGCAGTGGTTTTTGCTTTGCAACTCTTCCATGGATACCATTTCTGATACCATCTGTATCTAACAGAGTTATCATGAATGCAGACCTTGTGTGTGGTGAATGAGGCCTGCAGTTTCATCGATGTTTATCTGAGTTCTTATGTTGGTGAATCCTTGGAGGGATTTTGGAAGGTCGGCCACTCCTGGGGAGATAACAAGAACCAAAACTGTTTCAAGTTTTTTCTATTTGGAGAGAATAACTATCAGCCTTTTCATAGTTCGATAACTTTCTCATGTCTTCATTTCTTCAGATAGAGTGACTGTGCGGCTTGTTGAGACCTCTCGCCAATTTCACATCGTTGGAAAGGTCCCATTTTTGTGATGTTTATATTCAGCAAGGCTGTCAGTGATCAAGCATTGATATGTGTGGTCTAACTGAACCCAAATATTAAAAAAAAATAAACATTGATAAAGTAACTAGCGGTAGTATCATGTTTTTTCACATAGGGCCATTTGGAGTAACAAGACATTCTTTTTCCTTCACTAAATAATAATATAATAATTCATATTAAATTTCCTTTGAAGATCTGTAACAGTTATGGGGGCCAGCAAAACTAAGAGAAATCAGGTGGGGGACAATTACTTTCTCATGGCATGGCAAAAAAAAAAGAGCAGCTATGGTTCATGAAAGGTTTGCAGATTACATTCTGCATTCAAATCAATCTAGCCAAGTTTAATTTCAGTTTCTGCAACCAGTCACATAACGGCGCCTCTCATTTTTACCCTCTCATTACGATGCAGCACTGAAGTGGCACTTTTACTCTGAAGCTTTAGAAAATCTCAGATAAGCGCTTTCAGCCAGCAGGAGGGTGAAAGAGTGACTCTTCCCATAGCTTCAGTGGCACTCTTCCAGAGAGATTTGACAGCAGATGAAAATATCACACTTGCTCTTTTCCGCCCAAGCAGGGTATTTCCTCCGAGTGGCTCCATTTACGTCTAATTATTCGCCCAGACGCAGATTTACTGATTTATTATTGGGCTGAATCTATCAGTTTTTCCCTCTGTCAGAAGCTGAAGCTGGATGTAGGCCTGAGAGGGTGGGGCTGAGCTCCGAACGGTGGACAACATGGTATAAAGAAACTCATGGATTCTTCACTTCAGTTCCTACACTTGTGTGTAATTTTGGATGCTGGGAGAGGAATTCGAAGGGGGGAAAGACAGAAGAGAAGAAAAAGATGATGCATAGCAGAATAAAGACATCCACACTCATTTATACTAAGGGAGAAGAGGACAGGGGGAGAGTTTACTGGTCAATAGCTTCTCCAGCGAGCAATGCCTCTCACCCAATGTGAACCCAAACCTGAGCACAATCAGCGCGATAATCGTTCTGCTTTACCGATCTGTCATAGCTCGCCTGAGCACTCTCTTGACAGCAATAATGATGGTCATTGTTATTGATGGAAGTTGATGAGGTATTGCTATTCACAGAATTTATTACATGCTCAAGAATCAAATCTGGTGAGACAAAGACTTTGAATTAGTTCTGAGAAACAGAAGGGGTGCATTTGCTTTCGCACATCAGAATTTATATAAGTACAGATAGAGCAAGTATGTCAAAGATGTGTTGTGCTTGATCAGATTTTTGCAATGTATTTTCCATTAGCAGCTAATTTAAGTAATGAATTCAAGGCATACAGACAATTAAGGCAAACAGCGACCCCTAGCATCGAAGCCAGATGCTTTTATGCTGCGGCTAGGAACTGCATTACATAGAATGTATTTGAGTTATAAAAACACAAAAACAAAAAAAAAAAATATATAAGTTACTTGATTTGTACAACATTCATGTGTTGAATTCACATGATAACTTGTTAATAATACTTTATATAACAGATTCAGCAGTAGGCTTTAAGGATAGGATACCAAGTCTCTTACACTCTGTTCAATAGTTTTATAATAGTTTTATAATTATCTTTAGAAATTCTGTTTTGGTAATTAACAGTATTGAAGTATAGAGTGCTAAATAGCTTTACTATAGAGCAATTGCCCTTGGATCTCAAAGGAAGCTTGCTAACAGAGGACATTCGCGAACACGGAGGACATTTTCATGTTCTACTTTGCTCTCAAAGCGCTACACCAGAAATGTATATACATTGACAAACTCTTGCTCCATCCCAAAATTCAATCAGATTTTTGAATATCAATGACAATTTTCTATCGTAAAAGTATGACACAGTGGAAAGCCATGAATAAAATTGTATTTTAAAGTTTAAACAACAAGATTTCTGATTGCGGTGATCTGAATGTCTGTTCACTTTAGATGGCCCTCATTTGAGCGTTCACCAGTAATCAAAAGGCCAAGAGAGAAAAGGGGAGAGAGAGAAAGAGAGAGAGAATAATAATTGCCTCTGGAAACTCAAAATGCCAGCCCTGCTTACTTCAACTTTACATTCCATTATTTATTCTCTTTGCTGACATCCAAAACACAGTCACACAGTACGCCCGTTTTCTCCACAGCACAATTCAGTTTGGCATGAAATAAGCAGGTACATTAATTGAGATTTTGGAGATGAAGTTACTTTTTGGTTTGCAGCTTTATGTCATTTATTTGAGTACCTGGCATGAAAACAAAAGCCAATTAACTACAAGCCCAGATTGATTTTTTCGTCCCCTGTGCCACAAATAACACAGAGTAGCAACCACAGAAATGTGTTTAGACTTTCTCTTTTGTCCAATATCGAGTTATTATCCTTTTTTCTTGGAGGATAATTGTTACATTGAGCCATACTTAATATATGCCCAAAATACTTGTTACATACAGTTAGGTCCAAGCGTACACTGGTGCACTTTTCATGCAGCAACTGACATAATTCTGATAACTTTGGCTCTGTACACCATCACAATGGATTTTCGATAGAACAGTGAAAAGTGCTTGAAGTGTGGACGTGCAGTTTTAAGTCAAGAAATTTTTCAAAAAATACACCCCCCCACCAACACACCCCATTCATATCCTTGAAAATAATTGCCTGAAGTCTGGAAACCATATATATCTCCAGATGCTGGGTTTCTTCCTTAGTAATGCTCTACCAGGCCTGCAGTTATTTTCAGTTCCTGCTTGCTCTTGGGGCATTGTGCCTACAATTTTCTCTGCAGTCTTCAGCAAGTGAAATGCTTGCTCAGTTGGATTCAGGTCAGGTAATTGAAGTCGCTATTGTAGCAAATTCCACTTCTTTGCCTTAAAAATCTTTGGTTTCTTTCGCAGTATGCTTCAGTCATTGTCCATCTGCACTATGCTACACCAATGAGTTTAGAAGTGTTTAGCTGAATCTTAATGAATAATATATCTCAAAAGAATTCAGAATTCATCCTTATGCTTTTCCTAGCAGTCACATCGTCAATAGATGCAATGGAACCAGTTCCAATGGCAGCCATGCTTGCTCACACGACTCACAGATGAGGAGGTATACTTTGGATCATGAGCAGGTCCTTCTCCATTCTCTTTTTTTCAAAACATTCTGAGTAAAGTTAATCTGCCTAAATCTTGCCAACTGCTGTGAAGGAGGTTTTTTTTTCACTGAGAAAATAATTCTTCTGTCAACCACCACAGTTGTTATCTGTCATGTTCCGGGCCTTTTGGTGTTCCTGAGCTCACCAGCACGTTTTTCTTTCTAAGACCAGAGATATACTTGCTTTGTAACCCGGTGTTCATGTACTAAACAGGCTGTGTTGTGAAAGTGGAATGTTGTGAAATGGTTTCCCTACTTGCCTGTATGTTACCGCAGAATTCCATTAGAGGAACTGATGGGCCGGACCGTGAAGAACTTCCAGATTTGCGAGTAAAACCCTGACCCTGTCAAATCCCCATGTGGCCTCTGTACTGCTCCTATCACTCATGTGCATCTTTTATCTCCCGTAAGCAAGACCGCGCATGACCAAAAGCTTCAAACAGACGCAGAATACGTTAGGCATCCATCGCGCGTGCGTACTTGTTGGTAAAAGAAAGTATATCTATATCTTAAGGATACACGAAATGCTTTATTCGGCCACACCTAATGTTTTTAATATTTCTCTGATGAGTTCATTATTTTTTTCAGTCTACTGATGCCTTGCTTCTCTGCCAGTGACTGCTCTTTAGACATCATGTATAGACTGCAGAGCAAGATATTTCAAATGCAAATGTCATACTTAAAGTCAACTGTAGATCTTTTATCTTTTTTCTTGCTTTTGGTTACTTTCGCTCCAAGAGGTCCTTGCAGAATTCAGATCTACGTTTTGGGTTATTGTCTTTCTACAACACAAGGTTTCTTCTGTCAAAGGAGCTGAGTCATGATTACTACGCATGCTCACAACTTTGACCGAAGTAAATTCGCTCAACTTCAAGTCAAAATCTAGATGGTATTTTTCTTCTTCTATGATTATTGGCAATGGTAACCAGCTTACATTCTTCGTAGCCCTTGGCTAAAGCTTATAATAGCGCTTTGAATCCTTGAATCTCCATAGAAAGCCTTTGTACACAAAGCATAATGCCAGAGTTATTACTGTGAAACATATAAATAAAATGCAAGACGAAGACAGATTGGCAAGGATGGAATCAGATTATGAGTTGCAGTCAAGCAGATTCACTTTCTTGGGATGTAAGTTCTGAGAATGTGCAGTAATCTTGACACAGCTCCTTTAAAGCTCATTCAATCAAGTAGATCATGAAAGAACTTCTGAGTGGTAATGTTTTCATTTTTGTTTCATTCAAGTTGCATTAAATATCGAGTGGGGACTGTAGAATGAGACGGGTTTTATTTTTGATTATGTTTAATTTGTTTTAGGAGGAAAATAAATACGCAGTCTTGGCCATAAATATTTGTGCATTGACAAAGTTATTAGTCGAGCCCCGGTAGAGGTTTGCAAGACTACTGTAATCACCTTGTGAGTCTGTCTGTCTGTCTGCGTGTGTATGTGTGTTTCCGGGCAGATATCTCCACAACCACTTGACCAATTTCAATCATCTTTCACATGTAAACACCTTGGGCTGACCTCACGGCATGACATAAATTTCGGGCTGTTGGGCAAGACTATGAATTCTCTGAATACTTGTTGTCATATTAATAGTCTGCCACTTCGTATTGGCATTGAAATTAAATCATGAAAGTACAGACATTCAGTTTTTGATATTTACATCCAAACCACATGTGCAATAATTATTGGCACACCTAGAAATTCAAATGACCAAAATGTACTTGAAGCTTCTTTTCATTTATATTTTACTTTACTTGATGAGGGAAGAGTAAATTCTAAATAAATTGTCTTTGATTAAAGGTTGATTTTTTTTTCTAATTTTTCAGTGATATTATGCTCATTCACCAAAATGGCATATGTTTTACCCTTTAACTGATTTTTACCAGGCTTGCAAATAATTATGGCGGGGACAGTGAAGTACTGTATACCCTGGTGGTATTATTAGTTTCACGTCCATAACCTTCACTTTGTGGTTTTGACTCGACTGATTTTCTTTAGTGGAGTTCAATCAGTACACGTGCTTTAGCTGATAAGGCCAGTGGACACACAGTGAGCGTTGTCTCTATAGAAACATTGAGCACTGACTCTCAGGGGTGGCAATGCTTTTTACCACGGTGAGTGCTCGATCACGCCAGAGCAGTGATCAATGTCTGGGGGAAATTCTGGCTGGGTGTGTTAAAATAAAGAGCCAGAAGATGTGTGATCAGGGAATAATTGAGACCACAAAGTCTGTGCCACGTCAATGCGATTTCTCCCCTGTGATAAACGGCAGCATAGCAACCATTTGTAAGGAAAACCACACACAATGTGTATTGCGCTCGCCTGTGTGAGTGAAATATGGGCTACATTACCATTCGCCTGCATTAACACCGCATGACTGTATGTCCATGATGGCGAATAACCAAAAACAGAATATGTATGAATAACTGAAATTGATTAAAATATTTATTACATTTGAAGCCATGATCATTTATTAATGAGTCATGTTAGCTGCCACCCAAGTTGGTCAGAATCATTTTCAAGGAATTATTATATCTTTCTGATAATTAATGCAGAATAAGGCCAATGTGCATTATTTTTATCCTGAATTCTATAGATTTTAAATGTACTGCTTTTTTATTTGATTTTGAAAGCGGCTTTGATCTGGTGCTCCGGGCAGTTTTCACAGTTTTTGCCGGGAAACTTCCCTTTGGCCTGAGGCAAGGTAGCGATCTTTCAAAAGCAGAATGTCAACACTGCATCTGAGCCAGAACCCTCATTACTCAGACTGGAAATGGCATATTATGGGTAATTCTGTTCGTTTACATGCCTTTGATGGTGCTAATATAAAATGCTGAAAAGTTTGCAACATTTTCTGGTACATAATACTTTGGCAACTATTAATTATACTGTGTGGGGTTTCTGACAATAACTCCAAGAAAATATTCCTGAGTGCTTATTCCCTATCATAAAAATTTGGAAACTCATATATATATCAGTGGCAGCTGGTGAACTGGCAAAAGGGGAGGCTCAAAACAATCCCTTTAAATTAATGATTGGTCACGACCTGTTTTCAATCATTCATTTAAATTACCATTACAGAAACTCCGATAACTCTCAACATTATCAGATGTGGCCAGTTTTCATTTATAACGCATACCGATTGCGACTCCGGACTTTTCACGCTTTTCTTAATTCAGGGATTGGAAGCAATGCATGTGTTTCATGATCATTTAAATGAAATAAGATCATTTGAAACGTCTTTATGCAATACCATTGCTTCCAAGCCCTCCAGTGCAAAAAGATTTCAATTCCGTGCGAGAATCTCTTACATACTCGTTGATTGAATAATTGCTGACTACAGCAGAGGAACGTAAATATGCCACTAAAATTCACACCGAATGCATGAGAGTTGACAGGTATGCGTTATAAATGAAAACTGGCCACACCTGATAATGTTGAGAGTTTTCGGAGTTTCTGTAATGGTGATTTAAATGAATGATTGAAAACAGGTCTTGACCAATCATTAATTTTAAGGGATTGTTTTGAGCCTCCCCTATCGCCAGTTCAATAGCCGCCACTGATATATACAACCCCAATTCCGAAATAGTTGGAACGAAATGTAAATTGTGAATAAAATCAAATGCAATGACTTTCAGATCTCATGAGCCAATATGTTATTTACAATAGAACATAGATAACAATTCAAATGTTGAAACTGAGACATTTTACATTTTTATCCACAAAATGAGCTGATTTCAAATTTTCTGGCTGCAACAGGTCTCAAAAAAGTTGGAACACAGGCAAAAAGGGCTGAAAAAGCAAATAATATATAAGAGAATCAGGAGAAAGAACATTTAGCAAGTAATTAGTTAACTGGCATCAGGGGTGTTGTGACGGTGAACGCAGGGAGAGGCAGAGAAAGCAAAGCAAGAGGCGGAGACTAGAACAGGGCGATAGCTGAGATTGAATTAGTAATAATTAGTAGAGGTGCAGCTTTACAAATTAACCTAAGTGTTCATTAGTAAGTTAGTAATATATACATGGATTAGTTAAGTTAGTAGACTATGATACAAAATATAAATGTTAGTATTATTAGCAATCTAGGAAAGCTAGGCGAAGGAAGTAAACAAGAATTGAAGTAATAATATGAAACACCTGGAACCATTGAAATCACCCGAAGCAAGCAGGCACACAGACTGGGAAGACAGACTGAACTAACTGATCACAAGACAGGGGTGACAAGTGCAATGAAACCTGGAATGGCATAAACAGAAAACCGGAATGTATAATAAACAAAAAGAATAAAGGAAAGACATAACAATGAACACAAGGCATGACATCAAAACACAGAACCATCACAGGTGTAACATGATTGGCTATAAAAGGGATGTCTTAGAGAGCCTGAGTCTCTCAGAAGTAAAAATGGCCAGAGGCTCTCCAATCTGTGAAGGCTTGCGTAAAAAAATTGTGGAATACTTTAAAAACAATGTTCCTCAAAGTCAAATTGCGAAGGCTTTGAAGGTCTCATCATCGACAGTGCAGAACATCATCAAAAGATTCAGAGAAACTGGAAAAATCTCTGTGCGTAAGGGACAAGGCCAAAAACCTTTACTGGATGCCCGTGATCTTCAGGCCCTCAGACGCCACTGCATCACTCACCGACATAGTTCTGTCATTGACATTCCTAAATGGGCCCAGGAATATTTCAAGAAACCACTGTCTGTAAACACAGTCCTCCGTGCCATCCACAGATGCCACCCAAAACTCTACCATACAAAAAGGAAGCCATTGTTGAGCATGATCCAGAGGCATGATCCAGGGCCATGGATCATTTAAAATGGACTGTAGCAGAGTGGCAAAGTGTCCTGTGGTCAGACGAGTCCAAATCTGACATTCTTGTTGGAAATCATGGGCGTCGCGTCCTCCGGGCTTAAGAAGATAAAGACCTCCCCTCCTTTTATCAGCGTTCAGTTCAAAAGCCAGCATCTCTGATGGTATGGGGATGCATTAGTGCATATGGTGTGGGACACTTGCATGTTTTAAAAAGCACCATGAATGCTGAAAGGTATATAAAGGTGTTAGAGCAACATATGTTCCCCTCCAGATGACATCTATTCCTGGGGAGGCCTTGTGTATTTCAGCAGGACAATGCAAAACTACATACTGCAGCTACTACAACAGCATGGCTTCGTAGTAGAAGAGTCCGTGTGCTGAACTGGCCTGCCTGCAGTCCTGATCTTTCACATATTGAGAACATTTGGCGCACAATTAAACGAAAAGTCTGTCCAAGGAGACCCAAAACTCTCCAGCAGCTGGAAGCCTGTATTAAACAAGAGTGGGATCAAATTCCAATGGCTAAACTCAGGAAACTTGTCTCCTCAATACCCAGATTCCTCTACTCTGTGTTCGCCTGGAGGAGGATGCTACACCATGGTAAATAGACCCTGTCCCAACTTTTTGAGACCTGTAGCAGCCATCAAATTTGAAATGAGCTCATTTTGTGGATAAAAGATAAAATTTCTGAGTTTCAACATTTGCTATGTTATTGTGAATAAAATACTGGCTGGTGTGATTTGAAAGTCATTGATTTTTGATTTTATGTTGAATTTACACTTTGTCCCAACTACAGGACAATTGGGGTTTTGTATATATATATATATATATATATATATATATGGCCCACACCCCAACACAAAATATAAATTGTGGAATAAAATGCTCAACAATGGCTTTTTTTGCATGATAGAGTTTTGGGTGACATCTGTGGATGGCACGGCGGACTGTGTTTACAGACAATATTGAAGTGATTCCTGGGCTGATTTAGGAATGTCAATGACAGAATCATGTATGGGAGTGATGCATGAAGATCACGGGCATCCAGTTTTCTGAATCTTTGGATGATGTTATGCATGGTTTTTATGCATCCCCATGCCTGCAGTGTTCTGAGGGCCAAGATCACGGGGCTTCATCACAAAGGATTTTTCCAGTCCCTTTCTCTGTTCCCCTCTGAATCTTTGGATGATGTTATGCTTTGTCGATGATGAGAGTTTTTCAGCAATTTGCAATTTGATGTTGAGGAACATTGTTTTAAAGTATTCACAATTTTTTTACGCAAGCCTTCACAGGTTGGAGAGTTTCTGGCCATTTTTACTTCTGAGAGACTCAGCCCTCTGTTGAGACATCCTTTTTATAGCCAATCATGTTACACACCTCATGCCAGTTAATTACTTGCTTAATTACTTGCTAAATGTTCTTTCAGTTGATTCTCTTATATATTAATTGTTTTTTCAGCCCTTTTTTGCCTGTGGCCCAACTTTTTTGAGACCTGTTGCAGCCAGAAAAATTGGAATCAGCTCATTTTGTGGATAAAAATGTAAAATTTCTCAGTTTCAACATTTAAAATGTTATCTATGTTCTATTGTAAATAACATATTGGCTCATGTGATCTGAAAGTCATCGCACTTTGATTTTATTCACAATTTACACTTCGTCCCAACTATTTCGGAATGGGGTTGTATATATATATATATATCTTACAATAATATATATAATATAATTATTTCCCTTTCCAAGCAAATTGTAATACCAACTGGTTTGGTGCAAACTGGACTGAAAAATCAAGAGGTGAAACCCAAGTGCAGTGTATCCTTGGAAACTTCAAGAGTAGTCTTAGATGTACACCTTCAAAATCATATGACCGTTTTGAACTGGAGTGGCAGTTATTACGGCAAAAGGTGGCCACTTTGATCAGTCTATGATATAGAAGTTTATTGGTCTGTTAGAGAGGAGAGGCATCGACAACATGCAGGGCTATGGCTCTCCAGGAGCAGGGCTCCCCACCCCCACTTTAGGCCGTCTTCCCAAGGTATGCTATATTCCTCCTGTAAATTTACCATTCACATGCTCCGCCTTAGTCTGCCATTTGTGATCAATGCTGAAATGTAATGGTGTCAGATCCATAGGTACCCACATAGCAGATGAGTCTGGCCCGGATCCGGTGTCAAGCCGGCACTGCTGGGCGACTGCTGGCATGGCAAGTGGTATGTTGACCGGATGTGGGCCAGGTCTGGCAATGATGGCACCGTTTATGCGATGGCATGCCCCATGTGGACCAATTGTATTCGAGCTGGCCCTGTGCTGGCCCATATGGGGGCCAGCTCTGGCAAACCAGATTTGGGCCACAACAGGGCCGTCATTCTTTATGTATGTGGGCTAGAATTGGGCCGTAAAAGTGCATTATTTGGGCCAGAACTGGGCAAGACCAATTTTGCTATGTGGGTAGTGTATTAAAAACTTGAAATAACAACCCCATCTCTTATGTAGATAGATTCTTAACGCTGCTATTGGTAACTTTTTAGAAAACTTTTAGGTAACTTTTTGATTATTAACACATTTAGTTAACTCGTGGCTGCGAGATATAAGTTGTTCCCATAATACAGTTCACTTGTGGCCACAAGATATAACTCATTTCCTATCTTTATTACCTCAGTACTACAGTTTCGTTAACTCAAATTGAGGGAACGAGTTTTTCTCGTGGCCACGAGATAATTAAATCATGGGAGCAACTCATATCTCCGTGGCCATAAAATCTATTTTTTCATGTCATTGCACTTCCCAGGCTCTGCACATTTCTAAAATAGTTCAGGATTCAAGGTCCAGTAGGGGATGAAATGTCTTTCCAGGGCACATTCCACCCAGGTTTGAGCAGCCATTGGCTCGGTAAAACACCGTTTTCCTGCACCCCGTATGCAGGAGACACCGGGGTTGGTGTTCGAAGGGGAAACATGCCCTCTCCCATGCAGAGCAGATGATGCTTCTGCTTGAGCTATATGGGTGCTACTTCCACAGCTCTTCTGGGAGATAAGGAAGGGCTTCATGGGTCAATTATATATCAAATTGAAGTTCAAAGAGTGCTCTTTTCAGGGAAATTTACTTGAGGTTTGACCTGAGTTCCCCTTTAAGTTCCAACCCAGATGTTTCTCTGTCAGCCTGACAGGTGCCACCATCTTGCAGTGTTCTTGCAGCAGGCTCGACCTAATTTGGCTCAACTTTTGAAACAGTATCTGACTCGCAGTTGTAGATATCAGATCCAGAAGATTTGATCATTTTGGCTGATGATGGAGATGTGTTTCTCTTGGCCATGTTATTTAAAGCAATCTTTTGATTTTTGCAGCATTTTGACTGTTCCCATCATTATTGCAGTTATCTTCAAAACATGTAAAATTGATCAACGTAATGACGTATAATAAAATCTTTTTCTCATAATTACACTATCGAAATCCCTATAATTTTTAGGGCAATGTAATCAGGCCCCTAAAACCTATTTTTTGTCAAACTTTGATAGTGCTATGACACACGCTCTTTGGGCTGTTCCAATGAGCCATCCGGTTTAGTGTGCTTGCTTGTCTGGGGTTGGGACTGAATATGAAGTCTCTTTAGCCAGACTCTCTCTCTTCCACAATCTTCGAATGCATATTAATGGGCATAAGCATTTGGAAATTGTAGAAGCCAAAATGTCTGGCTTGAGAGACTATTGAATCTGTGTCAGGTGCTTTCAAAATTACATTTAACTGTGTTAATTGTAAAGAGTCTAAATTTATGGAGCTCTTTCATGAGGTCAAGTAGACTGAATGTTCATTAATCAAGATTTTAAATTTCAACATATTGTCTGTGCATTTAAACCAGGGCTTATGGAATATGGAGCAGCTGTGATGACCAGTAAAGTGTCTTTATATTCAAAGAATCTCCAATCATGATATCTTTAGCAATAATTGCTCAGACAGTTTTTAGTCTTTTCAATATGTTCTTGGCCATCAATGTTGACATCAATCCCGTCATTAAAGAACCATTCAGCAGCTGACATTTAGAGGATTTGTTCCGGAGATTGAGGGCTCATTAGTCAGACTAGTGGCTAGTGTTCAACACAGCTGCGAAGCACACAGGAAGTCAGGCAGTGAAGAGATGGAATCAGCAGATCTTTGAGTCTTGCGATGCAGAACTCATTCAGTCTTTGTGTCCACGAATGCGCGCGTGTGCACTGCAGTAGAGATCGAAGGTCATAGAGGAACCTTCCAAACTCCATCTATTTCCTGTCAAGAGCAATTACTCTATTTCTTTCTAAATTTAACCCAATATTGCTTTTGTCACGGTGAAATAAATGAGTTATGACCAGGCTGTCAGAGCTTTGCTTTCTCTCATGGCTACCAACTCATTTATGAATTAGAGCACAAAATGTCACATGATCAGCATTCACTTATGAGCACAATAAAGCCAGAATTACACAAGAAGGCCCGAAGTGCCTCATACCTTTACAAACCCGGTAATTATCGGATCATAGTCCCATACAATACTAAAATTTATGCATGGTCCGGTAAATAGTAGTCTGATTTTCCTAATCAGCATGGACTTATTCAAACCATAGCAAGATTAGCTCCCCTTCAGACGATTATTACTCTGGCAGTAATTGAGGCTGATTATTGCGACTCCTGTTGGCAGTGAGATGAGCAGACGTTTGTAACTCACTGCTGCATGGTGGGTAGAGGAAAGAAGTCATTTTCTTCTTGTCTCAGAGATGCTTTTCTGCAGTGTGGGAGAGCCCAGACTTAATATCTCGACTTACTGCAACCCTGGGTGGTTGAAAATAACTCAGGGAGTTTGGTGTTTTAGCAATGATAATACGTAGGTAAGTTGGTGATAATGGCCGTATTTGATTTGCAGGTGAGCTGGCAGAGTGAGCTGGGAGTTCTATAGCAGTTTTTACCTGACTTTTTCCATTCACCTCCCAGTGGCAGTACTCAATGCAAATCCTGATCAGATCTGAATTCTAAGATCTGCCAATGCTCCATATTTCATGTGCTGCCTTTACAGAATGGAGCCTGATCCAATATAATGCCAAAAATTACCATAAAGAAACTGAAGGCCTGAAAACAGATGCACATGCCTCGGCAGTCCTAAGATTTTCCTGAGGTTTTTTGGGGGTAATAAGTATGCAGTATGCAGACACATATTTGTATACACAGTACTTAAACCCATAATGGTGAATGATGAACTACTGAAGGCCATTAGCTTTGTTAGCACCATGCTAATATACCGTGAGTCAAATCAGCTTACTGTACGGCACCTTTTTTTCCATTTAATTCATTACAATTTGACATTAAGTTTACACCAGAGTTTCGTGTATCTCAAGTGTAAACTGCAGTTAAGTGGACACAGGACTCCACTTGTAGTCAAAATAACCAGGAAACAATGTGTTAATTTAACTGTTAAATTCAGTCAATTTATAACAGTGTACCCAATATTAAACCTGCTTAGGGTTGGTCAGGGTTGCTAGGGTGGGTGGGTGTGTGAGGGGCAGTCAGTTGGTGTCTTGGTGGGGGCATACATTTATCGCAGCATATGATAATGGGCAAGAGGAACACAGCGTAGGCACCATTCATTCACATCACAAATGCATGTAATGAGCGGTTTTTGCTTGTGATTGTACATTTTCTAAAGGTTAACGATTCTGAAATGAAAATACAAGTGTTACATCAATCAGAGTTGCGTCTTGGGTCTGCGCATGTGTTTCTTTGTGGTTTTTCAAGGATAAGAAAACAGTAAAGGGAGTCTTTAGGGAGGAAGTTGCTTGTAAGATCTTGTTTTACACTTTATTGAATTTGAGAATAGTTGCCCTTGACAGCAGTAAATCAGTGTAATAATTGCTGGAAAAAATAGGGACTTAGGCTGTTTATTTCTCTTGGGGAGGCGGAGTAAAACAACTATTCTTATGTAAATGTTGTTCGTATTCATCATTTATTTCACAGAAACATGCTCATTGATATACCCTATCCAGTATGTGTGGTTTAAAATTAATCTATTAATCGCTCTAATTTGAGTATGATATGAACTGTTTGCACCTTACTCTGCCATGTGTCTTCATTGCACGTGGGTATCAAAGGCTCCTGTCCAACAGATTTGCAATTCAATATAAACTGCCTTTTACATGTCTATTAATACAGCTTGCATTCACTAGTTTTCTTTTAACTTAATACATCTTGTGCATTTATGCATCCATTCATCTTTACACATTTCTTGTTTTTTTTTATTTTTTAATTTTAACATAAGCTTTTCTGACTGCTCAAAATTAAGTGACATTATCATCTAATATTGTGCAATATAGTATATACATGTTCATGAACCTGTTTAGTCAAACTAAAATGAATATGCTGGCATTGATTACAAACATCACAGCCAGTCATCCTCCATGCTTCTTTTGTAATAAATGGTAAATCAGTGCGGATAACTGTGGTTCAGTAGTGACAACTGTCTGACACATGGTTGACAATAGGGTGACAGGCTGCTTATTGGCCAAAGGCTGAAATGCAAGTAAACAACGTGGTTATCCTACCAATGACCCCAACAGTCAGAAGACCATGTAGATAGGAAATTAGTCTTGATTTTAAAAGGAAACATCTTGACCTAAAATGGACTGGAATTAATATAAGATGGTTTGTAACTGGAAATTTAATTGCTGTGTTACTCATCATTATACATTTTCAAGCAAATGAAATGAAAATTGATAAAGTTCTTTAAAAATCTGAGACACAATTATGACTTTAAAGAGTGATGATTCAGTTAAGCTTGATGGAAGCATTTAATATCCACAATAACTCAGCGCAATCAGGGAGCTCAGTCAAACAGCAACAGTCAATCACCAGGATTGGGATGTCCATATATTTGAGTGTATGGACAAAACAGGCAAGAACATTGCAGTTCACCTTGTTCCTTCACATGAATTCCTACTCAAAAATTGAATACGGATTACTGAAGCATGGATACAACTTCCTACACATCAGGCTTTGCTGCTCAGATAGTCAATCAGTGCTCTCTTTCATTCCTCATTCACCATACCAACATTAGTAAAGCACAGAACTCAATCAGTCTCTTCACTTGGCCTGTGTGCACATTTTGATTGAAGGCATAAGTAATCATTTGCAGAGAGCACCTCCATGGAATGTATTTTAAAAGTTCTCTGATAATGTTTTTAAAAATCGTTTAGAAAACCTTTTAAGAATGTTCAGAGCACATTCTTTATCGGTTTTTTTTTTTTTTTTAAATAACCTCCAGGGAATTTTAAGGGAATGTTTCCTGGAGGTTACCTGTTTGCTGGGTACATACTATTCACCTATGTTGTTGCAGTCATGGTGCAATGGTGCAATGGTGGTAATAACATTACTCTTTAAGAGACTGGGGCTTGGCTTTAATGGTTGCTCAATTGCCTGGGGCAGGTCATATTGTCTTTCAGGCAAGTCGGACATATACTAGGCTTGCCTGATCTTGTAATGGTTTTTCTTTGCAGTCCCTCCCCCTCCGGCTGTCTTCGCCTCCACTTCAACGAGGTGGCTCGTTGAAGTGGAGGTGAAGTTAAGAGTATTTAAGAGCTGCACTGCCAATTGGCAGTTGCAGCTGCATTCTGGAGTTTTAGCTCCGTCATGTGTTGCTGCTGCTCCCCTCACAATCAGCCTGGCTGGGTCCCAAACTGGCAGCTGCGTTCTGTCGTGGTTTGGTCCCGCCGGATGCAACCTGCAAACCGGCGGGCACTGGGACCATGTACCCAAAAGGAGAGAAAGGGACCCACTAGCACAGGCTAATATAAAAATAGCAAAGATTTAATAAACATACTTTAAAAAAACCAAAAACAACAGGGGAGCAGCAGCACCACACGGCAGGGATAAAACCAGAATGCAGCTGCCAGTTTGGGACCCAGCCAGGCTGATTGTGAGGGGAGCAGCAGCAGGTTTTTTATGCAGGGGCTTGTGGGGAGCAGTCATCCGGCATCTGGCGGAGGCGTGCTCCAGTGTGTTCCGGGCAGAGGCGTGCTTCAGTGTGTTCCGGGCGGAGGTGTGCTCCAGTGTGTTCCGGGCGGAGGCGTGTTCCAGCGTGGCGGGCCCAGTGTGTTCCAGTGTGCCTTTTGTGCCTTGGGGGGAGGGTACTGTAATGGTTTCATTGCTGTCCCTCTCCCTTCGGCTGTCTTCGCCTCCACGCCACACCTGTTGCTCGTTGAAGTGGAGGTGAAATTAGAGTATTTAAGAAGCTGCATTGGCAATTGGCATTGTAGCTGCATTCTGGTTTTATCCCTGCCGTGTGGTGCTGCTGCTCCTGTTTTTGTTTTTTTTTTTAAAGTATGTTTATTAAATCTTTGCTATTTTTATATCAGCCTGTGATAGTGGGTCCCTTTCTCTCCTTTTGTGTACATGGTCCCAGTGCCCGCCGGATTGCAGGTAGCATCCGGCGGGACCAAACCATGACAGATCTGGCAAGTAAAAAATTCAGTGTCGTATGTTGAATTTTGATGAACAAAACAATCTTTTTCAAATGGTCAAGTGTGTTTGTGTACAGATCTATCGAGAAACCATAAAACATGTATGGAGAGGTACATGTGTCATGATTATTTAGCGTAATGTCCCCTATTTCTGGCCGCCCCATCAAAGATAGCAAATCCAGACTTAAATATAAAAAATCTGAAATGCATTGCTTGCAGAATATTATATTTTTCAAAAGTAATTTATACCTCATTTGTGTCCATGAGTCGCTCTGTTTTCAATCAGAGGGTTTTTCTTAAATCTCAGGCATTTTTTTTTTAATAGCTTTCACTCTGAATCGCTAGAATTGTGAGAGGGCTCCCAACTCTGCCCATGCCACTTCTGAGCTTTTCCACGTCTCATCTTCTGGCTTCAGATGCGCTTAAATGGTTCTAAAAACATCATTCTGGGTTAAGTAAGATCATTAAACATCATATAATGATGTACATTTTTGTTCTTGCCAATATGATTGTAGCCTGGTAATACCAGACTCTGCTACTTCGCTTTGCTTCGTCCACAGAGTCTGGACAGTTGTAACTGACAAGTGTTTACTTGTTGTGTTTCCAGTGTCCTGTGCCGTTCTGCTAGGACACTGTTGCGGGTTTTAAAGGGGAACTCAGTGCTAAATCATAAGGCTCTTTTATACAAACATAATTAGTACATAAATATTGTAAAATACAAACATGTGGAATTTTTGTTTTCAAAGACGAGATAAATGAGGTTTTATTCCCCCTAATTAGTTGTCGTCTGCTTCAACGGTTGCGTCATAATGACGTAACGTTGCCTGAGAATGACGAACCATCGCCCTTCGCCCAGAGGTATGCGCTGTTATTGTGTTGGATAGTGTGATTGTCCCAGTCCATTATTTTATGACAAAAGATCGTTCAATATGGCCTATGGGCTAGTTGCACGAGACGGTTTGCTTCTGTCACTTATCAGTCTATATCAGATGCCTAGCAGTTGACAGGTATGTCATCCCGGATATGGGATTTTAGCTATCGCCGATATTCCCAGGATTTGGCTAAATTGTTTCGGTTTTATAGTGAATTTACTTCGACATTTTCTAATGCAACTACCTAGCTAGTTCTGCCACATCGTTTTGGTTTTCTTAGATGTACTCAGCTTACCAGAACTGCAGAAGTGATGGTCCTGAAAGTGCTACTGATGCCCAGTGGGAAGGTAAACGAAGTATCGACAATATTAAAATATGCGTTGATCGAATGTTAGATTTATGAAACGGCATTTCAACGTTATGGAATATTTACACATTAATTACCAGATATTTTCACATTTGTTGTCTGTCGCTTAAAGCCAGTTCATCACTCATCAGTGAGAACGGCTGGAAATGTGATGCTGGTGAAAAACCCTCTCGTTTCTCAGTGGAGCAGCTGATGTCTCATTAAGAGTGCCTAGGAACAAACATCAGTCACGGGTAATCGAGACAAATCTTGCGAACATCATTCGTGGTTAATTAAGCCAAATCCTGGGAATATTGGCGATAGTTAAAATCACATATCCGGGATGATATACCTGTCATCGGCATCAGCTCAGCATCTGATATAGACTGATAAGTGACAGAAGCAAACCGTTAATGTTGAAGCAACCCTGCGTATTTCAGAAAGTACTTAACACCATCTCATGCAATTAGCCAATGGGCCATATTGAACGATCTTTTGTCATAAAATAATGGACTGGGACAATCACACTATCCAACACAATAACAGCGCATACCTCTGGGCGAAGGGCGACGGTTCGTCATTCTCGGGCAACATTACGTCATTATGACGCGACCGTTGAAGCAGACGACAATTAATTAGGGGGAATAAAACCTCATTTATCTCGTCTTTGAAAACAAAAATTCCACATTTTTGTATTTTACAATATTTATTTACTAATTATGTTTGTATAAAACAGCATTATGATTTAGCCCTGAGTTCCCCTTTAACAGTTTCTTGAGCCAGAATTCATTTTCTCATGTTCATTTCTCATGGGGTTTTAACAGTTTCTTGTGCTAGGATTCATTTTTCATGTTCATTGTTCATGTTCTCACTTTTGCCATGTTTTGTATCTCGCCAGGTCTCGCTTTCCGGTGTGCCCAGCCAACCCGCCTCTCCAGTGTCTGCATGGTCGTTTCCATGTTTTACTTTTCGCACTACATTCGGGAGTGGCTTACGGTTTCAAACTACTTTCTTACTTTTCTTCCTTCGGGGCTTCCTAGTCTTCATGCTTGTTAATTATTTTAATTTATTGCTAAAAACTAACTAATCAGTCACGGGGGGTGTTTCCATTAGATAGGCACGTACTAACTATTACTAATTTAGATAGGGATTTAACTCGCATGCTTCCTGCTTTCGCTAATATTCTTACCTGTGCTTTACTATTATCTAGTTTAACACTTTTACTGTTCATAGTATCTTATTGGGTTCTTATATGCTGCAACACGGTCATTTTTCTTAATGAGCAATTACCTGCTTTTGTTGTCTCATCTTGCCACAGGTGTTTTTCCTCTCTTGCCTTTCGTGCCTTGTAATTAAGCAATCTCGTTTCTCCCTGTTGGTCTACAGGTGATCCTCGTCTCGTGATTCTGGCTGCTATATCTGGGGAGAGACTGGAGTTGGCTGGCAGGGTCCGTGTACCTCTCATTTTAATTAAGGTAATGAAAAACAGAGAACAAATTGATTTCCGTTTTTGTTTTGATGTGAGCAAACGAAAAACAAGCCGTCTCCCGATTTTCATTTGGAAATCGAAAAACGGAAAACGAGTCGTTATCTGATTTTCTATTAAATGATTACTAAACAAAAGTCGGGAATGGAAATACAGCCAATATTCTTTTAATAGCTGATGTTGGGAAACAGGATTTTTGGTTGTTAGCAATATGAGGTGAGCCAGACGGTTTGATCAATGGGTGATGAATGTGTATTAGGAGATGAAGAGCGGCCGTCGGGTCCGACAGGACATATCACCTATTTGCGACTTCCAGCTGGGATCTCCGTTTGTCTTCAGTTCCGACAGGACATGATACGCACTAGCACCTCTTAGTTGGAGGTTCCGTGTGCCCACATATGGAGCTCACTTCCGAGGGTTGGGAATCTATTGAACCAATTAAGTGGAGTGGTTCAGGAGAGGCCCAATTGTAGAGTATTCCTTTTTATCAATGTGTAAACCCTAGAACCAATCAGCAACAACTTCTGATAACATTAAAGAAATCATATGCAAATATCTGTACTTTAACATGTATAAAGTTTCTTATGAAATTAAGGAATTTCAGAACTCTGCATCACGCAGTTGTTCCCACGGCCGGCTGTGTAATAAACTTTTTTCCTGCTTTTGCTACGAACATCGGAGTCTGCTTCTTCATCGGGACAACGTTCTTGGTTTTTTATTAATTAACCAACACTGATTTCCGTTTTTATTGTACGGTATTGTTGTCAGTTGTAATCATATGTTCTCGCCAGCAATGGCCAGATGTTGAAACAGTGATATGTGATATGGCAGTGGATGTGTGTGCTTCTGACGAACACGTTTCCATTGTTTGACTCACGTTACTTCAATTTTTAGCTGGTTAGCTAGGTAGCTACTCTCCTGCGCGCTGGCGAACATTACGAACAATAGCTGTATAAAACTTGCTTCCAGTTTATTAAACTTGACTAGATTGGTAGTTTCTGGTTGGAAAGGCAATCTAGTCAACCAGCTAAAACTGAAGTAACAAGTTCAATGGAACCAGTTTGTCAGAAGCACACACATCCACTGCGCATATCACATATCACTGTTTCGACGATCTGGCCATTGATGGCGTAGAACATATGATTACAAGTGACAATAATACCGCATAATAAAACGGAAATCAGCGAGCCACGGATTTCGCGACATCATTTTATGTAGCAGCACGATGCTAGCTAGCAACATAATGCTTGTTGACATCAACGCTGCTTCCACGTGCGCTTGTTTACATTGACGTCACTACTCTCTGATTGCTCAATAGTGATTCCTCCATTACTAGCAGACTGGGGAGAAAATTTCGCAGAGCAAACTCTGTTAAAAGAATATTGGCTGTATTTTGTTTCCCGACTTTTGTTTAGTAATCATTTAATAGAAAATCAGATAACCACTCATTTTCCATTTTTCAATTTCCAATTTCCAAACGAAAATCGGGAGACGGCTCGTTTTTCGTTTTTTGTTTGCCCACATCAAAACAAAAAACGGAAATCAGTTTGCTCTCCGTTTTTTCATTACATTAATCAAAACGAAAAACGAATGGCCGAAAGGTACACAGACCTGGCAGACAGAGTGTCATTTCATGTTCGTTCTTTGCGGTTTCCACAGTCGTGTTCATAGTGTTTTCTAGTCTGCTCCTTGCTTGTATTCTTAGCCGTAGCTCTCGTTTTGTTATCGAATGTGCCTTGTGCCATTACAGTCTTCATTTATGTTTGTTCATTGGTTTTCCTCCCTAGAGTTTCTAGTGGCTTTTTATTTTTCTCGTTTTGTACTTCAATTTTTCTGCTCTGTGAAGCATTTCTTTGTTTGATTTTTGCAACCCTTTGGGCCAAGTTTTTAGGTCGCCTGAGACGAAGTCTAGTGACCTATTCTAATCGCCTTTTGTCCGTAGTGCGTCGTCTGTCGTGCGTCTGTAAACAATTTACATTTTCCACTTCTTCTCAGAAACCGCTGGTCCGATTTCAATGAAATTTTGCAGGAACCTACCTTGGTCAAATATGCACCAAAATTGTGAATTATATGGTGCCCATCCCCAGGAGCTCTGAGGGGTGGGGCTAAAAGTGGTCAATACATTTTCAACTATTTCTCAGAAACCGCTCGTTCCATTTCTGTAAAATTTTGCAGGAACTTTTCTCGGTCAAATATGCACCAAAATTGTGAATAACATGGCACTTAGCCCCAGGGGCTCTGAGGGGGGGGGCTAAAACTGGTCAATACATTTTCCACTTCTCAGAAACCACCGATCCGATTTCAAATAAATTTTGCAGGAACCTTCCTTGGTCAAATATGCACCAAAATTGTGAATATATGGTGCCCACCCCCAGGTGCTCTGGGGGGGGGGGGGCTAAAAGTGTTCAAATTGGCTGTAATTTGAAAAATCTTCTTCTCCAGACCCAGATATGGTGGAAAACAATACTCTTCATAGATGGAAGGCTCTTGAGGTGCTTTATCAAAATTGTGAACTTCATGACCCTCGAGCTCCATGTTTGCCCCTGGGGAGGGGGTGAAATTTACTATAGTTTATATATGAAAATGATACTTTTGGGTATATTTTGTTCATTTTCAACTGGAAATCATTCAAACTTGTTTGGCATTACAACCATGAGATGACAGTTTGATACTATGACATTTTTCACCCTGTCTCTTCCCCAGGGGATGAGGGCTGGGGCCCAAATGCAGTCATATTGCCAAAAATTTCAAAAATCTTCTCCAGACCGAGACAGGCTGGAAATCAATACTCTTCATAGATGGAAGCGTCTTGAGGTGCTTTATCAAATTGTTCATTTTATGGCCCCCAGGCTCCATGTTTGCCCCTGAGGAGCGGGTGAAGTTTACTATATATAGGAAAATGATACTTTTGGGTATATTTGGTTCATTGACATCAATACCATCAGTTTTTATACAACTCAGGTGACCGTTAAGGCCCATGGGCCTCTTGTTTTGTTTGGCCATCGTGCCTGTTTTCTTTTCTTTATAATAAAAACCCCAAGACCAAGTCTTGCTGTCTCACGCCTGGGCCATTTCTCAATATGCGTTCTTCTCTGTACTTCTGTTCTTGTGAATTTGAGAAACGTCATCCGTCTGAGACCACATACTGTCTCATTTCAAAGTTCGCATCTCGACGAGAACGGTTACCCAGAAGTGTTCTTGACATGCCCATTTTTTGAGGATGCATCGGATGGTAACTTGTGTGAACTTGACAGCACGCATATCCCAAAATTCTTTTCGGCATCCAAGCGGGAGCGGGACGCCCCTAAGAACGACCAGAGAAGGCCAGGATCAGTAAAGCTTCCTTCTCACCAGACACGAAACGAAAATCGTGTATTCGCGTCTTTGCATTGACTTTGAATGTAATCTGTCGTGCAAAAAATTTGTTTCGCGTCCAGTGTGGGAGCGGTTTAAGTCTTTTGTTGTTGCAATATTCGTTTGCTATTTCTTGGCTAAATACTCTTCTGATAATTTTAAGGCGAGGAACTATTATCTGAATACATTTGGAATATTGGCTGCTTTATGATGTTTTATGTTGAATATGCTCCAATGTTTTCGGAGTAGAGAAACTCTGCAACAGCCGGCAGAACATAACTATGCTAAGCACCTTAACTAGCTTACGCTCACAGACCCCTCTTCCCCCACAGACAACATTACTGGGAAAAAAAAATAAGGATGATGGCGGAGGAAGTCACAGCTCACCGGCTTGCGTATTGCGTAATACCAACGAGAACACATCGTCTCAAACCACCGACAGCGTTCTGAGTGCTCGTAGCCTTGGACGTGCACTCATCCTAGAACGACTAGCGAGAATGTTCCTCCCAAGAATGCAAGTCCATTCTTAGCATTCTTGGTATTGAGAAACGGCCCTGGTGTCCACCTGTCCCACGCAACATTACTTCCTGGTGGGTGGGCGCTTGCCTGAAGTTCAAAATCATTGGTGTACCCGTAAACTAATCACTAACGTTTGGCGATGACGTATGTTATGCGCTGGCTCAGCTGCCTAATACTTGTTGTAAACACAGTCCTTAATACCAGGAATGCAGCGAAAACAAAGTGATCAGTACATTAAAGTTAATACTGTACTCATACATATGCCCATCTACCTCATTTTAGCCTTCGCGAAAACTGAACCGTTAACCATATACTTGCGCTGACATCATACCGAGCACGCTATCTAACTTCATAGTAACATAGTTTGGCTCTAAGCATTTGGCTGCCTCAGACAGCCATTTCATTCATGGAAAATGACAACATACCACTGAGACAGCGAATAGGTCTTGTGACATGAACAAAAACACGGCTTTTAAAAAGTTTGCTGCTAACTTAAATAGTGTGAAATTCGCGGGCAGTGTAACACAAGAAGCTACAAGGTAGCTGAGGTGGTTTGGCAGTCTCTCACAGAGATGAACAGGGTGCATTTCATATGTTTCATGATGGATATTAAGTAGATATGACAACTTTTCTCGAACCATGTAGGGAAACATCATTTCCATTCAAAAAACTAACCAAAATTCATCTTGTTTTGGCTATAAGTCGCTGATACTGGGGATTTTCTCCACGACAGAACGAATGGCCTCCCGTGTATCTATGTTCGTAGCCATTGTTGATTTCGGAGACTACAATTTCAAACTCGGCACTGCGTCTCCATCATGAATCTGGGCCACGCCTTCTGTTTGTTGGTTGGTCCGGCATATTTTCTGCCGAGGTAAATGAAGCAGAGCTCTGAGTGATCAGACGGAGTGGTGAAGCGAAATGAAATTGAACGGAAGTACGTAGGCTGGCGGAGTCAGGCTAATATGATTGACCATGATACTGCAAATTTCTCCTAAAAGAGACTTGCAACCAGATGATGAAACAGAGGATGTGCTTCTTTAGCACTGCATTGCAGCATTTGGCTACAGTGATATTTAATCCTGTAATTTTCATTTGGCATATACATTTGAGCTATTTTATCTAACATTTTTGATTATTTTTGAACTAGTCATTCGAGCTTTTTTTCCACTTTGAAGTTTATTTTATATTCAATATTGTTATGCTTTGTTATGTGATTGGTTTGTTTTACAAAAACAAGTGTCTGAAACACTACATTGTTGTCTGTTAATAGTATTTTTTCAGCAAAAGTGAAAGGATAGAGGGCTATTGATTGGGGGCGGGGGGGCTAGATCAAACTAATCTTGACCTTAAGTTGCCTGACCAGGGGAGTGAAAAAAAAGTTTATGACAAGGTCTGCAGTAGTAAGTAACCAATGGTCAGAAGCAGAAAAATCTTGCAAAACTGGTATGTCAAATATTTTCTTGAAACTTTCATGGTAACTACACACCAAATTTGCATTCATGTTAAGGAATCATATCGGTTTTCTGATAATGGAGAATATGAATCAAACCAGGTTGAAATGGATAAAGTTACGCATTAACATAGATATTGCACCTTTTTTATAATTCCATTTTTATAATTCCATTTTTCGCTTAAAAATCAACATTTCAATGCATTCATTCTGAGCCTAAGCCCAGTGATTCACATGCATCCTGCGAGACAGTTCCATGCAATTCAAATGGTTATTAATCCTGTTCTTGTATTATAGTAAATTTACCATTTTTTTTCCCCCAACACAGCATCTCAAAATGCCAACATAATTATTGTGACGCATTGCAAACATGGGGTTGCTTTGCATACTGACAAAACAGAAATATTGACTATTAAAATCACCTTTTTTTTCTTGTGTATTTGATGCCCGCATGAATCATTCCAGAAAAAAATGCTCCATAATAATTTATAACAAGCATGCAATATTCAGATACCCCACTACAAGATGGCTGATATTCCAAAACAAATTTCAGGAAACAGCAGGAAGCATTTTCTGAAAATGGAGAATGGACAGTATGGAAAGGCACATCCACTATTTTTCCGCTGAAAAATATTTGACGGTTTTTGGTGTCCTGGCCTGGAAACAAAATGCGACAGAGGGACAGACAGATGAACAGAAGGATGGATGGAGGAATGAAAGGGCACATCTACACAAGGTGCATCCATATATTAGATTTTGTGAAATAATGTTGAACAGTTTAGAAGTTCTTGAGCAGAATAGAAGTGTAACGGACGGACAGATATGCAGACGATCATGCGAAAGGACAAGGATCTTTCCTATCTCCCCCTTCTGTTTCTTGGGGGGGGAAGGGGATACAAAAAACCATTCTACATTAAAATTTTTTTTTTTTTTTTTTTTTTTTTTTAGCTTGTTTCAAAAACACAAGCCAAAATAATTGTTTATTTGCTGGTTGAAATGGCAGATTATACAAATTTTTTGTTCGGCAGTATATACTATTATTTCAGACTGGCAGTTTGCCATTCCCCAAGAGTCTTCAAATATCCCTTCAGCGCTCTCCCTGGTTTGCTAGGCTCCCCACTCAGCTTACATTTACCTTGCAGTTTTTAAAAAAGCGTTTCCCTTTTTATTCCCAATACGAAATGAACGGCCTTATTCACCAACTGTTCCTTCACTCATTACTGAAATCCATTGAATTTAGCACATAATCTCCACGGAAATATGCGCCCCAATTCACTACAGCCTTATTTTGACGTGTCATTATGAGGAGGCCTAAGGGTGCCCAGCACTAAATCTCCAATGGTCCAATTTTGATGCCGACTGCTGTTTAATTCTCCTGACCATAGCTGACAGGACAGAAACCTTGTCTTCCCTTGTGTTCTTGAATGGTCAACTGTGGCAGCTGCAGCTCATCTGTTTCAAGGTTTATTGTGTTGTAAACAGTTGTTTATTTTAGTTTGGTGACCTTCCTATCCGCTCGAAAAAAAACCTCTACCCCTTCTCCATGCCTGACCTCATCCATGTAAAAGGCATTTTAGCTGACAGAACTGCCACTCATTGGGTATTTTCATTTATTTTACCACTCTATCCAAACTCTAGCGACAGTAGTGCGTGAAAATCCCAGCTGCAGATTTACCCACAGTGCAGTACCAAGCCAGGCAGTCACGTTACGTACACGAGCAGCATATTATAAATTCAGTCATGGAAAATATTTTCTGCCACTCAGTCCTGTGTATAATAAAGAATATTTGCAGCCTGAGTGTGGAAAATATAGTTTCTGTCTGTGTTGCGGTTTACCTGTGGAGGCGCTGGAGCTGGGGAATACTTTATAAATGATGCAGCAGTGTGCACGCAGGGCAGGGGGGCATTGAGTACCCAGCAGTAAAATGGAGCTGGGGGCATATTTACTGCAGAGTGAGATAACACTTCACACCTCCTCTGCAGCAAGGCAGGCTGCTCTCTCTAGCACTCTCAGAACATGACTTGCATTAGCCATTGTCATGAAATGATGTTCGGTTTGTTCACACTGAATAGTACTGAACCAATATGAACGGAGTGTGATTTGTCTGAGTGCAGATAATACGAGGCTGTCGTTCATTGTGATCCTTTGAGGTGTTTTACTTTCTTTCTCTCAAAGCAAATAATACGTTGACTAGAACTCAAGTGACCTTTGGCAGGGACGTGGAGTGCTCAGTGTTATATTTAATGATCTCAACCCCCCCAAACACCAAGAACATTCAGTTTTACTCCATGACCAACTCACTCACCTCTCCTCCCCCCTTCCAAACAAGTGCCCATTACTGGGACATTTCAACTTATATTTTTTGAAAGCAGACACAATTACTTTGACGTGTATTTCATTGCAGACAATACAAAGACAAGATATTTAATGTTTTGTCTGGTCAACTTTGTTTTATTTATAAACATTCATCGATTTCTGCCATTCAGGTCCGCAGCACATATGAAAAACTACAACGTAATAAAAAAGTTAAAAAAACTGAAAACTAATGTTATTTGAAACAGCTGATGTCAGTCGGTGATTTAAATCACAATTTGGTAAACAAGCAACATCCAGGAAAGGGCTCGTCCTTCAGGAGCAAAGATGGGCTGGGGATTGCCAGTTTGTCAACAAATATGTGAGAAAATCATTTAAAGGTTTAAAATAATATTCCTCAAAAACATATATGGAGGGATTAAAATATTACAATTTCTATGGTTCCTAAAAGATTCAAGGAACGTGGAAGAATTTCTGTGCATAAAGGGCAATGGCACAAGCCTCGGCTGAATACCTGTGATCTCCTATTACTCAGATGTCACTGCATCAAGAACTGTCATTTACCTATAAGTGCTATAACCACATGTGCTCAAGATTACTTTGGCAAACTTTTGTCAAGGACTGTAATACATAATATTGCCAGTTAAAACTTTACAATGCAAAAAGAAGGCCCTATGTTAACAGTGTCCAGAAGTGCCATCGACTTCTTTGGGCTTTGAGGCATCTGCTATGAACTACCACATGGTGGAAAAGAGTTTTGAGGTCGGACAAATCAATACCTCAGGTCTTTTTGAAAGAAATGGATGCTGTGTGCTGCAGACCAAAAAAGGTTTTTACACGTACCAGAAATAAGTCCAAAAACCATGCAGTCATGGTATGCGATAATGTCAGTACCCTTGGCAAGGGTAACTTAGACTTCTGTGAAAGCTCCACCAATTCTCAGAACTACACTGAGACTTTGGAGCAATATATCCTACCTTCAAGACAACATCTCTTCTAGAGAGGTACATGCATATTTCAACAAGACATCGCAAAACTGCCTTCTGTACGCATTACAAAGGCATGGCCATGTGAAACAAAGGTGCGGGTGTTGGACTGGCCTGCCTGTAGTCCCGACTTTACCCCAATAAGTGCAATACATAATAAAAAACATCTCTTGGCCACAAGATATAAGTCATTCCCACAATGTAGTTATCTCATTGCCACAAGATATAACTTGTTTCCACGATTAAGCTATCTTTTGGCCATGAGATACATACAAGTCGTACTCACAATTTAGCTATTTCATGGCCGCAAGATACACCTCGCTCCTTCAATCTGAGTTATCAAAATTGTGGGAATGAGTCAATTAAATTCAGGGAAGGACAAATATCTTGTGACCACGAGTAAACTAAATCATGAGAACAAGTTATATCTCATTGCCACAAGTTAGCTGAATCATGGGAACAAGTTAATCAAATTGAGGGAACAAAATATAGCTCATGGCCATGAATGAGCTGAATTGTGGGAATGACTTATATCTCAAGGCCACAAAATATAATTTTTCCAAGTCATTGCACTTCCTGGGCTCTGCACTTTTAAAAGCGGGGCGAGGCTTTTTTGTTGGGGAAGAATCTAAGGTTATCTTTGCTGATCCAGTTTGCTCACATGCCTCCATAGCAGCAGCACGCTCTGTTTTCTTGCCAATTTGTTTCACATCTGGCAACCTGAGGCATTGAAATGGGCTGTAGATAGGATCACACAGACAAAAACAGAAACATATGGACCAGACCGGAGTGGAAATTTCAAGGGAGATCATACTGGCTGTAGCGTTGTTGTTGGAAGCCAGTAGTTCAACTTTGCATGTTTACCAACTCTCTGATGACATATCATTGTCATTTTATGATTTAGTCATACAGCAAATATTTTATATATTAGTCATTTAAGACTTGTTTGCAGGAATAATGGGGCAAAATTACCTCTGAAACAATGGTTGTGAAACATCAAATAATGAGCTTTGCTATTGTTTTAAACATAATACAGGTCAAAGATAATCTACAAACGATTGCTTTCAGATTTAATTTTAATTCAACATTCCATCCCAACTTTTTACTGATTTGGGGTTATACAGGTAGTGAATTAATCAAGGTAACCTTGCCATAAATTGTCAAATTATGGCAAAAAACAATGTTTTCAGTGATACAACCGTTGAGGATGATGACTTTTTCACAGTTTAATGAAGCAGAAGGTTGTACTTGTGTCCCGTTGTTGTTCACCAGAAAAGAGTATCTTGTATCTGTGCTGTTTTGTCTCCACAACTATCTCTGTGCATGTTCAGCTCTCAGAATGGAGCTTGAAATGTAGTTTGGCTGTGGCAGTTAGAATGCCTGTGGCATTCCTCTCTGCATTACCAAAGGAATGCGCTAAAGTAATGGCTATCCATGATTTTGAACTATTAGAAGCTGCCCTCTTAGCCCTAGTACTTCCATTAAATATACATGTTGCATTAAAAATACATGAAGACCCACAACTCCTGAGGAGAAAGAAAGGTTTACAAATGAAAAAGTAAGAGGCTGTGGACATAACGACGGCCTTCACAACCTGTCACATTGTACAATCTGGCTTATTAATATTTATAATTATGTTGTTAAACATGTTAAAAAAAAATCTGGTGGACATATTCTTTTTGAAAATAAATGTCACCCTATAAACCTCTTGTTGTGTAGTTATCTGAAGCACAGCAGGTGAACCTTGGGTTAATATAAGTGATTATAGCGTTGTTAATATTCCACAGCTGTCTGGCAGGTTGTGATGAATTTCTACTGTCCTGCTTGAGCTTTGACAGCAGATTACTTTGGTATTCTGATTAGCATGCTAATGGAATCAATATTTAAAAAGAAGGAGATGAGGGTGCGTGAGAGAAATGCAGGCCAGCCAAGTATTCCCAAAGGAAGCGTTCTTCTCCCGGAATCTGTTCTATCTATGAGTTGTCACAATGACTTCCAAACAGACACTATCTCTTGTATACCTCCCAAATCTCATATTTGGAGAGCGATTCGAAGGGAGGGTCTTTCATACCATCCATAACGCAGCTCACAGACACTCATATTAAAACATAATTGCACACACTCGCTCAGATACAATTTAAAGATACCAAAGTTTGACGTTGTCAAAAAAAAAAAGGAAAAAGACCGTTTGATCATTGGTCGTGATGAGATATTCACATTTTTTGGAATGTTTTGGGCATATTTCACATATTTAAGGCCTAATCTCTGCAAATTTCCTTGGGGCTGTTTGCATGGCCTATACAAACAGAGTGATGATTAAACACTGTAGTTTCATTCGAAGGGCTTTGCACTCGCCAAACTGAAGTATTAACGAATTCATGCTCTTGACCTTTTCCTCAGATGAACTGTTTGCTGACTTCAACGTGAAGCAGGCCAATTGTTTTATCCTCAAGATTTAATATTCGCTGATTAGCCTCGTGGATTTTAATGTATTTCTATGATCTTGTACTGCTCGGCTGTGCTGTGTCAGTCACTTCCGAGTGTTTTCTTGAATTTTCATAACATTAGCCATGGTGCGGTGACGTCACGTATACAGTGCTGTGGAGAAGCATTTGCTTCCTTCCTGATTCCTCCAACCTTTGCTTATTTGTCATATTTAAATGCTCCAAACCATCAAACTAATTTTAATGTAAGACAGAGACAATGTTAATTAACACAAAATGCAGATTGTAAATGATTGTTTCATTTTTTGAAGTAAAGACATTATACAGAACCAGTGGCGTGCCGTCAGATGTTAAGAAGGCCATCAGCAACATCACCATTTACCACATAATTGCTCTTAAGCTGTTTGCAATCAAGTTCGCCTGATTAATAATCAAACAATTTATTGACTGAACAATAAGACCAATGCATGACCTGGCTATAATGATTAAGAAATGCTAATGACAAAGCGATTGCCTATTGGTTATGTTTATATAATTGATATGACAATGCAAGGATGGTAATAACTGCAAAACATCCAAAACTTTCACCAACTTTCATCTCCCTTGGATTTTTTCATTTATTCAGATTATTGTCACTCCGTTGTGTGGCGTGCTTCTCTCTTGTGGCAATATTCAGAATATTGAATGGATTCTTCTACCTTATTGCTTAATGAGCCCCGCAAACTAATTTGAGCGAATCTGAGCAATTTTGTGAGCTAACATTACATTACACTACATTACATTTATTTAGCAGACACTTTTATCCAAAGCGACTTTCAGACTGGATGGGTTACAATTCACATTAAGCATTACATGACTTCAAAATTTATTAAGGCAATAGCTATTGTTGCTGATCAGGCAAAGTAAACTGTGAGAGGATTTGGCAATTGAAAATTGAAAGGTGAAGTTACAGAAGGCCTTTTTTTACCACAGATGGACCGCTACAGTTCAGAACCTATATCACCTACTGTATATGAAAAAATAATTGCCCCCCTAAACCTAATGATTGGTTCTGCCCCCCTTGCCAGCAACAACTGCAATCAAATGTTTGCACTAACTGGCACTGAGTCTTTTATATCAGTGTGGAGGAATTTTGGCCCACTTTTCTTAGGGGAATTGTTCGTATTCAGCCACGTTGGAGGGTTTTCGAGCAAGAACTGCCTGTATAATGTCATGTCACAGCACCTCAATCGGATTGAAGTCAGGACTTTGACTAGCCACTCCAAAACCTCTACAACGTATTTTGTTTCTTTCGAGCCGTTCAGAGATGGACTTGCTCAAGTGATTCAGATCATTATCCTGCTGCGTAAACCAACTGCACTTGAGCTTTAGGTCATGAACTGATGGCTGGACATCGTCTTGCAGGATTTTTTGGGTAGAAAGCCAAATTTAAGGTTCCATCAATTACAGCAAGTTGCCCAGGTCCTAAACCTGCGAAGCAGCCCCACACCATCACACATCCACCACCGTGTTTGTCTGTTGGCATGATGTTCTTATTGTGGAACGCTGTGTTAGCTTTTAGCCAGATGTAAGGGGACCCAGGTTTTCCAAAAAAATCCACTTTTGACTCATTGGTAGACTGAAATAATCTCCAACGTCTCAAGGGACATCAAGATAGAAACAAAGGGATTTTTTTGCTTTTTTTTTTTGCAAATACGAGATGAGCCCTGTAGGTTTTCACTCTGCAGCTTTCCCCTGGGTGCCATTTTTGCCCTGTCTCTTTCCAACTGTGGAACTGTGAACACTGACCTTAAAGTGTATATGTCAGGTTAAACACTACTTTCATCTAATGTGTACGTAAAGCCTTCATAATGTACAAACAGTATTTCAGTATTTCTAAAACTATCTACAAATGCCGTTAAATGACACTTTTTGTCTGTTTCTGTAGTAGCTGGTTTTTAAACGTAACCTGATAATTACGTCACGTGAGGGAGTCGTGGAGGAAAGTAGCCTCATCTTACTATGGCGAGTGATTGGGAGCATGAGGAGGTGGCAAGAAACACTGCAGAAATTTATGATGGGTCGCAACCATATGATTTCAAGCCAGTCTGGCATGAGAGAGGGGAGGAAAATCCAACAAATACTGGCCCTCAGAGATGGATTAATCCTTCAACGGAGGCGAACGAGTGGAGGGTTGGCGAGGTGTCCTGGTGACTAGCTATATAGCAACTAGCGCTAGAGCCAGTCTACGATCAGCAGTGAAAACCGTAACAACAACAACAACACCACATATTTTACGGTGTATGAATAACACTGAGTGAAGAAGCCAACGTTTTCTGTACATCTAGCTGATGTAATAATGTGATATGTTCAGATGAAGACGTTGACTAAACATGTACTAGCCAAATGATAACGAAGGCATCATGCTAGCTAGCCTGGGTGTAGCTGGCCAGTTCCCACCCCGCCTGTCAAAGTAATGTTTATTTTATTGGGATTCTCCCTTCACCCTGACATTGTAAACATATCCGCTTGACTGTCCCATGCTTCGATAGTGCGGTACTAGCTCTACAACATCTAAGTCTAGCGGTGGCTGCAGTTTTTTTTTTTCCTGCGGGTGCGAACGTTCATGTGCGCATACATAATCATTGTTGACATGCCGAATAAACAAAATCTCAAATGCCAGGCTTAGTCTGGTGTTGATCAAACTTCATAGCTGATTCATGGAAATGCTATGGTCTGTCTGGGGGGAGAGAGAGAGAGAGAGTAGTGTCCTTTGTCACTATTTCTGACAGGTGCTCGTGTGGGCGGTGTCATCCCGTGGAAACTGCGGTGTGACATTAGCGTATGAAAAGTTTGCCCGTCTGACGCGGACAAATTGAACTCACTGGCATAAAATTTGTTTGTTTTTGACAGGGAACGAATGGACCCTGTGCCCTGTTTGGGATGAATTCTTACACCCTGCACAAACACAATAATTCACCATTGCAAGCTGCTGTATAGTGCAGGCTCATTGACTGTTGTACTCTGACAGACTCTTCTCTCCCTTTCGTGACGTAGGCATTGCATTATGGGAGCGTCGTAAATCGCTGTTAAAAGTACCTACTTTTTCATATTATATTCCATTTTCTGATAACCAACAACATAAAATATGATTTATAATCGTTCAGGTATTTATTTCCCACAAGAATATTGTACAAAATCTTTCGAAAATTAACCTGACATATACACTTTAACTAAGGCAAGTGAGGCCTGCAGGTCTTTAGACGTTAGTCTGGGGTCTTCAGTGACCTCCTTTTTCATTAGTCAGTGCGCTCCCTGAGGAATTTGGTTGGGAAAGGTTCGCCACTATTCCAAGTATTCTCCATTTGTAGATAATAGCTCTCAGTGTGGTATACTGCAGTCCAAGAACCTTAGAAATGGCTTTGTTACCCTTTCCAGACTGATAGGTGTCAATGACTTTGTTCTTGAATTTCTTCAGACTGCAGCATTATGTGCTGCTTTTTTCATACTTCACATTACCAGACAGGTTACATCTAAGTGGTAGAATCAATACATCCGGCAATAATCATGTCTTGCTAAGTAGTGAAATTGAACCCTATTATCAATTGAATTTGCTTAATGAACCTCTTCCACTCCGGAGCTGTTATTGGAGGGATATTGATACTTCTCTAACCTCGCCTTAAAGCGTATTATATCTTCAAACTCGATCCCATGTAGGTTTCCTAATTACCAACTAAGTGTTAATTTGTTCAGTTGCAAGGATCAATCCGTATCCTTTTCCCCTCAGCTTGCTTTATAGTTCATTGCTATTACCTAGCATTTTCCTATCCACATTTATGGTGACATAAAAAGTCAATGTCTTACAAAGCTTATGAATTCCTGCAGCTCACAAAACAGAATACATTTATTTCAGCGTCCGTGCCCGATCGGCTTAAGACGCCTAAGAAAACATTTCAACATTTCTAATCAAAGTGGCACTATCGTTAACTTCTGGATAAGCTGTTTATGATAACAGCAAATTGATTGATTGATTGATTGATTAGTGAGTGACGCTTGAGTCCCATCACAAAACTCCTTCCTAAGCTTTGCTTATCCAGGAGTAAAAATGAGGTCTTGCTGACTAAGGTTAGTGCATTAAGGCGGCGTATGTAAAAATAAAACTCTATACTGGTCCACCAAAATGCCAGTTAAAACTCAACCTATTTTCAGGTAAGAACTAGATAATAAACTGAATTAATTTAGTGAGCAAACGGGTTTCCAATGAGCTGTGTTGCCAGTAACGATTATGACATACAGCTTTGCGTCATCGAGGAAGGCTACGATATGAGATTGCATGGATGGTAATTAAGTGAAATTTCTTGTGTGTTATTTAGTAAATGCTGCTGTAGATGGTATTTAGATAAGTTTTAGATTTTATATAATTAGATAATTGCTGTTCATACAATTGCATATTATAGCCTTCCTACAACTTTCCCAGAAGTCGAACTGCAAAGACCTAATGAATGACTTTGCTACCTTGAAAGTTTGGCATATGACATGCATAGTGAATGATTTTAAATGCGTGCCGTGCGTCGAACTTTCACGATGCACTAATATCCAATTCACTAAATTATTCAAGCACCAACGCTTCAACGTAAGAAGCGTTGGTAATTTAATAAATTATTTATCATCATTGCACGGCAACCAGTGTACAACTATGCTTCCCTGCAAATGCAACCTAGCCTATTCTTTTGAATGCTGAAAATATTATGATCAAGTGCAATCTTAAAATAACTTAGGTTGCACTGTTTAAAAAAAACCTACAACGGGAGATGGAATTCAGGGAAAGCACTGGGTTAATTAATTTTTTATTATTATTGTTTTTTTTCTTTCTTTCTTTCTTTCTTTCTTTCACAGCTCTGTAGAAAGAGCAGAACAACCATTTTAACTTTCACAAACTGTGATTTAGATTTTTTTTTTTTTTTTTTCAAAATGAAAAGCTGCCTTTTAAGCACAGGCAAAATACGTAAAGGTTGCTCCACGGTAAATAATGCTTGACTAAAATGATTTGAGCTTTAGATCAGGATCTCAAAATGACTTTATTTGAATTTTTATTTCCAGTTGCAAGCTGTGAATGCACTGTCCTGCTGTGCTAAATAATCAGGATGGTGTTAAATAATCAGTAATCATGTGCTGCAGTTTCAATTATTGAAGAAAGAACAAATTACATAGCGGACTGAGTTTTGTTACGTGGTTGTTTAACATCTTGATAGAGCTATGCCAATTTTACGCTGCACATTTTCAGTCAGTGCACAATCACTGAAGATGTATACATGCCCAGGCAATAATGAACTGGGATTTTGACAGAAAAGCCAGTTTATATTAAAGTTATTTCTCTGGTTTTTTAGTTGTTTAATCTGCAACCACATGCTCTCATGGTTCAGCCTAGTAAAGAATTATAAACAGGGATTCAAAAGTTCAGTTAATAAAGAACATTGTATCATTGGACAGTGCCTATCAATGGCACGCATCATCAATGCAATACTATCACGAAGGCAGGCGCTGCCAAGGTACAGAAGTGGCATTTTAGGCCGATTGTGATGGATGTGTCCAGAAAATTGGCCTACTCTCTATTTGTTTTAAGTCAACACAAGAGTGGGATGGCAGTTATTGAGATGACCAAATAAGTGAAAAATCTTTGCCTTTACCCATGCAATAGCTGTCATAGACACATCCGACTGGGGAAAAATGATAAGGGTATTTCCATTAAACGCAAAGCAAATTTTTTTAGAGGCCAGATTACATACAAAGTCAATGCAAAGCACAAATAAATGCAAAAAGGTATAAAGTTGCGCTTGGCAATGCGTATTGTGCAAAAGACCTGAAGCAAATGGCATGAATGATGCAAAATTTACGTGTCACACAACTTGAAAGCATTAAACTGGAGCGAAAAATTTATAAGAGTCACAGCGTGAGGTTAAGTTGTTTGCAGCTTCGTTAACGTTATTTTAGTTCTGGTTCAAACGGATCAGTTTCGATGCAAAGAATAAATGGAGTTTTTGAAAATGGGCAAAAATAAGGCCCATGATTGAATTATCACACTGAAAGCATTTTTGTCATTGTAATAAAGTGATTGAATAATCCAAACCTTATCAAAAATTAAAGGCTTTGAGACCCTTAAATGTGAATGTTGATTAGACTGCAATTTTTTCACTCTTTTACCAGATGGTGGTACTTTCCCTATTTTTTTTACAAGCCAGTGGGATTGGATGAACCAAGAAATGACCGCGAATGGTATTTTAACATGAGCAGAACCATAACAATAGTAATTCTCGCCAGTCGGTACACAAATCACAGCTACTCACAAACTTTCCCTCCAAAATTCAAATTTCAGTGGGAAAAATAATATTTTGTTAAATGAAAGATGACAGCCATCTTGCCAGTCCTTTGTTTGTTTAAGATACTATTGCGTCAGTAGTCTAAAAAGTTTTACGGCGATTCACACAGGACAAAACATTAATGGACAGGTAATATAGGTGCTATCGCCTCACGGAGGTCAAATTGAGATCTAAAATGAGTTAAGATTCAGCTACTGAATTGCCTATTTCTTGCGTCAGTTACATTCAGAATCACATGTCAGTGGACTGTATAAATGAAATAATTCAAGATTAATTACTGGCCGCCATGTCTCCTGTGATCTGGAAAAACCTAGTACATATGTCACTTTTGGGAGAAACTGAGTGTGACCCTCTTTTGCAGTAATTAAGAGTGGAGAAAATCTTAAAACACTAGCTATTAGTGTTATTTGAACTGCCTAGATCAAGTTTCTATTATTTTTTTTCGGTTAGGAGAAGTCCAGAATCCAGAGGGTTTTGTTCAGTTGCAAGAATCCTTGCCACTGATAAATTCACTAGGTTTTTCCAGATCACAGGAGATGTCTTTCCTTGTTAGAAACAAACTCCTCCTTTGATTGACAGTTGCTTGTTCAAGACATGGGACATTCCCAAAACCGGCGACAGACCAAGTAGCTAGGGTGTTCGCATGAGGTGTGGTCACCTGTGCAATGGGGCCAGACCCTAACACTTTTTAAAGCTGTCTGAAAACATACTCCCTTTAGAAGACTTTTTTAGTAATAGAATTTTATTTTTGTTTTCACTTACTTATGCTTTAGATTTTGTGACACTTTGTTGTGTTATGAGAGAGAGAGAGAGAGAGAGAGAGAGAGAAAATGTTCAACCAATAGAACTGTATTTGGCAACCAGAGACACTGAATGAGATGCAGTCAGAACTGCATTAATATGGCTTTATTGAGACACGCAATTCATTACTGAGTAATCAATAACTTCAGACAGAAGGGAAAGTACTGCAGCATATGCGGCACCAGCGTCGTGTGTGACACAAGGTTATATTTTATATCCTTATATCCTGTGCATGCAGAGCATTCTGAAATCATTATTTAAAGATGGTTTTCAATTTATTCTAGCCTTCACAGGTGTCATTTACCACTCAAATATGACCTCTAGGACACACATAAACAATATTAGGTCACAATATAAAATGTATAAGCTCTAGACTCCTGGTATTGTGAAAATGTACCTTATGCACAGACTATTTAAATGACTTATTTGTAGATGCTACAAACCTTGTTGAATTTCAGTCCGAAGTCTAAAACCTACAGTAAATATAACCTGTCTCAGCTCATGGCTTCAAGCTGTTTCCATGGGGAAATGGAATAACGTAGCCTGTACCTGATAGCGATTGACCCTTGCAATCCTGAAAATAAGTCTATTACTACAATGTAAATATATATAAAATTTTGCGATTTTAGATTTTTGTCATATCGCCCAGGCCTGCTTTGAACTTACTTGAATATCTTATTAGCCTGGCATTTATTTTGACAGAAAAAGAGCAATATTTTGTGAGTAAACTTATGAGGATGGTGTGAGCATTTAATTTAATAATATCATTATCTATGCATTTACTATTTTTTTCTCTGAGGCTGTGTATCTGCATCGTAGTGATGGATGCACTGACGCAGGGTTGTTTGAGGTCGGCAGTTAATTCTCTGACAATTTGACAACTTGGAGGCGATAGCTGACCGTTTGCCTTCTCTCTTCTCTGGTGTGCTGCTGTATGTGATGGTGTATCTCTGTGTGCCGTCAGTAACAGGGAGCATGAAGTCCGTCATGCTGGCAGTCAATCACTGACAGCATTTAACATCCGGTCAAACCCCAGGAAAGATGACAGTAGGTCATGTCTTCCTTTATTTCCGTTTCTACCATTCTGTCTCATTCCTCCTGTCTTTCTTTCTTATTTTCTGTCTTTCTGTCTTAGATTTTTTTTTTCATTTTTCCAGGAGCCAATGCAACGGTGAGATGCAAGGCAAACGGATGAAGTAACGTGTACCCATCCAGGACGAAAACCATTGTACTTGCGAATACAGCGCTTTTCTCAAAGGTCGGTATTTTTTACACAGCTTCATAACTGGTGTATTATACTTTTTCAGCTCAATTCTTTTTAAAACTACAGTGGCTAGGAATGTACATAATGCACTAAATGGTACAAAACACCAAACTACACCAAGCGCCCTCGTCAGTTCGAAGTGGACGGCAGAAATTAGTGTTTTCGTTCATGAATTTGTATCATATTCAAATCATTCTCGTTTAGTATTGGTAGCCTCTGTTCGGCAGATTAATGCAATGTCTCCCCAGAGAACACACGTTAATCCAAATTCTTCCCACTCCGCAGGCAAAGAGAGCAGCTGTGCAGTCCCTGCATTCATGCACAGCTGCCGCGAGCACACTGGCGTCTGATCCCCCAGGGACAGCTCCACAAACTGTCTGTCGCCTCACCTCACTGGGTGAGGCTGCAGCCAATGATATTGAACCTTGCGGGGCTGCCCGCCGCAGTCAGGACTGGATATTACAGTATACACAGGCAGCTGTGGGATTTTGGTAGCCCTATACAAGACGTGATATTACAGAACTAATCTCAGACTTTTTGGAGGTGCAGCGATTGCAGACTGGGGAACTTGAGCTAAAGTAACAGCATCAAAATCCCCACCCTGCATGCAGACCACAATAAATCTGCTTTTCATAAAATACATTAAAAAACCTTTTAAACCTGAATTCTGTAGCCCATGGATGGATGTCGCCCTAAACAACTGCATGGGGCATCCATATCAGCGGCTAGCTCTGAAACAGTGGAGTATCAGTACATAAGCATATCAAGGGACCACCAGATGCCTTCCCATAGTCAAGTTTATTTCCAAACAATATTGTGATCCAAACAGGTGCTATATATCAGTTCAGCCAAATGATTTTCTGGGGCTGGAGGTTTGGGGGGCTGCCAATGAGTGCCAAGCGATGTCTGTTGGCATGGTGATTGTGGCAAGCTCGTTTCCTGCTTTTGTGATTATTCCATGCTGGTCTGGCTTTGAAGGACTCTCAGGCTTTTTGCCTATTGTGTGCAGTCCTGGAAAGTGTGTTTGTGTGTTCATGTGCATGTGCGTGTGTGTGTGGGAGTGTGTGTCTGTCTGTCTGGCTGTGTGTTCTTGTACTTGCTACACAGTGAGAACCAGAAAAAGTTTTTTTCCTGCAGAGTGAGAACATTAATGTGACATGAGGGCATTGTTGCCTGTCCTCACAGCTACAAAGGGAAATTGTGACCTATTAGTGAAGGTTAGGGATGAGGTTAGAATTAAGGATAGGTTAAGGTAAGGGTAAAAGTTTGGGTTAGGCATACATTGCTTATTGTTAAGATTAGGGAAAGGCCGTAGGAACACAAAGAATGAATGGAAGTCAATGTAATGTCCTCACAAGGATAGAAGTTCAAGGATACGTGTGTGTGTGTGTGTGTGTGTGTGTAAGCATGTATGGATGTATGTGCGCATGTCGAATGTATGGATGTACTTGCCCTTGTTCAGTACCCTCACTAATATTGGCACCCTTGGTAAATATTTGCACACGTGGTCTTGAATTAATGCCTGCATTGTTTTTCTGATGGCCATTTCCTCATTTGTGAAGGTCAACAACTTATTATTGCACAACATTGCTTTATACTTTTGTTTTAACCATAGTCATGGCATGTGTCTCTTCATATTTATACCCCAGGATCCAGGGAGGTATTGATGATCAATTAAGGTACGGCAAACTTAAATGAGTAAAACATGAATAGGAATATAGCCCACTTCAATGAAACTTTTTTATATAAGATTTTCTTAGGGTGCCAATAAGTGTGACTCACTTTGTAAAAAGTGCTTAATTTTGGACAAGAATCCCGACCCAAACCCCCCCCACCCCCACCCACACACACACACGCACGCACAGGGTTATATGTCAATATTTTCTACAACTATATAATATTGCCCACCACATTTTTTCATAGCCTTTCAGCCAATATTTGCCAAATGTTACCAATTATTATTACCTCTCAATTATGTTTACGATAATGGGCCAGCGCAATAACCCCATTATATCGCATTTTGAACCACTGCAGTGCACAGTTCACTCTGCATCACAGCACCTGCAATGAGAGAGAGAGAGAGAGAGAGAGAGAGCGATAGAGAGAGTGATTTTCCACTGCCAGACTTGGTATTCAGATGACTGGCATTTGGGCACAAGAGATCCGTCATGCATTTTACATCAGGATTTAATATGTCCAACTAGAAATAATATAATATAAAACCCAAGGCCTCTGAGGTATTTATTTAATGTCAGACTTTACTGAACCAATAAAAACTTTCCCCTCACCCTCAGAAAATGGCACTGTTCCCTTGAGTACATGCTTTGAAGTTCACTCGTCCACTTTTTAATCCAACCAGTTATGAATATTTCATGAAAAAAGTCATTGTGTGATGAATGCAAATGAATCATTCCATACATAAAGTATGACAGGGTACAGCTAACAGTGTAAGGCAGAAAGTTTTATATTTTTGATAAATGTGGCAAAAAACAAAATCACTATCTCATTCTCCAAAAGGAACAGAAATGTTTTTTTTGTGCGATATATTCTCCATATGACCAAAAAAAAAAAAAAAACTCAAAGGGAGTGATACACAACACAATATATTCTGCACAATTTGTGCTGTGACCAGTATTATGTTTCATATTTATACCAAATTTTAACGGAAATCCAGTAATCACTATATATATATATATATATATATATATATATATATATTTGGTTGTCATTAATTATTTTCTTTCTTAAAAATCAACACATTGCAGGTTTGCCTCGTTATCAGTTACTTTGTATCTGAATTAATTGCTCATTATAGACCAAATGATCAGGATTGGTGGCTGGTTGGACATTCATCAATCAGCTTTCCATTGATTGAGTTCCGTCCCTATTTGATCAGTTAGAGGCAATTTGCCTCTTTTGACGTTCGTTCATGTCTGCAATATAGCCAAATAAGCACCGCATGTCCACAGATGTGATTAAGTATGTGGTAATAGAGCTTTTTCAATAACGTGAATAATAATTCTATGTAATCCCACATGAAAAGCATCTAGTTTAGAACAATGAATAGCTTCTTTGGATAAATTGATAGACAAAGTGGTTAGAGGCAAAATCTGAATGCACGTGGGCACTCCTGGACTGAGTTTGGGAACTGCAGCTTAAGGCCAGTTGGGAGGGGTAGGTGTTGCCTAAGATATGAATAATGAATGACTTTTCTACTTGTACTTGCATTTTGCCATTCTTTTGCTCTGGGCCTGCTTACTGCCACCAGTCCATCATCCTGCTTCCTGTTTCCTGTGAATACCGGTGTGTTTATTTGGCCAAATACTAGTTTCATTTGATGCATTCGATTCATTTTGATGCTTACTGGGACTAATGCTCTCACTTTGCCTGCAGACTATCCTTGCTGAATGCTCTCTAAGGATAAAGTATCACTTGCTATGACTGGTCCGAGATTTAATGCCCCTGTTGTTAATGTGCGTAGGATAGGATATGATCTAAAGGTATCTACGCTGGTGCATGTTCAGCATAGCCGAGGCTGTTCTGAACACTGATCAACTTCTGATGCAGAGCAGGTAATGCCTACCCTAAACTAGAAGACTTTGAAAAGACTTTGAAAATACTAATGTCTGACACCCTCTCACATCTAAAGACAATGTGTCATAAAGTTTTTACTCTCAAACTATAAGATTTTGCGGAGACCTTGGATCTTACAGAGTTTGCCTCTTGGTTGTTGGCAATGTTCACCTCACTGTACCTCACTGCTTGCATTAACCAAAATTAAAGACTTCCAATTGTATTGAACATGTTTGATTTTATTGGGTCGTTTAAACTAGAAAAAGACTGAGTCGAACTGAGTTTCATGACCACTTACACCAAACGATTGAGACGAGAGGAGCATGTCCCAACTCAAGCAAAACTCTCATCATTTTATTCCGGTCATTTACCAGAGACAGCAAAATCACTTCAAAAGCCTTTTGGTGTAAGGTCAGCAAAAGAACTTCTGATAACCACCTCCAGGACTGAAAGTACATCTCTTGCTCGTCAACTTCTAGAACTATTCGGGAAGGACCCATATTATGTGCTATGACTGGAGCTGTTGCTTTGAGTAAAAAAGTAAAAAGGTGTAATAAGGTTTCGCCCACGTTGCCGCGCGCACCTTTCCCGTCACACCATTACAAAGAGTTTTAGATTGAAGAGCGAAACTGGCTCTGGATGAATGACTATGGCATGCATCTCTAAATATTTCTGTGAGGGAGGTCAACTGGTTTGAAAGATTCGTTGTCAACTTTTCATCACTCATTTCTTCAAAAACAGGGCACAGCCAACAATTATGAATGTTTTTCATCTGTTTGTACAATTTTTTTTTAAACCATATTTTTTAATTTACTGTATGAATGGTAAACATCCCCTACTTACATAAAAACAAGTAATTTCTGTAATCACGTTAAAGAAGTCAATTGCTCAGTGCAAGCGGTGCACAGGGATGCTCTCCCCTTCAGAGAGCAGATGTGTGCGTTTGCCTCACACTACGGGTGCTTTGCAAGTTGTATGATTTCCTCTGGCACTTGTGATGGCCTGAGAGCCATAAAAGCATGATGCAGCACAGTGCACTTGGCTGCATCTCCATTGTTCTCTACAGGGTATTCCATAGACTCTTCTTTTTCATGTTGCTTTTGCCTTGGCTTCTCAAGAATGTCTTTAATATTCAACACAGACTATGACTTCAAAAGCGGTGAGATCAGATCACATTCCTCAGCCTGGTCTCAAGCTGCATTAGCTGATGTTAGCTTCACACTGTCTCTGTCCTCCCTCTTCTCACCTTTCCCTGCCCTTTACCACAGTCACCTCAGTAACCATTCATCTCAGTGAAAGCTCCACTCTCAACATGAAGAAAGCAGGGGAAATTCAGGAAAAGACGATGTTGACAGCATTGAAAAGGAGACTTTCATTAAAAAAGGACTAAATAAATAAATAAGAGACCAGAGACGATATTTACACTTTATACTTTTACTAGGGCGATGATAAAACACTCCAAACTCCCAGGCAGAAATAAATAAAAAATAATTTTATGTGTACACAAGATCAGTCCAGGGATAACTTCTTTGTGTGCTGGTTCCTGTTAGTATTTTGTTCTGGTAATGGTGCTGAAAACACGTTCAAGTTTTATTACTGCAATTGCAGCATACAACCTCAATTACTATGGAATTCGGACAAAATATAAAATGTAAAGAAAACCAGCAAGCAGTAGTTTTCAAATTCCTTTTAACTTACAGTATGTTCCTTTAAATATAAGTACAAAGATAAAATAAGTAATGTTTTAACTCATGAACTTTATTGTGTCTTTTTTTAAAGTAATAGCTAAAATCAAAAAGATGTCCGCTATACATTCTAATGAGGTTGGGTCAGGTGCATATTTATCACTGTGTAGCATCAGCTCTCTTTCTGATTACACTCAGTTGTCCTTTTGGATCTGAGAACACTAACTATTGGTGGTTTTAAAAGAGACTTTGTGCCCATTCTTGCCTGATATTGGACTTCAGATTGTCAATTGTCTGGGGTCTTTGTTGTCATATTTTGTGGTTCATAATCTGACACGTTTTCAATGGGCGCTATCTTGTGAGAAGGAGACATGCATGTCACCTATGCCGCGAACACTACCGTAACTCCAAACCACGACGCTGGCTTTTGACCATGTCTCTCAAATGACCAAAGGAGGCAGTGGCTATGCAAGTCTGGTGCTTAGTATGAAACTGCCAGTTTGCTATGGCAGTAATGCACTAGTTTTGAAGGAAATGACAGCAGCTAATCTGATTGGCGTTAATGGAAACAAACCTCCACTACGCCCCAGGTAATTAATTTCTCTTTGTCTAACCCTTTTGACAACAGCGCCACAGTTGTATCGCCACCCGTCACAAAATGACCAAAATGGAGATAGACACTTAGGGCTCTAATTTCTTGGCGCAGCGCAGGGTGGCACAGCGTGGCGTAGCCCACGCTGTGGTAATTTCGTCCAGTGCAGCCCGCGCAGTGGTAATTTCGTGCGGTGCAACACCGTGCGCAGCCACTTTGGCAATTTCGTGAGCGGACGTGCGCCGAGGCGGGTGTGGCGGCGTAGTAGGGGAGGTGTCACATATTCATCATGACGCAGTGACAATTTTGTGGATAAAGGCCCCGCCCGAAAGTGCATGAAGGCTCGCCAGCTCCAACCTGGTTTACTTTCTGTGCAGTGGTAATTTGGCTGACCGGTGCACAGTGCGCACATGTCACCGAAACCTCATAGGCAGGTTTCCAGAATGTCAGGCACATTTCAATGCAATAAATAATTACAGCAACCACTATTTAATGTAACTATCTGAATCAGCACATAAATTATAGTATCTATATCGATTGTCCTGATATCAGACCAAAGAGAGAGAGAGAGAGAGAGAGAGATGTGTGCATGTGTGCGCGTGAGTATGTGTGTAGGCTAATTGGGTATGTGTCCTTCAGCTGCTTTCACACAGGACGCGAAACGAATTTTTCGCACAACTGAATACATTCAAAGTCAATACAAAGACGCATTGAATTTGAATGTATTCGTCTTTGCATTGACTTTGAATGTAATCTGTTTCTTGAAAAATTTGTTCGTGTCCAGTGCAAGTGGCTTAATACTATTATTTTCACTTAGGTTTTATTGTTTTTAGTGGGGAAAGGAATACAGCCTGATTGCTATGATCTCGTACTGAGTTAAGATCACATATTGAAAATAAATGTGATCTTATCTCGCATTGTTGTCCATGCATGTTAATCCCAAAATTTTAAGCAGCAACAGGGTGTAATAATAGGAACACGCTATCCATCGTTTCTCTTCCCAATGGTGCAGGCAGAAGAAATAAATGAGCAACCCTCGTATTTCATTACAACTTCATAAGTTTGAATGATCTGACGTAGTTTCTTTTTGAAATTCCATTCAAGTTCGCTAATGGTAATAATCATATTCGTAATGCTTAATATAGACGTAAGCGGAGCAGAAAACATCCCTGAAGCAGCAAAGTAAAATGCAACATTCACGCATCATGCAGATATAGGACAGAGACTTCTTTATTCCAATTTTAAAGGTGAGGAGAGGAGCTCATTTGATTGGTGAAGATTTGACTCGGCTGTGTTAAACCCACTCAGGTCTTCTCTCCTCCCTCTTTGCCACTTGCGCCGGCAGGAGGGACAGAGGCGGGACAGAGAAGTACTTGCGCCGGGCTGCACCGGGCACGAAATTGCAAAATACGCCTGGATACACCCCGTTGGCGCGGCACTCCCCCCATTCACCGCGCCTGCGCCTGGTCTACAAATTTAGAGCCTTTAGTTTTGATCTGTGATACAGTTAGCACTTGTGTTTGCCTAATGTGAGTAGGTCATCAAAATAGCACCCAATAACTGCAAATAAATTGCACGTACTGCAATTACTCCTTTGCTTGCCAACATATTCCTCAATTTCTCAATTTAAATATTCAGTTGCGTCCATAGTTATAGACAGCAGTAGCCATTAACTAGCAGGAGTATGAGATATTACAGTAATGCTTTAAGCAGACTGGGAGCTCAGTTGAATTTCAATGAGATGTTGTTCCTCAGTCATCAGCAGTGTGGAGATGTGGCTAATATTTTTGACAACAAAAAACCAGGAGGAGAAACAACCTTAACCGTAGTGTCTAATTTAATATTTAACCTGAAAACAATGCCCAAGTACACAATCAACCTAAATTACCATTTGGCGCCAATGCTGTCTTAAATAGATCACCTAATTGGGGTGGAGCATTAGTTGTGCCTGTCTTTAGCAATCCTGGTTGTGTGATGGGTGTCTGCCAGAACAAGGTCAAAGGCTTGCTTCATTAGATTTCTTGACTGATTAAATCCTTGGTGGTGAAAATTGGCCCTTGATCACCTCTTTGATGTTGAGGGACACAAATCCCCATGCAGACATTGAAAGTGGTTCATTTAGAAAAATTAATATATTGCGATTTAGGTTTGGTAGAATGAAAGGCTAGTGAGATAATGTACATACAATAGCAATCATGCTTGGAATACAATGCATTCATCATTCTGCCATAGCTATTGGCTTTTCTTGTTCATTCAACCTACAACTAGTCATTATTGCAATGGCTCTCATTCTCACATGCATGAGCAAACTGGGTTATTTTACACAGCAATGAAGTGAGCTGTTCTGTTTGTCAACTTCGCATGGTGAATGAGCAAATTAGATGCCATTTGTGCTGTAAGATTAGATGGGTTTTATATTCTGAAAATGAGAGAGGGTATCAATTTTTACTGGCTCTAAGTTAATAGATTAATGAATGTAAAATAAATTGGTAAAAAAAAGTAATATTGAAATAGCATTTTTAGCCAGGGTAGGGATGTTGCAATTTGTCAATGGTGGAAGTCTGAGATTCTGAGATTATAATGTATTCCCAGGGGGCAGGTAAGGAGCACATTACAACCTTTTTCCAGTAGTAAACGCCACTGTGATTCTGCTTATTGGAGACAGGCTGTGGATAAGATGAACAAAAGGAATCTGAAGGTGGTGGAGATGATAAAGAAGTGAATACAGGTCTACTGTCAGCTTTTAATATGGGGAAAAGAAACAACCATTTTGAACTGGGGGCCTAAGGTCCTAACTTCAAATGAGATGGATGCTTCCTGGGAATTCTTTTTTTTTTAATTTAGAAAGACCTTGCACTTATCATTTCAACTTTCCTGGTGAGAGAATGGCTGTTTGGTTTGGGGAAATTCAGTATGAAGTTGTGGCTTTCTACCAGGATCTATTTAAGGCAGATGTTGTGGACATGGAGCAGGTCTTAAGATCACCAGTTCCCTCTAGAAAATAGGTAAATAATATCACCCTTTTGCAGAATCTTCCAAAGACTGTGGGACATACCCCAGGCATTCATAGATTGCCGGCTGATTCTTAAAAGCTTTTGGGGGATGTACTGGAATGTGTTTTTAACTGAAAATTTACAAAATATACGGTGCAAAAGGAGCTTCCACAAATCTGTAACTTTGCTCAAATGACTGCCAAAGGGGCTTGGTGCAGGTTTTAAGGTAATTATGGAAATGTGAAAGATCTTGACATTGCTTTTCCCTCAAAACAAGTGCTGCATCGTACAAAAGCAATTTATCATGTTATGATGACAATAATAATGGTGCTTCTTCAACAGGCAAAGCCACAAAGCAAGGAAAGTGACAGGTTGTTCACTTCCTAAAATAACTTTTCCCTCAAAAAATGTAGCTCAACTATGCGCTGTTTTTCAAAGTATTATATTCATATGAGGATTATTGAGAAGGCAAATTCAGTTTTGCATTTATTAATTAAATTGTGCATAAAATCCTTTCTTCCTGGCGCAACAAGAGTGTTGAACCCATTTGTGCGCTTTTTTCGCAGTTTTCGTTCACGATACAGCTGTGGTGGAATATTTCTAAAAATCACACTTGGGCTTAACGCGGAAAATTGGAGGAAGGTATTGCATGCAAAATTAACTTCTGCTCCTGTTTGCATTTGATGCCAACATGGAAAATTGCCAGACCTTTTATGGGTTTAGGTTCCCCGCGTGAAAGAGGCTTAAGGGGAACACTTCCCCAGTGCAGAGGCAAATCCTTTGGAGCCAAACACAGGTTAATGGTAGTGCGCCCAATCAGAGCATCAAAGGACCCATCTGAGTTTGTTTTCCCTCCCCCATAACACTTTTTCCATCATGTTTTCTCCCTGAATAAAGCCTACTTTGATTTGTACCATGAGCAATCATCTCATCCACGCAAGGTGCACAGGGTGATCTGAAGTACCATTGCCTTGATTGAAACCAGGCCTGTTTACAATTTGATTTATTTGATGCTGTTGTCTCTTTCTGTCTCAATATTCATTTCCCTTGGCTATAAAAGACCAGAGCAAAGCATGAAGACCCAACACTTTAATAAGCCTTCAACAATAACCAAAGGATCAGCTGCATCGTAACCGGAGTCAGGGCTGTTTCTAGGGAGCTAATGAATTACAAGTCAAGGAGAGTAAAATTCTAGTCTGAGAAAAGATTCACAAGGTATATATATATATATATATATATATATATGCGGTTATATAATGCAGAATGCGGTTATATAATGCAGAAGTGATAGCTACAGTATTGTAACTGCAGTTTGTGTAAAACAAGCTGCAGTGTCTTATTTTTGGCGCGTTACCCGAGTCAGTTGATGGACACATTTGTTATAATCAGGCAGGCCATCTGAAGCTCGCTCAGCAATGCACGGCTAATGCGCCAAATTGAGAAACTGGGAAAAGCACCAAAAAACTGCTTGGATGCATCCATATTCCGGTTAAATTTCTATGGTGCTAATTTTTTAAATAGGTACCAAAGTTGACGTTCCTTTCTGACAATGTGCATAATGCAGGAGAGATGTGTATTAAAACCTGGTTGATGGTCGTGATAAACTGAGTAATTTGGAAAAAAAATGCTAGGCGAGCCACTGTGGCCATTGGACAATTTTGCAATATACTGCTACTACAGGACATGTTATGTTACAATAGAAATGAAGACTTAACCAGCCAGAAGGAATGCAGATAGATTCAAAATACCTACCGTACCATCTAAAACTGTATATAACTATACCAACAGTAATTGCAAATAATTATGAAATAAAAATTCCTATATTTATTTGAGTGTAAATATTCTTGACAAATATGCTTGATGAAATGCACTACTTTGTCAATGTTGATAACTAACTGCATAGCAAATAGCCAGACTTGCACTGACTGTCAACTAAAATGAAAAGGAATATTATTATTATTCCTTTAGAATAATCTTCAGATATTAATTTTTTGTCTTGAATGTGGAAGGATTGGGGTAAGTGGGTTGGCGAGAGTTCATTTCTGGGAGATAGCGGTTTACAGCTTCCATAGCTGAGTCCCAGAATGTCAGGACCCCCCGCCCCTGTCTGCTGCCCGGTCCTCATAGCTCCCGACCCTAACTTCTTCTCATGAGTGGTGGGTATACACAGAGGCAGCTCCCTGCAGCCTCTTAAGGCAGAGCCCCGCCGGAGGAGACGATGGGGTTTACAGTCCAAATCAGCAGCTCCAGTGCAGAAAGCAAGTTTTATAAAGGCTAATCTACCCCTCCATTTTGTTTTTTTAGTTTTGAGTACAGTGTGAATTTTTTTTTCTGGAGGACTGGTGCATAATAAAGAGACTTCACAATATATTCCAAATTGTAAGACAGAACAATTTAATTTTGAAATTAAGAAAAGAGCATTGTGGTGCTGTAAATAATGGGAATTATGCTCAGAAGAGAATTTCAGATTTTTCAGGAGGTGACCCTGCTGCAGAAAGCATTATAGGATGAATCATCTTATAATCTTTTATCTTCCAAACACAAACACATTTCCTGTTGCTGTGGCTTCCACATCCAAGCGTCCTGTTAATTTCGGAATTTTATGCGCATGGCAGCGAGTGCATATTTTCGTATTATGTTAATTTATGAATACATTAGAACTGTTCAGCATGAAGTAATTATTCTTCTGCCCATAATTAGGGTAAACGAACCCCAGTGCCTGTTCTCGTTTCAACTCAATTACCGGCATGTCCCACCCGCTTAATTCCTCTCTATAATCTTAAATATCAATTCTTTTGATATTTTATTTAAAAGTTAACATCACATGCTTCTCTAATTCCTTATCAGGCTGTCTGTGGCCCTATTTCACTGATTGACTGTTTTGGTCAGTCATGTTTGAGGCAAGCTCAGGACTAGGTCATGTTTTTCATGCTTGAGGCTTCAGATAAACGAAGGGCATGTCCAGGTATTGGAACAATCCGCAGCTTACATGGGATGGTTTTGCCACCCAAATTCACTGTTGAGTATCAAAGATACTGTTCTACCTTTCTTGTGGCAGGGGAAAATGATATGCTTTAAAGGGGATAAAATCTGTAAACTCACTTTTACAGAGCTTGTGCACATGCATTTCAGCATTGGAAGTGCCCAGCAACCCACAAACTGTGAAATAAGGCAACCCGGTCAGTTTATTGTGAGCTGTGTTGTTCAGAAAACATGGCATTTGGCATGCCATTCAGATCTAGCTCTCTGTCCTACATCACATGCAGGCTTGTTAGAATTATTCCACCCCACATTTGAATATCTCCACTCTTGGCTTGAGAACAGCGGCGTGCCGTCAGGTGTTCTGAGGGCCTTCAGTAACCACACCCTTTACCACTCGATTGCTCTCAAGCTGTTCTTGTTTAAGTTCGCCTGATTAACAATCAAACAATTTATTGACTGAACAACCAAGACCAATACATGACCTATAATAATTAATGAATAATAATAATGAAATATATAATAATAATAATAATAATAATGATGAAAAAGTGAATGCCTATTGCCTATACTTATATAATTGATATTGCATTGGAAGGATGGCAATATAAACGCAAAAAATCCAAAACTTTCGCTGATTTCACAGGATTTATTTTCACCATCCTAACAATTGTCACTCAGCTCTGAATCATGCCTAACCACACCCTTTAGCCATGACTTCATTCAGAATATAGAACGGACTCTTGTTACTTATTGCTGAATGAGCCTCACAAACTATTTAACACAAATCTGAGCCGTTTCACGGGCTACATGACTGCAGAATTCATAAAGACATATTGATATTTTAAGTCGTCATTTATGTGCGGAAGAAAATGGCCAATAATTTTATGGTGCAATGAATAATAACGCTATCAAAAATAAATTTGACTGTCATTCAAGCAATTTGCCTGAGCAACTGTTGCTAATCAGGAAAAGTAAATTGCGTGAGGTTTAGGTTATCACATATTGAAAGGTGAGGTTTCTGAAAGCCTTTGTTACTGCCGACAGACCGCCTCTGCTTGAGAACTAGTTTTCATAAGGTGCGCCAATTTTTTTGTCATGCGCTAGACCTGCTTGTATTACATTCAAGCCAAGAGCACAACACGGAAACTGCTCTATTGTCGGCTGCAAAGACCAGCACACATCACAACATCAGCTCCCAGCCTCAGAGGACAGAAGAGCTGAGTGGACTCATCATTTTTGATGACAACATCCCTGCTTCCATCGGTAAAAACCTATCTGTGCGCGCTATTCACTTTTTGTCTGCTTTACCAACCTGGGTGAGTGCAGCGCAAGACTGGCAAAGCAACCCATATTAAAGGACCGATCAGTACCACCTGTCTGACCCACAATTGCAGATGAGGGAAGCATTTAAAAATGATGCTATGTGTTCCTTTTGCCTCTTGGCACAAGCTAACACTGACAGCTGTGGAAAATATTAGATGTAATGTAATTTTCTAGCTAACAAGAATGTACCCATGATTTTATGTACCTATGTACCCATGAAAAAAAAGCTTAAAATTGACTATGAGCAAGATTGCACTGTATTAACGTGTAAAGCTCACACTAGTCCAAACAGAACTATAAAGACAGTAAAATTTTGATGGAATGACTTTTTTCGTATTTATTTTTTTAGATTAATTTGTTTATACTCTATGATGTAGGCATAACTTTGCAAAGATTATGATCTGTCAGATTAAAGGGGACCTATTATGCTGATCCTTCTTTTAATGCATATTAATAATGATAATGTTGGTTGTCCATACTCAACCTCTGAAAAGTTTCTAAACCTAAGATACAGGGATTTTGCCGTAATCCAAGAACTTGATTTCGTGAACGTGATTTCCTCTCTGAACAGCTCCTCCCGAGATCTTCACGAGATCTGGGCAAAACCTGACGTCAGGTTGTGCCGTCCAATTAATACAGACCTAGCCAGAGCCAACCACGGCGCTGGACCTGCCCACACCGGAAACAATTCTAGCAGGCACTAACAACGGCAGGTCATACTATGCCTTTAGTGGAAGGCAGTATATTCCAATGGGTGAAACCAGAAACGCTACCACGATAATTTATGAAAGCCTAACCCTAACACTAACCCCAACTCTAACCACCCAAGGGTAAGACTGCTGTCATAAATTATCGTGGTAGCGTTTCTGGTTTCACCCATTGGATGGTTTCACCCATTGGGATATATTGTCTTCCTGCCTTTAGTAGCGTCTACACTTTTGGAAATACGAAAGAAGAACCGATTTACTTTTTACTTTTGGACGCGAAGAAAAGCACCTATTTCTCTTCCAAAAGACGATGCCACCAGAAATCAGTGAGTAGCTTTTTTTGTTTGCCGGCAGCAAACAGCCACAGCCAAAGAGAACGTTAGCTGCTTGTGCTCAGCATTTCACCAAAGACAGCTTTGTTAATAAAGGATAATTTGACACAGGATAAGCGTTTCAGCTGCTTCTCAAACCTGAAGCAGCTGCATCGATCAAGCGCTTGGAAATAATGTAAGTGAAGCAAACGTGTTACGGGTGGCTAGCAGGACCGCTAACAATAGTTAGCTCTAACAACTGGCCTCAAGCGCAGGCTTTGTAAAATATCTGAAGATAAATCCTGGATCGGTCGCGACTGTCCGTAACTCACAGACACAGAAGCTGCAAGTTGCTTTTACTGCATGAGCCAACCTGACATGATAGCCAGTTGATTGTGGCTGTAGCACTGCGGCTAACGTAGCCAAGTTACTGTTGCTAATGTTTGTGTCCTAAATATGCAAGAGTGATATCAGACGAAATTCTACAGAAGGTGTGTGAACATAAACCTCATTTTAAGCTAACTTTTTAAACTTGTTTGTAATTTGGATGCTTGGTACAACTGTCCACGGTAACAGAACTTGCTGTAAAACCCGTATTGCAAGGGTTTGTCTCTGTGGTTGTTATCACCGCTCGGTTACCAGCTACTACATGTTAGTTCGCGTGCCGTGCTAATTAAAAATGCTCCTGATAACTTATATGCAATAATTCTGATCGGTAAGGTTGTGTTACTTCGGTAAGCATCAATATGGCAGTTTCATCATAACGTTGCCCGATTGTAGCCACTACAGTTGAAGCTAACCGGAGAGATGCTGTATGTGTCCACAAAGTTGGGCTGAAAAGGCTGCAGTTAGACCAGACGTAGGTTTTGCAGAGCTTGGGATACCTGTTTGGGTTTGTTTACAGCTGCTTGTGATTGATTCACTTACCCATGACCGGGATCAGCCGGATACTTCACAAATGTCTGGGCAAGCTCTCTGATGCTACCGTGAAAGCAATGCGAAACGCAGAAGCTCTACCGTGTCTGGTATAACAAACAATTTCTCTGCACTACCGTGACATAATTTCATCCCCCTTTAGAAATTGTTGTGGCTAATAAAAAGCTGAAAAAGGCAGAGATTAAATAGGAAATTCTATCCTGTAGAGGTGATCGATTCGCTGGCTCCACATAAAAGCAACTTGTCCACGCTAACGGAACTTACGGTCTGTAAAACCTGTATTATGTTCATAACATAACCAGAGCTCTCTCTAGCTGTCGCGTACTATCCATAAAGCTGCTTTCACATCGAACGCGAAACAAATTCTTTGCGGGACAGATTACATTCAAAGTCAATGCAAAGACGCGAATACACGCGTTAGGGGCGTGTTAAGCAGCTCTCACACCGGACGCGAAACTAATTTTTCGCGAGACTGATTATATTCAAAGTCAATGCAAAGATGCGAATGCACGCATTATGGGCACGTCAAGCCGCTTTCACACCGGACGCGAAACAAATTTTTCACGTGACAGATTAGCTACATTCAAAGTCAATGCAAAGACGCGAATACACGCGTTATGGGTGCGTTAAGCAGCTTTCACACCGGACGCAAAACTAATTTTTCGCGCGACAGATTACATTCAAAGTGAATGTAAAGACAATGCATTGACTTTGAATGTAATCTCTCGCGCGAAAAATTCATTTCGCGTTCGGTGTGAAAGGGGCTTATCGCGCCCATTTTCAGCGAGCAAACGCTGGTCATTCCGACGTAATAAGTAAACCATTACCACGGGCAACTTCCGATAAGGCCGTTTAGCCTGGAGCTTTTGCCCCTTCGTCATATACCAGCACAGAAGCTGTTCGTTACTCCACGCTAACAACACACAGTTATGCACATGAACCAGCAGGTGCTTATAATACACACCAAAGCAGTCCATAAGTTGTTGGTCCACTTTTAGCTGCTCCTCACTGTCCATGTTTCCCTCTAAACTCAGACCCACCGGATTTCTACGGTCTCCGATCTACACTTGGGTATGTTGACCCGTTCTATAAATGTGTCTGTATGGGGTCGATTCTAGCTTTCCCTCAATCCTAGCTATAGAGTAGAAAGACCAGTGTACTCACCATAGTAGCCGTAGGTAGACAGCAAATTCGAGCTTGAGCTGCCAGACTTTCGCACTGCGTCCTCCACTTTCGCCGTTGCGTTTATTAGAACAAGTTCATTTCATTAGATTTATACACATGTACTGCGTTTGATTGCGGAATTTGCCAGTTGATTCCTTCTCAGATGGCATACACGTCTCAGTTTCACTCTGGGGAGGCGGACTTGGAAAACTGCGTTCTGCTGCCTCGTCCCGCCTAGATCCGCCCTCCACAGAGCTGGCCAGTAAGAAGAAAATGGGCACACGGGGAGTGGGGGCCATAGCGGAAGAGCCACCCTAATGAGGCGTTTCAGGCAGAGACTACAATGGACTACAAATGGGGTTTTTTGAGAATGGCAGTATGAGCTAAATAAGGACCTTGTTTTGGACTTTGAACGATCAGGAGTACTCTAGGGGAGTGTAAGATCAAAATATAACCTTGGAAATATAGCAAAATAGGTCCCCTTTAATATCTGGTCATATCTTCGTTAATGTAGGCAGAGTGTAAGGAAAGGGCATATTGCCAATCTTTGTATGAAGAAAATGTTTATTTCTAAAAACCATCGAATATCATAAATATGGTATACACAGTGGGTTCAGTGGGGAAAAAAATGCTGGGAGTAACCAACAATGTTTGAATGTTTGAGTTTCACTGGTGTAAAGGAAACGGCTTAATGATATTTTCATTACTTGCATTCATCTAAGTGGCAGAAACCAAACATTTGCTTTTAATAACCAATAGCTATATAAACATAATCAATTCACCAAGCGTTTTAGTGATCTTCAATCATGATCATTCATGATTTTTTTCGATGCATTTCATCTATGAATTTGACTGTTCACAACTATCCCTTCAGGTTTTAATGAATGCAGTAGACAGTTTTTAACCCAATTCCAGTTACTTCGGCAATCTCCTTAATTGCTTTCGCTGCTAGATGCAGGCCGATATTTGTCCCTCCTGAAAACCAACACCATCTTTTCCACGATCATGGGATACGTCTTCTGACATGGCTGTTAAAGAAATAAGAAGTTATGCACTGAAACAGTTAGGATTAAAAGAATTCTTACAAGCTGAAACACGTTCATATCCGCAATAATGATTCAATCTTAGGCTCTGAAGTATTTTCTTAGTACTTAGCATTAAAATGAGCTCCATCTGTCCGGAGCCATAACTCAAGAACCAATCGTCGGATTTCAACAAAACTGCACAGGCAGATACATTATGACATCACAATCTATCAGGCTGAAAAGTAGGTCACTAGGTCAAATGTTTGTCTGTCGTCATTTGTCGAAATTTCCGGTGCTATTCTGTCATATGTTCCTGTCCAGGCTGTAACTCTCTTATAATTTGGCTATATGGTATTTTCAATATGGCAGCCTGACGGCCATATTTGAAATCGGATCGGAACGCCTCAAAGACACTTTGGTGTCCTAATGGGTAGGAACATGCATACCAAGTTTCAGCTTAATTGGCTCCGTTGTTTCTGAGAGGAGGATGTTAACAGACGGACGACGACGGATGATGAGCAACAAACAAGTCAGCCTATGGCATGAGCCCACCAGACCTTCAGTCCAGGTGAGCTAAAAATGTCTACTCAGGCATGCAAGTAGATTCTGGAATGATGACTGTTATTTTGACTGCAGCGAGGAGGCAATTCGGATCTCCTGGATCGACCTGAGTGACTAATTTATCTTCAACTATAAATGCGTCTCTGACTTCTGGCAATTATGTATTCCATTCTCTGTCAACTGACACAAAAGTACACGCTCTTTACACTGAGAGTTATTGTTCTAAATTGAGAAGTAGAATCAGATTAAATGCAGTAAACATTCATCCTCTGAGTCTCACATTATGTTCTGAAGGATGTCTTTTGAGTATTGTTCAACCATGCTGTTTGACAATATACACCCGTGCCAGGATTGAGCGAATTGTAAGAAGCACATAGACTCCACAGTTAAGTTACATTATTATCAATGCCATATGTACAGTGCCGTGAAAAAGTATTTGCCCCCTTCCTGATTTCTTACTTTTTTGCACATTTTTCACACTTAAATGATTCAGATGATCAAACAAATTTTAATATAAGACAAAGATAACCCAAGTAAATACAAAATGCAGTTTTGAAATGATGATTTCATTTATTAAGGGGAAAAAGCTATCCAAACCTACCTGGCCCTATGTGAAAAAGTAATTGCCCCCCTTGTTAAATCATGAATTAATTGTGATTAACCACATTTTTTGAGTCCAATTTCACTAGCAACACCTGGGCCTGATTACTGCCAGACCTGTTAAATCAAGAAATCACTTAAATAGACCCTGTTTGACAAAGTGAAGTAGGCTAAAAGATCTCAAAAAGCAACATATCATGCTGCGAACTAAGGAAATTCAAGAGCAGATGAGAAACAAAGAAATTGACATCTATCAGTCTGGAAAGGGTGGCAAAGCCATTTCTAAGGCTTTGGGACTCCGGCGAATCACGGTGAGAGCCATTATCCACAAATGGAGAAAACTTGGAACAGTGGTGAACCTTCCCAGGAGTGGCTGGCCTACCAGAATTACTCCAAAAGTGCATTGACGACTCATCCAGGAGGTCACAAAAGAACCCAGAACAACATCTAAAGAACTGCAGGCCTCACTTGCCTCATTTAAAGTCAGTATTCATGATTCAACAAAAAGAAAGAGACTGGGCAAAAATGGCATCCATGGGAGGGTTCCAAGGCGAAAACTACTGCTGACCAAAAAGCACACAAGGGCTCGTCTCATATTTGCTAAAATACATTTTGATGATCCCCAAGACTTTTGGGAAAATATTCTGTGGACTGATGAGACAAAAGTTGAACTTTTTGGAAGGTGTGCATCCTGTTACATCAGGCATAAAACTAACGTATCATTTTATAGGAAGAACATCATACCAAAAGTCAAACATGGTTGTGGTAGTGTGATGGTTTGGGGCTGCTTTGCTGCTTCAGGACCTGGACGACTTGTCGTAATTGATGGAACTATGAATTCTGCTCTCTACCGGAAAATCCTGAGGGAGAATGTCCAACCATCAGTTGGTGACCTCAAGCTCAAGCGCACTTGGGTTATGCAGCAGGACAATGATCCGAAACACACTAGCAAGTCCACCTCTGAATGGCTTAAAAAAAAAACAAACCGAAGGTTTTGGAGCGGCCTAAGCAAAGTCCGGACTTAAATCCGATTGTGATGCTGTGGCATGACCTTAAACAGGCCATTCATGCTCAAAAACCTTCCAATGTGGCTGAATTAAAACATTCTGCAAAGAAGAGTGGGCCACAATTCCTCCACAGCGACGTGAAAGACTCATTGCCAGTTATCGCAAACACTTGATTGCAGTTGTTGTCGCAGAGGGTGGCACAACCAATTATTAGGTTTAGGGGGCAATTACTTTTTCACACCAGGCCAGGTAGGTTTGGATAGCTTTTTCTCCTTAATAAATTAAATCATCGTTTAAAAACTGCATTTTGTATTTACTCGGGTTGTCTTTGTCTAATATTAAAATTTATTTGCTGATCTGAAACATTTAAGTGTGACAAATATGCAAAAAAATAAGAAATCAGGAAGGGGGAAAATACTTTTTCACGGCACTTATGTCTTTAAATTGATGATGGTACACTGATACAAGATACAACCATGATCCATTATTCATATTAATATTACCCAGTTGTTTATACCACTGTCAGGAAGTCCTGGCAGCTGGTGGAGAATCTGAATAGACATAGCGATCTTATGTCTGCAGATCCTCAGTCCTATCACATGGAGGAGAATTGGGCCTGTGGTGTTATCATTAAGTTTTTGAAATATGTCACAGGGGTTTATAAATTCACCACTACATTTTGAGGGCTGACTGCAATAAACAGTTATGTCCAGATGTTATATATTGGACATAACTGTTTATTGCAGTCAGTCCTCGATTTATTCCATTTTCTAAATAAGATTGTGGGAAAATAATAACAGCTTTATCTGCTTTAAATCTGATGCACAATCTGTTTTGCTTTCTGTTGTAGTCAATGGATATGTGCTTACTGCATCCCCTGCTAAACCTTTATTTACAGTCATTTCTCACATCACTTTGGCAAGCCAGCTGCAGTGATAAAGTTAAATTTTGAAGCTCAGCCTCATAATGTGCACAATCGCAGCCAACAGCAGTTACGACCCCATCATACTTACAGCCAAACATTGCAGAGAACATAATTTAAAGTAATATTTTGTATTATGATGTGTTTCATGCATAAATAATTGTTGTAAACTGTGCGCAGCCTGTTAAGAACTATATACAATCAGCAGAGGAGTACCTACACTAGATTCCATTGTGTTGAATTTCATTTTGTACTGCGTTTTTACTCCCCTGAAAATACACTCACAAGAAATGACATTTTCTCACTTATGTCTCTTGTCATCTTAACTCTTCTGAATAAGATAATTGATTATTGAGGCAAAATGTTTATGCAGTATAAGAAAGTAGATGGAAATCAGGCTTTTCATTACACTGCAGGTAATGTGATGGATGGGCTCAAAGCTGTCGTGTTCAGTTGAATTTATTTTGCACCAGCTCACTCACTCTCTCTTTCTCGCTCTCTCTCCTTCTCTCACAAACGCACACACACACACACACACACACACACACACACACACAAATACCAAAAATACATTCAAATGGAAAAGAAGAGGCCATTAAGAGTTCCTTGTGCTGAAATGAAGGATTTGATGTCACATCTTGTCATGCATTATGTTTTTTTTTTTTAATGTAATCAGTCTAAGCTACATCTGGAGCAGATAACTCACTTCAAGCGATAGGAAAAATTCTTGAAAGTTTGACAATATTCAATATTAAATGAAAGAAAATATAAACAGTTATATGTAGCATGCCTGTACTTGAACAGAAGCTTGGCTAATGTGGGTCATATTCATGACCTTAAATAGAGATGGAGCATCTCAGTAGCACTGTCCGTTAGATTCTGTCCACATCTATCTGGCCACTGACCCCTCTCTCTCTCTCTCTCTCTCTCTCTCTCTCTCTCTCTCTCTCTCTCGCACTCTTCCCATTCTTCCCGCTTCAATGCTACACTGTAAACCCTGACAAGTGTGGTGAACTCAAATGTTTTGTGGAAACCGACTACCTCAAAAAAATGTAGTATGCAAACTTATTGATCTGTGTTCACAGCACTTAAAAACATGTAAAAAAAATAACTAAATAAAGTTCCTTCCACACAATGCCAGTAAGTTGGCCTTCACAATTTTTTTGAGGTAATCGGTTTCCACCAAACATTTGAGTTCAGCACACTATCAGTGCTTACAGTGTATGCTACTCCATAAAAAAGTAAAAAGGCACCTTCAGGAGGCTCACAGTTCAGCCGTTCGTCTGTGAGCACCGTGTCCAGGTGTTGGAATCCCAGCCACGCCATTACTGGCTACGGCTGGAGGTCCGCATGGGCAAGGCAACAATTGGCACCGCCTCACCGGTGATAATAGGGGTTAAGCTGGTTAAAGGTTCGTTAACCTAGGTGCATGAATTTTAGGCCTTGTAATAGGGTCCCTGTTGTAATGTGGAAAAAAAGCCACTAGATGGCAGTATTGACAATTTTTTTGTTAAGCCCAGTCTGGACCTAGGTTTTGGGTCATGTCCTGGGCATGCCTCAGAGGGGAATGTCCCAGAGAATTGGAGAAAAGTCTGGAAGGTGGGAGGGGGCTGGAAAAGAGTATATAAGGAGAAAAATTGAGAGAGTGAAAGGTAGTAGGAGAAATTGCAAGGAGAAATTGTGGAAGGATACATTTGACCAGACCTGTCACTCTTTTTCAAGACCTGTGAAGCTTTTTTTGTGGATTTTTTGCCTGTGTTGGAGCATTTTCCTGTTCCAGGACATCGCAACATAGCAGCCCCATCTCAATTACCAAGGGACTGTAAATATCTCATTTTTTTTTCTATTTCAATCTTGGTCAGTGGAGTAGGTTCTAGATTAGTTCAAAGTGTTTGTTTAATTAAATCTGTTGAAGTTTTAAAATTTTGTCTGTCATCCCTTGCTGTCCGCTACGCCATAACAAATTGGGGCCATTACAAATTGACGCCATAACCAATTGGGGCCATAACACTGTCTAAGTGCTTATAAACTACACTGTTTCTGCAGCGTTTGGAAGATCAGGGCAAATAATTTCCATGAAGATTATATGGCAAAACGCGCATGTAATTACACTGTACACAATTATTCTGTTTAGTTCCTTGGAATCAAATTATTATATCCCTGAATATATGCCATAAGTCAGCATATCTTGCATACCATGGCTATCATTTATAAATATTCATTTAACTTCAGCAGGGCTGCTAGTAAATGGTAGGTTCAAGTTTTGGCTTCCAATCTCCATAAATCTTTATTCAAATTCAAGGTCACCATTTCAGAAAAGCAATAAATGCTTATTGCATTTGCACTTTCCCTGAATAAAAATGACTCCCTCACATTTCAGTCCTGAAGCTAACAGAAACTTTGCCCAGAAAGTACGATGAACCAATTTGCCCCACAGGTATTTTTATATTTTTTAGCAGATTTTTGGGCCTAAAATAAGAACTATTGTTTGGGTTGATCCACCACATTGGCAGTCATCTTGAAAATTGATTTGGATCGCTTTGTGCTTCTATCATGATATCCAACTCTATCCCTGAGAAATTCCTTAGCAGGCTTTTATCTTACCCAATCACAGTTAGCCCACATTATTAACTGCAGTTTGCACTATGGCTTTTAGAGGGAAAACTGTGACTGAGGGTAATTTAATACCCATTCTTAAACCAGCAGCCCCTCTACATTTATCTTTCATATATGATGGAAACACTGAGTGAAATTTGAATTTGCAGGTAGACATGCACTGTTTTTATTTATTTTTGCTGCATTCATGTCTCTGTATCATTAAAATAAAAGCAAATATTCCATAAAAATAGCTAATTTGCTTCAATTATTAGTTGGTAAAAGTATGTTTTTTCCATAGAACTCCTGAATAACGCAACACTTACTGTATTTCAGTTTTTACCTATGGTATGTCAGGTGAGCATTATCGCATTGGGGTCTCTAACTGTGGGAATCTCCCCTTCAGACACACCACTGAGCAGATATATCCGAGGGGAAAAGGGATGTGCATCGCCTCACCGTGTTCTACTGGAATGGGATTAATTATCCAACTGCATAATAATATTAAACAGTTTCTTTGTGCCAACACTAACACAGTATATGGGAGACTGAATATATCTGCCAGGAGATAGTTTTTTACTAATCTCTTGTGCATTTCTCAGCATACTAGTGAGTTCCCATTTTGCGCAGCAGAAATTCTAAGTTCTATATGTATGTTAGACCTTTAAAACCCCAAGCTATGTTGGCTCCGAGTCAAAGAGTAATGTCACGTTAACCCTTTGAAGACATGTCTTTTTTTATTGAACGCTTTGTTTGTTTGTTTGTTTGTTTTTCAAAATTCATCCCTATTGTTCCAGAATACAAGTTTTTTATGTTTTATCAATTGTGATCATGCTCTTGAATAAGTGAAACTGAATCAGCTTTATTGTACAGTGTACATAAAGGAAGCAAAAAAACCATGGTGAAAAATGTGAATGTACGTAATGGATATCGTTTATGTATATGATGGGTGCCATGCTGGAGAACGTACTGACGCATCATTGTTCCACTTAACCAAAGGTTAAAGAACAGCATTGAAACACTGATCAACAAAAGCTGAGACACCGTAGAAGCATGATAGTAATATCAAAAATCATAATCACACTATCTCTGTATTTCTATCAGACTGGATTAACATAAGCATTGCAGCTAGGCTACAACTGAAACAACTTATCCGTAACATTGACTTTTTGACAAGACAAAAAGTGAAATAGCTGAATTTGACAAAACAAAACAAACAAACAAACAAAATTGTTGACATGATGCAATCTGTAGCAGCAACCTGCAAGCAGAATTGGGGGGCAATAGTGTTACATTTTACGTTTTAGAATTTTAATTATTTATTGATGAATGTGTACTGGTGGATGTGTTTTTTGCTGCTGGACACCTGAATTTCTCCTACGGGGGATCAATAAAGTATTCATCATCATCATCATCATCATCACATGGGCACGCATTGTTTCTTTATCAAGCCTCGAGGTTTGGTTTCCCTCAGGGGCCTGAGAGTTGCACACTTCTGTAAAAGGACAAACACACCAATTAGTACTGCTCAGTTGTGTAACAAAACCATGCACCATTATGAACACGAAAACATGATACACATTTTAAAAAAAATTTTAATACTGACCAGGGGTCGCGTTACACTTTCTGATTGTCCGTCATTGTGACGGACAGGGGCATAAAAATTCCATCATGATCAATTATTATCCGTAATTGTAATTTTATTTTTTAAAATGATAATCGTTTATTTTTTTAATAAAATAAACAGAATAATTTATAGATTACGCATTAGCTGATGCCGACAGTGATTCATGGAGCACTGCGTGGATTTTTGAACTTACTGCTATATGAACTTTATAAAACATCACAAATGATTTCTCCCCCCACACAGTAATAGTGTGCAAATGAACAATGCTTTCAGTTATTGCTGGGCTTCACTAAGGTTAATAACCGCTGCCTCGCTAAGCGGTCCTACGAAGCTGCTTATCAACTCGTTATGTCAACCGGGGCTTTCCCGACCTAGATATCTGTGTGTTCACATAACAGAGACGGCGTTTGTAGCATATGACCAATTGTCTACCGCCAGCAGTGCAGCATATTTTTCAAATGAAGAGCAAGCAAATGATCGTATTACAAAAATATGAGAAATACAGGATCATACCAGAGATGCCAAGTCTCACGCATTCGGCTTGAGTCTCTCGCCTCTTATTGGCATTCACGTTCCTTTGCCGTAGTCAGCAATTATTCAATCAACGCGAACTGAAGAAATTCACTCGCGGAATTTAAGTCATTTTGCATTAAGTTAATCAGTTTCAAGTGCATTACGGTGGATTTCCCCATTAGTGACACGGAAATTGATTATGACTCGGGAATTCTCACGCTTGTCTTTACTGAGGGATTGAAAGCAATGGAATTGCATAAAGACGTTTCAAATGGTCTTATTTCATTTAAACAATTTAAACGATCATGAGTCACATGCATTGTTTCCAATCCCTGAGTAAAGAGAAGCACGAGAAGTCCAGAGTCATAATCGCTTTCCATGGTGAGGTCCACCTTCACGCAAGTGAAACTGAAACTTCAATGCACAAGGATTTTAAATCCGCATGAGAATCTCATTAATAAGGGTTCATTGAATAATCGCAGACTATGGTGAATAAGCCTAAAAAATGCATGAGACCTACGCCGAATGCGTGAGACAGATCAAAGACTGTGCTCGAGACAATATGACACCCACCACCAATTGGACGGGGGTGTGAATTACATTCTGTCAAAATGATGGACGGCCTTCAAAATATTCCGTCATTGTTAAAAAAAAATCCGTCAATGACAGAAAATATTCGGTTAACGCGACCTCTGAAACTGACCTTATGCAATTCATTTATCATTGAACACTGTTCCCATACATAAATGTCTTGTGCAAAAAGAACCTGATAACAATGTACCAAACAACCTAAGCAAATGCAATGGTGTAAACGATGTTTCCACCTGCAGGTACTCTACTGAGTACAGTTATTATGCCTTGCTGACAAGCTTCTTGCGCCATTAAAGTTGCATGCAAGCATTTTTAAGGGGTCCAAGCAGCAAAGCCGCAGGAACCATACTGTTTTTTTTCTCTTCTTTTTTTTCTTCCTGTGGAATCCGCCTAAAAGTATTTGGATCTTCAGAAACCGTAATACCTACAGTTCCCAAACCTGGTGGGTAAGTTCTCACTCACTACTCCTACTCTAAAAGAAATGACATTGATTGACCACAAGGTGACGCTGAAAAGGCAAACTTCACATTTTCAACCGTATGTAATAAAAGGAAAATTCTGTTTTTGCTGAATTCTGTGAGTCCAGGCAAATCATATAGGTTATTTGCATTTTCAGTTTTTTCCTTATTCCTCCTCAAATTTTTTGAGCAATCAAGCTGGAAAAGAGCATTTTCAGAGTTTCAATATTCCATTTCATTTTGTTTAAAGGTACCATCCCAGGCGGCTGGACTTGCGATTTCTTTTTCTAATTGCACAACTGATAAGCACCCACCCCCTCCGTCCAATCAGGAATCACCTAAACCATGCCCCCACCACTCAGTTTGTGCGCGTGCTTCATTACACCACAAACAGCTGACCGGTGTGGCCAGCGTTCTGACAATTTCTGCTGCCTTGTCAAAAAATGCTACCATAATGCAAAGCGATCGTAAAGTCTTTGTTCTCGCCGTAATATTGCAATATGAATCAGTGTACAAAAGTACACATTTGTTATCTTATTATAACATAAGCAGATGTTATAATGAGTTGGATAAGTTTGTTTGAAGATATATGCCCATGTACGCCATCATCATCCAATCTCTGCATTTTCAAGAAAACCCAGCGTGTACATGCAAATATAAATACGCTAAAAAGTCGAAAGGCGCACCGAAAAAAGACGTATATTTATAATTTTTGAAGATACTTGAAATGTGAGCGAAGACATAGAGCCCAAGATTTTAGGTTTGCGCAAGCGCAGAACCGCGAGGTAGCATATTTTGATAGCACCGGAGACAACATTACAACACAGACAGCATTAGCAACGGTGGATATCGATGGCGGTTGCACAGGATTTACAGCATAGTCAGGGAATTATAGCCCACACACAAGTAGGCCACTGGCAGTCAGACCTAACGTTATATCACACAAAGCCACCAACAACAACACCTGTATCTTTCAACAGTGGATTCACAGCATAACCAGGGCATTATAGCCTACACACAAGTTTCCCAGGCTAATGCCAGTCTCTAGGCATACAACAACAAGAAAACATTAGCTACCCATTACTAGGCTGTAGCTAACGTTATTTGGCTAACACCAAAAGTAGCCTAGACCTTACTACTCGATTTGTATAGACTACACTTTCTGTCTATGTGCAGCATTCACACAGAAAGAGAGACAAGAAGCTAGCTTACCAGTCTAAGAGAAACTCCGCTACAAGTGCGTCGGTCTTAAAACCTTTCAGTGTCTTCAGTTCTCTCCAGCGGTTGAATGCTTCTCTGCCAGGGGATACTCGAGTTGCATTTGCAATTTCTACATATTCTTGTCTCTCTTGCATACTTTCAATGAAGGTTTTTGTCTTTTTAGCTGGTGGTTGACCGCAGGGTGCAGTTGAATGTCGGAAAACTGGCTGCTCGTTCGGCTGTGCCATGACTCCGTCCGAATGCCTAGCTTTCTGGCTATTGCTGGCTATATAGCTACAGCCAAAGTACGTGCACATTGGAATGCACGCGCAGAACAGCGTGCATGTTGATTTGGCAGTTTGACTGACAGATGGGCCATCCAATTAAAGTTTTCTGAGACTAATTTGATTGGTAGCCTAATTTTGGCTCTTGCTCCTTACACAGATGACCAAATTTCGTCATTGATATGTCAAATCACTTATGTTATCGATTACTGTCTAATACTCACCAGATATACTCAGATTTTTATAAGTTTGCCAAAACATGAGCCACCTGGGATGGCACCTTTAAATTGGCAGTCACATTTGACTCAAATGTTGTTGGGGGGGGGTAACCAATAGGTGGCACTGTAAGTCCAAAAAACGTAAAACTGCCTATATCTGCTCAGCCATTTGTTCGAAATTATCCTAATTTTGGATACTGCATCTCAAAGCAAGTGTCTAACAGTGCTTGCTTCCAATGAACAAGAGAAATCTTCAAAACATGGCCACTATTAGCCAATAAGGTAATAGCTGCTATTTAGCAATGACCAATCAACATGAGACTTGGTGATTATACTTTGACGTTTATAAGGTATTGCCATATAAAATTTGCAAGCATTGGGGGCATTATGACTAAAACTTTACATTTTGGCTCATGAATTTTGAACTATAAGTCTCAGAGACAAAATTCTTGTGTTGCTGGATTCTGATTTTTTGCTATTTTCAATTTTTTCCAAAACAGTTTTTTTTTTTTTTTTTGCGATCCTTCCCCCAATTCTGAGCAATTATCACGACACTTGGAATACAGCATATAAGGACCAAGTTGGGAAAAAGTGCTTTGTCAGATTTTGATTTTCAATTCGAGCAGTTGTCAATACACAAAAAAATAGGCGGATCTAGCGTTGTCGTCGAAATATCGTACACTTCAGAGAGTACCGCACTTCCGCTGCGCATGTTGCTAGTGCTTAGGTCTAGGGCATACGCATTATAAAACTGAATGATACCAGTCTTATCATCTACATCAGCGCTTTTTAGACCTCTCCTGGTGTACTACTTCTCCTGCATGTTTTAGAGCTCTGTCTGCTCCAGCACAGGTGAGTCAAATGATCAGCTTTTTACCAGTGAAAATGCTTGATAATGTGCGATTCATTAGAATCATTCATGCCACCAGGGAGAGATCAAAAACATGCGGGAGAGGTGGTACTCCAGGAGAGGTTTGAGGAGCACTGATCTACATCATCTGTGATTGTGGATGGCAACACCAAAAATTACACTAGAAATTATACCAATCACCTGAGTATCGCCATGGAAGGCCCTACTTGAAACTTCGAGAAAATGACTGTTCCCCAGCTGAAAGCTTCTTAATATGGCTTCTACGCTTGGTATCTTACGGAAGAAGCTTTCCGCGGCTCCACGAGACCAGAAGCAACTTGGCCACCGAACTATCCCAGAAAGCACTGAAAATGGGGCAGGACTGCAACATAATGGAGTTTTTTCATATTGACGATTGCTCGAAATTTCAATTGCTCGAAATTCTGCTATAGCTGACAGTCAACATTGACTCAAATGATGTGGTCAAGGCTATAACTTGTGAACATTTTGTGCATAACTGACAAATTTCCACACACTTATGTAGTCAAAGATTTCATGGATGTATGTTTGTCAGATTTGATGTCTCTCTGAAAATGGGTGGTGCTATAAGCCCTAAAAATGTCTTTATTTTGACATATTTTCGACTCGACTGCTTGATTTACGTGATTGACTGTCTGTACTCTGCATCTGCGTCAAAGCCAATGACAATCCTGGCAATGAACAAAAGATTTCTTAAAGAATATAGCCAACAACAGCCAATCAGCTATCAGCAGCTATTTCATTGACTGAACAATGGCAGATCATAATGAAACAAGAAGGCCAAGGAATATCATGAATAATTACCTGCTATGAACTGTTGTTTCAAAAATCCATACAACGCATCCTTCAAAATTCATAATTGCCTCGCATTGCTTAGAGCCCTTTAATAATCGCTTAAGGTTATGTTATTTCTCTTTTTTTTATCCATTTCCTCTCCAGAAGAGTCATTGAAGAATTATCCAGTTAAGCAAGCATTTCCTTTTCTCATATACACATGCAGGAGAATACTGACATTATTTCACACCCTTCAAAGCATGCAGCAAAAGAAGAAAAACAGCAAATCTGCAAATAAAATGAGTTATCTCCTATTCTAAAAAAAAAAGGTGCAGCGAAAATTTCACTGTTAATAAAGTTGTTGACTACACATGCAATGACTTTCCAGTAATTGATTAATAAATAATGACCATATCATCAGCTAGCAATACAAATTGCTAGGGGAAAAAAGGAAAAATTAATATTGTAAAATAGTCTTCATACATTATTGATTAATAAATAATTACCATATCATCAGCTAGAAATATAAATCGCTGGGGGAAAAAAGGAAAAATTAATATTGTAAAATAGTCTTCATACAACATTGGAATAATGCACCATGCAGTACACAGCAGACAAAGAAACAGAATGATAAAGCTGGCCTATTCAGGGACTCATAAGAGCTGAGTCAGACCTCACAAATATGGGTTATCCTCAGCTCACCATACAGGCTGCAGCGCATGTTCTCATATGGTCTGTAAGAATCTCTTTGAAATGCTGACAATAGCATACCGTCAAACGTGATTTAGTGAGGCACAAAGCCAGGATATGGAAAATATCTGTGTATTGTTTCTTATGATCATCATGCCCATGATACTGTCTGTGGGGACCCATGGTTGCTGCTCAGAAAGTTTTTTCCCATACTTTGTGGTCCAACACTGCACAGACCCATTCAGGTCAGGCAAACAGATGGCTCAGTGACCTCAAACAGAAGCCGCAGTTATGCAGCTCGTTTTTCACTGTTAATTACAGTACAGAAGTCCTTTACCTGCAGCCCACATCAGCTCTACATGTAAAGAAATAGCGCCCCTGCAAAGCATTGTGGGATAGATAGTCAGGGCTAGCATAAGTGTGAGCTGAGAATTCCAATAAAAGTTCATTCTACGACTGATTTAAGCCTTGGCTAAAGTCCAGAAGAAGAGGAATGGACATAGTTTAAAGGTACAATGTGGTACCCCGACAGCAAGCATTTAAAATAGGAACTTCAGTCCAAAATGGCCCCGTCCTTCCCAGACTCCAAGCCTGTGCAGGTTGCCTGGTTGAGGACAATAAACCAACTCGATCTGCTGCAATATTAAACTTTTACAATGGCAAGTGAAGACGCGTGCAACACTGTTAGTTATTAAGCAAATGTTTACATTTGAAATGTTTTTATTTTTTGCGACTTGTAAACCATATCAATACAGTAACTGATGACTGTGGAATGGCATTACATTGCTGTACCTTACAGAGTTAATTCAAAATATAAACTGTATTATTTCATTTATTTATGTCTGTCACTGGTTACTATGGACTGGGGTTGGATTGTGACAGAACTGAACTTTGTTGTGTTGATCATGTCTGTGTCCCTGCTGTCTGTTGCAGGGTTGCTGTGCCTAATAATATCAAGAATAAAGTATTGGGATTGAATGTCTTTATTGCACTGGGATAGAACTTTTCTCTTTATTGCACTTGTTAAGCTATGCAAAGATGCAGTTGCTCTAATGTTATCTTGTTGTTGTTTATAACAATAACAATAAAGAGTCTGATCTAAACCTGCTCATGTGGGTTTTTTCTGACTCTGTCAGTGCTAGCAAGATGCTCACTCAGCTGCACATGGACCACGGAGTATGAAAGCAAGTACTCAGGTGTGTACATTACTTAAAATTCCCCCCCTTTAGTAGCCGTAATATCAGCTGTAAGGTTTGCTGACATTTCCTGAAGCTCAGTGCTTCCTTAGAAACACGGTACCTCCCTGCAACTTCGTGTTTTGCGACTTTTCTTGTTGTAACAATGTTATTGCATCATTACAGTTGCAACGTTCAAGGTCCTTTGGATGTTTCCCGTACTTGATAAATTATGTTGCTGCAATGTTGATAAAACGTGACAAGTTACTAGGTAAGTTTTTGTCAACGGTCTGTATAATAATTGTAATAGCTTAATCGTGTAAACAGCGTAATTTAACTATTTTGTTTGTGCCTCGTTCAGCATAAGAGAAGGAATTATCTGTCTTATAGTGTTTGACTCGTAAATTGGTAGTGTAGTCGCACATATATCAACAGGATGAAATGAGAAAATGCTAAATTTTGTCCGTCTTCAAGAATACCATCCGTTTATGCATATCAAGGTGTGGTCCACTTCATTCTGTTATAACTTTACTTGTTTAAGAGTAAATTAGCCAATTCAGCATTCGTTTTAAAATCCTTCTGCGCTCTCTGCTATTTCCTTCTTTCAAATGCAATCTCCAATATTTAACTGCATATCTTGTTTAGAAGGATGCCGAGGCTTTACAAGTCAGGATAATCTAATGTTATCTCTGTTGATCCAGTTTGTTTGCTTGCTTCCATGACTGCTGCATGCTGCATTTGCCTGCCAACCTTTTTCATATCTGGCAACCCAGGGTGTTGAAATGGGCAGTGGGCGGGATCACATGGGCCAAAACACAAACAGACGCTCTGCCCCAGAAGGGAAATTTTGCAGGTGAACATTCTGGCTGTTGGAGAATCCACTATTTAAACTTAGCATGTTTCCTTAATCATTGTTGACATATCATGGTTATTTTATTATGTAGTTCAGTAAATATGTTTCATATTGCTCCTTCAATCTGGACCAAATGGTACATATGAAACGGGGTAAACTTTACTGAAAATTTCTACTCTTGTACTGCACAGTCTATAATTCCACCTGGCAATTCTGTTTTACAGCGCTATAAACCAGATATATCAATCAAAATAACTTTTTCTCATGACTTGACGCACTGTGTATCTGATATGCAGGTCTCATGATTTATTTTATTGTTCATTATGATATCTATTTTTATTTGATACACTAGACAAAAAAAACCCTTTTTTTCATCATGCTGCTTACCATAAAAATATTTTCTATTATTATGAGTAACAGTCCTTGCTGAAGAGTTTTGATCGATTAGTCTTAACAATTGTGCTTATACAGCCTGTTATCAATGTAATTTTAGAGATTCAAAAAGATGTAGTGTGCACTCTTTTGTGTTTAATGTATCCTGTGAGCTAGAAAAAAAAACACTGTCATATGTGCTAATGTGGTAATGTGGAATTTTTTTAGTCATGGGACAAATGAGCCTAAAAATGTAAGCCCAGATGTTTCAGAACATTTGATGAGCGCTCTTGTTTTGTGTGAGTTCAGTGCTCTGATTCTATTATAACGTGCTTTGCCGAATTGTCGAAATACCAAGCCTGGCCCTTATCTGTGTGATTACCCTTGCTGTTTATTAACCTGAGCTCATTTCTGTGGTGGCAGTAGTACTGCACGAAAAACTAGATTCACTTAAACGTGAATACTATGTGAATATAGTCTAAATAACACATTTGTTGACATTTGATCACGTTTGCTTAAGTGCGAACATGACTTTACGTCAAAGTCGCAAAGTTAGTGAAGGTGGAGCATTCCACATCAATATATCTCAATTTTGATATCAGCATCAAACTATCAAGTGATAAATAAGAAGCGATTTTCAGATTCACTGAGTATTTGCCTACTTTTGTAAATCCGCAGAGAATTCGTTGCGAATTTAATAATTCACAACAGTTTTTAACCATATTCTTTATATCCGCAAATACCATAAGTTGATCGTGTTTGCATTCAAAATATGCATGAATTTGATGCAAATACAGTCAACTAAATTCACCACAGGTGAATTCAATTATTCATGCAGTGTAACTCTGTTAACCATTTCAGCTGCTTAGCCTCCAGACAGTTAACTTTTTTCTTAGATTTCAGCTATTCCCAACTATTTTTATTTTTGTGCAAAATAAAGGCTCTGGTCATTGAAATGAAGTGGACTTTTACTGCACTGCTTAAACTTCTCCCTGGCTGACTTACTTTACAATATATAAAAATAAATAACTAAGTAAAAAGCCTCAGGATGCATAAATTCATTCTATCTCGACATGCGAGCACCTTGTTTAACTGATTCATGAGCACTGACGTAACCTTGTCTCAGATTGCATTGCACTGTCCTTACAAGCAGTGATCGAAAAACCAATGAGCTCGAGAAGTCTTCACACACCCAAGGTCCTTTGTAAAGGAACAGGGATGAAAGAGAATGTTTAAGCAAGGTGTCTCTCTGTATATTCGCCATCAGCCTGCGTGTTTTCCCCTGCCACGCAGCCCTATATTTTATACATGAATGCTGCAGGCCGATAGCTCCTTATAAGCACCTTCTGAAAGTGTCACCTAGCAGCGGGTGCCATGGTGACAGGCCCCTCTGAAGAGCATTGTGCTCACGGGGGCGACATTAATGGCTTCAGGCCAGAGCCTGGCTCTGGGTTATTTGTGTTTGGCTCATGGGGGATAATTAGACAGGCGGAAAACTCAAAAGCAAAACTCTGGATTAATCCAGCTGGCAGGTGTTCCTGTGTGAATGGAGCGCCGAAGATAAACTTTGCAAGGAAAAAAAGCATCAAACGTTGAAGAGAATAGTAAAGACAAGGAAGCAGTGGGTCCTCGGCCTGCGAATCAGCGACAAGAGATATGCACTGGGATTCATCAGGGCCAGTATTCATTCTTTATTTTTGCAGGAAGTGTGTCCGTGAGCCATGCACAAACCTGCAGCCTCCTCTACTAGGTCAGGGCAGCTCAAGCTTAAGTTTCCTAAAGCATGTTCCCGATTCCCTGAAGCATGTTCCCCAATCAGCCATCTCAGTGCTACTGCACTCCGCAGTCCAGCAGCTGAGATTCCAGAGCCTTTGGCCAAAGGAGAGCCTGGAATGTACACTTGGCAAAAGCATATTGCAGGTAACAGAGTCCAGAAATCTCACAGTTTCAGCAGTAGTTTTGAATGATAATTTATCAATCCCTATGCACGGGTGTACTGCATTTACATTAATGTTTTTACACAGTGGTGGTCGTCAGGAACATCACTCTGTTGGGTACATACACAAGCAATTCTTATAACAAAATGATGGAACCTGGGGGGATGGGTATCTGTAATATACCAGATTAATGTGGAAGACCACAGAGCGTATTCATAATCAATATCTATGAGCATTTTTCATATATTTTTAGGAAATAACTTTTAATCTGATAATGAATTAAATTTAGAATAATACAGCGTTATCAAAACATTTTCGGGCCCTTGCAGGTACTGTACCTAATTATGTGGGCTTAATTAGATATGGGTTGCAGCTTGGTAATGCATCACTGTCATTCTGCTGATTAAATCCTCCTCTCCTTGAGCCACTATGCTCATCTCACAGTTAGCACTGCCAGTCAAGATCAAATACCAAACCACCACACGTATCCACACAGCACTCAGCAACACTCAGCCCTCAGCAGTGTTTCTCTTCACACTGGGCTGCACTGACCACAATTCTACAGTCTAATTCCACACCACATAAAATTGCCAGGACTTAATGATAGGTGTTTTTCACATGATCCTTAATTGGGCACAGACCAAGTTTTTTTTTTTTTTTTTTTTGAGGCCTATAAAATCTGTTAGCATTACACAAACTGACTGCTGTTTCCGAAGCGAGAAAACGTTCCCAGTTATCAATCCTGAGTGTTAATAATGTGACAAAGTTCTGGATGACATTCTATCACTCAGTAAACGAGATGAAAGTGATGAGCAGCTCTTGTGAGTTTGCTGTGCTGTTTCTGCGTCCGTGTTACAGCTGATCGGAGTCCGAGTGCAACCAAACAGCAAATGAAATCTCACAGAGCATCACTCACTAAACTAGTCACTCTGGAGAACTTTCCGCAGTTCTTCTGCAGACTCACAGTCACACAGTATCTGACTCTCCATGTTATTCCAGACATCACAGATGATGTTGAAATCAGGGCTCTGTCAAGACTATATTATCTGCACCAACTGTCTTTAGTGAAATACAAACATTTTTCGACAGTTTTTTTTTTTTTTTAATAAAATCGGTGTCTCTTTTTTTTAATCTATGGAGACATTAATTAGGGAGAAAAAACGAGAAATAGACATCAAGTTCCAAATTTTAATTGAAGAAAATCTAGGGTGCCTACAGCTTTTGCGCAGTGCTGTATTTCTATCATTCCACTGGTTTACGGTGGTTTGACTATTTTGGCTTTTCACTACTGTACTTTCACTACTATGTCCAAGTCAGTTCGCTACTATGGAAAAGTGCGAGTTAAGAACATAACTATTACTTAAGAATCAGGAGTAAAACTTTATAAAAAACCTTAAACATTACAGCTGAGAATATTTTTTCGGGTTCTGACTCAATATGGACAATAAAAAAAAAAAAAATTAATTGGCAACAAACCCTTTGTTTGATTATAGTAGCAAACAGACTTGGACATAATAGCAAAAGTGCAGTGTGCAGGAGTGAAAGTACAGTAGTGATAAAGCCAAAGTAGCGAAACGACCGGTTATCATTCCATTCTGAAGGCATATTCTTTTTCCCAAATGGTCTCCCTTGTTTAGTTTAAACCAGAAAAGTTTATAATCATGCTGCTTATGTCAATGGCCTATTGGAAAAGGAAGGATGTAGGTTCTAAGTCATTTTAATAGTGTAACCAGAATGCAGCTAAGTGGTACAGTAGAATTGTATTCACCACATAACCAAGATAGTTGGATTGAAACGTCTCCTGCTATAGTTATAGCTGTAGTTAAGCAAACCTTTGATCAAATGAAATATTTATCAATGGGTCCTTTTTGTCACTGCAGGTATGCACCTCGTAAACGCGCAAAATTTTATTTTGAGTAGGAAGACCCATGTTTGGTAGATAAAAAATGTTGCATTTAGGTTTCAATTCGAACCTGTTTCACCTTCATGGTGAACATGGTTGACAAACAGCTCTGTCCTTTTGGATCATCATCAATAGTATTATAATCTTCGGCTTCTTTCACTGTAGAACTAGGGAGACTACACAATCCATGGACTAACTGTGCCATTTCTGGGTTTTTACCATCCAAACCTACCGCTGAATAAACAGATGAAATGTAATTAATTTGGCTTTTATTACTGCAGTTGACCTCTAACGGAAGAGCTGTCAGAGTTTTTGGTCATCCAGGAAATTCAGCAATTTATGCTCAGACTATGAATCATGCATCAAACGCAGGAGATCAGGCTCAGATAAAACAAAATGAGATGCCTCCGTGAATACACTAAATTAGCCTTTAGCTAGTGCACAATGCAGTTGCTAGGGTATTTATTAGGAGAATGTGAACATACCTAGCAGTCACATCTACTTCCATTGGTTACTTGTTGAATTTTGCTTCAGCGACTAAAACAGGTGATTTTAATTACATGCTTGAAATAATCTTGCTCTACAACACCTTAAATGACTACTAACTTGCAATGAGAAGGGGAACCTGTGGGAATAAGTTCCCCTTTCGTGCCCAGACTTCAGACGCACATTTCAAAAGTGCAGACTCAAAACTTACCTCACCTTTTAAGTCAAGGTAAAAATGTGGTAGAAATGCAGATACGGACCATCGTGCTCTCTGGTGTACTGTGCGGATACTAAGAAGCATGACAGGGGCTCTGAGGGATAAAATTTATTGGAGACACCTCTGAAATCAATAAAGATTTGCTTCAGTCAATAGTGCTATTCGGCATGACATGACTACATTCAGCAGCTGGGCCACTGCAGAGCAGTCATATGCAGGCATCACAGTTGTTCATAGCACCCCTTCGCACAAATAAACAGAGTGCAAGAGGAATGTGAGAAGTAAGTGAGGATTACATGGATAACTAAAGTAAAAAGGTAAAAATCTTTGAATGCAAAGGCAGTAGGCCTGACTTCCTTTCCGAACGACTGTTCATATTTTCAATTTTTTTCTTTTCCAAAGGCAAATAGCAGCCAAATATACCAGTGGCTTCGCATTCTCAAAGTCTTGATGTGTAAACTGCATAATGAGATGGCATCTAATGAGATGGATAAATAGTGACAGGCAATATTTTGGAAATAATTGTGAAATTGCAAAAATGGCAATGACTTGGTAAAGATTAATTAATTAATTAGATCAAAGTAAATTGATACATTTTTTTGGTCAGGCATGTGGTAAAAATGTCAGTTCAAAATAAAACAAAATAAAACAAGCATGATAGCCAAATCACTTAGATCAACTCTATCAAATACAAAGGGAGTACATTGTGGAATGAACATCACAATCTTGCTGACAATGCCCCCTCCTTGCCAATATTTAAAAAGAGACTGTTTTTGAAATTATTAGGACACTATGTATAGCGGTCTCCTCGAACCAGTTCATTTGTAGTGCAATCTATGTTTGCTGTTTCTTCTTTTAATTAGTTTGTTCTGGTTTACCTTTATTTTTATTATTATATATATATAATTTTTTATTATTTTTTTTTTTTTCTCTTCTTTTTTATGTTGTTTTTTTCTGCCGTCCTGTATTTTATCGTTCTCATCTTATTTTGAATTAATTTTCCTTTATTTTTCCCATGGATGTACATAAATTATTTTCTTGACTAAGCACTTATAAGGTTAGGGTGAGGCCGCTCTATAAGCCCTTTCGGGCTTCAGACCTCACCTGCACATTTTTTTTTTCATTTTAACTCACTCTTCTAGAGTGATCTGTCTCTTGAAATGTGTCTTTCACATGTGCAAATAAAAAAAAAAAAAAAAAAAAGTGATTTAAACCTGTGAGCTTAATGTGGCTTAAATCACTTGTTACTGATGCAGAAAAGTCTTTACTGTCTGGAACATCCCATCATATCGCCTAATGACTACCAAAACGAATGAACACACTTGTATTTAAAGTTGCATATAATTAACACGTTGACTGCCAACTACGAGATAACTCGTAGTGGCGGGTCAGGGCCAGCGCTAGACCTGAAAATTCGGGAGCAGTTATCCATCCCTTTATTGGCGGCAATTAGTCCTGGCAAATTCAAAGCCGGTTTTTCCTTTATAAGCACGTTTTCCAATTCAAGAATAATCAAGTGGCAATTGAAGACACGGCTTCTCTCCCCCGTGCGATCTAACAGCAAATAATGGGCTACATGCAGTGGAGAAAAATAATTTAATAATAATTAAGTCTACGCACTGGCACTCAGCAACGGTATTTTTTTTTTTTCCAGCGAGGCGGCATTTCAGAACTCTTCAGCGAATTAAGGTAATTCTGGTGACAAGTACGTGGTTTCCTCCGTTTACATTTTCCAGTCTGTCAGCCGTCTATTTTTTACAGCAAGTTGCGTGACCGTGCAGCAAAAACAGGTGTGCGTACTTGTCGCTGAAATTACCTTCATTCGCAAATGAGTTCTGAAATGCCGCTCTCGCTGGAAAAAAAATTAACGTTGCTGAGTGCCAGTGCATAGACCTAATTATAATTAAATTATTTTCTCTACTGAATGTAGCCCATTATTTGTTGTTAGATCGCATGGGGGAGAGAAGCCGTGTCTTCAATTGCCACTTGATTATTCTTGAATTGGAAAACGTGCTTATAAAGGAAAACCGTCAAGAATTTGCCAGGACTAATTGCCGTCAATAAAGGGATGGATAATTTTCCCCGAATTTTCAAGTCTAGTGTAAGAGGTGCAATTTAAGCCACACAGGCTCTACAGGACAACTTAGTGACACAACTCAGGAAAAACTGACCAAAGGAGTGCAAGCTAAAATATTTTATTTTTTCACAATTTCATCCTTTAAAAGATAATTAGGGCAAGGGAAATAAAACACAATTCTCATGCAAGCGGCGTTCGTAAAGTGCTATGTGCGTATATCAATAAATAATCACAATCTGTAAGTAAGGACGATCGTACAAAAAGTTAGCAAAATAATACACCCAAATCTCACCGCTGTAATTCATATATAAATAGGGAAATCAAAAACAATTCATAATGTCATTTCATTTCATCATTGTGCAAAACAGGCAAACACGGCAAACCAATAGCAAGCAGTTCAAGTAGACACTCCAAAATGATACCAGAACACAGCAAACTACATACCAGACTACATACATCACAGCAAGTCAATTCAAGGCTAAAAGTTGTACCACCTTCCTACACTCACAGCAGAGGTAAACCAAAATTACGCTACACTAATACACACCGCTGGCTCACACACACACACACACACACACACACACACACACACAATTTAAACGCGGGGGAGAATTAGTCAATCCCCCGAAAACACTGTGCAAACAAATAATCCGGGGATGCTGCTGGCCTCTCAGCCAGCGCCGGACGCGGGGGGCTCTTCACTACAAACAAACTAACTCGCATTACCCAATGCAACTTTCCCCAGTTTCGAAACGACCGGCCGACGCAGAAGAACAGCTACAACCCACGCCCCGGCTGGCGGCAGCCTGTGGCAGAAAGCTCAGCAGCCCTTCTCTGTCCCTGCTCTCCCGAACAATGAGCAAAAACCCCTTAAAAACCATACCCTGCTCATCCGCCAACCATCACAGGTGCGCCCGCCAATTAACACTAAATGGCTTCAGGTGCGCCTGTGACAGCCAGTGCGGCTGAGCCCCACCCCCGGTGCTCAGCGCACCAGCCTACATCCACCCCCCCTACATCAAATGTGTCCTCACATTCCCCCTGCCATGATGATCACGTTTGGTAGCGTTGGGGCAGCTGGCCCTTAGTAGCCCGTGTAGAGCGGCGCACACCCTCGGCAACCACAGGCGACGGGTCCCGATCCATGGAGACAGTCCGACTTGCACCTGGAAGGTGCGAAGCATCAGGAGACGACCCATGGCCGTCTGGCACATCCTCCTGCGGGGGTGATGGACCTGGATAACAGCCCCAGACCCAAGGATACATGCACACATTACCATTCTTGTTAACATCAGCCCCTTCAGCTACCACCTTCCCCTGCTGCGAAATGGGACTTACATCAAATTTACAAGGGTTTAACATGTTACGGTGCAATACTCTCTCTTGCCCATTAACCCCCTCAGACTTCACCACATACACAGGTATATCAACATTGGGCTGAGATACAACTACATATGGAACCCGTTCCCACTTACTATCCAACTTCCCCCTCGCTCTTGACCTCTTATTGCGGACCATTACTCTTTGCCCAGGCAACAAAGGCTCCCCTTTAACCCTACAGTCAAACCCCTGCTTCTGAGAAGCTTGTGCTTTGACCGCTTGGTTCTGAGCCTGCTTACAAGCAGTTGCCAACCGTCTATGATGATGGTGCACCCAGCTGTCTGCAGTCCCTGAAAACCCATCCCCATTACCCAACAACACATCCAGAGGCAGTTTAGCATGTCGCCCAAACATCATATAATAGGGGCTGTACCCTGTTGTCGAATGGGGGGTATTATTATAAGCGTGCACCAACTCCGCCACATGACAGTCCCAGTCTTCCTTCTGGACATCACTAAGAGTGCCCAGCATGCTCAAAAGAGTTCTATTGAACCGTTCACACTGGCCGTTTCCGGCAGGATGGTATGGAGTTGTGTGAGACTTCTTGATGCCATACAGTGTGCATAACTCTTCAATGACTTTAGACTCAAAATTAGGGCCCTGGTCAGAATGTAATTGGTCAAAGCCTCCAAATGGCTGAATGAAATGCTTCCACAGGGCCTCAGCCGTTTTTTTTGCTGTCTGATCAAGGGTCGGCACAGCAACTGCATAGCGGGTGAAATGGTCCACTATGACCAGCACATTACAGACCCCACTTTGTGCCGCTTCTAGATATAAGAAGTCCACAGACACAAGTTGTAGAGGGTAAGTAGATTGTATGGGGACCAATGGGGCACTTACTTGAGCACTTGGTGTCTTCTGCAGGTTGCAGCGCATGCATCTGGTGCAGTGGTCTTCAACATCCTTCGCCATGCCTCGCCAGAAGAAGCGCCTCCGTACCACGGCCAGGACCTTCTCTGCTCCCAGGTGACCAGCCCGATCATGTAGCCACAGGAGAACCTGCTTCTGTAAACACTGGGGCACCACCACTTGTTTAATCTTCTCACCAGTCTTGTCACATACTTCTCTGCATAGCAGGCCCCGTTCTTCGCACAGACGGTCCCACTCTCGCAGCAAAGCTTGGGTTACTCGTCCTTCTGCTGCCCTCTCTCGTGGGGGAGGCCCCCCTGCCCGTCCATGTAGATCCACAGCCGCGACACCTCTGGATCAGCCTTCTGTGCCCTCTTCCAGTCGCCCAGTGAACTAGGTCCCAGCCAGGCTTCCCGGTCAGCCGGCACCGTGGTCCCCCCGCCTGGACTCGCCGCAGACCCCGGGTCTTCTGGAACAAATGCATGTAACCAGGCCTGGACCACCTCAGCTTGGACACTCACCACCACGTCTGCAGGGGCGGCTGCCTCCTCTCCTTCCTCTGCTGTACCCTCTAATGGCCACCGTGACAAGGCATCAGCATTCCCATTCATCCTCCCTGGTCGATACTTGACATCGAACTGGAACCCCGCGAGCTGGGCCACCCAGCGTTGTTCGACTGCACCCAGGTTGGCGGTGTTCAGGTGAGCCAGGGGATTGTTATCTGTAAACACTGTAAAGGGAGACACTGCAAGGTATTCACGAAACTTGTCCACAATAGCCCATTTCAAGGCTAAAAGTTCCAATTTAAAAGAACTGTAGTTCTTGTCATTTTTTTCTGATGGACGGAGGCTCCTGCTTGCATATGCGATTACTCGCTCTCTGCCATCTTGTTTCTGAGCAAGCACCGCTCCCAGCCCTGCATGGCTGGCATCGGTATAGAGCAAAAATGGCAGCTGAAAATCAGCATACGCCAAAACGGGTGCTTGCATTAAAACCTCCTTCAGCGTCCGAAAAGCCACCTCTTGTGTATCCCCCCACTTCCACTTATTACCTGACTCATCACGGGGGCGCCGTTTCGATGTACCCCACAATAAAGAGTTCAGAGGAGCGGCAAGGCTGGCAAAGTTCCTGATGAAGCGTCTGTAATACCCAGCCAGACCCAGGAAGGCCCGAAGCTGAGTGCTGTTCTGAGGGGCCGACCACGCCTCCACCGCCCGCAGCTTCTCTGGGTCAGGTGACACACCGCCTTCTGTAATCACATGTCCCAAGTAATGGACTTTACTCTGAAAGAGACAACACTTGTTAGGCTTGACTTTCAGTCCGTAGGCCCCTAGTCGGGTGAATACCAGGTCCAAATGGGCGATGTGTGCTTCAAATGTGGGGGAGAAGACTATTATATCATCAAGGTACAGTAATAATGTTTCAAAATTTTGGTCCCCCAGGCAACTTTCAACTAGCCTCTGGAAGGTTCCTGGGGCATTACATAAACCCATAGGCATCCTGTTAAATTCATATAAACCCATAGGAGTCACAAAAGCCGTCTTTTCTTTATCAGCTGGGTGCACCCCCACCTGCCAATACCCATGTGTTAAGTCTAAGGTGGAAAAAACGCTAGACTTCTTCAAAGAGGCCAATGATTCCTCAATTCGAGGAAGCGGGTATGCATCTTTGTGTGTGACACCATTGAGCTTCCTGTAGTCCACGCAAAAACGAAGGGTGCCGTCCTTCTTTCTCACGAGGACCACAGGAGCTGCCCATGGGCTGCAGCTTTCACTAATAATTCCACTGTCAAGCATGTTACCCAGAAGTTCTCTCACTTCTTGATACAGTTTAGGTGGGATTCTGCTGTAACGATCTCTTATTGGGGCTGTGTCCCCTGTTGGAATGACATGAAGCACTTTATCAGTAAACCCATAATCCTCATCATGTTTTGAGAAGACATTTTGATGTTTTTGTAACAACTGAGTAATTTGTCGTCATTGCTCTACAGGAAACTGGGACTCATCCAATGGGACTACTACTGGCCAAGGTGACGTTTCTCCAGGTACCTCTTGCACCTTTACCTGCCTAACCCCAATCTCCACTGTAGCTTCATCCACTGCTCTGAGCTCCATCTCGCCTTGGGATCTGAGTGGGCACAGTTCAACATCAAACACCTTACCTATCTGACAGCGTCGAAACAATGTTACTGGGAATGAGGACATGTTTAACAGTCTAATGGTGACTTTGCCATCTACCACTGTACTTAGTGAGCGTGCCAACAGTAGTTGCCCTGGGAGGCCATTTTCTTCAACAGGTTCCACAAGACCCACATAGGCTTTACCATCTGGACGTGGGCGCGCACAAGCTTCGATCACTACCTCCGACTGCGCTGGAATGACAGTGTGCTTACCCTGAGGCCAATAAACTGAACTCATCTGTCCAGTAACATCTGCAAACTTCAGTAGGTTATCCACAATTGAAAACGTCTGTTGCCACACCTTAGCATCTGCTGCAGTCAGTGGGTCACCGCTGTCATCCTCTCCTTGGGTCAAAATCAGTTCACGGCATGCCTTAATTACGTTCATACCAATTAAACCCGGGCATGTGGGGACTCTAGGGTCTTTAACAATAAGTATTCCCTTTTTGGTATTACTTTTCCACAGATGTTTAAATCTGCTTCAATGTATCCAATATACGGGATTTCCAAGCTGTTTGCTGCCACTAAATTAAATTTCTGAATTGGTGGGTGTATTGTAGTTTCATCTGCATCAAAATGTTTTCTAAAAAAACTTTCAGTCAATGTTGTTACCTGTGATCCAGTGTCTACCAGACATGTAGTTCTCACCCCCTGTATCATTACATCAACTACTGGACAATGACCAACTAAATGCTCCCTTTGTTGAAAATGGCCACTAGGAGAAAAACCCACTGTTTGGGCCTGTACAGTGGGTGCAATTAGTTTAAATTCTCCTGTGCAGTTTCCTGTGCTCTGCAGTGTCTTTCAATGTGCCCAGCTTTTCTGCAACGTCTACAGATGGGTCTTCCTTGCTGGTCAAACTGATCTGAACTCTGACGCCCCCCTCTGTAATCATACCTCCGCCTTACCTCCATTTGTTGTGAAGTTTGTGGACGCTCTTGCACTTCCCGCATCATTTCCGACAGCATCTCTTTCATCTCGCCTTTTAACTCGGTAAGTACCTCCTCCTTAATTTCTTTTGCCAGCTGTTTCACATCTATTGGCGCCTTGTCTTGCTTAACGCGCACTGCAGCTGCCATTGCTTGTGTTGTAGTGTCCAAGTCATCTACCCTTACCATAGCTTCACGCTTTATCTCAGCAAAAGTCAAAGTGGGTGTTGTTCTTACCATGTTCCGAAGTTCCCGACGCAGCACGCTATCCAACAGCCCCGAGATGAACTGGTCGCGCAAAACGTGTCCGCTAGTTGTTGTATCCTCTCTAACTATGAGGCGATTACTCAATTCCTGTAAAACTAAAGCAAACTGTCGAACATTTTCATCAGTCCTCTGTTTACGCGTGAAGAACTGTGAGCGCAAACTAGCCAGTGGTATTGTATCTCCATAAATGCTCTTCAAAAATGAAATTATGTTTTGCACACTAGCGCGCTGATCTGCTGGCATGGCCAATACTTCACGTCTCGGTTCTCCTTCCAAATTATTAATAAGGGTAGACACTTTTTGTTCTTCAGATAGCAGGTACATATCAAACATTGTGATCTGTGCGGTAAGCCAATCTTGAAAACTATACTCGGGCTGTTCTCCACCCTTAAACTTTGGCCCCCATGGACTCCCCATCATCAAAGGAAACATAACCATGTTTGCATTGGGAATTTGGCCCTGTGCTGTACTGGTTTGGGGTTGTTCGTGATTCTGTTCACTAGAGACAGTGGAATCATTAACTTGTCCTGGATTCGACATTTTCCTGATCTGTGCCACTGGTCCAAACAGCCAAAGACTACGCCAAGTTGAAAGAGGTGCAATTTAAGCCACACAGGCTCTACAGGACAACTTAGTGACACAACTCAGGAAAAACTGACCAAAGGAGTGCAAGCTAAAATATTTTATTTTTTCACAATTTCATCCTTAAAAAGATAATTAGGGCAAGGGAAATAAAACACAATTCTCATGCAAGCGGCGTTCGTAAAGTGCTATGTGCGTATATCAATAAATAATCACAATCTGTAAGTAAGGACGATCATACAAAAAGTTAGCAAAATAATACACCCAAATCTCACCGCTGTAATTCATATATAAATAGGGAAATCAAAAACAATTCATAATGTCATTTCATTTCATCATTGTGCAAAACGGGCAAACACGGCAAACCAATAGCAAGCAGTTCAAGTAGACACTCCAAAATGATACCAGAACACAGCAAACTACATACCAGACTACATACATCACAGCAAGTCAATTCAAGGCTAAAAGTTGTACCACCTTCCTACACTCACAGCAGAGGTAAACCAAAATTACGCTACACTAATACACACCGCTGGCTCACTCACTCACGCACGCACACACACACACAATTTAAACGCGGGGGAGAATTAGTCAATCCCCCGAAAACACCGTGCAAACAAATAATCCGGGGATGCTGCTGGCCTCTCAGCCACCGCTGCCGGACACGGGCTCTTCACTACAAACAAACTAACTCGCAGATTACCCAATGCAACTTACCCCAGTTCCCGAAACGACCGGCCGCGACGCGAAGAACAGCTACAACCCACGCCCCGGCACGGCAGCCTGTGGCAGAAAGCTCAGCAGCCCTTCTCTGTCCCTGCTCTCCCGAACAATGAGCAAAAACCCCCTTAAAAACCATACCCTGCTCATCCGCCGCCAACCATCACAGGTGCGCCCGCCAATTAACACTAAATGGCTTCAGGTGCGCCTGTGACAGCCAGTGCGGCTGAGCCCCACCCCCGGTGCTCAGCGCACCAGCCTACACTAGCACCGGCCCTGACCCGCCATTACGAATTATCTCGTAGTTGGCAGTCAACGTGTTAAATGAAGATCTGATGAATCGTCGAACTTGCCAAAATAAGAGTTTAGAGGCTTAATGGCCAAAAAGACAAAATGAAATGGAAGTGTATGACATCATGAGGCCTTGTAAAGATGAAAAAAGTCGAGAGGGGGCTGTTAAATTTTGCGTACTATACTGTCCTGTTGCAAGGACCGCTGCAGTAATGGTCCTGCTCCACTGGGGGGCTGGTCCGGACCACTGAAGGACTGTCTCGAGCCATTTTGCAGTCTTTACTGGCCTTGCACCGAGGTACGGTCTCGGAACCAGTGACTGTACAGTCCATGCTTGGAACTGCAGTTACATTGTAAATGCCTGCCTTACCCTCAGCATAACCGTTGGCCAAATCATTTATCTAGCATGCCATTTTCATTAAAAAATTGTTATGAATGTGATTGTTCAAAATGTTTGAAGCCAGTAAAACCAGCAAGTTACAATCAATGTAGTCTAGCAATACGCAGCTCGCTGCTTTTTATACTGGACTAATCTGGCATATTAATAAACCAGCTAGTGACACTCAAAAAAACCAGATGAATATAAAGTGAAATAACCGATATTGCGTCATCTTATTCTCGAAAATATGAATGCTCTGAATTGATTATTTTTATCTAGGCTAGCTGGAGAACATTAAAAATGATCGGCAGGTTTGGAAAGTTGTGTTAATAAATTGCAGCCTGTTCATACATTGCTGTCGGCTGCTAATCTTGGTTGATTATTGTGCTTTCTTTCTGCATCATAAAAACCTAATTTTAAATAGAAGGCTATACACAGGCAGAGTATACGAATAATCCCTTAAAGCAACACTATGTAGTTTTTTTCACTCTCGAACTATATTTCCAAGATCATTCTGGTGATACATCAACTCCCCATAGGTTGAATGACAAGTTTGTCATGGCTCGATCGCGCCTGCGTCGCCTTCACTGGCACTATGTAACTTCTGGTTTCGGGTAGGAACCCAGGCCCAACAAGACTACAAAACATACTTACTGCTTTACAGCATACGTCACACGATCCCCCTCCCCCACGTCTCTCAAGACCAGCGAGCGAATGAAGAATGAAGCAGAGTTGGAAGTGGTTGTAATAGCTGAAGCGATGAGGAAACCGAAGAAGGCAGAGGTGTTGTCCGAGGAGACATTTAAAAGAAAATGAGAAAGCGATCAAATAAGAGCCAGGACTAGGGTCAACACTGGACCGGCTTTCACTCACTGGCGAGAGCTGAAAGAGGAGGAGGGATGTCCGACCAATGGCAACCTGGCATTGTTACTTTTGGACAAGTACAAATTGTTACCTTAATCCTTCATTCTAGATCTAGTTCTAGTGCGTTTGAACTTGCTCTGTGTCAGGCTGTGTCACTGAAATCATCTAGTATCCCATTTATGCTCAGTCAAATAATTGTCTACAGCGATTTATCTAGCTAGCTGGTATCTGACATGCTAGCTAGTTGTCGTGCTATCGCTAGCTGGCAAAGATTGTTAAACTAGTCGCCAGTCGAAATGTTGGATCATAAACATGTACTTCACTCCTGTATAGAGTACTAAAGGTAGAAGATTTTTCGTGTTTTATTTCGGAAGGATAAGGTAATGATCTGGGTTGGCATGTACTCATGTTGTTTCAGGGATTTTCTGTCAACTCCCTACCGCCTTTTTGTTATATGGCACAAGCTAATTGGTTCTGTGCATAACGACTTTGTGGTCAGATTCTACAAAGGGACTGGCTATTCGAACAGCGAATGTGCATGTAAGCAACGTCCACTCACTTCTTAGCAGAGCAAAAATGAATTGATGCCGGTTAGGGCTAGGGTTAGTAGCAGCTGTGCATGTAAGCAACGCCAATTCGCCAACAATGTCGTTTGCCATTATCATTGTCGTTATAGTTTTAGTGTGGACTTCGCCATCTACGTGAGTTAGACCGATTTTTAAGTCTCCCTTACCTGTTCTGAAGACATGGTTGATCGGATCGCACATTACATGTCCTGCTTCAGAAAGTTCGCTGGTGTCGTTGGCTTGTCAAAAAATGCACGTGTTGACAGATTTTACGACAGTTGTTACAGACAATACCGTTTATCAACTGTAGGGGGACACCGCAAGCGAATCTGGCGAATACTACATAGTGTTGCTTTAATAGGCTATAATTGTGTAAGACGATTTACTGCAACTCCTAGTACAGTATATCGACCCAGATTAGCCATGAATAACTCGGGTCAGTGTTCATTGTGTGACTGTTGTTCCTACCGAACTTCTAGTATTTATAAGCAAGCATCCCCTTGTTTTCATGTTTTTTTCCCCTTCTCTTCGGAAATGGCTCCCGCATTTTCAAATGAATTAGGCCCTTACGGAGTAGTAATTAAAACGCAATTTTAATTTGCCTGCCTCAAATCATGTTTCTTTGCTGCAGAGAGAAAGCACCTTAAACTGACTGAATTTAACAATTAAATTAACGCATTGTCTCCTTGTTATTTGAACTGTGAATAGATGCGCGCATTTAACTGTGGTTTACAGTAAACATACACGGAACCTCGGTTATAAACTGATTGTAAAATCTCAGTTAAAATAACTGGCAAAAAAGGTGCAAGTTTATAACAGTGTAGCTACTGAGGTAATCTTAGCTGAAAAAGTGAGATTATAGCTCATTAACGTTATTGGCCTGATCATAACTTGCTGACTACTTTTTTTTTTTCCAATGTTCATGAGCCAGAAAAAAAAAACTTTGAATAAATAGCTACTAAATAAATAATCTGTTCAGAACGTTATGAATTTTGTTCATAAGCAAACACAATTTGAGTTATTATTTTATATTCATCTGGTTTAATTAAAAGTCATTCTCGTAAGTAGGTTATATTAATGAATTCTAATAACAATTTTCAGTCGGTGTTAATGTCAGTAGATCGTGGCGCTTCCATTCAGCAGAGCAGAGATATAGCCCAAATTTAGGCAGAAGGCTGATCGACTCTGGGAGAAGGATGAAATATAGCCCGCACTGTTATAAACTTGCACCTTTTGCCAGTTATTTTAACTGTAATTTTACAACCAGCTTATAATTCAGGTTTCGTGTATTTAACTGTAAACCACAGTTATATGCGCGCATGACTCTACTTACAGTTAAAATAACAAGGAGACAACGCGTTAATTTAACTGTGAAATTCTGTCCATTTATAACAGTGCAATAATTGCATCATAAACATGGAGTGTTGATAACAACTTCATATAGGCTAATTTGAAAAATCGGTGGCCGTTTCCGAGGAGAAGGGGTAAAAAACATGAAAACAAGGTTGCTCGCTGATAAAATATATGAGCTTGGTAGTAACAACAGTCACACTATGAACACTGAACCGAGTTATTCATGGCTAATCTGGGTCGATGTACTGTACTACGAGTTGCGGTAAATGGTCTTACACAATTAAACCATATTTAAGTCGCGGGATGAATCCAGTCTAATTTCTGATGGACAGTGCTCATGGCTAAAACACCCCCCACCCCAGGGAAAACATGAACTTTAGCCACACACGAAAGGTGGAGTAGACAGCCAAAAATCAAGACATTTTCCCCACATTTATGGAGCTAACTGCACTTATTGATCAGAACATCGATCTCTTTTTCAATGAGCAAAGTGTTTTGTTAGTGCTATGCATGATTACTGCCTGACAGGTACAGTACATGGCTAATCATTCCTCACTGGCAGTAGGGTTACCAGTGTTACAGCTGAGGTCAGGTGAGCAGGTCCTGTATACACACTGATGCTGTTGAAGTCACCATGGTAACAGATGTAAGTGGTGGGTATCAAAGCTCATGCTCATCAGAATAACACCCGGTGACGGAGCGGAGGAGGATATGAGCAAAGACAGAATAAATCACCCTGTTCCTGACCTTTTCCAGAGAATTTACTGCAGCACCTCAAAAGCTGCAGATTGCTCTCCAGGCCAGTGATCAGTGAGTGTCTTCCATGAGCCATGAGTTCCATTTTTCCACAGGAAGAGATCATTGCATTACCTGTATTCCACCTTCACAGACACTCTGGAGAAATGCAGATTTCGTGACTGACTGATAGGTCTGTTTATATTCCATTCCTCTAAGGCCTCTGTGTGCCACTGAGTTACAATATGAAAAAAGCTGCACAAAGCAAACAGCATGACATTGGATGTGTTTACTATATCATCTTAACAGCTTTTTTACACCTTTATTAAGCCAGGGAAGGTTCCACTGAGAACGTGTTGCTCTTTTTCAAGGACATCGTAAGAGAAATGGTTGATAGAGCACTTGCAAGTGAGGAGACACACAGAGAAACAGAAGTAAACCCCCTGGGGAAATTCTGGGGCTAAGGGTCCAACGGCAGAATTCTTCCCAAATTCATCTCTCCAGATCAAGTCAAAATCCCAAGCCCCACTGGGGCCTTGAACCGGTGACTTTTCAGTTACCAGTTAAGCAACCAGCCATTAGGCTACCCTGCTGCCAACAGTATAGCACTAAAAGCAAAAATTACATCTTGGTGTTTCTTAGCAATAACCAATGAGAGGCTGGATTGCAATAAGAAGGCAGAGGCAAAGTATGGTACAGACCAGCAATGTGCCGTCAGGGGTAAGTTAGGTGAGGCAGAAGCCTCACCGTTAAACAAACAATAACTCCTTATTACTTTGCTTGATTAGCAATCAGAGGATTGATTAACCAATTTACTAGGACTAAATGGCAGAATGAAGAGCCAATTTCAGTTTCCACGACATTATTGCTCAGTGCATTGAACTTAAAATACCCACGAGACAGAAAATTTGTGTATATTTGAGGAAGCTAACACAATGCCATTAACAAATATTAAAACCTTTCTTATGCCGCGTTCAATGGGGAATAAGGGGGATAATCTGTCCCCCCTTAAATGCGTGCTTTTTAATGCTATTTTCAGTCTTCTCGCATAATCTGATACACAAAACGTCAAAACGATACACGGAATTACCGAGAGACTTGAGAATTTTTCTGATTAATTATTAAGATTTCCATCCTTGCAGTCTTGAATCAAAGCATTAACGTAAATGAGTCTTTTTGTCATTATCACCTCTTGATTGCTGGCTACATATAGGCTAAGTCTTAATTGTTCAGTAAAAAAAAAACAAACAGTGATTGATTGTCAATCAGGCATAGTATGTAGAAACAGGTTGACAAAATCCAGCGGTAAAAAGGTGAAGTCACTGCCTCCCCTGACCGCACATCTCTGGTACAGACCAACCATAAGATGGATTTATTATCCCATATATGGTGCTGACCAACTATAAGATGGATTTATTATCCCATATATGATGCTGACCAACTATAAGATGGATTTATTATCCCATATATGGTACTGACCAACTATAAGATGGCTTTATTCACCCATAAAAGCAACAAACCAGGAGCCCAAAACATGGTGTGTATGTGAAGCAGTGGCAGCTTTTACCTACAGCGCCTCACAGAGAGGAAACAGGCAGCCTGATAAACTTTGCTGGAGGACACTTAACAACTGTCACAGGCAAAAGGCTGATCTTATTTTACAAAATGGCTGCATAACCATGTAAAAATGGCTCAATGTCTTAACGATACAGTAAATATGTTAACATACACAACAAAATAATTAATTTACATAAGTACAAAGTAAATCAAATACCAACCTCTGAAAACTTGTAATCCCACAAACAATTTCCCACATGCCATCTTATCCTGTAACCCCACCCGGAACCTATAATTAGGTGTTTGGAGCCCCAGGGACACATTTGCCCAAACACCCAGAGGAGGACAAGAATAGACAGTGAATTAGATCTCCACCAATGGCACTCTCCTGTGAACCAACTATATATTTGAAGAGTTTGTTTCCAAAATGCAATAAGTGCCAAAATAACAAAAATTGAGATAATGCCATAGAGCGATACCCCTGTGCTTCTTACAATGGTGCAAAAATCCGTTTTCAGAAATTCATACTATAAGGTGTATTTTTTCAAGGTTACAGTTTGTGTTTTTCTATAAAATGCAATAGCGGCCAACATAGAAAAAGCTGATTTACTCAAAATGAGAAAAATGGATATATTGCATTTGGGAAACAAACTCTTCATTTCATTCTGAATACATCATTGCACTTATCAACCTGACTGAGATCAGTTAATTTCAAATTTACAAAAATAACTCTTTGTTTTCCAGGCAACCAGGTGGCTGCAGCAGCATCTGACAGACACAAGACCCACATGTAAAATGCAATTATGCTCAATAAATAATTCACAACTCTTCTATGCAAATCTGGGGTTTTTTAATAATAAAGTGCTGAGTGCTGAATAAACGCAAATGTGCCAATAGAAAATGCCCAATGTGCCCTAAAATCAAGTGCAATTCATCCATGGTTCGTAACAAGGTGCCTTGCGAGCAAGTGTGAGACTCTGCAGGGCTAAAGACAATGTTGTTTTCTCCAGACTGAGAATTCACATCACGCCCCACTGAGACTATAGAAGATACAACACTAACCCCTCAGATCAACACAAAGTGCATTTTGTCACATTAAGCACCGTTCGTGTAAAATAAGATGTCTTCACTCGTAAATGTCATCACCAGCCCAACATTTTCTGTATATCTTGCTGAAAAAATATCCCTTACAAAAATCGCCAGGACAAGATGGTACAGACGGCATACTAAATGGCTAGCAACCACTGTCAGTGTCACATAAACTTCTTATACAACAGAAAGCTGTCTTTTTTGCAAACAATTTACTCGTGTCCTCACTTGCCCCATAGGGCTGTTTCTTACAATGGAAATCTATTATTTATTCGAGACAGAAATCAGTGGTTTTGCACAAAAAAAGCTGGTTTTGTGATTTCAGGAGCAAGGCTGCTTTTGTAAGTTCATAAAGTGGCATCAGAGACAGTATTTCATGGTTTACCCAAAACCATTCGACTGTTTATATTTAATTGATGAGCTAATTTAGAGAAATTGTAGAGAATTTAATGAGAATGGAGTAAGTCTCCCTGTGGCCTAATCTGAAGGATTTTTAAAAAGCTTAATTTACTCAATAAAAAAGTTTGTAGTAAAGGTTCCAATTAGGGCACCCTCTCATTATTATTTGTTTATTTACTTATTTATTCATTCAGTCATTCATTCATTGGATCCATATCACAGCTCGCTTGAAATTTTCAATCTTATTACCCAACAAAGCACTGCTTGGACCTGCTCCGCAATTCCTCCAATCTGCCTTCAAACCTTTCTCAACCGACAGATTTGTCAGCTCCGTAACCTTGAGACATCTGGCTGTAAAATGCCTCAGAAGATAGGGAATTAAATTGATCAGCCCTAATGCTAACATCAACCTTTTCGCCATCGAGGCATGTCAACATAGATTTGACAACAGCTACGCCCCTGTGTATGTTTAATGTAGGTTAAACAACATGTCCACACCAGTGGACAGATTAATTCACACTGTCAGAGCAGCTGATCAGGGAACGCCTGCTGAAATTGACCCATACATCCTCACATGCTACTAGCACTTCTTATAGAGTGGAATGCGTCTCAGACATTGTAGACAAACACATTACAAAGCCCTGTACTGAGAACCCCATCACAGAGTTACACGCCATGAGTGCTTTACCGAGATACATGCTACTAACATACTCAGAATAGCACACTTCCTGCCTCATTTAAACACTTTCAATCCCTTTAGGACAGTGTTTCTCAAACCTCTTCTGGAGGACCACCTGTCCTGCCTGTTTTAGATCTTTCCTTGCTCCAGCACAGGTGATTCATATGATAAAGACATCATCAATCGACTTTAGGGGGTTAATAATGTGCAGATCGTTTGAATCCCCTGTGCTGAAGCAGGGAGAGATCAAAAACATGCAGGACAGGTGGTCCTCCAGGAGAGGATTGAGAAGCACTGCTCTAGGACTACTAACCGATAATTCCTGCCATGTGCGTTACAGGATATTAGCCTATTCTTCATGAAGGACAGTTTTCAGTTCTTTCAGGGATGACAGAGTTGGAAAACTAGTTCACACTCTGCACTCCAGAACAAAGATTCAGTGATGTTTAGATATTACAATAGAGCAGGCCACTGGTGGCATTTAACTTTATCCATGTGCTCTCGGATCCTTGTTTTTAGCTGCGTGTTCAGGGGACTTAGCTATGTTGGAATATAAGGACATCATGAAGGAACAGTGTTTGCATCATAGAGTGCACCTGATCTGTAAAATAATATTAAATTATATGCCTGCTACACATTCATGGAGGGCAATCATTGGAACCTGATTACAGAATCAATATTAAACTTAAGAGTTCAGGACAGACATTATAGATCACTTCATTATGTTGTCTCCAAATATTAACCCATCCAGAGGCATAAAAAGTAAAAGATTATACACGTAATGCTACTTTTCCCCATCATTCAGGTTTTGTACTCCTTACACAATTTTATGCTCTTTATGCATTACTCTTGGATACAAATGGTTTCTGGGTGTCAGCCTTAAAGGTCTCCTATTATGTCACCAGGTGCACAGCCAATTAGTTATTACACGCCATTTCAAAATCTTTCCCCTCTTGACATCACATGGGGAAGTAACCAACTAGAGTAAAGAGGAACTGATCAATTTCAGCCAAGCAGTCAATCAGATTTCATTATTCTGGGTGCTCACTCCCCCTTGTGATGTCAGGAAGGGGAGATTTTGAACTGGCTCATAATGGCTAATTAGCTGTGCACCTGGTGGCATAATAGGGGACCTTTAAGCACCAAGCTTTGTAAAATTCCATTTTTTGAGATTGGTTCAGATATAGTCTATTGATTCCATTCTGTGGTGATTTTTAGAGGCATCGTCTTGAGGCTATATGCAACTGTTCTACCAGGAATCTGTCTGTTCCTGTCATACAGCTTTGACTCCTGGCCATAGTTCTCTTTTTTTTGGGCATATGTTGTCATGATTTTTGACACAGTTCACTTTGCTTCTTTAAATGAGCCCCTTAGAACAAGAGTAATCCAACTCATTTTTATCATTTTGGAGCACAACTGCACTGAGCACTTTATGTATTCTTGAAATGTGGACCATATGACCCTCCTATTGTATGGTACTGGAACTATTCTGAGTTCATCCATTATTGACCTAAACAGATTGACCACTAAGGAATCATTTTAAGATTAGAACTTAAAAAAAAAAAAAAAAAAAGACTAATACGGGGTTAGACCACTTTCATTCTTAGGAAATCAAAGAATTTTGCCATTTTTGTGATGGATGTTCCAGAAATTTGATGACCTACTCCCCCCCCATCATCTTGACATGATGACATGGCGCCCTGATTGCTGCTAGTTATACCTTTTTTAAACAGGCAAGTACTGCTAACTAGAATTCAAATAACTCCTGGTTTTGGACAATTCAAGTTTAAAAAAAAATGAAAACAAATTACATTTGTCAAGTCAAGGCTACTTCATAAATGTTGCTCACAGGAAAGGAGCTTAATTCTTTTTTTCATTATGGAGACAGCAGGTAAACTTGTTCTGGTGCACATGAAGTATCTAAGTCAGATGTTTCTGTGTTAAAAATGCCTTTCGTCAGAAAAGTCCAATTGCTACACACAACTTCAAGCAAGTGGACCAATGATTGAGAGCTTTTTCTGGTTCTATCTGAGAGCCAGAAAGAAATGATGAACATTTGCTAAATGGAAAAATAACAACACAAAAGTTCATAGCTAAGTAATCCATGAAACATGCCTTCTGTGCACTAGATGCATATGTGTCACAAAATTGCGGTCAATATTAGTAAACTAAAAAGCACTCAAGTCAAGTAATTCAGTGCAGTGGGTTTGCAAGCCTACAATATGTTTATTTCAGTTACGCACAAATATGTATAATCTAGATCTATGTATGCAGCCATGAACCTGTTTGTCTCTCTGTCTCTCCACCTGCTTATTAACCTAAATCCAGAAACCCTGAACCATTCCTACTCACCAGGTTGAAGGCTGAGCTTCGCTAGATTTTGGTCCCAGTTTATTGTAAGTGTAATGATATTTGTATATATTTTATGCGTTTTGATGTCGACAAACATCTTTTGGAGCAAAATATTACTCTTAATTAGGTTGCTATTAGTTGTTGCAGTTCTTGGGCAATATAATCTTATAATAAATTTTCTAATGCAATGCTCATTGACCTGACATAACCAGTATTTGTTTTCTCAATGGAACCTGCTATAACAGAGACATTTCAGCATGATGTTGGCTGCAGCTGTAAATGCTACACTTCACTGATGAGGCAGTAAGAGATGGCATTATTACATTATTAGTATCCCTGAACGACCACAAGGCACAAAATGTCTACCTGCCTGTTTGTTTATTCTAATGACCAACCTGTGATAATGTTTATGACCACATAATGTTCATGATGAAGATTAAATGCCTAAACTTTCTGGAGCTCTCACTGCTTCAGAAAACCTTGTTTTTCTGAGGTGGAATAAATTCATTCAGTTTGAAGATGTTATCTTTCAAACACTTTTTCAAGTTCTTTCCAAGCTTTCATGCCAAAAATATCCAGGTCCAACAGCTCCAAAGCTTAAAAACAAAAATGCCCAAACTCAATTTCTGAGGCTTCAAATGTTGAAATTTGGTTTGTTCTGATTATATGTGGGACTGAACTTTTCAGCACTAAAAGGCTATATTGTCAAATGCTGAAAACCTGTGAGAAATATCAAGGATTACTAAACAATGCTACAAAACATCAAAATGGTAATTAGCAGATAGTATGGATCTGTTACATTCTCAAATCCTTCTTCCTCTAAATAGACACTCTGACTGGAAACTTTGTCAGAATAATCTCTTTAAGGCTCACTAGCCCTCCACTGCCCCCCCCCATTGCCTTGATTTGACTTGATTATATGTAAAAATGCCACTTTTCAGCACTAAAAGGATATATTGCCTTTCTTAAGTTATCACTGATTTACATAACTACAAATCTTAACATCTCATAAGATCACTAAAAGCTATTCTATAAACCATTTTTTTTGTACAATAACATTTTCCTGGGATTCACTGTATTAAACAGCTGTTCCATATTGCCAGCAAGAAAATACTTAATTTGGACATGATTAAACTCTGAGCAGTTTAGCACGATATGTTTGACAGCGAGAGGGCCATTGCAGCCATTACAGACAGGAGGACCCTCTCTTCTTCGGTGGTAACTGTGTGTTAAGGAGCAGTGTCCAACGCTAATTCAGGCCAGCACCGTTTCCTCCTTGCCTATTCGTCTCCCTTGCTTCAGGCCACTTTCACAAGAGATTGTATTTCCTTAAGTTTGCTGTTTCCTCGGTGCCAGTTTGACTGCCATTTATTCCTTTAGTAGATATTGATGTACTTTTTGTTGCCCGTGTAAGGCATGACACTTTTGCTTGGTCTCTTGCTTAATGCTTCCTTGGCCGCCCTGTCTGCCCTATCATTGCCATATATTCCAATATGACTGGTGATCCAGCACAGAGCAGTGTTTTTCCGGGGGGTTGAGCAAATATAATGATAGCGATCTAACAGTTTCCTCCCCATAGAACAGAGCCTGCAGCAATAATGACATCAAAGAAGTTGTTATCTTTGCTATATACTGGTGTGACTTAGTTATGAAACAATGAAAGAATGCTGTAGTAGACAGGTGGAGCTGGGGTGGAGGAGGGTTGTGAAGTACAGCAAGAAGCTGCTTCTGCGAAGGTGAGCTTATATAAAACTACGAATTTCATTGTCAAGCAATCATGTGATAGGATGAAGTCAGGTGGCTGATAAGTGTTTTCCGGTGACTGCGACAAGCTGAAAACAGCTGAACTACAGCTGATCAGATAGCTTGACATCGTGCCTACCAAAATTTGCTTCATTTTTGTGACTTCATGACTTTTAGTACCAAGGTCTTCAGTTGAGGGGTTTAGAAACTTCAAATTAAAAGCCATTTTTTTCCGGAGGTCTTTCTGATTTTGTAAGGAGTATGTTCGCAGTTCAGCAGTGTATGCTACAGAAATACACTTCTCTTCATGCATTTTAATCAACAGGAAACGCTTTGCTAAGAAACAGAAGGCAGAATCACAATGGCATTATGAAATCTCGTATTGATGACAAGGTCTTGATTTAAAAGCTGAGCTCAAACTCCTTCACTTATGAAATCACTGTTTCCTGGTTGGAGTAGTTTTTTTCCCCCCTCGGTGGACCCCTGTGTCATTGCTGCCTGCCTCTCTCATCACGGGGAGTGTAATACTACTATAAGCAACCTTTCTTTTTGGATTTAATTCTCAAATGTATGCATATTTGTAACAATTAATGAGTTAAAAACATTTATTTGATGTACAATTAAATAATTTGTGACAAAAAATTGTTGATATTTCTGCCCTGAAATGGCAATATGTAAAACAATTATAATTGTCATTAAAATCTGTATCATAGAAAGTAAATATTCTTAATGGAAAAGCAGGTAAAAAGCTACTTCTCAGTAAGCACTTTTCTTTATTTCACGCAATTTAACTATTTCAGGCAGGTTTTGTTGTCTCCAAGAAAATATTTTATCAGGATTTAATGTTTTAAATGGACTCAAACCTTTCTCTTAATAAAAATATTATGATAAACTACATTAATATATTGTGCTGAGAAAGGGCTAAAAGTGTCATCTTAAAAAATCAACCAACATCTGTTGCGCCTGTTCTTTGATAGTTTCTTAATTAAATCACATTGGATTATATTTTTTCAATAATAAAAGTGATACTGTTAGGTATCGTTCAGGAACCAGACGCGAGAACAGAGCAGTGCAGAAAAATGGGATTTTATTTGGAAAGGGGGCGAACCCCGCAGAGCAGGAGGCAACGGTACAAAGTCCACAATCCAAAAATCAAAATCCAGGAGGGCGAAATCCAAATTAACCAGGCACCAATCACAAAACTCAAAGTCAGGCAAAAAAAGGGTTCAAAAACAGATACAGGCAAAAGTACAAAAGAGCAGATCCAAAAATAGGTCGGGCGGTTCAGAAGATAAACACAGAGAGTACAAAGGCGAAATGAAAGCAGCACAGGTAAACTTGGGAAAACGTTCTGACGGGAAACTGCAGTGAGAAGACAGCTTAAATACATTCAAGGGAAGTCACATGCTATGATTAGGATCGGGTGAAGGGGATCAGACTAATTACAAAGGAGGGAACATGAGGGAGAACCTAATCACATGAAATTGGCAAAAAGCCAAAACGCGGACAGGGAACACGAGACAACCTATGACAAAACATACAGCTCCGGTTAGGGAGTTCTAATGTGCACAGATAATGAGAGGTAGGATAGAGTGGAGCAGGTGCGGAGGATCCGCTGAATTGCAGGAGAGACAAAGTGAAAGGCGGAGACTAGAATGTGCTTTAATCAATTAGTAAGTGCAGCTATACAATCCCTAGTGCTCGTTAGTAAGTTAGTATTATATACAATGTTAGTTTGGGTTAGTAACTTTAACAAAAACAACAAACTGTTAGTATTGGTTAGTAATATAGAAAAGAGAGGCGGGGAAGCAAACGAGATTGGAAGGAATGTTTGAAACCCAGAAACCATGAAATCACCTAAGCATGTGACACGAGGACTGGGGAGAAGCTGTAACTTAACAAGAGACCAGACAGGGGAGACAAAGTGCAATGCTGGGCATGAATAAAACATGGACCTGACTCTAACAGAAAAGTGGAAGGGGATGGCAAAACGAAAACATGGCAAAATGCAAAAACTAAACAGAACATGGCAAAACCTAACAGAACTGATCATAAACATAACAGGGAATGGCAGAAACATAATAAGCATGGCAGAATCAGAACAGAAAGAGCAGAATCATAACAGATACCTCTGTAACTATTCTGCCACTTTTCGACCTCACTCTGCACTCATAATGAAAATAAATCTTATTTCCTTAACTTGAATTTTTATCCCACAATCTCTGTGACTTCAACGCTACCAAAAGCACAAAGTAAACTGGGGACTACAGTTTGGATTAATGTTTCAACAATGATAAAAAAATATTGTGAAAAAAAATCACTGCTCATAAGTGACATCTGGTGGCAAAGATGCTAAATACGTAACTGTTCAGAGTTTCAACTTAAACAACAGTTTTCTGTCGAGCCCCTTCATTTACAGCAGTGAATACCTGCTGTTTGCATTTCCTTATTCAATGTGCTCACTGTTTGGAAATATATTGCCAGCATATTTAAGAAGTCAAGTCAGTTTATTTATATTGTATAGCAACTGTAAAAAAATGCAGTATGAACACAAAATATGAACAAAGACAAAAACATGAAGCAAAAAAAAAAAAAAAAAAAAAACACTGTTTCATTGCTTAGAGCATGGAATGCATGTTCATGCACTAAACGCTCTCGGTCACGGACTATGGCAGACTCCTATAGCAGAAAACTGCTCCAACCCTCGAGTCCGCTGTCCCTTTTAAATGTAGGGCCTTGCAGAATCAGCACCTGTAATCACATTACTTAAGGGTGCTAAGAGTGCCTTCAGGCAGGAGATGAATTACAAGGTCGCAGGAAATCAGAGCGAGACACATTTTTCAGAAACTGACAGATTCAGAGATCACTTATGTCAGTGTTTGGAGGAAATGAAGACTTATCCCTGCTCCACTAATTTGTATTCAGTGGCGTTAGAGGACTATAATGAGCACACAGGAGTCAAAGCGCCAGCAGCTCAGCTTTGGGCTCTTTGATCTGCTCTCCATCAGCTGGGGCCTCTGCACGGACCACAGTACCCATGGGCAGCTTTTAGTTCCTTGATCAGTTTTTGATCAGTCTTTATAAGTGCTTAGTTTGTTGACATTTGATGACAAGCATTTATACCAACAAATAACAGGTTAGAGACTGCTGATGAGCACTCAAGAGCACTTCACAAGAAAAAAAACAAAAACTACAAAAAAAAGAGAAGACACATGCAAGCATCTTTGTCTATACCAGTGCTTCCCAAACCTCTCCTGGAGGCCCACCTGTCCTGCATGTTTTAGATCTCTCCCTGCTCCAGCACAGGTGATTCAAATGATCAGGTTGTCATTAATCAGCTTTATGGGGTGATTAACGAGCTGATCATTTGAATCACCAGTGCTGGGGCAGGGAGAGATCTAAAACATGCTGGACAGGAGAGGTTTGGGAAGCACTGCCCTATGCGAATCATATCTGAGGTTAACCGGATCATAAATGTATGCAGTAGAAGTGGGATTGAGAAACAATACAATATTGATTGGAAAAAGAATAAAAAATGCCTGAATTAAATATGTCTGTCAGTTTGTGAGCTATGCATAAGCTACATCAATTTTGGCTGAAAGCAGGACCTGGGAACTTGACCAACAAAATGAATTTGAACCGAATGGTTTCAAATTTTTGGAACATAATCAATAAATTTTACTGTACTGTACTTTATTATACTCAAGTTTGTGCCCAGGGTCAGAAAAGGAAGGAATGTACCCCCCCAAAAAAAGACATATATCAGCGACCGTTGCATAAGGCAGGTAAAGTCAAAACTGGGGTGTGAAAAGGCCCCACAAACTGAAATAATGTTGCCAAAGATGGCAGCTTCTGGAGAGCTGTTGTATTATATACAGATTAAACATTTGGGTCTCAGATCACCTCCATCAGCGCAAACAGAGTAAGACACCCTGGGCTCCTTAGATGGAGCAGATGTAACGAGGATGCGGGTCATGTGACACTTCTCACTGCAAACCAAAGATCCAGTGAGTGAAGCTGGATCCAATCCAGCTCCTCCCACTGCCCCATTCTATTGGTTAACCCTCATCCTAACCCTAACCCTAACTTGTGGATCTGACCTACTCTGTCCCTTAAACCAATAGAATGGGTTTGTTGGATCTTTGGTCCCCCAGAGAGAAGGGCTAAGGTGTCATCAGCAGGCAGGTCACTGATAGAAAGACAATTGCATCACCATAGCATTACAGCAGCATGAGTTAACCTGAGGAGTGAAGCAATATTTAGCTCTTATACCACGGGATTGTTAACCCTTTGATGCATAGAGTACATGCAGATGCCTTGTGTGTGTGTGTGTGTGTGGGTGGGTGGGGGGGGGGGTGCAAGTGGGTGGTTAGTCTGTCCATTACTTTGGACATTATGCTTGTGGGATGCACACTGCCATCCAGTATTTTGGACATTATGCATGCGGAGTGACAGAAATAATGTGAAGTTGAAGAAACCTGGTCATTGATATGCATGATGATCTATCTGTATTCTGGACATTGCTTATTTGAGCTATTTACTCTGCATGCATAATGTCCAATTTTTTGATAGAGCATAGGCTCAGATGTATTCCAACAAATAGACATGCATTACATAGGTTATGTGTTTTCAGTTTGTGCTGTATAATGTATTTCCATCCCCCAAAAGAAAGAAGTCTGATCAAAACTTGAACAATATAAGACTATTTCTTTCGTCAGCTTACCTCTTACGTTGTACTTGTGGATGCAGCCATTGTGATTGTTTGTGGTAAATCATGTGACTAATCAGAGAGGCTCCTATTGAGGAAATTATTATCTGGAACTGTCCAGTAAAACGTACATTTTGTGTTTTCAGGGTATCTATGAGCCTAGAGAAAATAAACCCCACTTAACTTATGTCCAAAATATTGGACAACATACAACAAAGGGTTAACTACTGAATTGCGATTGGTTGAAGGACAATCCAGAGCTGTTCATTATTTTTTGATAACTCCACGTCTATGAAATGGTTCCAAACATATTTGTCCTCTGACACTTTGTATTTATTCTCCACTGTTGAATTCTCAAGTAAAACTAACTGACAGTGTGAGTCTCAAAGTAAGAAAACCAGAGGTGAAGGCTAAAGGTGAAGGCTAAAATAGACACAAACCACATTTTTGAGTGTTCAAATTCAACAGTTTAACTCTTTGGTGAGTAACTCAGACGAATGGGAGACATCACATAGTGACAATGACTATCCCAGTGGAACCCTGACACTGGAATTAGTCATCAAATCTCTTGAATAGCAACAACAAAATAGAACTGATGACTACACTCTAGCACAAAGCAAAGGAGACAACAGATATTTCAAAGGATCATAAGTTAATAGTGGTGGAAGAAAATAGCCTGCATTTACACACCATTTTTGGAAGAAAACATGAAAATTATCTAAAGTAAAGCTTATGTGTGTCAACCGCAATAAACCATAAACAATGGCATGCCGGTCATCATATAAAATAATTGTACATCTAAGAGCCCTGTTCTTTGCGTACAGTAGTATTACGCCACTTGAGCGTTCGATTATTTTTGTGTAGTGACTGGCATGTCCCAGTTCATTGCTTATGTAAAGGTTATTATAGAATGAGTGTCTTTCCATTGCCAACTATTCCAGAGAGTGGTTGAAAGATGCACATATCACCTGAGCCTATTGAAATGCAGAAAAAGATTGAATAGTTGATGCCATAATTCAGAACGCCCAGTATTTTCTGTGTGAATTTAAAGAAATGATTGAACTAATGAAGAATAACCAGAGCAAGCACTGTGACCCAGTACTGTAAATGAGCTGCGTGTGGGATGCATAGACAATAAACTACAACTGCCAGAAGAAAAATTTAACTAACAGCCAAAAATTAAATAAATGTATGAAAAATGCGCAGAAAAACATACAATTTAATATCTCACTTCAAAACAGATAAGGCGCATGCACTGAGGTAGAGTGCAATATTTACACGCTCCAATTTTATGTATTTAAAATTTGTGTATGTAATTTAATGTATTCTTAATTTCCTCCCAAATATAACTGGCATATCTGCCAATGTCCTTGGCCAAAATGTTTTTCTTCGCTTGAAAATGAAGACAAAAAAATAGGGAAATCTGCTGTAGAGTGAATGTGCTTGAGTTTGGATTGGGCAGAATTGCAGATAGCTACAGTTGTCAGCCATGGACAGAAGCCTGCTCCCCTGTCTCATGTAAGCAGTAGGGTTAGCCTTCATGTGTGGGAGGTAATGTGCAAATTAAATCCCTCAGGAATGTTAAAAATGAAGCATTTTCCTCACAGCAACATACGGGCACACTTAATGTAGACTCCTTCAATCTAAACTGGAAACCTAGTTAGCTTAGGTACACAGTTATTTCTACTGTACCTGGTAGAGGTAGCAATCTCTTGACACCTATACATTCTTTATTTTATTTCAGTGTTTGATTATATTCATTTTCACAGAGAGCAAGTTTAAATGTTAAGGGTGGCCAACATGACAGCAGATTGTTTATTGTCAAAGAGCTTCCACTATAAGCAGCTTGGAGATTCGACAATTACTTCAGCAATGCTGTTGCAACCCCACCCTGTTTTTTTAACCTTCACTTGCTTAACCTTTGAGCGCTGAATAAATTTTCAAGGAATTAAAAATGTAGTTATCCTGAGCTGTTGAAAACCTATCATGTGGCAACTTGTTTAAAAGAGCTCCCCTGCGGGAGCTCTTTTAAACAAGTTGCCACATGATAGGTTTTCAACAGCGTCTGATTTTGATATCTTACATCATTAGTTGCCCACGGCGCTGAAAGGGTTAATGGCAGCGACAATACTTTCTTCAATTGAAGTGTAACTGTCAAATTGGTGGTCTGCCACACCTACTAATCATTCGGTCTTGAACATTTTGTCTTGACCAGTACCAGAGAAATAACATACTTGCACATGTGGTGCAACTTTGCAATTTTAACATTTTGTCATCTGGCCTGACTTTGCTGTTGCTCTTTATGAAAAGGTTCACCTCTCAGCCCAGAGCCTCCCTCACAGTGATGTCGGACCAATGTGCACCATCTATTAGTTATGTTGTGATAGGCTTAGTTTGCAGAAGGCTTTCTATATCTTGCTTCAGACATATTCTTTTTTCATATATATCACGCATACTATTGAATCACTTACTAAAAATTTGTTTTCTTTTCTCCCCATCCTGACCTCTGGGCATTTGGTACCTTTGGTTGGTGCTCAAAGCCTTGAGTATGAGATCCATGGTCCCTGGCAGCACCTACCATCCAGCCCTTGAATCCTTTGTCAGAAACCAATGGTCCCGGATTTGCGTTCTTTGACCCCTCCTGTCCTCTGATTTGTTGTTGTTTTGTTCCGTAACACTTCTACGCTCTCTGCAGCACGTATACCTGTAGCCTCTATTTCTTGTCATGATCCGCTGTGCCCCCCCAGACCGACCTTAGGCAGAAGGGTCCCCTCTTACAGATCCCAGAATTACCGAAGGTTTCATCCTATGAGGGAGTTTTTTTTCCTTGCCACAGGCGCCTCTGGCTTGCTCATAGGGGATCTCTTGTCATTGGTCTGACACATGTAAAGCACTTTGTGATGAAGTCTTTTGTTAAAAGTGCTGTACAAATAAAAGTTAATTGAATTGAATTTAATTAATGTTTCTGCATCAATGTCATAGCAACTGTTCAACTTGTCCTGTTGATATACTTTTCCAGGAGGGGCATAATTGTCACATTCACATTTAGTGCATCTCAAAAAACTCTTCAGGCAAGTTACGCTGTCAAGTTTGTAACTTCGAGAAGGAACACCGGGCAATTGTGAGGAGTTCAGTTAGTGTCTGAAATTAGAATGTTTGTTCCTTCAATATGATCATTTTCAATACTCTTTTGAGTGAAAATCAAGTCTCTAGAGTACTTATACATCTGATAATGGTAAAAATACATTCTGTAAAAACACAGCTTATATCTGGCATTTCTCATGAAAAGCAGAGATGTTGCAAAAAGTTATTTGGAACACAGTTTTTTCTCCACCAAAAGTGACCATGAATCTTTTGTGTTTACATGGAAAAAAACACACACAGATACACACGCACACATCTGCGAGATGGTGATTTATTTGCTCAGGCAAATGTGTCTGGCCCCCCTCCCATTAGTCACATTCCTATCTGACCAACTTCTGTCAGGCCCATAACATCCATTTATCTGATATGGGGCAAGTTTGATATGATGATGTTGAAGTATTTTTGTAAACAATTAAGATGGCTGGTACTGATTTTGAACAGTCATCTGAATCTGCAATTGCGACCATTTCGAGGGTTTGGAGCACAATGGTTATATGTCCATTTTAGAGGTTTTGAGAAAAATTTATTTTTAGGTTTGCAAATGTTCTATTAAATCAGGTACATCATTTACATCATTTTTATGTCAGTCACTCTTTTACTGCGTGGTTCAGAAGTATACTGAACATGTAAGTTTTCATAAGTGTGGTACTGCAACATCATTGCCAAAATTACCAAAATGGACATGTCACCTCCGTGCTCCAACAGTTCTAGCACTTGATGTGACATAACACAATGGTGATAAATTGAAGTTAAGTTTGTTTGCAATGGAAGACAGATGATTCTATAATACTATTCATGTTTATTCATCAAAATATCAATGTTTAATTCATATAAGCAGATTTTGTTTTTGAAAATGTGAATTCTGTTTAAAATACGCATGGACATAAAATTGAAAATTAGAATAGAAATGTGTTTAAAAACTAAAAATCAAAAAATTTGGACATATAACCATTGTGCTCCAAACCTTCGATATTACCCTTATGAAAAAGCTTGCTATTAGTATACTTCTTCTAAACTAAAAATAAGAGAGTCTACTTTCAGTTTACTTTTGATGTACTTATCAGAGATATACTTAGCAAAGTAATACTTCAGTATACTTAGCTTATACTGAAAAGTACACAGAAAAGTCTAAGTATATTTGGCTTATACTTGTACCCAAACTTTTGATCGAGATATACTCAAGAAAAGTATAATAAAGTATCAAAATATTCATGCCTAATGTTCAAGTATACTTGGCTCGCAGTTAGGCTACTATCAAAAGAATAAGCACATTAAAATATTTTTTACCATGCATATTGGCTTCTTTGAAGTATAATGCATTATAGTTTTACTCAGTTTTTACTATCTCATGAACATATTCCACATGTAAGTTTGCAGGAACAAGTCAGCTTTGGGGTAGCATAGCAGAGTAAATAGCACATGGGTGGAGCTGAACTTGATTTTTATGCAGTGTTATTAACCCACACAGAAACAGAGAAACATTTGTCTAATTTTATTTGAGAACAAATTTGACAATTCTTCCAGTATTGACAGACTTGATACATACCCTTACAAAAAAGAAGTATACTTCAAGTTTAAGCAGCATAAACTTAAGTGCCCATCTAGTTTACATCTAAGCTTTATTTTGTACTGCAAGTACACTACAAGTGAACTTTTAAGTATACTGTGACTTAACTAGTTGTATTCCTCTAACATACTTTTCAGTTTATGAAAGTATACATTAAAGTATACTGCAAGTAAACTTAGATATACTGCTAGTTTATTAGCTATATACTTCTAGTAAACTTTTCAGTTCATGAAAGTATACTGTAAAGTACTGTATACTGCCAGTAAACTTAAAGATGAACTATTAGTTCACTAGTTATATACCTCTAGCACAATGTCTAATTTATAAAAGTATACTTTAAAGTATACTGCAAGTAAATTCAGATGTACTACAACTTTATTTGTTATATGTGTGCAGGACTAGGAAAAGGGGTCACTTGGGTCATTTTATGAAAATTGGGATTTTCCAACAAAATCAAAGAGTGATCCAAGTTTTTCATTTTGAGAAAAAAATTGGGTGAATTTGTGCACAGCGAAGTTTTATAAATTGACAGTACAGTTGTGCTGGGATATCACTATCACTGGGATATCACTGAGATACCCCGTTAATCTCAAAATGGAAAAAAATCCCAAGGGACCCCTTTTCCTAGTCCTGCACACATATACTTCAAGCCAACTTTTTAGTTTATGAAAATACACTTTGAAGTATACTGCAAGTAAACTTATAGGTACACTACTAGTCCACTAGTTCTATACTTCAAGCCCTCTATAATTTAAATTTAGTTTTAAACTTTCAGGGATCTAAAAGTTTTTTGTTTTTAAACTGCAAGTATACTTAAAAGTCTTCTTTAAGCTAACTTAACATCATACTCACAGCTTATGATTATTGCACTCTAAAATATATTACTGTTGCTATTCAGATATTATTTTCTCAAGCTCAACCATGATAAGACAGAAACCATTTTCATTGCCACACCAGCGGTGCTGAAAAAACTCAAACGCTCTCAGTTATCCATTCCTGGCTATTTCACCACCACAACATCTGAAGTCAAAAACCTTTGTGTCATAATTGATTCAACACTCTCCTTTGACTCTCACATAAAAAAGTAACTAAAACTGCCTTCTTCCACCTCAAAAACATTTCCAAGCTCCGCCCCTCACTTAGCTCCTCCACTGCTGAGACCCTCATTCATGCTTTCATAACCTTCAGACTTGATTACTGCAATGCCCTGCTCTTTGGTATTGCAGAAAAAGATTAAACAGACTACAATACATACGGAATGCTGCTGCAAGAGTTCTCACCCATACCAGGCCCTGGCAACATATCACTCCCATCCTCCATCAATTACACTGGCTGCCTGTACATTACCGTATTCAATTCAAAATCATTATGCTCATTTTCAAAGCCCAACATAATCTAGCACCCTCTTATCTTTCAAATCTCCTAACCCCATACCAACCAACCCACACCTTACGCTCCACTGATGCTCACCTCCTATCCACCCCCTTCGCCCATCTTCATTCCATGGGAGACAGGGCGTTTAGTGTGGCTGGCCTTAAACTCTGGAATAACCTCCCACCTGCACTACGTCAATGCACTTCTCTTTCCACTTTCAAATCCATGCTAAAAACTCACCTTTTTACCTTGGCTTTTCCCTCCTTCTCTTAACTGTCTCCTCCATCTCGTCCTCTCCGATTTGGGAATTTTCTTTCTTTCCTGCGCTAGCTCAGCCTGTTCAGTGTGGCCTCATCTCCTTGTTTATATGGCTCAACTCTGTGTTTTGTGCTTATAGTATAGTGTCTTTTATCATGTGTACATTGTCCCTATTTCTGTCCCTGTGTTTTACTTTTATGACTGTCTTATTCTTGGTTTTATTGCACAGTGTCCTTTTATGACTGTTTTATTCTTGGTTTAATTGTACAGTGTCCTTGGGTGACTTGAAAGGCGCTTCAAATAAATTGTATTATTATTATTATTATTATTATTATTATTATTTAACGTAAGTAGACGAGAGGTTAGCTCATGTACTCTACTAGTAGACAATGCTTAAGTGCATTCCGCTTTAATTTACAGATGAAGGTACTTATAAGAATTCACAATGAAACACATACTCAGGATTGAGAACAAAATTGATTCCTCTATAAATTAAATTTTCAAACACAATATTGTATTGGATGCCAAAGTATAAGAACACAGCAATGGCAACTCTTATTGAAATCCCAACTCAAAACAAAAAAAAAATTCTCTTTCTCTCATATGGAACCTGAAATATGCATAAAATATGAATTAGCAATGCCTTCAGCCTGACCAATAGGCTGAAGGACTCAAGCAAAGGCTGATGAAATATATGTTTTTTGGTTAATGGAGTTCTGTATCACAGTCAAAAATATGACCGACTAAAGAAAAGATGCAATAGTGCTGTATACTTGAAAGATGGTGCATTCTGTTTAATAAATGATTTAATCATTTTTAAACAAGAGCGTGGACATTAAAGCCCTGCATATTGTACCTGTACCAAACATTGCTGTGTTTTAGTTGAGATATCAGTTCAATCAAGCTGGCCATTATGTGCAGATTCACAAATAAATGTACACAGTATTGTCAAACATGAGGTTAAGAAGACTGGAACTTCAGTGCTATCTGGTCTGATATGGTGACAATGAAATGAGTGTACTAATTTTATAACTAGCAGCCATACCACTACTTGATCTGCACCAGATGTGTGGCTGAAGCTAAGCAGGTTTGGGCTTGGTTAGTGCTTGGATGGGAGACCACCTGGGATAATAAGTTGCTGCTGTTGGTTGGCCAGTAGGTTGGGATCTACCCTCTGGTGGAATAATACTCAATACTCCAGTGCAGTGATGAGGATGTTGTTTTTTGGATGAGATGTGAAACTGAAGTCCTGACTCATTGCGGTCATTAAACATCCAATGACACTCTTTAAGTTTCCTAGCAGTATATCTCACAGTATACTTTCATGAACTGAAAAGTTTACTAGAAGTATACAGCCACTAAACTAGCAGTATATCTGTAAGTTTACTTGCAGTATACTTAAATGTATACTTTGATAAACTGAAAAGTATGCTAGAAATATACAACTAGTTAACTCGCAGTATGCTAAAAAGTTCACTTGTAGTGTACTTGCAGTATAAAATAAAACTTAGATGTAAACTAGATGTGTACTTTATGTTTACTTTGCTTAAACTTGAAGTATACTTAAAAGTATACTTTTATAAACTTAAAGTTGGCCAATTTAGTCCTAAGTAGTATTTAATTAGTACACTTACAAGTATACTGCTAGTACATTGACACTAGTACTCTACAAAAAGTATACTTGGAAAATATACCTGACGTTTACTTAAGTTTACTTGAAAATATGAACTTGAAGTATACTTCTTTTTCGTAAGGGTAAGCAAACTGGACAGGGTATTTTGTCTAAAAGAAGAGAAAATGACTGCGGCTATAGCTTCAGCTAAGAAGAAAGACCTGTTTGCCATACATCTGACAGATGTGGGTAAAACTTTAAGTTTACCAGCTAGCCCCACTCACTGCCAGAAAGAGAAAGAACAGTAGCCACAGTGAAACCCAGTTTATGTTCATGTTAAGTACTATTGGTTACATTTAGTGTTGGTTTTTTTATGATATCATGCTAGCTTCCCTAAACTATGATTCAGTCGGAGTTAACAAGCTTGCTTTTCATCTGTGCTGAGCTATTCACGTTTTGTTGCTATGATTGGTTGTCAGTCTTTCCATTTGCATCCAGATTCATATTGATCCAAGCCCGTCAATAATGCCCCTCGTAAATGGAAAATGAACTTAGAAGTTCCAGAATAATTCACATTTGCAAATTGGCCTGGCGATGCCAAGTGTCTTCATCTCAGCCATGTTCTTAAATTATTTCAGTGGTGTGGACCTATGTAGTCACTCCTAACCTGCATTATCATTTTAAAACATATGAAAATCCACAACCCTCTTTGATGTAGGAATCTGACTGTTTCAGGGCTTGTGTGTTATTTCACAAACAGAACAAAGATAAGATGAAATCTTTGTGTTTACTATATATTTTTTCAATTTATTGGGACATGTAATTATATCCTTATTTACCTCTTGTGATATTTGTCACCTCCTGAGGATGTCTAATATTTCAATGCCAGAGACAGATGCACAGTTATGATTACAATTCATGTGGGAGGAAAATACGACAGAGGCAATTGTTTGCTTGATGGAAAACAGGATTGCAATAAGCAAATTGTGAAATGAAGTGAACAAAAACCCTTGAGATGTAATAAATAGGGAAAAGCTACTTAAATGAAGCCCATAAAGCAATTCAGGATGCATTAAATATGTGTTCCGCTGTAGTAATAGCAAACAAAATGATAACCTTTCAACAAAACACAGGCCATCTATTAAATAAAGACATCACAAAGGCAGTTAGCCATGAGTACGTAAGGAAAAAGTAGTTTTACTGTCCGTGTTTAGACATAAAAAAATGCCTCAGTGTAACAATGACCAGACCAGACCAAAGTTCTTGTCAACTTCCTACTTCTCGCACCCTGAGCCTCGAATTATGATTTCCATTTCGTCAAACTTTGTGGTTTCTTGGTGTCTTGTGTCTTTCATTTCAGTGTTATACACTCCTCTTTTAGATTATACGTTGTAGCTCTGACGTTACTGAGCTGAAGCTCTCTCCCTCCATGTGTCTGTCGCTGCATTGGGACTACAGACAGTTTCCACTGAAGTAAGATTCTACTGAAAAAACTGTATCTGAGTAAGATAGAGAAGAGGCGGCTCACACATTCAACACAGAGAAAAAACACGGGAGAAAACAACTGCAAAATCCATCTCACTGCAAAGGAAAAAAAATGGCAAAAGCACATACAATGTATCACTGACTAATCAGACTACAAGTACCATTTAGCTGTGAATGTGCTATTTATGATCGGAGCCACAACCTGCACATGCAGGCTGATTCTGGTGTATAATGTAATGTCAGTTTATTCACACATTCATAAATATATGCACAAACTAGAGGTTTGAGTGATTCTGAAACTCACCTGGTCTGTCACCCTACCACACCCATTTTGGTGTGGGATATAAAGTTCAAATGTCATCAATATTTGTGACCGCTTGAGCTTAAGGGTCGTTCAAATAGGTATCTATGCGTGGAGGAATATAAAAGGTCAAAAAATGGCCATTTTTCAGAAATCATCAAATCATCATTTATGCATTGAGACATGTTGTAGAGCAGTGGTTCCCAAACTCGGTCCTGGGGACCCACTGTGTACGCAGGTTTTTGTGTCAACCACAGCTCCAATCTTAGAATGCTAATGAGTTGCTCATTGCTCTTGATTGCACTATTCTTGTTCACGCTGATTATTTATCCTTTTAAACCACATGTCAAAAATGGCCATGATGAAAATCATTTCATATAACATAAAAAATGGAAATTTGCAACTGATGACATGAATCTATAAATGGGCTTCTAGTAGATAAAATGGACCCAAATTCAGTAACAATTATTAGGCAATTAAGAATTCAAAGACAAAGCAAACGATGAGTCAAACCTGTTAAATGTCACTTGATTGGTTTCAGGAAAGAACCTGAGGGCATTCAGAAATTGCTGACTGATTGCAGTCCAAATGAAACATACTGCCACCTTTTGATTGTTGTGCTTATTGGAATACATCAAAATAAAAAATATGAATGTTGGGCTTTGAAATTTCATGGAATGCGAGCCATTTTGTCATAATGTGGTTTAAGGGGGTAAAATGTCCCTCAGATTCGACAAGCAACTGCTAATTAAAAATGAACAGCTTGTTAAAACTCTGGGAGTAATTTGGTTGGAGCAAAAACGACAAGTGGGTCCCCAGGACCGACTTTTGGGAACCACTGTTGTAGAGTATTTACATGCCAAGTTTCAGCTCTTTATCTACAGCAGAAAAGCCTAAAATGGACAATTCAGTTTTTTTCCGTATGAAAACCTTGTTACACCCACTTTTGTAGGAGCAGGGCTGAAATGCCATCCCAAAGTAGTTGATGTGCTGAAGATATTGCATTCAAAATTTGTCAAATTTTGTCAATGTTTATGACTGCTCGAGGTTACAGGTCAAAGTATTTGCTGACGACAAACAACAACAGACAACAACAAAGGAGAAGAGATTTTACACCATCTAAATAACTCAGCTGGTCAATGACCTGTTGCCCAAGAAGACAGTGATCTCCCCTCCGGAGGGAGAGGGGAGACATATTGTTTTAGGCTCGCTTCCTGTTCACATTCCCACTTCGTTTCTGGAACGTAACTCCAAAACCGTTAGCATGATCTTAACGAAACTTTGCATACTTACTACTCAGGTCCTGAAGTGGTGCCTTTTGGTATGTGCCTGTTGGTCCGTCCCTCTGTCTGTCTGCCCAGACGTCATCAATTTTTGTCCGAACCATAAGTCCACAACCGTTTGCATGATCTTAACGACACTCTGCATACTTACTACTCAGGTCCAGCAGTGGTACCTTTTGGGATGTGCCTGTCTGTCTGTCCGTCTATCCGTCCGTCTGTCCAGTGGGTTAGGCAGGGAAGGGGGGCCAGAGGGGAGACATATCTTTTTAGGGGTAAAAACACATTATAGTTTGACATGAGGGTAAAGACAGTTGCATCAAATACACATAATTTGAAAATAAACAAGATACTCTCACATTAACGAAGGTAAAGGGTAATTAAGTGAGGATACAGTTAATAGACAAGAGCTGATTAAAATTGAATCATTGAGTTTCCAAAGGGCCCAACTCCAATCAATTAGAGGTCTGCATATCTTATAACAAAAAGGGAAACTTTCTTGTAATTTCAGCCAAAAGTATCCCAATGACAGTCTCTTGTAAAAAATAAACTAAAAATATATGGGTCATAACATATGGGAAAAAAAATAAATAAATTTTTCCCTTTCTTGAAAAAGAGTGTTCCTTGGAGTTCGGCCCTTTGGAAACTCTGGATTCAGTTCCTCCAGATACATTTTTATTTCACAACCTCCACGAGGCTTTATTAGCTTCAGAATGCAAACGCAATTCTCAGAATGCATTCATTTTGGTCAAAGAGAATAAACAATAAGCAATCTACACAATAAATGCATAAACAGGAAATAAGTCAATGATTGGCAGCATGGCTCTGATCTGGGAGCTCCCAGGACGTTTCAGCTGGCATGAATACAGCCGAATAACAGGAGTGTTACTGAACCCCCAGCGGACAGAGCAGAGCTGAGCCACAATGACAACGATGCCATGACATTGGTACATTATCATAAAACAAGGTAACCAGTTTTTAACATTCAGTGATTGAGTAAAAACAAGCAGTGAAAGGTATCTGTGATGGTTCACAACTCTATAAATATAGGTCAGAATACATATGAAAGGCCTTTTGAAAATAAAAGAATTACATTTACTGCAGAGAAAAGAATATAATATACTAGAATGATTTGGCCAATTGTAATAGAAAAGGGATACAAATTTTCACCTCAGACATGACATTACTGTACTTGTTTCCTCCCTACGAACATTATCAAAGGAAAATGTGGCTTTCCTGGCAAGGCACCCCAAATGAATGAGCAAACCTCAAGCTGTCTTTGAAACTACTACCACTACGAAGGACAACATGGTGTTTGGCCTTGTCCTCGCATATGTGGATATTTTTAAAACATTTTTTCTCCTTCGTTCTCCAAAAAAAATCTCCAGCTACACGCAAACGTAAAAACGCATAGCTCCATCAACAGCATCCTAAACAAACAGGCGGCGATGATGTAATTTAATGTGAAACTATGTGGGCCAATCGCAAGCCATAAAAAATTGCTAACACACACTCTGATGTCACAAGCAAAAAACTTAATTTTCCCTGTCAATACAAAAACAGTGAAAACGGTGTTCCGAGAAATCTTCACCCTGGTGAACATTTTTTAAAAAGTCAATTTTCAATTACAGAAAATGCTAATAGTGTGTAGACGAAAGGTCAAAACAAATTAAAAAAGGCAAAGTTTGCACGAGTGGACAAGGCTTAAGTTGTTGCAAAAGATTAACACAAAATGACAAAACAGGTTAGTGATTATAATTAATTTGCTTTGTCGTTGAAATCACAATTCAGGAGTTTGATCGAAATATAAAAGATACTGGACCACTCGGATGAATAAAGTTCAGCAAATGGATATGAGTTGGAGCTCGGGTGTTGGAGCAGTTGGAACACGAGCACTAAAGCAGAATGTTGTTTGGCATTTGGAGCTTAAATAGACCGAATGATTTGGTCAGGAGTGAACAGGGCAGTCTGAATTTTGGCAGGCGTTGTCAGCTGAGCAGTCAGTTGAGTATTGTGCAGTATGATTAGCTGGGAGTCAGCACGTTGGCGCAGTTGACTGCTTTTCTGGTCAGAGCTACGCCTACAGAACTTGCTGCATTAAGCCACAAAGGAATGTGTAAACATGCACACTTCAAACTTCTAATTGGTAAAAAAAAAAAATAAATAATTTATTTCGTAAATTTATATGGACAGATTGGTGGCAGAGTGGACCCAACTGCAGAAAATTGACAGGCACATATTTGGTCAAGTATTTTAATTAGATCGCCAAGAATATAACAGGAATAGATCATACTGGAACAGGACCATGGCAGACAGGAAACAACAGAGGACTTACAACACCCCTGCCCCCGATGAACTATCCTGCTCACAGCACATTCACCCTCTCTCATTGGGGGAAATCCTGTACATATAGGCATTAGCTCCCTGATACATGCAGATGGTCAGAAATCTCTGGCAAAATCAATCTGCAGACCATCTCTTCCCCCATTTCCATTGCCCTTGCTCGGATGACACCCACATTTAAACTTGGCCTTCAATTTGATTATGACTGCACATCTGTAAAGTTTTGTGACTTTTTCTTGCAGGGTTGTGATGCGATCACAGTGACAAAATTTGCCCAGAGATGGATAGAAAGACATAAATACCAGGCAAAGTGCTCAAAATACCTTCTGTGGCCGTTCCTAGTGCAATAGGCATCTCCAGGACCATTTATTGCCATGACACACACACACACACACACACATACAAATACACAAGGTGAAAACAATAACAGCTGACACTTTTGGGGCTGTTAATCAGCAATTCTCACCACAATCAATGGTTTGTGGCCAACCCCACTAATTTTATTTATGAGCATTTGGTCTCATCTTGGTCACCACAGCAGTTCAAAATTTGATTTTTTGAGTAGTTACATAAAAGACCTGTCCAAAGTTTGCAAAAATGTTTATTGATCTAAATTACTACAAAGCAGTTTTTTGTCCAGAACCAACCTGGAACATGGAGAGCTGATTCAATGTATATCTTTGTTGAAATTGTGAACATTGCCTCAAAGCTATAGCCTCATTTGAAAATAAAAACAAGTAGCACAGAGAAAAACAATGTATTCCCCAAAATGATAGGACAATGCATACAGACTCCCACCCTCATTCATCTTTATAATTTTGAGGCAGACTGTGCCTCAAAATTTCCCACTGAGATATAATCAAAGCGTTTTGGATTATGGTGAGGAACAAATTATGATGAGAATCATCTCTCAAAATTGTTATCGTTGTTCAAATAACTTGAGCGAGTGATTCTTAATCAGATCATTATTTGTAATGCTCTGGGTAGAGGTGTATAGTAATTGATTGCAGTGCTTTGTGATGCTTATGGAACCATGAACATGCTATTTGAGGATGTTAATGAACCGAGTACAGCTTTTTTTTTCACCATTTGGGATGTCAGTTCAAACAAACTAAACTGAACTGATGTATGGATCCACATCTCCCTCTCTAGAGAAACTAGCATTCTGCGAATAGGGTCAGCTAATGAGCAGGTTGAAGAGCTAGAGTGAGCGGCAAGCCCACATTGTGTGATATGGGACAGCACCCTGGACATCGCCGCACAGAGAAATCCAATTATCTTGGTTAGGAAGCTGACATTTCGATGCCCCTTCGGCTCAGGCTCTTGTAGCTTATTTGTCCAGCTGTCAGTAATCGCCATCTGAACTGTGAGCGCACATTATCACCACCACTGACAGGGCTTCTGTGGGCCAGGCGGCTGCCAAATGTGGAGGTTATTCTGCATGGTTTGGTAATGGGTAGATTAGGGAAATCTGGAGCACTCCATTTCAGATCGGGTCAATTCATCATGTTTTGATCTCCCTAGAATAGCTTCCAGCATCAGCTCCACAGTGATAAACTAAAAGGCCCTGACTGTGGGCGTAATGAAGTTTTCGGGAATAGAATCAAGGGAAATTACCATTAGAACATATTGCACTTAGTAGGCTGTTGTGTGCCAGTATTGTTTTCTGGTTCCAATTAAACATACATGATGAATTAAATGTGAAATTACTACTGTACTGCCCAGAGAGCAGGTCTAATGCAGCACAAGCATTGCCAGGTGGGTTCTGCCACAGCTCTATGACATTAAACATGTGTGTCTCTCAGTTAGAATGGGACTGAGACTAGCACAAGCAATTTAGTAATTGTTCATCTTTAAATTTGATTTATCCTTCCTGTCATTACCAGTTCCTGGAGGTAGAATTAGCAAGTTTGCATTTCTAAAATTGTCTGCTTCAATGTATTTACTCAAATGGAACGTGTGAGTGATGGGAACATCATTCAGAGCACAGAAAGTGAGCCACCTTGGGGCTGAGTAACAGATGGCACTCCATTCAGATTCAGCACTATACAGCACTAGGCCAAAAGTGTTAAGAAGTGATGTTTGTATGCTTGGTTTTAGTTGGTTTTAGTCCATTCTAGTGTATTTATTGTATTTATATATTTATTCTGAGTTACATGTTTCATGTTTAGAGAATGAATGCTTGCAGTCTCATGTCTTACTTTCTCTTGTTTCTTTGTGTGGTGTCTTTTAAAAGATTCTCACTTTTTTTTTTTCCATTTTCGGTTTGGTAATTCCTCTTCCTTCTCTCTTGCTGTTCTGATTGGACTATCCACACTTAGAGCAGTTCAGTTAGGCACGGGTGATTAGTTAGTTCAAAGTTAGGATCCCACCTACTTCCTCTCTCTCTCCTATCACCGTCCTTGCTTTTCTAGATCCGCCTCTCCTCTCACCTGTTCTGAGTTTAGCTGGGCCTCCACTTAATTTGTTTGTGTATACAAAAGACCCACTTTCCTGTTGCTTCTTGTCGACTCGTTTCTACCACAGCTCGACATTTTGGGCGCTTATTTTCTCGTTTCGATTGTTGAAAGCTCGTTTCTTGTGATTCTCCGTAAGTCTTGTATTTGATTGTTTGTATTATGCTTGTGAGATTGCGGTTTGGTTGATTAGTACTTCGTTCTCCCTGATCCCCATTTTGTACCTATCTGTTTAGTATCTCCTGTGTTCTCCTTATCCCATCCAACTCCCTTTTTTCCTTCCCCTTCCATTCCCTTAGTTTCAGCCCCCTTTGTTACTGTCTTTTTGTGCGGACTGATTCTCTGGTTACTGGATTATTTTGCTTGTCCCCTGACTTCGATTCTGCCTAGTCTGCATTTGTCTGTTTGCCTGGCTATTGATCCATTTCTGTTTTGACCATGAGCTTGGTTAATCCCAATAAACGCCCTGCCATTGCTGAACTGCATTTGGAGTCTCAAGCCATTCCTTTCAGTACTGAGTCGACCAGTTCAGACTCCAGCGGACTCTGCTGAGATGCAACGGTTCGTCATTCAGCAGCAGCAATCTGCAGGAGATGAGAGCCACCCTCCAGCGACTCTCTCTGGGCTCCACCATTCCCACTCCTGCAGCAGCTCCGCAGAGGCAGCTCCCGTCCGGAGCCACGCGTCTTATCGGAGTACGACGGAGATCCCACCTCCTGTAAGGCATTCCTGTCTCAGTGCTCGATTATTCGAGCTGCAGCCCTGACCTTCCTTTACCTCGCGATCCAGAGTGGCCTACATCGCCACACTCTTGACCGGCAAGGCGAGGGATTGGGGAACCGATGTGGGATGCTGGCCACCCCTGTACTTCGCACCATAGAAGATTTCATGGCGGGAGAGGAGGAAGTGTTTGACCGGTCCTACCAGGGGCGAGAGGCAGGAAGTTAAACAGTCTGGCTGCAGTGTTTCGGATTACGCGATCCAGTTCCGCTCTTTGGCCGCCTCCACACTATGGAGCTTAAGACGCCCAATTCGATGTATTCTACCGGGGCTGGCGGAGAATATTAAGGATGAACTGGCATCTCGCGAACTACCTTCCGACCTGCAGGGGCTAATCAGAGTGGCTATCCAAGTGGATTCACGACTCCAACAGCAAGAGGGAGCGCCAGTGCCACCCTGAGCCCCGACGGTCTGGCCAGCATGGGAATCTTCGTCCTCTTCGGGCGACTCTCCTATCCAGGAGACCGGCGAGCCCCGGAGATCGGAGGAACCCATGCAGGTTGACCGTTGCCCGGCTGTCACCTCAGGAGAGAGCCAGAAGACTGCGTACTGGGGCGTGCCTTTACTGTGGGCTGGAGGGGCATCAAATTAAGAGCTGTCCTTTCACGAAGGAGAGGGTGAGCGGAAGGATTGGGCAGCTGGCTCAGAGCAGCGATGCCACTCGTAAGCTGGTTCCTGTCACTCTGGTTGTTGGCAATCAATGTCTACTAATGTTCTGTTTGATTCAGGAGACATCAACCTGATCGACGCCAACCTGTTAACCAGCTCCGGCTCCAGCCCCAGAAATTCCGGACACTTGGCCTGTTCTTAATCAGGTCAGGTGACCCAAGTCACGCCCCCTCCACGCCATTGTCTCTGGCAACCACCAGGAGCAGATTCGCCTCCACCTCATCTCCTCCTCCTCTGCCCCCCATCGTCCTGGGTCTTCCGTGGCTTCAACAACACAACCCCACTATTAACTGGAAGACAGGGCAAGGATCGAATGGAGCATGAGTGTCTATGCTCCTGTTAGAATCTTAAGTGAGGAGGGACCCAAGGAGCCCCCATTTTCTCCAGACCATCCAAGGTTCCTAGTGAGTACCATGACCCAGCCGAGGTCTTCTCCAAGTCTCGTGCTCTGTCTCTGCCCCCCTCACAGACCCATTGTGCCATCGACCTCCAACCCGGTACAGCGCCCCCCTAAGGGAGGCCTCTACTCTCTGTCTGGTCCTGAGCAGGAGGCCATGGAGAAATATGTGGAGGAATCACTGGCTGCTGGGATCATTCGTCCCTCGTCCTCCCCCTGCTGGTGCGGGTTTCTTCTTTGTTAGCAAGAAGGATGGATCCCTCAGACCATGTATCGACTACCGGGGACTCAATAACATAACCATTAAGAACCGTTACCCTCTCCCACTAATGAATTCTGCTTTTGAGTTGTTGCAGGAGCTACCATCTTCTCCAAACTCGACCTCGAAACGCCTACCATCTTGTCAGGGATTAAGGAGGGGGAGAATGGAAGACAGCTTTTTAGGGGGCTGATACCTGGTCATGCCGTTTGGGCTAGCTAACGCCCCGCTGTCTTCCAAAACAATGTCCTTCATGACATGATTAATCAGTTTGTGTTTGTCTACTTAGATGATATACTGATCTTTTCTCGCTCTAAGGATGACGTCCACCGAATGCGGTCCTGCAGCGCCTCCTGGAGAACCAACTCTACGCCAAGGCAGAGAAATGTGAATTCCATCTCGACACAGTCCCTTTCCTTGGATTTGTGGTCACTCCAGGAGGCATCCTCATGGACCAGGAGAAAGTCAAGGCGGTAAGAGATTGGGCTACTCCTTCCACACGTAAGGAACTGCAGTGCTTCCTAGGGTTTGCCAATTTCTACCGTCGTTTCATCTTGTAATTACAGTACTGTTGTTGCTCCACTGACCGCCCTAACCTCTCCCAAAGTTCCATTCACGTGGACTCCTCGCAGAGAAGGCATTCCGGGAACTCAAGCAAAGGTTCACCACTGCTCCTGTTCTCCAACAGCCAGATCCGAAAAAGCAGTTCATTGTCGAGGTAGATGCTTCTAATACCGGTGTTGGAGCAGTCCTATGCAGCTAAACAGTCAAGACAACAAGGAAGCTTAGCCCAGCAGAACATAATTATGACATTGGTAACCGGGAGTTGCTTGCCGTAAAGATGGCTAGAAGAGTGGCGCCACTGGTTAGAGGGGGCTAAGGTGCCGTTCCAGGTCTGGACCGACCATAAGAACCTGGGTATCTTCATACTGCAGGAGATTGAACTCTCGCCAATCCCGCTGGTCTTTTTTTTGACCGATTTAATTTCACCTTAGCCTATCGCCCTGGTTCCCAGAATAAAAAGCCAGATGCCTTATCCTGCATCCTGACGCCCCTCCCAAGGAACCTCAGACCATTCTGCCCAGTCGTGTGGTAGTGGGATCGTTAGTGTGGGAGTTGGAGGACCGGGTGCAACCTTCTGGGGGCCTCCTACTAACTGTCCCAAGGACTGCCTTTTTGTTCCAGATGGTCTCCGAGCCGAGGTTCTCCAGTGGGCTCACGTCTCGCCTGCCACCCTGGTGCCAATCGGACCCTGGCCATGCTAACTCGCAGGTTTTGGTGGCCAACGGCACGAAAAGACGTAAAGAGTTTCTCTACTGCCTGTCCAGTCTGTGCCCAAAACAAGGCCTCCCATACTGCTCCAGCTGGTCTCCTGCTGCCCCTTCCGGTGCCCTCCAGACCATGGGCTAACATTGCCGTTCACTGGTCTTCCGCCCTCCAAAGGTAACATGTCATCCTCACCATCGTGAGACCGCTTCTCCAAAGCCGTGCACCTCATCCCTCTTCCCAAGCTTCCATCCGCTAGGGAGACAGCGGACCTCTTAATTCAACATGTAAGTATTCACGGTATCCCTTCTGATATTTTCTCTGACCGTGGTCCCCAGTTCGTCTCAAAATAGAAAGCCTTTTGTCAAGCCCTGGGCAGTCAGCTTAACCTCCGGATTTCACCCCCAGAGCAATGGACAGACGGAGAGAGCTAATCAACAAATGGAGAGTGTCCTTCGGTGCCTCACCTCCCGAAAGGGGACTGGAGCGAACAACTACCCTGGGTTGAATACTCGATCAACAGCCTTCCGGCGGCTGCCTCAGGTGTGTCCCCTTTAAAGCCTGTCTGGGTTACTAACCACCTTTGTTCCCCCTCGAGGAATGGATGTCCCCAACATTCAGGAGTTCGTACAGAGGTGCCGAGGGCGTGGAGGAAACCCGTTCCGCCTCCAAAAGTCCGCGAGACGAGATGAGTCGCTGCCAAGCCAATCATCGCCGCTCCGCTCCTCCAGATTACAAGTAGGACAAAAAGTTTGGCTCTCTTCTGCCCTCAGAACTGAAAGCCGCCAAGCTAGCCCCCCGCTACATAGGTCCCTTCGTCATCGAGAGAAAATTATCAACCCAGTTTCAGTTAAACTCAAACTGCCTGCCACCATGAGTGATCCACCCTGTCTTTCATGTTTCATGCCTTAAACCGTTTGTTTTGTCCATCCACACCCCTGCTCCTCCCCCCTAGGAACCTATACAGTTCACAAGCTGCTAGATGTCCGTCAAGCAGGAAGGGGGCTTGTATCTAGTGGACTTACGGCCCAGAGGAGCGTTCCTGGGTTCCCTTCGTCATATACTGGACAAAGGACTCATCCACAAAAGGACATTATTTAGACGCCAGGTGGCGGTCATCGGGGAGGGGTTCTGTTAAGTGATGTTTGTATGCTTGGTTTTAGTTGGTTTTAGTCCATTCTAGTGTATTTATTGTATTTATATATTTATTCTGAGTTACATGTTTCATGTTTAGAGAATGAATGCTTGCAGTCTCATGTCTTACTTTCCTCTTGTTTCTTTGTGTGGTGTCTTTAAAAGATTCTCACTCTTTCTTTTCCATTTCGGTTTGGTAATTCCTCTTCCTTCTCTCTTGCTGTTCTGATTGGACTATCCACACTTAGAACAGTTCAGTTAGGCACGGGTGATTAGTTAGTTCAAAGTTATTTCTCTCTCTCTCCTATCACCGTCCTTGCTTTTCTAGATCCGCCTCTCCTCTCACCTGTTCTGAGTTTAGCTGGGCCTCCACTTAATTTGTTTGTGTATACAAAAGACCCATCGACTGTTTCTACCACAGCTCGTTCTTGGTCAGTCTCGTTTCTGCGCTAATTTGATTGTTGAAAGCTTCGTTTCTTGTGATTCTCCCGTAAGTCTTGTATTTGATTGTTTGTATTGCGTTTGTGAGATTGCACTTCGTTCTCCTGATCCCCATTTTGTACCTATCTGTTTAGTATCTCCTGTGTTCTCCCTTATCCCATCCAACTCCCTTTTTTCCTTCCCCTTCCATTCCCTTAGTTTCAGCCCCTTTGTTACTGTCTTTCACGGACTGATTCTCTGGTTACTGGATTATTTTGCTTGTCCCCTGACTTGATTCTGCCTAGTCTGCATTTGTCTGTTTGCCTGGCTATTGATCCATTTCTGTTTTGACCATGAGCTTGGTTAATCCCAATAAACGCCCTGCCATTGCTGAACTGCATTTGGAGTCTCAAGCCATTCCTTTCAAAAAGCAAGCACAGTCTTTGGTCTGGGGCTGTCCTTCATATTTCGGGCTAGGCCTCTTTGTTCCACCGAAGTAAAAATTTAATGCTGGAACATATAATGACATTACAGATGATTTACTGCTTGCAGTAGGGCGTCAAAGGTCTTTTCTGGTTTCAGCATGCTCCCATGCACGAAGTGAGCTCCATAGATATTCTGTTGAGAATGATGTAGAAGGATAGACTGGCCTGTGCAGAGCCCTTAACTCACCCCCATCAAACACCATTTGGTTCAAGCGGAAGGTTTTGCATAATTTTCAAACATCAGCCTCTCTCTGTTCCCTGTGGTGATCTCTTTGACCAAGACCACACCTTCATAAATATGTTGTGGACTACAAGCCTGAACTCACCCTCTGGCCTGTACATCAATGCTGTCCAGTGACTCTCAGCCCAAAGAAGGTAAGGACAGGAGTGCAGTACAAAAGTTACTGTCTTCCTTCTGATTGTTCAGTCTCCCACATATACCGAAGAGAAAATTTCCTGAGCAACTTGGAGAATTCCCCTGGGCTTTTAATATACATGTCAGTATTGATGTACATAGGAATATCACGCACATGTTATTGTACAGTGCTGTGAACGAATATTTGCCCCCTTCTTGATTTCTTCTATTCTTGCATATTGCAATTTTGCCAGGATTACTTGTTGTTATAAAGGAATGTTCTGTTGCCCCCAGATTTCCAGTTCTGGTGCCACCACTGCTGCTGTATCCAATGTATGAACAGAGCAGCAACTCATCGCATACCGCTAACTGTAGCAATAATTTGGTATCACAGCCTACATCCTATTGTGAGTTAGCTGCACCAAGCATGGGCGGTTTCTGAAACATTTCCATAATTTGGTGTAATCGATCACTTCACATTATGTGATATTTTGCATGCCAATGTCCATTGATCACACTATATAGCAATTATTCCCAATGTAGCATCTTAAATCTAATTTGATGTTAGCGAGTGGATCTCTTGAAAATGGTTGATTGAATAAATTCACTCATGCACATTTACAGACTGAAACGATGATACAGGCTTGCTGACATGCTTTGTTGTTTATGTTATTGTAATGTTGGTTTGATGTTAACCTGTAGGGCGCTATAGGTATAGCTATCACTGCCATTAACTCTTTCAGCGCCGTGGGCAACTATAGTTGCCCAATGACGTAAGATATCAAAATCAGATGCTGTTGAAAACCTATCATGTGGCAACTTGTTTAAAAGATAGTTCTCAGTTTCTTGTGTAAAAAGTACACAACACATAGTTGCCTTTATTGCTTACCCCAAAAGTAATCAGGTGTGGGCCAAGGCATTATTCTCAAGTAGATGCTCTGCCCAAAATATATGCAGAACTACTCTCATTACTAGCGCAAAGGCTCTCTGGAGGACGAAAGCTATTACCCTCACCTCAGGGGCATGAGCAGAGGAGGAAATGTTCAGATCTGGCCACTCTGCATGGTTTAATCACAATCACAGTAGTCAAAGGAAGCAGATACAGTATTACCAAATGTAGACCCCTTGCATGGAGTGAAATTTTGTCATCAGAGATAAATTGATTTCCAGCTAGTCTAAACCTGTGCTATAAATCAATCAATTGTTCTTAGTTACTTTTAGGGCATTTGCAATCTCATTAAAACAAACAATTGCGTATTATTCAGGTGTCTTATCTCTATAATGTGTTCTTTCTGGTGCAACAAGATACTACATTGGGAAGCCCCAGACAATGAAAATGAATTTGAGTGATTCAAATGTTGGGTTGTGTTTGTTTGGCCTGACAACAGTACACACACCTGCTTTCTCATTGTGGAGAAACATAACGCTGCTATCACAAAGCTCCAGTAGCTACCAAACCTATTAGCACATTCAAAACTAATAACCAACATCGATTGGTCTGAAAAAAATTTGATGACTAATAACTGATCATGTTATTGGTTTTGCCTCTGTTAAAGGTCTGCACATGCTGAAGACCTTGGTAAATCGGGGCCTTAACCCTTAGAGCAATAAATACAAAAAATGTTGCTCAATGATGTAAGATACTAAACTCAAAGCTTTTGAAAACCTATCATGTGGCAACTTGTTTAAAAGAGCTCCCCTGCGGGAGCTCTTATAAAGGAGGAGACAGCACCTCGGCAAAGTATATTTCAGCGGAAAGTAGAATTCTTGAAGTGTCTAAAATGCATAGTTTTATAAATTTTAATTTGGTAATGATCCAGTGCGATGCATTTTTTGTCATGGTTCTGTGTTTATGTTCATGCTTTATGTTCATGGTCATGTCTTTTCTTTATTCTTTTTGGTTTTTGTATTCTTCAGTTTTCAGTTCATGCCATTTTAAGTTTCATTGCACTTGTCTCCCCTGTCTTGTGATCTAGTTGGTTCAGTCTGTCTCCCCAGTCTGTGTGCTTACCCGCTTCGGGTGATTTCAATGGTTTCTGGTGTTTCATATTATTACTTCAATTCTCGTTTACTTCCTTCACCTTGCTTTTCTAGATTACTAACAAGACTAACACTTATATTTTGTATCATAGTCTACTAGCCCAACTAATCCATGTATATATTACTAACTCACTAACGAGCACTTTGGTTAACTTGTAAAGTTGCACCTCTACTAATTGTTACTAATTCAATCTCAGCAATCGCCCTGTTCTAGTCTCCCCCCCTTGCTTGGCTTTCCCTGTCTCTCCCTACGTTTCTGCGAGATCTCTCGCACGTGCTTAATTGCTTTCCTGCACTCATTGTCTGTACACTTAGAACTCCTTGACCGGAGCTGTTTATTTGTCATAGGATGTCTGCGTGAATCCCGTCCGTGTCCTGGCTCTTGCCAATTGTTGTGGGTTAGGACTTCCCCATGTGTACCTTCCTTTGTAATTAGTTCTCATCCAATTCACCTCTTCCCTGCATAGCATGTGACTTCCCTTCTGTCTATTTAGAGTCCTCACTCCTGATCAATATTCCTTTGTGCAGAGTCTCGTGTATGCCAATTGATTATTGTTTCTCTTCGACTGTTTCGTCCGACCTTGATTTTTGCCATAGCCCTTTTATCTCATTTTTGTCTTTCTGGATTTTTGACCCATTTCTGTACGACCACGTCTACTGTGTTTGGATGCCCTGTGTATGACTCACTGCTTTGGATTTTGACTACGATTTTTGCCTACTGTCTATGTACCGTCGCACCTCTGCTTTTCTAGTTCAGACCCCGGCCTGTCTAGTCGACTTTGTTTTTGGATTTCGTTTTGTGGCTTGGCAATTCTTGTGTCTACTGGTCCTGACCCGGCAATCAAAGGCATACGATTTTTGGATTTCCCTCTCTCGCTTGTGGTTCCTGAACGCACCGTCACATTTTTAAACCGGAAAGTATTCAAATCGGTGTCAATACCAGGGGGCAGACATTTTTACTTGGAATCTAAGGCTGCATTTGGAATGCACACTTGTCCACTCGATCACTCACTCTCTATATTGTTTTCAATGTAGAACATTAACTACACAGTGCCCTATATAGTGGGTGAGTGCATTTCGAATGCATTATCCAATCAAACGCCAGTGCCGCAGTGCTTGTGCATCAGTTATTCTCTTATGTGACGTCAGTTGTTCTTTCCTTTCATTCGGGCCATGGAGTAGTTCAAAGGGCCTTCAGTAAGCTCTCCCTTTACGGCTTGGCTGCCCGCAAGCTGTTTTTATTTAAGCTGGCCTGATTAACAGTCAAACAATATCTCGACTTATCGACCGAGACCAATACATGACCTATCATTAGAAATGGTTATGAAAGGTGAGTTCCCATTGCCTACATTTATATAATTGATATGGCATTGTAAATCTAAAACTTTCGCTGACTTTGCAGCATTTATTTTTGCCGTCTTTGGGATTGTCACAGCTGTGCAACCTTACAGCGCCCATTAGCCGTGACAACATTCAAAATAAAGAACGGATTCCCGCAGCCTCGCAAACTAATTTCTGCAAATCTGTGCTGCTTAACGAGCGCTGAAATTATGAAGACATTTTGATATTTTACTTCTTCATTTATGCGCAGAAGACGCCTCATAATTTTGTGGTGTAATGCATAACAATGCTATCAGAAGTAAATTAGACTGTCGTTGGTTTTTACCAATTAGTCTGAGCAACTGTGGCTAATCGGGAGATGTAAACTGCGAGAGGTTGGGTTATTAAGCATTTTTAAAGGTGAGGTTTCCGAAAATCAGAAGATTCCCCAACTAAAAATGTCTGCCCCCTGGTATTGAAGCCAATTGAAGACTCGTTGGTTTAAAAATGCGTCGCACTGGATCATTACCAAATTAAAATTTATAAAACTATGCGTTTTAGACACTTCTAGCATTCTACTTTTCGCTGAAATATACTTTGCGGAGGTGCTGTCTCCTTCTTTAAACAAGTCACTGCTTGATGCATTTTCAACAGCACAAGATTATGTTTATTTATAATTTATTTAATAAATATTGAATATTTATTTCAGCACTCTAAGAGTTAATGTGTAGTTCTATGGGAAGACTGGCAGGTGCCCATTAAGGTGCCTCATTAAGGCACAGTGACACTACCTGGAAAAAGCCAGTCTGCAGCTTGTCGAGGGCTCATGGCCCTCATTGTTTGGGGTTGACCATTAATTCCTTGGGCTGATAAGTATAACTTACTGTACTCTGAGTTTTTCCCAAATTATCTTCTGTTAATTAGACCAGTAATAAGCCTTGTTTTATTTCTCAGCTGCCTAAAAAAACCTGTGTTTAAAGTCAGGTAATTGGATCCCCACGTCAGATGTAATTACCAGTTTTGAAATCCGAACACGCCTCAGCTCTTGCAGTTACAGCTGCAACTTTATACATCACTTCCCTTCATCAGCCCCCTGCCTCTCGAAGTGTCTCACATGACTTTCCTGGAACAACAGTGCGGCGGGGCTCTCCCTGCAAACAGAGAACGGAGAAGTGCTGCCTCAGCAGAAAAGAGTATTCTGAGCACGCGCCACGGCCGTGACATGGATAGGTGAGCATCTTCATTAAATCTGCTCAGACGCTGCATAAAGCTGGAGAGGAGAATAATGAATATATCACCAATTAGATGCAGGCCTTGAACTAGTGTCAATACACCACCTCCACGACCACCACCGCCACAAAAATAAATAAATAAAAATTGCTGACAGACTGATTTTTGGCTTCAGAAGCCAAATTTACTTTTAAAGAAAGATTGATGCTTCCACATTATGATTTTATGTATAACCGACCAATGACTTCATAAACTAAAATTCTAATTCAGGGGCTTCTTAACTGATCAGCAGACCCTCGACAATAGTGCAGGTTTGTGTTGCTAAACTTTTATTATGTTTATTTTGCTTCTTTAAAATGTTAAATATCAGTCATAACTAAGTTCTCTTTGGCGTTTATTTTTGGTGTTCTCATCAAATACACAATACTTCTGCCCTCTTTCTCTTTAAAATCGTTTCCCTGTATATGAGGGGATGTAAGAATTTTAATGAATTGGCAAGCTGGCTTTTAGGAGTAAAATCTGATACCACACACATCTATCATTCCCCAGATGAATTAGAAATGGAAAATTATGTCTTTTCTTCTGAACAAAGAATGTGTCTAGTCTAATTAGCAATTGGACACTACAGTGCAATTCCAGTGTAATTAAAATATGTGCACAACAGGGATGTTATTTACTCTTCCCTCTGATTAGTGGAGGCATTTTTTTTCCTTAGTGAAATTTGTACTTGTTTCTGGCCTTTTCCTTCACAACATCTTGTTAATTACACAACCCAGTGGGTCCAACAAAACCACCTACTGTATATTTCTTCATTAAGAAATTGATTAAAAATGCAGATGGTGTGGGCTGCATTTGCATTAGTTAATTGTGCAAATACATCTCTGCTGGGTTCAAGGAGTTGGGTTTGATTCTTATTTTGACTCCAAGTGTATATGTAACGCTCATCGCATTATTAGATATTTACTCATTTCAAGTCTTTAATTTGGAATCTTGAATCTTGGCTGACATATTTTTCTGTTCAAAGACCTCACTGAGGGATTTTTAGACCCAATAAATTCTAGGGAAAAGACAACCTGTCTCTCTGCTTCAAGAATACTGTATGTTCAAGCATACAAAGAGGATTTTCCTGTTTCATGCAATATACCATGGTCCTCTGTTAAAAATGTAATGCAGTTGACTTAAAATGTTTCATTCTGTGTCAACAAATCTAAAAATAACAACATTCTTCTTAGGCCACAAGGTAAAAACACAGATATATTTAGTTGAAATTATTTTTTTTCCTCTCACTGATATAAGCTGTATAAATGGATCATCTCAGTTGCGACTCTTTTTCGATGAAAAAAAAAACGTTTCTGGAGGTATTCATTATTAATCATCGTCTTCTCATATCAAAGTATAAACAAGATATGGCTAGACTTTGTATGGTCTATGCGTGAAATTGTGAGCAATTTGTTACTGAGATAGTCAGTGGTACGGACAATGATGTAAATTCCTGGACTTGAAATGCTCACTGAATTTTCTCCAATGGTTTAATTAGTGTATAATTATTGTAAAAGTGTATCTGTGTGGATGCGCTGTCAACGCCCTCTGATGATGTAGTAGAAACTCTATGCACCAAATCAGTTTGAAAGAGCAACAGCCCATGGGAAAAGTACACTTGGCTGGCCAACCAAGTGTGTTACTTCATCAGATAGTCAGCTACACACTCACTCACTCAGACATGGACATCCTAAGATACAGAGTCGAACCTTGTTGTTCCTGCCAAAAATTATCCTTGTTTAAGGTTCCTTCTAGCCCGTAATTCCTGGATTTCCAAGGAGTAAGAATGTCTAAAGATCCCAAGCATGAAAAAAGGGGAAAATCAGGCACTTTGAATGTGGTGAGCACATTCGTTCCTTTCAGTTGAATCTATTTTTTTCCATGTGCTTTAGATTGGAAAATATCATACTTTAGATCCGTTGCCTCAGAAACAGGGAGCAGTCATGAAAAACTCCTATGACAATAATTATACTAATGAAGGCAACCGTTTTTCCAGATGCAGTAATGGAGAAATGATATTATTGTCATTAATTCATATTTAAGAGATATGTTATATCGTTATATCGTAAATAATCTAATCATATTTAATTAATCATGTCAAGATTTTTGATGGGCGGACCAAAAGTGGAGTGATTTTGCTGTCCATGCATGGAGCTGACCGCAGGGAGGGCTGCATGAACATAGTGGTCTGGGTTTGGGTTTGAGTTTGAGTTGATGTAATTCTATGGTGATTTTTAGAGCTGCAGTTTCATGACTGTTCCCAGCGGTGTGCTGTCAGAGGTGTCAAGGCACTGCTGTGACCTTTTAACGCATAATTACTCCCAACCTGTTCTCGTTTACGTTTGGCTGATTGATACTTACACAATTTACCTGCTTAATTATTAAGACTAATACATGGCCCATAATAAATAAGAATGATCATGAGAAAGGGGTTGCGTTTAGGCTACATTTATGTGTGGTACATGTGATATTGTAATGACGGCAATAATTTGAATAATTAATGGACAAAATTGTCTGAAACTTTCCAAGAATTCCATCTCTCATTTCTTTACAAGAGTAATTTATTTTAATTGATTTATTCAAAAATATTTTCAGTTTTAAAAAGAATATATCTGAAATGGAAAATATCATCTTAGGCACATTGAAGCATAAGGAACATTGGCACAAAGCAGCTTTACTTATGAGCCAGGGAAAAAATGCGAGGAAATCTCTTCCGCTTAATGTGCTACATGAGTTCGTAATCTAGGAAAGACATATTGATGATTAATATCATTAATAAGGAAAGCAAAATGCCTCATAATTTTGGAAATTCAATGAATAATGAAGGCATCTAAAAATAAATACCAGCCATTGTATTGATTAGTTTCAGCAACTGGACAAAGTAATGTTTTGGTTACTAATCAGCCATAGTAAAAGGAAATGGGTTCACAATAATTACGTTAAATGCCGAGGTCACTGAAGGGCTTTTATACCTCTGATGGCAGGTCACTGATTATTAGCAACTATCCTCCCAAAAAGGATTGTTTATAACAATCCATACGATACAGATCTCTGTCACTCTCTGCTGATACTCAAACACTGAGAAAGAGAATGTGCCTGTATGGTCAAGAACAAGGATTGTAATTAATTTATTACAGATTAATGTGACACACTACTCTATGTATGAAATATTATTGGATAGTAACCTAGGTCAGCTTTGAGTTTTGACCTGTTGATAAATTGAAGGTAGTGATAAAAAGAGAAATATTTTCAAAATGTTTTAAAAGAGAAGAAAAAATATGATGTATTGTAATCAAAAACAAGATATTCTATTAATGTACAGTCTATCGAAGTATCAAAGGATCCATTTTAAAAAATGACGAAAGAAGCAAATTCCATAGTTATTATTCATTTATTTATCTATTTTTGTGGCCTCTAAATACAGTATTGATGTTTAACCCCATAAAATCTATGGACCCAACATTGGGTCTGTCAAATGCAGCTGCTGTATTTATACCTGTGGAAACTCGGTCCTATTTTACATTCTAGTGAAACTCTCAAGGTCTTAAATGATACCAAATAAGTCCTGCTGAATTACAGGGAAATGTGTGTAAAATGATGTACAAGATTTAGATCGTTTCCATTTGAAGTAATGCTGTGCCCATGGAGGCATGATATTCCGGGTTTGAATGTTTCTGTCATATTAGTGTGATGTAGCTTCAGTGAAGTGCTGCAACCAGCAGATACAGAATATTATTTATTTATTTATTTAACCTTTATTGAACCAGGGAAGTCCCAGGGAATATGCATGTGACACTGTCCTACAATACAAAAAAAAGTTATTGTCTTGGCTTTGAACCAACAAAAGGGAAAACTTAGGCATAAACATAAGCAAAGCATAGGGGAAAGTCAGAGTTTAAGGGGTTAAAACAGTATTGCAACAAAAAAAAAATGCTTTTGATATCTGATATGTTTTTAATTCAGCATCAGTACCAACATTTTATTAAGCCATTCAGGTAAAGTATCCTGTACAAATTCACTAGGACAGTTGCCTTAAGTGGGAATCAAACAAACACTGGGGGTTAAAATCCACACTCGTCTCCCATTATGCTACCCTGTGTACTGCAGTACAGGCCATCTGATCATAAATGACTTCACGCCATAAGTTTGCTAAAACAATTTAGTAATGCACCATTCGTGACAGTATAGAAGTAGAGCCAATCACAATTTAAACGAGCATCCCAGCTCTGTTGTTTCATGCTGGCTTAACTTTTTCACAGATTTATGGAGTCCCTCTTCTCCTGTGAGAGAGTCACACTGTTCTGTTTTACAGTGCAGTAATGAAAGGAGCCAGCAGATTAAGGTGTGTCCAACTCAATTTTGGTAATTTTATGACTAGAGGGTGCATCTTCAGCACTGCTGAAAATGGGCTTTCTTTGAGAGACAAATTAATAGTGATTCAGCAAGACTTTCTAGGCAGACTGAAGAGCAATTTAAAATGTGCCTTGGCTCTGGTAGAGACTGTTTATCCCTTACTTCTTATCTTTTGATTTTAATTCATTTTCTCGCGCAAACCTTTTTGCTTCAGAGTTTTTCTCTCTGTTTTTCATTTATTGTGGTTTCATGAGTGCTTGGAGAGCTTGTTATTTATTCATTTTATTTACTCAACAGCTACTACTTAATTTAAATGGGTAGCTGGAATGGAGGTTTCACCCATATCTTAGAATGTGGTACGCCGCCTCCCCAGACAGTCCCATGTAACTCCTCTTGTCTCTGTCCTGTTTCAGCTCATGACAGATTTAAACATTGGTGCCAGCTTAACAGGCAACCACAGGGTCCCCAGTATATCTCAGTAAAGATCAGACCCCACCCACCATCTCTGACCTATGACCTCTGACCCCAGGACCTTGCCCTCCATGTATGTGCACTTCCCGTTGATATCTGTGGTCTGTGCCAGCTCCACATGGAGGAATGACCTTCCCATGGAAGTTAGAAGAGCAGAGACACTGCTCTCAAAAAAATTAAATGCTGGATGTACTTGAAAATTTTATGTTAGCTGGTTCCTCAAAAGTGAGTTGAGTAACTTCCAATAAATTCAATAAATCGAACTGGCCTGACATTGTAGAATTTAATTTGAACTTACTTGAAACAATTGTGTCGGATCAGGTGACATAAATTTTTTAAGTTTATCCAACAAGTCATTTTCTTGAGTGTTGCACTTTCAAGCGTATAGTCGTAAGACTCACCTCTTCAGCTCAGACTTCCCCTCCCCAGCTTTGACTACTTTATTTCCATTGAAAGGTGATTCAAGCCAATCTAATTATTGGGTCATTCCGAGCCAAACTGAACATGGCTCCCGACCTTACCCCCTCCGATTTCCGTGAAACCTATTTTAAGAATAACCCTTAGGACCAATAATGAGTTGCCCAAATTTCAGCGCCGACGGTGCAATAGTTTTTGAGATACACGCCTTTGAAATTTGGCTACCACGCCCATAGTGCAATTCACTAAATCTTTTCCTACCTATGACAATTCATTGTTGGCTTTTGGAATTCGACATCAGAAATGTTGTCGGCTGTGTTATGTTAAAACGAGAATTGTGGAAAATGCTAGTTAAATTTGCATACCAACATTTTCTAAAGGATTTTCCAGACAGATTTTTTTATACAGCATGTTCACGATCTCAAATCTGTCTTTCTAGTCACACTGTATATCGGTGTGGTAGGTACCAAAATGCGTTGTGACCCTCCAGTCCATTTGGTTAAGTAAAATCGAAGGTTCGAAATGTGTCATGTCAGCAAAAATGCTAAATTAGCATATTTTTCAAAGTGGTAAATGGTAATGTCGACAGTTAAAATTTGCTGAAAAAGTTTCATACAAGTAATCTCTTATCCTTTCTGTCCATGTATACCAAGTTCCATCGACTAGCCAAAACTTCTTCAGGTAAAAATTGATAGGATAACTATCCTTGATCACAATGAAAATGCTAATTAATTCAAAGCAGTGACTTTTGATAGTTTTCTATTTAAAGCCTTAAAATATCACAGATCGTTAACAGATACATTGTATATCGACTTTGTTAGTACTAAAACACGTTTGGCCCCTTGACTTCGGTTTGGCTCCACTAAAACAAAGGTCTGAAATACAGCGCATGACCAAAAACCCAAAATGTAAATTAAAAATCAAATGCTACTGAAGTTTACTTCAAACAATCTGGTTGTACTCCTGAAAAACATATTTACAAAATGAAACCTAATTGTTCTATCACCTTTACTAGGAAATTTATGATCTTTCTATATTACAAATTGCCCAGCGTCATCAATAAAGCATCTTAAAATTGCTCATCTTGAAGTTTTGATATTTTTTTATTAGAAATATTAATGCACTAATTTATTTATAATAATAAGAAACGTGGCTTTCATTGTTGTAAAGTGTAACCTGCTACCAATATCTGTTTAACTTTTATGTTTTTTTTTAAAGGAGGACTATACTGACCTACACGTTTTGACTTAATCTTATAGTAATTAACTCCAACATAATATCCACGGTCGATTTTTTGTCCATATATACCCCCTGTTCTTTTAAACGACCATTAATTAGCCAGAATTGCTGTTTCCAGGGGGCCGCCATTAACGCCACAAGTGGCTTAAGAACTTGCGAGATCATAACGTCACTGCGGCTGCCACATGCATTCATGTGCATGATGCATGCGATGTCAAAATGTCTGAATACATGGATATCTAAATAAATTATACTACCATCCAATTTAAAATTGTTCATTAAGCAAATCAACTGTTTGATTGCAAATTGAGCCAAGTAAATGGGAAGGGGGTGAAAGCAATTGTCGAGTAGAGGAGGATGATTTTGAAGACCTTAACTTTGCGTAGTTCAGCACGCAGTTTGCCTGAATGTATTTGCTTGATTATTACATTTGGCCATTGTGTGCGAATCTTGTTCAATTATTAAATAAAAAATGTTTAAAATTTGCGGTACAGATTTGCCTGAAAGTGCTTGCCCTGTCTTCGGTGCATTTGTCCATTGCTTGCAATGCGAAAATAATTTCTCTCTCACATTCACGTTTGATGCGCTTCACACGTTTTCTCCTTCGCGTATATTTTTAGACGCTTAAAAACCAGGGCCATCTTAACATGATATTATTTTTAAGAAATCTTTTTTAATAATACGTGAAAGTTTTCCGACGAGAGGTGGAATTCAGAGGTCTGCTATTTATTCATATTACTGACATTATTTCAATCTAGCACTGTAGCCTGGTTTGGTTTGTCTGCTTCTCATTGTCTCTCCTAAATCATTATTGGCTTGATTTTAGTTTTGATTGGTCAGTTGGCTGAATAAATGGCTTGATTACAAGTTAGGCAAAGTACACTGGAATTGATTTAAGGTGAGCTAATTGTGCCAAGGTGACGGCACCTGTCCAGCCTCGCTGGTATTTAGCAGACTTCAAATTGCACTTTTCTTTCAGAAAGCATTTCAAATGGCCTCTGATGTTAGTTCACCTCTAAATTGAAGTTGTGTCGGATAGAAAAGGGTAATGATCAAGCTCGTCTGTCTGCCCCATAGACGAAGCGAGAATATCTCGGTCATTCAACCATCTCAATGCAGGACTGCAGGACAATGGAAATTCATGGCGCTGACAGCCGCACTGACGTCACGATTAGGCGCGCCCCAAGCGGATCGAGGGTGAATTTTCGTCTGCTGTGGTGAAAATGGCGCGGTCCACTAGTTTTGTAAAATCGCTCATAAAAATTAAAGAAATCGCAAAATAAAGAAAACAAAGTCGTAGGAGCTTTTTTCATGATATATTGAAATAATAACACCCAACTTTCCCAGCCATGATAGTCCTCCTTTAAGATAAAAAACACTCCTTGGATTAATTAACATTTTCATTGTGATCAAGGATAGTTGTCCTATCTTGTCCTTACCTGAAGGAGTTTCGGCTAGTCAATGAAACTTGGTATACATGGACATAAAGGATAAGAGATTACTTGAATGAAACTTTTTCGGCAAATTTTAACTGTCGACATTACCATTTACCACTTTGAAAAATATGTTAATTTAGCATTTTTGCTGACATGACACAATTCAAACCTTCAATTTTACTAAACCAAATTGACTTGAGGGTCACAACGCATTTTGGTACCTACCACACCGATATACAGTGTGACTAGAAAGACAGGTTTGAGATCGTGAACATGCTGTATAAAAAAATCTGTCAGGAAAATCCTTTGGAAAATGTCGGTATACAAATTTAAATGTCATTTTCCACAATTCTTGTTTTAACATAACACAGCCAACAACATTTCTGATGTCGAATTCCAAAAGCCAACAATGTATTGTCATAGGTAGGAAAAGATTTAGCGAATTGCACTGATGCGCACGGAGATACGGCCCTCTAAATATTGGCCTGGGATCAAGCAAAATGGCACTATGGGCGTGGTCGGCAAATTTCAAAGGCGTGTATCTCAAAAACTATTGCACCGTTGGCGCTGAAATTTGGGCAACTCTTTATTGGTCCTAAGGGCTATTCTTAAAATAGGTTTCACGGAAATCGGAGGGGGTAAGGCCGGGAGCCCTGTTCAGTTTGACCCTCTTACTAACTAACTTTGTGTCACCTGCATGGATTGTTTTATGAATGCCTTCGTTCAACAGGTGTCACTAAAGAGTCCAAGTCTAATCTATGAGGTCACTTGCTGCCACATCTTACGTCATACGTCATGTACAGTGCGTCCACTGAATGCTCATTATCTATTGTCATCCTTAAAGTTTTACGTTTGTATTTTCCATCCTGTTTCAAACACCAGTCTGTGAGTCAGTAGCTTCTCTCTCTCTCTCCTCTCTCCTGTAGACTCTCCCGGTGCAGAGAGCTGTGGGATGGTTCAGCTCAGCCTCTGGAGCTGCAGACAGGAAGATAAATGTGCAGCTGATCTGTACCTGCAGACTTGCATTTTTCTGGGGGCTGAATATGGACTCACGCTGCGAGAGGAGCTACAGAGCCCAGGGAGAGAGAAGTTTGGGGGAGGAGGAAAATGAATGAGAAAGATCAAGAACTTTTATTTTACCCCCAGTAACAAATCGCTGCCTCATTAAAATTTCAGATTGAACGATGGCGGGGCGGCAAGCGAATAACTGGTTTACTGAGTAAAGGATTCAATTCCCAGTGAAACCGGTTGGTTGGCTGCACCAAATGCTCAACAGATCTTTGGTAAATATGATGGTTTAATGGGGTTTTAAGACAAAAAGTTGTCAAAAACAATATTACTTTTATAGATCTTTTGTTCTTCTAAGTTTGCGCAGTCAGTATTTTTAGTTGCTCGTGCAGGTCAAAATGATTCAAAGGCAACTTTTTGCCCTAAGCTGGGGAATGCATGACTAATAAATTGCACTGAGATGATGTAAATCAAATCTGACATTCTAAAGTCAAACTGCAAAAAAAGAGAAAATTCATAAAGGTAAGTGTTGCACAGCAAATTAATGTTTACTTATCTTTGCTGACATTTACACAGAGGCCAAAGGGACACATAATGACCATTGCAGATCATTCAGTTTGTTAACGTGCAGATCTTTCAGACCCTGAAACACGATTCACAATGTCATCAGTTGATTCAATTACGTTATGAAAAGAAGAAATTCAGCTTCTAAAAAATATGATAGTTCTTTAGTCGAAAAAGAATAATTCAACCAAAAAAAAATCTGCAAGAATCCCCACTTGTCATATTCAACATTGATATTTTCAAGACCTTTGCTTTATAATTTACTGAATTCAATAACAATGTGACCATGATACCAATGAGCCACTTAACAAAACTCACTAGCAAAGATTTGTCATTCTCTTGTGTTTATTGAAAACCCATTTAAGCTGGAATCTAACGGAGAGAAGATAACTCCAGTTGAGAGAGAGGTGATCTCAGCCAGAGGATAGGAAGGGGCCACAGATAAGGGAAGAGGGAATGTTTACTATAGTAGCCTCCCAACCCTGCAGCTTTAAATCCCTTATGTGGCACTCTAAGCACAGAAATCCTCACTCATCCCTCATGTACAACATAAATACAGTTTTGTAACATTATCAGATATTAATTATTTGTTATATTATCAAATGTGGGAGAACGACCCATTGGATCAGCCGACATTAAAAACGGACAACTCACAGCCAGACTAAAGGGAAGAGAAGATCTGAGTGCAGAGATTTGCTCTCATGCTGGTTCACAATGCTTCATTGACAGATTAATGTTCGGCTTCTATAACAAAGCGTTATACAGGTGTGGAGAGGCTGTTGTCACACATGAAACTGATTAAGGAAGATTCCAACACACCTTTCCAAGGTCGTCCCAAGAATGTGGCAGGACTGGAATTCAAAAACCTAAAGGCATGAAATATTTAGTGCAATCCAGATTAACTGTGAGATCAAGAACATACTGTTAGTCCCAAAGCAAGATGTTTTGAAGTATCTTTGTGATGCAGCACCTGTGGCCCAAATGGACCAGATCTCATTCCATAAGCTAAATCCCCAACAGCAGCAAGCCGGCAGATGTTCAGAGGGCTTTGAGTAACCTCACCCTTTACCGCTCGATTGCCCTCAAGCTGTTCTCATCCAAGTTTGCCTGATTAACAATCAAACAATTTCTCCACAGAACCACCAAGACCAGTACATGACCAATGGTAATGAAATGATAACGAAAAAGTGAGTGCCTACTGCGTAGGGGAGCCTGGGGTCGGATGAGCCATGGGGACCAATGAGCCATATCACTATTTTGCGATCAATCGATGCCAAAGGTGTTTAAAATTGGCAAAATAGTGATATGGTTCATTTATGCCCATGACTCATCAGTCAATGGTCAAATATTTTGCCTATTTTAAGCAGCTCTGTCATCGATTGATCGCAAAATAGTGATATGGCTCGTTGGTCCCCATGGCTCATCCGACCCCAGTCTCCCCTGCACTTATATAATAGATATGGCATTGTAAGGATCGCAATATAAATGAAAAAATCCAAAATTTTCGCTGACTTCGCAGCATTTATTTTCTCCATCCTTTCAGTTGTCACTCAGCTGTGCATCCTGCCTAACAATGCCCTTAAGCCATGACTACATTCAGAATGTTAAGAGGTCAGGGGAACACCAGATGCAGGATCCAGAAGTGTTTATTGAAACACCAAACACTGAATGAGAAAGGTAGGCAACAAGCCAGAAATAAAACACCGTGCACATGCACTGAACCAATGGGAAAACTAAGGTACGCTGCCCAAGGCAGGGGAAACAAAGGTAAACACTCCAAGAGTGGCTAAACTAGAAAAACAAAAACTGGACCTAACTAAACTGACGGAAAACACTGGGAGACAAGACAAGGGGCAGACAAGACAATGGCGCAGCAAAATACAAGACTCGGAAATCATACAAAGGAAATACTCGGAAGGCACAAGGAGCAGCGATTTCTCCATGCAGAGTCTAACAAAGTTCCGTCTGACGGTCTCTTCTCTCTTTCCTATTGAAATAGCCACGAGAGGAGGCGGGGACTCGGAACGCAATCTCGAATGGAACAGAAACACATGGGATTAATAAACAAATTAACAAGGACTGGGTTAACAATAATGACTCGACACAAGACGCTGAGACAATCAATCAAACTAGACAGTTTAGATTGAGGTCATCTAAACGTGGCGAGTAAAAAGCACCACGAGAGAAGCAAAGGAAAGCATAGCTTTAAACGCAGTTAATCAGGGAAAGCTTAGGCAGAAATTACAAAAGCTAGAAACACTCGCACTCGCTAATGAGTTAATTAGGTTAATACTACGTGACAAAAATATATGCAATCACCCTCAAATAAGTGCTGGTTAGTACGGGTTAGTAATTATCCTATCAGAGAATGCATTCACTCAGAGTTTAGCGAGACCCAGAATTAAGCACAGATGGAAGCAATGAATGAAATACCACAGCCGAAACCGAAAGAGGAAACGTGATTGGACAACGAGACCCAGGCATGCTGAAGGCTGTCACGCGACATCACTGGAGTTGGGCAGGAGAGAATCAATCGTCAGAGGGGAATCAAAGCCGAAAAATAAAGCGAAAGTAAGGCACGGGAGAAAAAGCACAAGCACAATGACAAAACAGCACACATGAGGCAGAACCATAACACAGAATATAGAATGGATTCTCGCGGCTTATTGATTAATGAGCCTCGAAAACTAATTTAAGCAAATATGAGCCATTTCATGAGCTACACGAGTGCAGAAATTATAAAGACATTGATATTTTACGTCTTCATTTATGTGCGGAACAAAACGCCTCATAAGTTTGTAGTGCAGTGTATAACAATGCTATCCAAAATAAATTAGACTGTCGTCGGTTTTACCAATTTGACTGAGCAACTGTTGTTAATTGGGAAAAGTAAACTGTGGGAGGTTTAGGTTGTTAAGCGTTGAAAGGTGAGGTTTCAGAGGGCCTTTGTCGCTGCCGATGGACCGCGAGTGAACCCCAATGAGCATCTGCCTAATTCTGACTGATTGTGAGATCTCAGTAGCAGTTCCTGAGACCTCACTTGAGTCTTTTCATACTCAAATTTACCACAGTTGTTCATTGTAGTTAATATTTTATTTTCAGTTATAATTTAACTAGGTTATTTATTGTTCAAGAGAGGAGGCACTTGTCAGAGCTTGCCAAGCTATGACTGAACTGCAATGCAATTAAACTATTACTGTAATGATACCATTATTATCATTGTATATAGGAATTGAAGAAGTTCAGAAAATTAAAGCTGTAATGAATTTTAAAGGTGCACTATGCAAGTTTGTTTATTTTCTGCGCGATTATATTTTTATCTCAATTTGCCGACATCCCCCCATGATCCGCTGGCTGCCTGCCCCTGAATTCACTGTAAAAAAAAAAAAAAAAAAAAACCCGGGCTCTGGAGACCGCACAGGCGTCACAAACTGCAAATAAACACAAGGGGCACAGGCTGTGCCCCATAACATAACAAACCATTCCGGCCAATCACCGACAAGAGTTGAAAGCTACTGAAGCATGGGAGGGAGGGAACTACGGGAGGGAGGGACGAGCTATCTCTGTTTTTTTTTTTTTACTTCGAATGTCAACAGAAGTGATGTCAAACAAACTTGCATAGGGCACCTTCAAGTCCAGACATTTTTAGACAATGGGATACAGAGCTTCTGCGATTATGGAAAACTATTGTAGGGCTGTGGGGACCTCAGGTGGCAATTCAGATAATTGCAGTTTACCATAATTGCTCACTTAAAAAACTGAGACTCTTTAGAAATAAATCTTTTAAATGACATCTTAAAGAAAGGAAAATATCATTAGTATGGCACCTTCAATACAGGGAGAAATTTGTATAGGGGATACTGGGGTCCGATGAGCCACGGGGACCAATGAGCCATATCACTATTTTGCGATCAATTGATGCCAAAGGTGTTTAAAATAGGCAAAATAGTGATATGGCTCATTTATCCCCATGACTCGTCAGTCAATGGTCTAATATTTTGCCTATTTTAAGCAGCTCTGTCATCGATTGATCGCAAAATAGTGATATGGCTCATTGGTCCCCATGGCTGATCGGACCCCAGTCTCTCCTAAAACTTAGGAGCACTATCTTATCAAGCAGATTATTGTCAATACATACCACTCAGAACATAATAACACTAATGTATGATGTTTGCATTTAATGTCAGCAGATTTACCAGCCACAGTGTTTTTGTTTGTCCAGCTGTGCAGCAGTGGACGTATCAAATCTACTGCCCTCTGCAGGGCTTCCCTCTTGCTGTGTGTGTGTGTGTGTGTGTGTGTGTGTGTGTTTTGGGGGGGGGGGGGGGGGCATGGGGTTACCGAAATGAATTGAATAAAAATGCCTAAAAAAAGAGATAAGAGTACACTTCAATTTGGAACTATGGGAAAAACCATAATATCACATGCTGTGTAATAAATGCATAATGCAATAAAGTCATATCATGTAGTGAGTGTGTATAATGTACAACAAAGGTCAGTGCATAAAATGATAATCACACTTTTAGTGGTACACATAATGTCAAAGTGTGTTGTATTGTTGACAAAAAGCTATTACGTTTTGTGTTGACATTTTTATCATGTTCCAAGTAAGTTTATTACTGCATCATGATTTTTCATTTCATTTCATACCATTAAATTATTATTGCATGATATGTATTTATTATGCCATGAGCTGCATCAGACCCATCCATCTTCCTGCTGAATGAGGACAGGATATTCAAGGTACATGTAATGCCTATATGGAGAAAAAATAATTATATAAATTCTAAAAAAAAAAATAATAATAAAAAAAATAAACTAATTTACTGTACCTATTTTACAGACACAGATACACACACACACAATCGTAGACTCTAAATGCAGTTTCAAAACTTTCTTTACCAGGGAATTTCATATGAAATTGAAACTTCCAAGCATTCCGCTCTTTCAAGGAAGTGAACCTTCATCAAAATTGACTGGAGATATAAGGAAGACTAATCTCTTCCATTTCCTCCTGAGATGGAGACTAAAATTGTCAGATGACCTGTAGGTTCTCTGTTAAGGATTGGCATAGATGAAAAAGCCACAGCGAATACATACTTCTTTTATTGCATATGTTCTGAAAAGTTGACTACCAGCCATATAAAATGGATAGGGTTTCTTACAGTTGGGTCCTAGACTGTCAGAGAGAAAACAAGCAAATTCATTTTTTTTTTTTTTTTTTTTGCAAAAAAGTGCCTTTAAACACGATTTAAACCCATGTGAACAGAAATACAGGAACTGATATGTTCCATTTTTACATTTGTTCAAGTTTCAGATTGCCTATCAACCCGAGAATAGTTGAGATGGAATCAGGACTTCCTGGAGTAAGAAAAAAAAACTTCACGTAACTCTGAAGTAGCTTGTACAGTCGTTTATCAACATTGTAATAGTTCCTGAAACTGCATTTTTTAGCGCCCATAAATAGAAACATTAATGCTTGCTTTGATATCCGTTGCGAAGCGGTGGGCTGTGGTTGCATGTTTTTTCACCACAAGGGGGCACAGTTACTCCCTAAATTGCATAGTAATAATGTACTTGTAATCTTCTCTGAGTTGCTGTCAGCACAGTTAACAAAATGGTCATTCAAATTTATTCAACGGCTCTTCTGCCTTTACGTTTTTTATTTTTTATACTTTATGTTTAGTAACCTTGTTGCATGTATAAAAACCTCCACTCAGGTGAACATTGCCCAGACAGAAAAACAGTGGTTTGACTTGACACACAATTTCAAGTTGGAAAAAAAAAAAAAAAAACACTGTCGCTAATGGTACTGGGGATACCTTCATTGCTTAGCAAACACAGCAATGTAATCCACAAACAATTTGCATTATGACAAAATACCGTAAGCATGCAGTCTTGCAGCAGGCTGTAGGCTGCTTTTGTTGTTGCCACATGAATTTGGGATCAGCATCGCAGGTGTGATTTTTGCATTACAGGGTCGTGAAGGTTTGACAAATGCACCCCGATTCATGCAACAACACCGACAGCCACCTGTGTTTCACCACTAGACTGTAGGCCTGGGCTGCTGACACCCACATCCAAATGAATGGAGACCAGGGCAGGTGCAAACAGCAATTTTTTGCAAAACTACAGGGATGTTTTCCTGGTAGGATGAGTGAAACTCCAGTTTAATGTGGCTCCCCCATCTAACTGCCTTCCTAAAAATCTCATCTTGATGAGGTCGTTGCGTATGTCATGGCCTGAGCATTGGGAATTACTATGTATGGATTTGACCACTTCAGCTATTTTTTAATTTCATTTTATGTTAAGCAAAGGGTGCTCAAATAATGACTTCAATTGTCCACTGCCAAAATTTTCTTGGGTCATTCTGGAAACAGTCCCTTAACTGCATTTGTTTCACAATCACTAACTCGATAGTGTCAGTAATAGCCGATATCTAATATTTATTCGACCCAATAATTTTATATTTCAATGTGCAATATTCTGACCAGTGGCGACTGCTGAGCTGAAAACAGAGGAAGCATAAAAAATCTTTTGAAGCTGTTGACTAGCTGTGACATGTTTTCAATCCTTCTTTAAAATGAACATTAAGCAAACTCCAAAAACACTCACCACTATCACAGGTGGCCAGTTCTCTTGCTAAAGGTAAGAGAAAAGTACAATTCATTTGGACACAACATTGTATTTTAGTCAACATCATTCAAAATTATACAGTTGCAATCAAAATTTTTCAACCCTTGTTGCAAATTAGGTTTACTGGCAAAATTTACAAATTTTCAGCTGTTTGCCATGAACAAATCAAATAAGAACAATTTAAATGGCTCAACACAACAAAAATTACAAGTGGCTTCTCCAAATTCAACACAAAATGCCACTTTTAATGACTACTGCAGGCTCAAAATTATTCAACCCGTTCGTGACAAGCATCTTTAATACTTAGTAGAGCACCCTTTTGCCACTATGACCTGCTGGAAATGTGATGCATAGGCAGATGTCAGCTTTTGGCAGCATTCCCAAGGAATCTTAGCCCAGTCCTCATGGACAATGGCCTCCAGTTCACTAATATTCTAGAGTTTGCATGCGGCAACTGTGTTCTTCAAATCATACCAGAGATTTTTTTATGGGGTTCAAGTGAGGCGACTGATGGGCACTCTAGAATCTTCTCAGACTTCTTCTGAAACCAAGCCTTGGAGGATGTTGAGGTATGCTTAGGATCATTGTCCTTTTGGAAGGTCCAATGATGCCCAAGCGTCAGCTTCCCTACAGACGGCATGGCATTTTCTCCTTGGATATCCTGGTAGTTGACTCAATCCATCTTGCCCTCCACACTTTGCAGATTTCCAGTGCTAGAGGAAGCAAGGCAGCCGCAGAACATCAAAAAGCCCCCACAATTCTTCACTGTCGGCAGGGTGTATTTCTCAGCATATGCTTCTTTATTCCTCCTGCAGACATACCACTGATTCATAAGCCCGAAATATTCCAGTTTTGTTTCATCATTCCACAGGACAATTTCCCCAAACTTCTGTGGCTTATTTATATGGTTTTGAGCATACGGAGCTTGTGCTTTGGGATTAGTTGTGGTGTATGTCTTGGAGACCTTCAACGTTTAGTATGCGCCCTACTGTGCAAACTGAAACCTCAGTGCCTCCTGCCTCCAAGTGTTACGGCGGGTCTCCTGCAGTCACTCGAGAGTTTTTGACCACCCGTCTCCTCAGGAATCTGGTGGCAGCCATCGATAGCTTCCTCTTTCTGCCACATCCTGGTACTGTAGCCACTCTTCCTTTAGCTCTGAACTTGGGAACTATGCTTCCAACTGTATCTCTACCAACATTCAGTGCCTGTGCTGCCTTTTTGTCTCCTTTTCCTTGTTTGTGCCCGGCAATGATCTCCTCTATTAGCTTTTTAGACAATTCTTTTGACAGCCATATTTCTAATATGCAATCAAATGTCACTGTCAACAAACCCCTAGTGAGTGCAAGTATTTGATGTGCTCTATGTCAAGCAAACCTGATGCAACTAATTAAGCTCTTGATTAGCTGCATTAGGTGTGATTGAGACAACACCTGATTTGCAAATATGCTTTTATGAGGAATTCTATTTGGGGTTTGAATAATTTTGAGACTGCAGTAGTCATTAAAATGGCATTTTATGTTAAATTTGGAGAAACCACTTCTAATATTAGTTGTGTTGATCTATTTAAAATGTTCTTATTTAATCTGTTTATCACAAACAGCTGAAAGTTTGTCAATTTTGCTGAATAATTTTGATTGCAACTGTGCATATGTTGCTAATCATAGTTCTCATAATTGTAATTCAAACGATCACTATGCAGCCTGCATCACAGAATGTGCTAGTTAACTGGCTAACATTGGAAAAAGAAGGAAGCTGTGTATTTATATGCTGATGGATTATTCTAATAACTGGAAAACATGTTTTAAGGAAAATTATTGCAAACCAGTCAAGACACATCACTGGTTAAAGGGGATGATTTGTGCCTCCTTATATTCAACCGAGCAGCTGTCACTGATACTTAGAATGACCTAACAGTGAATGGTCAGAATTTCATGGGGCTTTTGCTTAAAAAGAATTATGAATCAAATAATATAATAAATTTGAGGGGAAAATATGGCATAACAGGCAACCTTTTTTTGACATTTCAGTGTGTTAAATTGGCGTGCAGATACACTTCCAGTTAACCTGTCTGCAGACCTTTTTCTTTCAATATCTAAGCAGACTTGAATTTTATGTTCCGCAAACCCCATTGCTGAATTCTACACATTCAAAACTGTATTTCTGATGATTATGACTACATTTTGAACAAACGCATTTTGAATAACCTACTCCACCGACCCCTCTTCAAAAGAATTCATTGCTGCTTGTGGGCACCAAGAAGTGGTGTGAGAATATAAGCCAAAAAGTGTATGAAGATTTGACATATATTTTGAGCGGTGCATGAACAGCCTATGGGGGCATGCACCACTGTCCGCTTTGAGTCTGTAGGCACAGCACACTACCCACTGACGAAACTATAAAATGACTTCTAAGTAGCACAGTGGTACACAGTCTCAGCCCTGCTGAATGGTGTGAGTTGGTATTGCTACACACACGCACATTTGAACAAGTTAGATGTCAGTCACTCAGTAAGGGAAATTGCTTAGTATTGGCTGGCACACATTGGTTTAAACAATTTTAAAGATCCATTTCATCAACTCTGTTTACATAATTTAGAGAAACAAACTACAGTACATAATCTGCCAAAAAAGAGGGGGGCGGGAGGTTATGAGTAATCATTTGTAAACAACATTGCCACTCAAAGCAGAATATGTAAACAACCGAGACAATGAGAGTATACTTAATTCAGGAAGGATGATCAGTGATCACACAGCACTAAACAGCACATCTGACTTTAACTCGAAAAGGCAACTTGCACAAAACCTCACAGGGATGGCCAGCATTATTTGAAAAGGACTGGTTCATCATAACTGTACAACAAATAGAATATTGAATCACAATTAATCAGAAAATGATGACAGAAAAAAAAAAAATGCCAATGATATGCGTGAGTCCAGGCCAGAATAACTGGCACAGACAAGACAGATAGGCTGGAAGGCTTGTTCCTGGCACTGTCAGGCAGGGGGACGGACATCGAGCTTAACCCACTGTCTTAGGAAGGTGCTCAGTCAGTTATACAGTTCATATTTTCCTCTACATTATTTTATTTGTTTTCTTTTTCCACTGTACCCAGTTAAAGTTCACTGTATCAAATGATACAGTTGTATGACAGAATATAACTGCATCGCAAAAAACTATTGGTGATATTTATTAAAAGCTATGATCGAGCCTGTTATTAAAGCCACCCTTCATTCAAATTCCTCATAATTAGTTCATTTGATCAAATTATACAAGACATTCACAATGTATAAAGCTTTCTGTGTGTTTGTGGCTGGCATTCAGGAAAACATGATCAGGGAGCTATACCTGTGTCAGTGGTCAGAAAGGATACATGTACAAGCATAAACAACAAATTCATTGACTGTAATTGTTGTAGTCAGTCATTATATTCACTGCCCTACCATACCGTCTCATTATTGTTATTTTTTAATTTAACTCTTTTTTTTTTTTCTTTTTTTGAAATAAATATTTTAGTTTCACGACATGATTTCTGTCATGGGGGTAGAATGGTGCCGCAGTGGGTGGCCGTTGGCTCGAATCCGGCCGGTGTCCTTTCTGAGTGAAGTTAACATGTTCTCTTCGTATTCTTGAGGATCACCTCCTGCAGCCCAAAACACGCAGGCTAGATTAATTAGAGCCTCAAAATTGCCCACTGATATGTATGTGAGAGAGAAAGATATGTCTGCCCAGCGATGGTTTGTCGAATGGCTCAAGGTGTGTGCCTGCCTTGCGCCCATAGGCGGCTGGGATTGGCTCCTGCTGCCCCGCGCCCGATAGGAAGAACTGGTTTAGATAATGGATAGATGGTTTTCTTTTGATTCTAAAAATTCAAGTTTTTCCCAAATTTGGTAATTTGCATGTTTTGAATGTCCTCAACCTTCAGCAATCATCAAAATTTCAAGAGCTCTATAATAGGCCAGAGGGCTGAACTGCAAAATAGCGCAGTTCCCAGTTTATGCCGGTAGATGGCAACACATGCACGCTTTGTTTTACGTTAGTCTATTTGAGCGCGTGAAATGTCAAACTCAAGTAGAAAATCTAAATCACACTTCTCCCAATAAAATGCAAATTAATTAAGTGTTTCAGTCTATAATGACCGTTTGGTGGCAACATTCGAATACATAAAAAGCAAAATGAAAATTCAATTTCGTGGGCCACTTATTCGAAAGGTAAAGAAACAGATAAAATAAAATTGTTTAAAATCTAACATAAATCAATTGGAGTGACCAAAATCGCATCTGAAACTCCAGCCCCAGTAAATGTTTTCTCCTGATACAGTCCTCCTCTCTATGGTACTGTAAATGTGATTCGTTTTTTAAAATGCATGGGCAGACTGAGACGGCCCCCTAACCAGTCATTTTCAGTGACTGAGCTCGTCGGTTCAGAAAAGGGATCTTGCATCCTGAATGTGAAACTACCAAGTTCACAACGTGTTTGGTCCTCTTACCATCGACTATATAAAGATGCAGAGACGCTGAGACGAGAAATATTCCAGGATTAAACGATCTGGCGCCAAGGTAAGCTAATATGCTTCTTTTGTATCTCAAGCATGCTTTTTGTCAGCATGATAAGCGGTATGAATAGAGACGCAGTGTTCTCTGCGCCCACCCGTAGCACTACTGCGGTGGTGTAGCCTATATTGTAGCAATTTAGCAACCAATGTTGAGAAGAATGGATGCAAGACATTAGAATGAGCCCGATTGCAAATGGCACAATAGGGCTTTTTCCTGAAGTCCTGAATTACAAGTGTACTGTATGTATTTAGGCAACTTGTTAATTCTGCGTGTTTCGTGTTTTCAGTGGATTCGTATGAACAGAAAAATTAACACGCTACCTCCAATCTGAAAACGTTGCTATCTGAAGAAAACAATTGATGAAAATAGGAAGCGAATTAGGCAATGGCTGGCAACTACATAATAGCCAACTAACGGGATGGCAACGTAATAACGTATACTTCACACTTATGTCTTTTCCATCTTAACTGGCCTGAATTGCTTACAGAGCGGAGTATAAACAATAAAATTACATGTTATTTATTGAGTAGGCTATTAAATAATACGCAATTTATCAGCGTCATTTGTTTTATAACGGGGCATTTTAACAACGGAATCAAGGAGAATGAAGAGACCATATTACATTAAAACAACAAGAACAACGACAACAACAGCAGCAATAATATTAACAATAACAATAATTATAATAAAATGCCCAAAGGTTGACGGACTTTCATGAAGCGTGCGCTTTCACAACAGTTATCGAAAACTGGCTTTACACGCTAAAATTATTCTTTTTCAGCGGACTTAACGTTGCAAACAGACTTCCTTACTGAAAGCAAAAGTGCCACTAAACTTCCGTATTAGATATTGAGTGAGGTTGTCGGTGGCAAAACTGGAACGAAACTAGCCTTGAGATGCGTTTTCCCTCAGCTCGGTGAATGGTGAATGACGTGCTGCGTTTGTTATGGTTTCTGGTAGATTAGTCCTCTGCATTACTGTTTGTATTACATGAATGATTCATCTGCCATTGTTAAATTTCGAGATTTCGGAGTACTGCCAAGTTAACATAGCGTATGGGTTGTGATAAATTACTGACAAAAAAATGACTGAAAGAAAAAAAATAATTTTGCGTTCTTTATTTTAAAAACGTTTCAAATGGTGAACGATTATTGAGTCGGCTATAGCCAAATTAAAGTGTCTTTACGGTTTATCTTAATGTAGCAAAGCACAGGTCAGTATTACCGTGCATTTAAAATCGGAATCACTTTATCTCAGTGCACTATATGAATTCTTAATTGCTATCTACTGGCAAAAAAACTAATACTTGCTCAATCCGTTGGTCTTGAGGATATTAGCCTATGCCATATTAGAACAATGCTGCCTAGAAGTGCGTGATAAGGATTTGCACGGCTGCCAAATCGCATTAAATTGTTTTCTTAAAGAAAATGTGAATTTCACTCTCATTCTCGCAATGAAGGGTATTTTTTCAGTTATGCTGGCGATTTAGCGCAACCTTCCCAAGTTGGTGGTTTGCTTATTATGTCAATTTTGCGACTTATTGAAACCATTATTTTCTTTTATTATGTGTAAAATACTAGCCTACATATTCTGTTGAAGGCGGTCAAATAGTATGAAATAGGCCTAGCTCTAGGTCTTTGGCAGTATTCAAAGCAGTAAAATGATATCAGTCCTCGAAGTAAAATTAATCTGTGACTCAGATGACGAAGGAAAAGTAAGTGCCAGTGATGTCTTGCTGCACAAGTGCCAGTAATCATAATATGGCCTCACGCAGAGGCATTACGATAGAGTATCGTTACATAGGGTATGCTTTTACGTTGATTAGAGGGCCTGTTCTTTTTTATTTTTGTTAGAAATACAGTGTACCAGCTTCTAATTTGGTATTCGTTTATATTTAGAGATACAAGATTAGAATGCACTGGATGATTGTGGAGTTATTCAGTCATAATCCCGAAGATTTTTTTTTCCCATTCAATTTTGCTAAAAAAAAAAAAAGTCAACTCACCCCCGTTATAAAAACCCACTCCAAATCAAATGGTCACTTACATCTTATTTGTGAATGTATAAATACCTGTGATTGCGGTGAATTACACAGGTGCTGGTGCGTGTAGTTTGCTGTGGATACACAGCATACTGTTTGTTAAGGTCTTTGCTGGTTATCTGGAGTTCTTCAGTAGAAAGGCAGCGGGTCCAGATGGAGTTATCTCAGGAAACATCTCAATACACACGCCATTTATCCTACAATGCCCATAAGTGAGCTGTGGATGGGTGGGGGCCAGATGTTTTACACTTATAAAATAATTCATATCACTATTGTACATTATTAAGAAGAAGAAAATGGAGCTGTAATTTAAAACACAGGGACGGAACAGAAGCTTTTCAGTGATCATCTGATTTCCTCCTCTGATGCCAGGAGTAAGTAGCTCCTGAAAACCCTGCCGCATGTTTTATGAATTTAGCTCTTATTTAATTATTATTATTCTCAAAAGAAGTGTCATTCCTCTGTACAAATTCCCTAAAGAGACCAATGTAATATTTTGTAATACGGACTGAATTAACACTTACTGTTTATCCGGGTTTGAAGGATGAAACATTGCTTGTCCTCATGATTTTGCTTGATTTATTTATTTATTTATTTAATGTGATTTGCCTTAAGCTTTTATACAACTGTTACTCAGACTATTGTGTTTAGTTTAAAATGACCATATTTCTAAAGAAATATGAAGAACACTACATTTGCAAATGGTGCTTTGTTGGGGGTGCAAGGAAGCAATAGGATTCTAGCAATGTACTTATGGCTATCTGCTCATCAGTAGAGCTGTAAAATTGTAGAATATCTTCATGATGATCTAGCATTCTTGTAGTATGACTTCAGTCACCCTACACCACAAAATCTAATATGTTGTTACTTAAACAAAAACATTACAATATCAGGATTAAGGAATTTAAAAAAACAAGGAGCTGATAGCAGTCGGCCCTTTTATTAGGGATGCAGACGCATTTAACACGTGCAGTCTTTACATTCCCTGGATTTACGTGGTGGAACAGTCGCATGTAGATATCGTTCTTGTTGAAATACTCAACATTATTTGAGACATCCTTCTGAAAATTTTATGTTTTCGGTGTCAAAAAAAGTATCAATATTAGGATAATGCAACATCTAAACAGCTGTATCTGTGTGAATGTTGGAATGTGGACACAAGAGGAATTATTTCTAAAAAATGTATAATGTTACTTCACACTTTCAATTAAATGACTCATAATTGCACTTATTCACTAAATTCAACAACCAGAGTGTGGGAAATTGAGCCAGTGTCTACAAATATGCTTATAATTAATTGATTTATCAATAAAGTGTATTTATTTGGTTCAAGGTTAATTGTTGACAGTTCAAGACCAGTGATAAACAATGAGCAGGCATTAGCCTAAAAGCTGTGGGCTAGTTGTATTTTACTTGATGGTTCAAATATTTAATAATTACATTTAGAAATTATGGGGATATTTTAACTGGGAATAATCCCCAATTCCCTTTCGTAAATTTCTACTTTATTATTTATGGTAAGTGAATGAGATGGAGAGGACATTTGTGTTAAAATCTACATCGGCTTTAGTTGAGCTTTGGGTCAATCAGGGTGCATAAATGACTCCAGGCTTGTATTCTGTTGAGAGATATAGGGCCACATAATCCACATTTATTTGTGACAGGCTGTTTTATTCCCAGTTATTTGTGACAGCCAGCATTAGAAAATGTGAGCTGAGAATCACCTGGTTTTGCACCAGATGATTCCACTTTATCCTGCTTCTTTGGATTCTGTTGTCATCTCCAGGGGCAAGTTATTTCTGCTGAAGATTGTACCAAGTATCTGGATTAAAGGGACTGTCGTGCCACTGAAGTAGTAGGTAGACAAGTGGAAGGCATCCCTTAGCATAAGTCAAACAGCAGGCAGCGTTTATTCCAGAGATCACACATTAGTATATTTAAGAGCCTCACACGTTCCCCCACTGCAATATTTTGCCTCTGATAACATGGATACTTAGTGACAGTAATGCAATGCTGAAAGTAAGAACGTAAAGCAAAAGGCCTGTCTTAATTAATGAGCTTTTGAATCAGAGAGGTGTGCCATACATCGAGACAGGCCTCTATTTTTGCCAATACAAATAAAGGCTTATCTTATGCACACATGCACACACATTTAATGAATTTTTATATAGCTCCATTGCGTAGTTGCAATCGTGTCTGAGTTTCAGTTGTCCAGTTGTCTTGGTCTGGCCGGATAGCCGCACATGGGGTGCAATATGTGCAGTATGACTGGCCTTCTGTAATAAAGAGCTCATTCAGATGCCCCAGACTGCAGCTCAGGGGCTCAGACTCTTCTGGGGAGAGAGCTGTATGGCACGGCTGAGGAGAGAGCTGTATGACACTGCTGGGGAGAGAGCTGTATAGCACTGCTGGGGAGAGAGCTGTATGACACTGCTGGGGGGAGAGCTGTATGGCACTGCTGGGGAGAGAGCTGTATAGCACTGCTGGGGAGAGAGCTGTATGACACTGCTGGGGGAGAGCTGTATGGCACTGCTGGGGAGAGAGCTGTATGGCACTGCTGAGGAGAGAGCTGTATGGCACTGCTGAGGAGAGAGCTGTATGGCACTGCTGGGGAGAGAGCTGTATGGCACTGCTGGGGAGAGAGCTGCATGGCACTGCTGGGAAAAGAGCTGTGTGGTACTGCTGGGGAGAGAGCTGTGTGACACTGCAGGGGAGAGAGCTGTATGGCATTGCTGGGGAGAGAGCTGTATGGCATTGCTGGTGAGAGAGCAGTAGGGCACTGTTGAGGAGAGAGCTGTTGGGCACTGCTGGGGGGAGAGCAGTAGGGCACTACTGGGGAGGGAGCTGTATGGCACTGATGGGGGTGAGCAGTAGGGCACTGCTGGGGAGAGAGCTGTACGGTATTGCTGGGGGGAGAGCTGTATGGCACTACTGGTGAGAGAGCTGTATGGCACTACTGGGGAGGGAGCTGTATTGCACTGCTGGGGAGAGAGCTGTATGGCACTGCTGGTGAGAGAGCTGTATGGCACTGCTGGTGAGAGAGCTGTATGGCACTACTGGTGAGAGAGCTGTATGGCACTACTGGGGAGGGAGCTGTATTGCACTGCTGGGGAGAGAGCTGTATGGCACTGCTGGTGAGAGAGCTGTATGGCACTGCTGGTGAGAGAGCTGTATGGCACTACTGGTGAGAGAGCTGTATGGCACTACTGGGGAGGGATCTGTATTGCACTGCTGGTGAGAGAGCTGTATGGCACTGCTGGTGAGAGAGATGAAAGGCACTGCTGGTTGTGGAGGCATGATCAGGCGGGCAGAGAGATGATGGAGCAGGGCTGGTCAGGGAGCTCCTGAATGAAGTCCAGAACAATAGAACTCTGACTCTTTCACCCGTTAGAGGAGTACCGGTCCATCTGAATCAAAGCACAGCCTGCTTTTATTACCCTCACCCTCTGTGTCGAGCGGAACCCTGTCCTCTTATGCCATGCTCAACTGAAGAAGAGAGATCCGGGAGGAACCCACACAGTAACATGTATGAAGACTAAATATGAAATGTACAGTGTAAGACTTGTATACATGTAGAAATGCAGGAGTTGTAGACTTATGTGAATAAGGCAGAATGCCATCTGAACCTTGTTGTTTTTAGAGGAAGCTTTAAAATGTGGTCAGCACTAATGACATAATAAAGTTTAATATTTTCCCACTAAGAGTGTTTGAGGCTAATGATGCTTTCGTTGTGGTCAGAGCTGTAGATGAGATGCACTCCCGGCGATGTTTGCCGACTCACAAAGGGATCAGTGGCAGGCTTTAGTTCTGTAAATTTGCTGAGGCTTTGCAGCCACGACATGATCCCGGGAGGCTATGCTGTGATTAAGTAGCCTACACCACGCATGTTGAGATTTATTTCAAAATAGGATGTGTTTCCTGCTTAACAATACAAAGTGCCATTCTTTTATTCGTTGTAATGATACTGCATAGCTATGCTTAATGTAGATACAATGTCCTCCAAAGATAACGTGAAGGTATTATTATTACAAAATGCTCAATTCTCAGATTTAAGATCAAAGATGAAGGAGGCAATCAGCTCTTGTTTCATGGAAGTTCCTGGTCTTCCGGTGGCCATTAACAAAACCGTATTTTCTCTGCGATATGTATACTGGAGAATGCCACAGCCTCCCTGAAATACCAACCTTCCTGAAGGTGAACACTTAATTACCTGGGAGGCCGATTCTGCCACAGGCGCATTAATATGCGATTTCTCAAGCGGAAGGTAATTCTGAATGCAGCCTGTAAATATTTGAAAAAGTGCTGCGCGCAAGCGCTGTGCATGACGCTCAAAATGATTTGGCGATTGCTTAAAATGAAGTTGTGACATTAGCTCTCTCCCTAATGCGGAATTTAGCTACTACGGCATGGATGTTTTCTCCATCGACTGTATTGCCACTGGGAACACAGCTGAAATTGATTGTGGAAATGAGAAAAATGACCAGTTTTACGTGCGGCAGTAATCTCAGCCTGCATCAGTCTTACTCGGCCCGAGTCACCGGAGACCAGCTGTTTAATAACATGGCCGCGTAACGTTTCTTCAGCTGTATGAATGTCGAGATATCTTTTTTAAGCTGAGAAGCAGAAAGTCCTACATAAAGTATTAGGGTTATACCCAGGGTGCGTATGCACTTTTGAACCACGCAGTAAATCCTATCAAAGGGCTCCTAACGAGGCACTGAAATCTCTCTGCCTGTTCTCATCATTCCCGGAATATCTGTGTAACTTACATTGAAGCTGGTGTCTCGCACGGAGTGTCTAATCTTATCGCGTTGTTTGTTTGGTGCAGACGACTGTTCTGTTTACTCAAGAAAACCGACAGGCGTATAGCGGTCCTCTAGCAAAGATCCAGCGCTGCTGTCACTCATCACGTAAGCCTGGCGCTACAGGTGTTTTCGATCAAGTTGAACAGTGACTCACGTCGTTGAGAGCTCCATCTTCTGCCCTGAAAACGTGATGTTTCCATTTATTCCTGACACTGTTCTCGTTTATTGCTATCATGTCGTGGTTTGATGGCTGTATACCATCACAAACTGCGCTGGCTTAATGTTTAGACATGGCTGTGTGGTCACTTGATTTGCATCGATACTTACATTCATTAGCCTTCTCTGGCTTGGATATCTAGCTTACTAACTACTTTGTATTCTTTCAAAGAACTGTTGTGTCCACATTTGGTAATAGTCTATTTATAAATTTGCACCAGATGTTCCAGAAATATTGAATATAATGCTATTATGTTAATTGAATACATTTCATTCTTTGATTATCTGGTTATTCATATGATCATTATTTTGTAATTATACTCTGTAGTAACAAATTGTAAGCTTTGGCAATACATTGTCATAAATTATGCCAGAAAAGCAGACAAAATAAGCGAGTGAGACCGAGAGAGAGCCAGCCCTTGTAAAGGAGTGAATAAGCAAGTGAGATGGAGAAAGTCAGCTCTTATAAAGGAGTGAATAAGTGAGTGAGACAAAGAGACAGCCAGCCCTTTTCAAGGAGTGAATAAGTGAGTGAGACAGAGAGGGAGCCTGCCCTTGTAAAGGAGTGAATAAGTTGGTGAGAGAGAGTGAGCCAGCCCTTGTAAAGGAATGAATAAGTGAGTGAGGCAGAAAGGGAGCCAACCCTTGTAAAGGAGTGAATAAGTGAGTGAGACATTGAGGGAGCCAACCCTTGTAAAGGAGTGAATAAGCGAATGAGATGGCGAGAGACCCAGCCCTTGTAAAGGAGTGAATAAGTGAGTGAGACACAGTGAGAGCCAGCCCTTGTAAAGGAGTGAATAAGTGAGTGAGACATTGAGGGAGCCAAGCCTTGTAAAGGAGTGAGTAAGCGAATGAGATGGCGAGAGACCCAGCCCTTGTAAAGGAGTGAATAAGCGGGTGAGACAGAGAGAGAGCCCGCCCTTGTAAAAGAGTGAATAAGTTAGTGAGAGAGAGGGAGCCAGCCCTTATAAAGGAGTGAATAAGTGAATGAGACAGAGAGGGAGCCAGCCCTTGTAAAGGAGTGAATAAGTGAGTGAGAGAGAGGGAGCCAGCCATTGTAAAGGAGTGAATAAGCAAATGAGATGTAGAGCGAGTGAGGCGTACAGAGTGCCAGCCCTTCTAAAGGAGTGAATTAGTAAGTGAGGCAGAGAGAGAGCCAGCTCTTGTAAAGGAGCAAATAAGTGAGTGAGACAGAGAGCCAGCCCTTGTAAAGGAGTGAATAAGCCAGTGAGAGGGAGAGAGACCCAGCCCTTGTAAAGGCCCATTCACACCAAGCGTGGATTTCCGTGCGGATTATTTGCGCGGATTTTATAGGAGTTAATTCCATGGGCTCTAATGTAAGCTTACACACCAAGGCGGAATTTCCGTGCGACAGAAAAAACATCCGCGCGGACTTAAGCTTCTGCGAAAATTCACCTACGAAATTGTGCTTTTAGCCAATTAAATGATTTGTTTTTATTGATGTAACAGCATTCGAACCTTTTGATTAGCTAGATAGCTTGTATTCAGTTAACACTGAAATTTAACGTGACATCTTATAGCTGTGTGCGCAGTTGGTTTACTTTTTCATAGTAGTTAGAGATCTAGCTAATCGTAGTTTGATTATTTTTTTTTTTTTTTCGATTAACGTTTTCATATGTTGAATACTTGTGCACCAAAGCACGAAGCTGTGCGTCGCTGAGGTGCAAATTATGACGACGCTTCGTCTGGGTTGGACAAGTTAAGTTTATTGAAACAGCCCCAGGCCCGGACATCAATAAGGAAAACGTTCGTTGGCTGCGTCAGTGCAAAAGTAGACTGCGAGGCTAAAGTTATGGTTCAGATACATACAAACAATGTCATCGTCGCTGCTGCTGCTGCTATCATGGTTCATTTAGGTTAAATTATAACTCGCGTATTTGTTTTTCCGCTGTGCGGAATTGGAACACAAGAACGCGAAATTTCGCACCGAGTTCGGTGTGAATGGTTTAACGCGGAATTTTCTGCTGCAAATATTCCGCAAATCCGTGCCGCTTTTCTGCTCCACCCCGGTGTGAATGGCCTTAAGAGTGAACAAGTGAGTGAGACGGAGAGCCATCCCTTGTAAAGGAGTGGATAAGTGAGTGAGACAGAGTGAGAGCCATCCCTTGTAATGGAGCGAATAAGTGAGTGAGACATTGAGGGAGCCAACCCTTGGAGTGAATAAGCAAATGAGATGCAGAGCGAGTGAGGCGTACAGAGTGCCAGCCCTTGTAAAGGAGTGAATAAGTGAGTGAGACAGAGAGAGAGCCAGCCCTCATAATGGAGGGAATAATTGAGTGAGAGAGAGAGAGAGAGAGATGCAGCCCTTGTAAAGGTGCGAATAAATGAGTGAGACAGAGCGGGAGCCAGCCCTTGTAAAGGAGTGAATAAGGGAATGAGATGGAGAGCGAGTGAGGCATACCGAATGCCAGCCCTTGTAAAGGAGTGAATAAGTGAGTGAGGCAGAGAGAGAGGCCCTAACTGTTAATTTGGAAAAAAACTAAAATTTTGGTGCTTCAAAAACGACCCAAGCGTCAGGGAATCCCAACTACTGTCTGACTGGGCTCCACTGCCATAGAGCATACACACAACTATACATACCTGGGTCTAAAAATAACCTCCACAGGAAATTTGAACATGAATATACCCGTTAGAATCTGGCTCAAAATATTCAGGACAGCCCTCACACCTCCTCTACCAGCACACGGCCTCAGGACAGCCCTCACACCTCCTCTACCAGCACATGGCCTCAGCACAGCCCTCACACCTCCTCTACCAGCACACGGCCTCAGGACAGCCCTCTCACCTCCTCTACCAGCACATGCCTTCAGGACAGCCCTCACACCTCCTCTACCAGCACAAGGCCTCAGGACAGCCCTCACACCTCCTCTACCAGCACATGGCCTCAGGACAGCCCTCACACCTCCTCTACCAGCACATGCCTTCAGGACAGCCCTCACACCTCCTCTACCAGCACACAGCCTCAGGGCAGCCCTCACACCTCCTCTACCAGCACACGGCCTCAGGACAGCCCTCACACCTCCTCTACCAGCACATGGCCTCAGGACAGCCCTCACACCTCCTCTACCAGCACAAGGCCTCAGGACAGCCCTCACACCTCCTCTCACAACACACTGCCTCCAGGCAGCCCTCACACTATCTGCCCCAACCAAACTATAGCTAAAGAAAAAGAAAATTACATTTACTATTGGACATCTACCACAAAAAAGCAAAACAAACTTAAATTCTATTTGGCTCTGAACAGACAGTACACAGTGGCAGACTATCTAACCACTGTGACTGATGAGAAACTAAGGAGGACTTTGACTATGTACAGACTCAGCGATCATAACCTGGCCATAGAGACGGGCCGACACAGGCAGACCTGGCTCCCTACAGAAGATAGGCTGTGTCCGCTCTGTCCACAGAGAGAGGTAGGGTCATTCCATATGAAATCACCCAAGCTCCCAGCTTGGTGGTTTCAAAATTGCTTCATTTGGTGATATTTTGTTGCCTGTGATGAGAAAATTAAATCGCAGGTGCTTTCAAGTTGATATCTCGTTCCGTTCTCATTTTATGGGCCCCCAAAAAAGGGGGCGTGGCCCACGTTAACCCTCTGGTCACAGTTTGTGACCATTTTCAAAGGGTTATAACCGATGAACTAATAAGGATACAAATTTCATTCTTTCAGGATATGTTTATTCTGTCTAATAGTCTGCAACAAACCTTCTAATATAGTGGTTAACCCTTTGAGTGCTTTGCAATTAACCCCTAAACATTGAAATTTGGTTTAGGCATGTGCCAAACATGTCGATTTCAAATGAAATATTATGCAAGTATCCTTAGATAGTCCCCTTTGCCGTTTAAATTGTTGATAGTATACGTGATGGAGTTTCAAATGATGGTAAAAACATCTTTCTATCTTCATCCAATTTGGAGAAACATTAACCTCTTTTCAGCTAATTACCGAAACGGTGCACTTTTTGACCCTCATTTTGACCATGTGGGCCTGTTTTGATTTTCAAAAAGTTGGCCTCAAATGAAAGCTTATACAAAGTACTACAAAATGCAACACAATCAAACTTTGAACAAATACTCCTACTTGGAAAAATAAGACCCCTTTTAAGTGCTATTTGCTCATTGGCACAACTACTCTCAGTGTACAGGTAAATGTACATAAATGGACAGGGAAATGTAGAGAAGAAAGGCAGATATGGCAAACATGATACAAATGTTTAATGCATATTAGTTTGCTAAATCCAATTTTTCAAACCACACTGAGATTCGGTCCAACTCTTTCTTGGCGATTATATAATTCCTGCCCATGCCACTCGTGCAACATGTTATGCTTCAGTGGTACCCAACAAAGATCCTGCCTTCGTGGCCAAGAGAATGGTGGTGCAGGGCCATTTGGATGCATAAAAGATACTTTAACATCCTTGTTTTCAAGGGATTGCTCTAAGATATTGGCCAACCACCACTGGCCATCATATAAGCAGGCAACATATCAACCAGGGGTACAATATTTAAGCTCCACAGGATTTTCCTTTTCGCAAATAGAGGGCATGAAGGGGCAGGTATGGTTTGAAGGGTTTCATCCACATTAGTAACAATTCTGCCTAGTCTATCAAATTATCTTGAAATTACTGGGAATACATATACAAGAAAATTACACAGGTTGCAAATGATCAAAGAGCATGCAACTGAAAGTAGAAATAAATGAGTGGAGTTCAGTATTCCCTGTACATTATTGTACATTTACGTACACTGAGAGTAGTTGTGCCTATGTGCAAATAGCCCTTAAAAGGGGTCTTATTTTTCCAAGTAGGAGTATTTGTTCCAAGTTTGATTGTGTTGCATTTTGAAGTTCTTTGAATAAGCTTTCATTTGAGGCCAACTTTTTGAAAATCAAAACAGGCCCACATGGTCAAAATGAGGGTCAAAAAGTGCACTGTTTCAGTAATTAGCTGAAAAGGGGTTAATGTTTCTCCAAATTGGATGAAGATAGAAAGATGTTTTTACCATCATTTGAAACTCCATCAGGTATACTATCAACAATGTGAATGGCAAAGGGAACATTCTAAGGATACTTGCATAATATTTCATTTGAAATCGATATGTTTGGCACATGCGTAAACCAAATTTCAATGTTTATGGGGTTAATTACAAAGCACACAAAGGGTTAAACACTATTGTTAAAGCTTTGTTGCAGACTATTAGACAGAATAAACATATCCTGAAAGAATGAAATTTGTATCCTTATTAGTTCATCGGTTATAACCCTTTGAAAATGGTCACAAACTGTGACCAGAGGGTTAACGTGGGCCACGTCCCCTTTCTCGGGGGCCCATAAAATGAGACCGGAACGAGATATCAACTTGAAACCACCTGTGATTTGATTTGCTCATCACAGGCAACAAAATATCACCAAATGAAGCAATTCTGAAACCATCAAGCTGGGAGCACCCCCCATTTTGGGTGATTTCATATGGAATGACCCGGTAGAAACAGAACAACACTTCTTACTACACTGTAGCACATATGCACAACTGCGAGAACAATTCTTCATAAAAATTAACTCCAAATTCCAAAATTTTCATATCCTCTCTGATTAGTCAAAAATGAAACATCTGCTGGGAGAAAATAAGGTCACCACTATACAGAGTGTATCAAAAAAGTGTACCCTTTGAAAAATGTCTCCAAAATTGATATAATATCATTTTCCAAAAAGCTATTATGATGTATTGATGGACCATGCCCTCATGTTCCTATCGACACCTGGTTAATCGCCTGCTGTACCGCATGAGTGAACACGGATTGTTTATTTTCACCCGATTTAAACTGGCTTGCGCACAGAAATGAGAGGGTTAAAAACGAAACAAACACAATGGTTGGCAAGTTTAGACATTAAATTTTTTCCTCACAAATTTTCATGAAAATTGGATTAACCCTTTGTCCGCTACCAGCCCACTAACATTGGACTCACATTTTGCTATTCTCAGCACACTTACAACAGCATGACTGTACTTAAGTCCATGGTTCAAGGAACATTATATTCAAATTTCAGTCTTCGACATGGGCTCCATTCCTTTGTACACAGACCTCCGCTCTCCTCAGCATGTCATAAACAGACCGTCCGACCATTGCAGGATCCTGCCTCAAAATGGCAACCTCGGCAATCCGAGTCTAAAGTTGGCGGGCTGCTAGCGGACAATGGGTTAATCTAATTTTCATGGAAATTGGTGAGAGAGAAATTAAATGTCTGAACTTGCCAACCATCGTGCTTGTTTTGTTTTTAACCCTCTCAATTGTGTGCGCAAGCCAGTTTAAATCGGGTGAAAATAAACAACCCGTGTACACTCATGCGGAACAGCAGACGATTAACAAGGTGTCGATAGGAGCATGAGGGCATGGTCCATCAATACATCAAAACAGATTTTGGAAAATTATATAATATCAATTTTGGAGACATTTTTCAAAGTGTAAACTTTTTTTTTGATACACCCTGTAGAAGCAGAAAAATACATAAGCACGTGTGACAGCCTAAGAGACAACTAGTGCAACAACTCAAACCACCAAAATCAAAGTTCACTCTCTGTTCTCAAAGTTCAAGTCTCCTCAAAGTTCACACTCTGCTTCCTCATAAACTTATTCCACATTTTATGTTTAGGATTTAATAATTGTACATTTCTGTACATAGATTATTTATTTTTCTCAAACAAAAATTACTTATACTGTATAATAGGGCCATTTTTTTTGTTTTGTTCTTTTTATTTTCAATGTTATTCAATGAATTGTATATCTACTTATATGTATGTATGTATTTCATCTTTATTCATTGCTTTATAATAGTAGAATTGTATTTTCTTTTGATGCTTTGGCAATATTGTCCACTTGACATTCATGCCAATAAAGCAAATTGAATTGAAATTGAGAGAGCCATCCCTTGTAAAGGAGTGAATAAGTGAGTGAGACATTGAGGGAGCCATCCCTTGTAAAGGAGTGAATAAGTGCATGAGACAGAGAGAGAGCCATCCCTTGTAAAGGAGTGAATAAGTGAGTGAGACAGAAAGAGCCAGCCCTTGTAAAGGAGTGAATAAGCGAGTAAGATGGAGAGTGAGTGAGGCGTACAGAGAGCCAGCCCTTGTAAAGGAGTGAATAAGCGAGTGAGAGGGAGAGAGACCCAGCCCTTGTAAAGGAGTGAATAAGCGAGTGAGATGGAGAGCGAGTGAGGCGTACAGAGAGCCAGCCCTTGTAAAGGAGTGAATAAGCCAGTGAGGCAGAGAGGGAGCCAGCCCTTGTAAAGGAGATTCGACTTTCCTCAGCCAGTACGTGTCCGGCTGTCACTCACAGATTCATCTCTTAACCTCAATATCCAAATTGCAAAGTCACACAAACCACACCTTGCTGAACTAACCGCAGTAGCGAACTAAACCACATTCGATTAATAGACCCTTAAAACCCTGCAAATACTCTGCCTTCTGTGCTTGTTTGCTGTGTTTCTTGTCAGACATTCCCACAATCTCCTTGGAGTAAGCATCAGCAGGTGAGCATGAAAAGCACCTGTGTGGACAGGGGGAGAGGATTTGGGCTGCTGGTTCCCAAATAACGCAATACTTAGACCTATTTCATCAGCTGGACTGTTTTCTGCTCAAACGAGGGAATCCCATTTATACGGTGGGCTGTTTTCGTGATTGCTCCTGTGTGTTTCCCCTGCTTGCTGTGAAGAAGGGCTTTTGGGAAAAAAAAACGGTTCATACTGGTGGCCTAGAGTGATGCTGACCAATAGATGTGAGGGTTGCGGGTTTTTTGTGTCTGTCTGGCTGGACCTTGGGCATTAGAGCTTGTTTTGAAGACTGTGCTTGGGATCATCTTCTACAGAAATTGATGGTCTTTAAGTCTTACGTGGAATCTTTATTTGGTTATTCTGTGTAGGCAGTGTCTGCGGATGGAAGCTTGCTTGCAATCCACCCCCATTTCCTGTGTGCACTTGACAATGTTCAGACTTGTGTGCCTGAGTCCCTCTATCATTGTACGGCCTCTGAAACCAGTATTGATTGACCTCAAGATTGCCAATTTATGACTAAGGCATTCCAACTGGTGCTTTCTGTACCAGAATGGTTTGATTACAGGTGCTTGCTAGTCATTCTTTAGAAGACGTACAACAGGATTGTCACAAATTACACTGTCCTACTGCTTATTTATCTTGCCTGCGTTGAACATTATATTAATTACCTGGACCATTGTAAATGATAGCATAGATAAAAGAATGTGTGGGTTTTGAAGCGTAGCCACTGAGCCGTGATCACTTGCCTGTGGGTGTTTTTACAGACCGAGGAGGGGGAATTGTTTCTAGTAGGTTCCATGCCAGTGTTTCAGCATGCATGCCAAAGCAATTTAGCAGGGCTCCAGGATCCGAGAGTGTCAGAGGGGCCTATCCAGCCACCGCTTCCAGGGTCTTATAAAGAGGAGCCAGAGTTTTCGGTATAAAACATTGAAATATCCTCATTAACCCATGCGAGAAAGCACCACGCTCTGTGAGCAGTGGCGTACAGTACATATCATCGATGGGTTTCTGCCGCGTAATGTGCCTCAAGGCACTTGTGAGCCCGCTGCACTGAAACCAAACAGAAGGCAAATGGGCTTTAATTGTGTTGGCTGCAGAGCGGGTAAGGCAGGGAAGGCATCCTGCTGTCTTCAAAACACCTCTGAGAAAAAGTATCAGCTTGTTTCGTTTCACACTCTCCACAAATCCAGGCGCTTCTCCTCGGACACATTAGGAGTCGCTTCAACTTTAGGGCTGACATCTGCGGCCATTACAGGGCCGCATCTTAACCCTTTGATATCCAGCTTTTACAGAACCAAGCATGACTGCTCTGGCTAAGTTAATTAAGGCCAGATATGAGATATGCTGGTTTAATTATTAAATTCTGGGTTAATCATAGCATTTCATGGTATGAAATTGTAAAATTAAATGTTGCTTGTATATTTCAGCACAAGTTGGATGCATTTTTTGAGAGCTAACTGTGGCAGATTTTACATATCGAGAGCAAATATTCAGAGATACATGATCAGTTTGAATTTGAATCTTTGCTGAAGCCCTTGATTAGTAGAATCTGCTGTATAGCTGCTTGGTTGTAATGAAAACCTGCACCCACACCGGCCCTTTCTGGATGAAACTGACGACCCCGAGGTAATTAAAAAAACACAGAAAAATCTGTTTTCGGGCAGAGGAGTCAATCAGCATGAATTGGAAATTTCCGTATGCGGGCGTTAAAGGGTTAGGCAGCATTCTTCAGCTGGATCCTCCTGGGGCCCAGGCTGTTTCTATACAGTCTGTATAGACAATGTACACATGACTCTATTTATGAAACTGTGTATGAATAGTGCATACCTTGATGTAATACACAAAGCAGATGACCTCTTAATGCATAGCTAAGCTGTTTCTGGTCTTTCAGCTCTTTGTTTGAGGTTCAATGACACAGTACAGAAGCAGTGATACTTATGAAAAAAATATACAGCTCTCCTTTCAGTCACATAAGGACTTAGTCTATAAACGACTGCAATTAGCCTCCGTGAGCGGGTAAATTGCAGCGTTACAGAGGATATAAGATGGGAGACATGCCCTGATGGTAATTTATTATGTGTCCATGAAAACAGCTAATGCTCTACGCAGGCCTGTAACTCAAAATGGAGGAGTGAGGAGCCCCCTCGTCACATGAGCTAGTGCAGGTATTACCAGCTGGGGCTTCAGGGTGCAGCCACTCATTTTCATGAGAAGGGCAAGAAGCACTCTAAGGGCAAAGTGGGAAACATGATTATTTATTTATCTGTGTATTCCATTCCTTTTGTACTGGTTAATTTCTAAATGGGAAAACCTTTTGCAGAACATTATTCCACTCCAGTAAGATATAGCCTATTTTAGACATGGTTACAACGTTGTGGAATTAATCTTGAAATCTTCAGCCAGGCTTCCAGTATGGAATATTCCTCCCGGTTTTAAAGGGGTGCTATTTTAGGGGAAAATCTATTGGAGGCCCAAATCTATCATAGAGCTAAAATTGTTCTAATGGCCATCTGGTAATGCCATGCTGGAGAACTGACAGGAACAATGACAGCAGCAGTGGCGCAGAGACAGCGCCTCAGTCCATTTCACTTTTGAAATGGCACTTTTCTGTTTGTGGACATCTTGTTCCAGAAAGTGTAAATACCTTTTTTACAGTGCCATTTAGAAAAAGACATGTTTTCCATCTCTTTCAAAACAGCACTATTTATCGCGGAGGGACACTGTCCTTAATGACAGGGGTGGTGGGTAAAGCTGCTTTCACACCGGACGCGAAACGAATTTTTCGCACGACAGATTACATTCAAAGTCAATGCAAAGACGCGAGTATTCGCGTCTTTGCATTGACTTTGAATGTATCTGTGTCGCGAAAAATTCTTTTCGCGTCCGGTGTGAAAGCAGCTTAAAGAAACCCTCGCAGCAGCGTGGAGAGAGAGAGAGCTCCGGCTGGACTGGCAGTGGGGCGCGAGCGGTGCGAGCTGGGAAGGGAGCAGTGACTTATTAGCACATTGTGTTCCTGGATTAAAGGGAAGTCACTAATCCTCCTGCCCCGGCTACAGTCTGCAGCTGCCGCTGCCATCTCCATAAACTCTTCATTCCCCATGGCACAGTACACACACATACAAACACTCACCCACAGACACACGCAAAATAATGATTTGTAAATTATATTTCACCAGTATTACATTGAAAAGAATACAGCAGCACATTATTGGATGTCTCACCTCAGGAATATTATTGATGTTTCAAAATAAGAAAATAAGCACTTATTGCAGCTTTGATTCTGGCTTCATAGTTCTAAAAAAGTTGGGACAGTGAAGTATTTACCACTTTGTAATGTTATCATTCATTTTCACAACATATGATTTATGTTTAGGGACTGAGGGCACCAAGTGATTGGATGTTTCAAGTGTAATTTTGTTCCATTTATGCTGCAAACAAAGTCTTAAGGTGTGCAATAGTACGAGTGTTTTGTTGTTGCATTTTGCATTTCAAAATGCGCCACACGTTCTCTATTGGGGACAAGATAGAACTGCAGGCAGGCCAGTCCAGCACCTGCACCCTGTTCCTACACAGCCGTATCTTTGTAATGCGTGCAGAATGCAGTTTTGCTTTATCTTGTTGAAATATGCGTGGATATCTCTGGAAAAATGTCATCTTGAAGACAGCACATGTTGCTCCAAAATTTCAGTCTACTTTTCAGCATTAATGATGCCTTCACAGAAGAGCATGTTACCTTTGCCTGGGGCACTGACACAATCCATGAAAGAACATGGCTCTTGGGCTTGTTACTTGTAACAGCCTGGATGGCACTTTTATTTTATTTATACGTTTATTTTTTTGGTTCAGAGCAAAGAGCATCTATTTCTTCCGAAAAGGACCTGAAATATTGATTCATCTCACCACAATACATTTCCACTGCGTGATGGCCCATCACGGATGCCTTTGAGCCCAGAGACGTTGACTGCATTTCTGGATACTGTTCAGTTTTAACTGGCATTTGTGGGTGTAACTAAGTATTGTACTACTTGGAAAAAGGTTTGTCAAAGTACTTTTGAGCCCATATAGATATATATTTTCAACATGAAGACTTCAACTATTCCTGAATACTCAGTATTACCACAAACAAAATATGAGTTAATATTACTGCATTCATGTGCAGCATTTATTCAAGCTTTTCAGTGCGGACCAAAAATGCTGTCTTTGAATTGATCTTCTGGCTACACCACTCAAAACCACAGACCAAATTCATACAGATTGAATCATTCAGTGTTAAATCAACTATTACGCCCTAAATAAATTGATACTGGAGTTCACACTCTGTATAATGCAGAATTTATGTTCAAATTGTAACATGTGGTTTGTCATACATTTTATAATGATGTCCAATGCACCAAGGCATGAAAGTATCATAGGAAAATCTGAAATGTTAGTTTTCTTTTAATTTTTCACCTCCTTTTTTCATGATATTTGTGTTGTTTGTACTAGAGGGTGGTAATGAACATTGCTCATAAGGTGCGTACAAACATAAAATTTCACTCGAATGCTTTATTGCCAGCAGTTTATTTGGGAAAACACATCTCCATACTTAGCAGATAAAACCCCTATAGTGCTACAGATGCCTCTTGATGTTGAAAGAACTTGTGAAACTACCCCGGGGACCATAACATGCGCATCCTGGACTTTCTGTTGATGAAAATCAAAATGCTGGCATGCACTCATGTGTAAACAAAAACTTCACATCAACATCATTAATGAGTCAAGTAACGGATTCCAAATCCTAGTCACCAATAATATGCAATGTGTCATGCAGTTCCCCAAGCAAAATCACAGCTGTGTTGTTCAGATTTGGTGCCAAGGTGCCTCACCAGTGGGGCAGAGATGGGGCCATTTGATAGACTCAGGGGCGCTGTCTGCATCAGCTTAAGGTTGTAATTGTTAAATGTTCGGCAAGTCAGTTGGCATTTCGAAGTAAAAGCCTTGCGTGTAATGTTGATTTTTGACATCACTTTATAGATTCCCCTCAAGAACCACAGAATTGCTAGCATACTGAAAATTACGTGACTCAATTCAAGTTGATCTTGTGAGCCAAATGACAGACTGTTTTCTAGTTTCGATTGCCAAAATGTGTGTGCTGGTTCTACAGTCTGTTCCACACCACAATAAGTTCTGAAAGCACTGGGCTTAAGAGACAGCTGAGAAGGAATCTGTCTGCACAAAGCAAACACTTCAGATCAATGTTTTCCATCACCACCCCTGTGAAGAGCAGACTCGGCCATCTCTCACCTCCTGCGAGCATGTTTGCTTAGAACTGCATTACGGATACGCTGCTTTGACTCATTTTTGTTGGTCAGCAGCCCAGTGTCGGTAAACTAAACCAGCAGATCATCTCTCTCCCGAGGCCTGGATGTGAAAACACTTCAAAGAGATTCTTCCAGTGAAGTTGCTTCAACGACACCACCAGTGCTAATCTAGTGGTGCATTGCTAATCTGCTCAAAGTCACATCCTTTGATTGGGCGGATGCACAGGATATCCCCTGTTTATATAACTGTCTGCTGGGGAGAGCAAAAAAAAAAAAAAAAAACAATTAATTAAAAAAACCTATGTGGGAAGTTATGAAAATGCAATAGAAATGTTTCAGGTTTGCCAGTGTGCTCAGCGTACAGAATTAAACCTTAAGATTTCATAAACATTCTCCATGAGATGTGATTGCCAGCCAGATTATCAATTGTGAGTTTTACATTTCTTTGAAATCTGCCTTGCTAAGCCAATGAAGGGTGTTAATATTAATTGCTGAACCTTAATTTTTTTTTTTTTTTTTTTTTATGGGCATAAACTAGTTTGATTTTTTTTAGCATTTTGATCAGTTATCTTTTTGCATATAAATATTCTGCATGACAATACTTTTGTTTAGAATTGAGTAAAATGTGGCCAACAGTTAATGACAGAATATTGAGTTAGGTTTAACAGACACGGATCTATGAAATTATTATATTGTTGTGGTCTCCATGTTTTCCCCTGTTTCTTATAGATTACATTAACTGATCAAAAATATAAAATCCATTAAAAAAACCAATTAAAAAAACACTGACCATCCAAAATTCTAGCTGTTGAAGTGATGAATGTGCTGATGTAAATTAATATGGTTGCCAATTTGGCATATGTTACATACTGCAAAGCAAGTGCACCGGTGGATGACACTAGGCAGAAGCAGAATTTTAACACAGAAGAAAGCTCAGTTCACTGGTTTTACTGAAACTCGTAGTTGTCCAGTCCAGGTTGGTAACAGGCAGAGGGATTACAGTACACTGGGGCAAATCCAGTATCAAAATAATTTTCACTCTAAGAGTCAAAACCAGGAAGAAGGTAGGTCAAAGCTGAATCACAAAGAGAAGTCAAGAGCCAAAAAACAATCAGAAGTAATACACAGGAAATCAAACAAACACTAAGGACTGGACTGAGTCGTGAGCCAAAAACAAACCAATTTATAACCATAAACCTCAGGAATCAGGAAAATTGCTGGTCAGTAAGCCACCAAGAGAAGGCTTGACAAACTCACGCAGGAAAGAACAAAACTGGCAGAATATATAGGGAAGTGAAGGGCCTAATTGATTTGAGTGCAGGTGTATGGAGCCAAGGAATGTGCAGTGAAGTGTGGCTACGAACAAAGGAACAATCATACAATTAGGAAATGAACAAAGGGCGGTACAGGTGCGGGATTGAAAACAGTAAACACGTGGCGATTTGTGGAATGGCTAATAAACAGAACTGCGAAAAAGCTGTTACAGAAGGAAAATAATTAAGACAAGAAAAAATGCACAATAGAATAAATTAAATACACTCAGACCTTGACAGTGGGGTCTGGAGCACTCGCTACTTTGAAGTTAGATTGTTTAACAAATTAAAAAATGCATCGTTTGTTCATCCATTAAGGTTTTAACGGCATACGCGCGCATGATCACACCAAGAATAGAATATTAAAAAGTTACCTAGGAAGAGAGAGCAGATACTGCATTATCATGCACAGCATGGCATATTTCTGTTAAAACAGGAATACTAATGAATCTTCTTTTTTTTTATAAAGCAAGTATCCATTAAACTATTAATCAAATTTTTACAGCATTAGCTTTCATATTACAGCTTCTCTTGGGGCTAATTTCAATTAATCAGCATGAGTAATAGTCTGATATACACATGCATTAGGTAAAAGGGTTCGCTAATTAAAGAATGCCAATGGCACAATTAGTCATGCTTTGGCTGTATGGATTGTGTGTTTGTGGCGTGAATCAGTTTAAAGTCTTAATCTGTTTCTCTGGTAAATGTTTTCTGTTTCTACAGTGTTCAGGACTCTCATGTCAGACATAGTCACTGCGCTTTCATCCACAAAACAACAAAAGTATAGTGTCTGCCATCAAACACTAATGAAAATTGCAAAATCTTTCAGTAAGACTGATTTCATTAAGAATTTCAAACAGGACTATCTCATTGTATCCCCTTAACGGAATATTTACAGACAGACATTACAGAGAACGTGTCAAAGTGTCCTTGAGCAAGACATTGAACCCCGAACCGCTCCTGATGTGCAGGTTGGTGCCTTGCTTGGCAGCCTCTGCCATCAGGGTGAATGAGAGGCATTATTGTAAAGCACTTTAGGGTCATGAGACTAGAAAAGCGCTATATAAATGCAGTCCGGTTACCATTCACCATTTACCATTATGGATTCGCCTTGTTCACCACCAGCTCTACAGATCCTGTGTATTTGCGCAATAGCTCAAATTGTTTTCTGGGAATAGCATTAGACTTTTCCCCAAGCTATTCTGAAGTCAGGTAGGTTCAATCTAAAACCCCAAATAAATTTAGACCCTGATTTAATTAAACCCCACTTAGACCGAAGCTATCATCTAAGTGGGGTTTTAAGTCGGTTTTAGTTTCAGAAGGTTTGGTTTTGTTAAACCTTGGTCTGAGTGTAATTTAAGTATGAATTAGCTTTAAACCAGGGCCCATATTCACAAAGCATCTTATCTTACCGCTAGGAGTACTCCTAAGTCGCGCTAAAACATTTCATGTAGGAGTAAAATCTTAAAAGTTATTCACAATAGCCTGGAATCCATACTTATCAAGTGCTGGTTGCTCCCAGTGGTCACTGACTGATCAGTCTGGCCTAAGTCGTATAGCCAGCGTTTAGCCCTTATGTCACTAATGAAGTGGATATATGAATATTCAGGTTTTCTGCTCTTGGCTGATTGGGCGACCTTTTGGCGAGAACTACCAATTGAATATGAGTTAGCTGGCCAGCAACAGCATTCGTGAATGTTATTTGACATGAGCTTAAAAATTAGATTGTGGCTTGCTTGCATTTACTCTTGGAGTGGTTGTTAGGTTTTGAACAGGATAATGTTTGGCCATATCTGCATTTTGTTTATTTCAGTGGGATTCCCCGGTTTAATAAAGGCTAAATTAAATAATACTCAAATTACATAATGTATTTCACTGTAATTAGCATTAGCTATATCTTGAAGGGCATGATTGCATCAGCTAGATTAAAGTGATACTCCACCCAAAAACTGTCATTTGTGTATCAGTTACTCACCATTAGATGTCTTGAACGGACAAAGTTGTTCTTCACCTGGCGCAACTTTATGGCCACTGGAGAGTTTTGAAAAATTATCCAAATTCCTTTTTTGCTGGAAGCAAATGGGGTCACCCAGTAGCAATGGGAAAACTCCACAAAACGTCCGTTGACAAACTTTCAAACCATCGTCCAACGCATCGTCCAGTATAATCCAAGTCTGCTTTGTCCACTCGTATCCTCACAACTCTCGAAATGCGGTAATTTTTCGCTAAAAATAATAAAATACCACAGTTATGCTTCAAGTAAGCTCGCGCATTCAACGAAGTCCCGCCTCCCGGCTCGTTCATTGCCCAGACACTCTGCTGCCACTCAGATGAATACTCGTATAAACACGAGCCAGGAGGCGGGACTTCCGTTGAATGCAGGGGGGTATACTACGAAACTGGCTTTGTGATTAAGCCTGACTTCAGCACTTAGTAAAACCAGGAACCTCTTCAAATCTGGAACATGGACTAAGGTAAAAGGAGCTGCTCCGGGTCTTACTTTAGCTTAAAGTCAGGCTTAGTCACAAAGCCAGCTTCGTAGTATACCCCCCAGAACTCTGGTATTTTATTTATTTTTAAGTCTATCTAAAGGGGCGGGGCACCCTTGCGACTGTGAGCCACAGATCTCCCATGGATTTTGTGCGAATATTTGAAAGTCAAACGCTGGTCTACCGATTGAGGCCAGACATACAAGCAAGTGACCGTTGGGAGCGACCAAAGCTTGATATGGATGGATTCCAGGCTAATTCACAAAGCCACTGAGAGCAACTTTTAGTTAAGAAAATTGGTAACTCCCAGACTAGGAGTAGCTCTGAGATAGGTGGGAGTAAATCTTCGTTGCTATGGATGACGTCAATTCTAATGCACGAGCCTTGGGAAAATGAGCACGGTGATTGGTTGTTTGGTGGCAGGGCGGCCCATTGAAAAAAATATCCCAGACACAACCCATGGAGGAAAAAATGAGGAAATAGTCCAAACAGCTGGTCTGTCCCATGAAATAATAACACGTTAAGCACTCCTGAAAATGCACTATGAGCAGTCCCCACATATCACGCTCCAGGCAAATAAACATACATAGGAAAGAGATAGTAGTAAAAACGCCAATAGCATAAAACGAAGCAATAATGAAACGCATCATTTGCCCCGATAATTGGCAACTTATTACCCAGTGAGAATATGTTGTGATCATTTAAATGTCGGGCCGTTCAAGTTTGTTTGCCCTAAACTGTCATGGATGAAAGTTTAAAAAGGACGCGAAAGCTCAACTAGAGCCACAAGGCTATCAATTGGCTGGGTTTTTTTTTTTTTTAACCAGTGCAAATTGACATAGTGGTCTCTGTATGCCAGTCCACCTTGTTCAGCAACATTGCAAATATCGTCATTCTCCTTGACATCATCATCATCATCATCAGCGCCATCATCATCCGGTTGAGGTATGTTTCTTTGTTGGCATAAATTGCGAAGGATGGTAGATGTTGTAATTACTTTGCTGGCTCTCTCTGGGCTGTGACACACCTCCTCATGCAGCACATGAAACCGGCGCGTCAGCTGCCCAATACCACACACGCTCCACCACACTGCGTGTCGTCTTGTGTGCTCTAACATGCACCATGAAAAAAACAACAGCAGACTAAATATGCATGATAAACAAAAGAAATGCAAGTTTGCTTGTTATTTAATGTACTTTTATGGTTACTCAGTCAAAGTGACCAAAAAAAAAGTTTGATGAAATGAGTGTAAATATGCACACGCTGGTAATGAAGTTGAGTTTCTGTAATAATTGCGCGTCTACTTATTTTCCGGTCTGTCTTTAATTAACTTTTGTTTCCTTTGTTGTTCAGTATATTTGTAATTTACAGTATTATGCCATTTTCACATGTAATATGTCAATGTAGGCTATAGCAACAAAGACATACCTGTTATAATTCTGTTGTGGTCCCGGTTGTGGATTCAGGTAAGGGGTCAAGAGCCAACGTTTGCAGGGGAAGCCACTGTCCCCTGTAGCAAGTGGCATCCCGCAGGCACATAATGCCTGTCAAATAATTGGCATAAGCCGCTTTCCATTAAGATGCGAGAGTCTTGCGTGGATCCTGGCCATTTCGCAACAATGTCCAAAATATTGTATTCTGCATCAAATACTATCTGGGTGTTGATGGAATTAACCTTTTTTTTGTTTACAAATACCTCTTCATCATGGGTCAGAGAAATAATTCAAATATGGGTCCCGTCAATAGCACCGATGATACCGGCATACCTGAGATGTGCATGAATTCACGTTTGATTCTGTGTTGTTGGCGAATGTCCATTGGAAACCGGATAAACTGTCGGATGATTTGGGGTTCACAGAGCGCATTGATGAATTGAGCGACTGACAGATGACTGTGAAATCCCTAAATTGTCCGTGTTGCAAAGTTGCATTTTTCCGGTGGCCAAGTAACAAAGTGTTGTCAAACATTTTATTTCAGGCTTATTGGATTGTTTCTCATGGTTGGAGACGTAATTCTCTCCCTCACCAAGTCAACAACAAATAAAATCCCTTCACGATCGGTCCGATATCTTTTCAACAACTACCGTCATTCAGAATTTACAAGTCATTCCGTCTTTCAACAGCAGCAGTCATTTTCCGATTCTTCGTGAATAGGTTTTAGCGAGTTAGGAGTCCTCTTGACTACTTTTAAGCTCTCCCAGATTTAGGAGCTACTTTTAGGCCTCAAATGCTTTGTGAATAACACCTAGTGAGTCATAAATTTACGACTGGCACGCGTATTTTTTTAGGAGTTTCTCCTAAATCCGGCAGTTAGGACCTACTTTTAGCACTAAGGTGCTTTGTGAATACGGGCCCTGGTGTCTAAATTTAAACTGGAGTCTAAATGCCTCAGAGACGCAGTTAGTTTATTTCAACTGCACACGTGCAGTACAGTGCAGCCAAGTTTCTTCAGTAATTTCTGCATGTGATCTATGTGACCAGAATTCAAATTATGTCTGCTAAATCATCAAAATCAAAAAACTGTTGGGCAGGGGAGTCCAGTCTTATCCATGAGGGTCCAGATTAGGTGCAGATCTTTATTACAGCCCTGGGCTACAGAAGCTGACTCAGCTAATTAAGTGAACAGGAGTTCAGTCAAGACCTTGATAATTAGGAGCAGGTGTATTAGTGTTGGGCTGTCACAAAATCCAGCAACCACACTGGCCTTTTATGGGTAAGATTGAACACCCCTGCCGTAAGGCTAATCGGGACATAGGGGAAAACACTTCATTTCAGACTTACAGTCACTACCTCAAACTGACATATTGTGAATTGCTACAACTACTCATACCCTCCTTTGCATTCATACAGGTATTTGTATCAAAACGGTGTTATAATTTGTTCTTACAGTTTTTCTTTCAAGGTGAGGATTTCCCAATTTCCCTAGCCCTTTGTGGTTTTAAAAATTAAAGTATTGCTAGTATTTGAACATGAATTGGACAAAAAAATCTGGCGTTCTGTGTCTTTTTTTCTTAAAGAGAGAGTGAGTAATTTATGAACTGTTTGCAAAATGTTACTTGTATTCCACTGGATAGGGGATCTGTTGTGTGAGCAGGTTGGTGAGGTCTAGTGCTGCTCGGTCTCGTCTCTGATCTGTCCTGGCCCCCATGTGGTGGAGTGAGATTCCCACAGAGGTCAGGACAGCAGAGACATTGACCGCATTCAAGCGTTGTCTGAAGACGCATTTGTTCAGACTCTACCTCTCCCCAGACCATAAAGCTGCTTTCACAACAGACGCGAAACAAATTTTTTGCACGACAGATTGCATTCAAAGTCAATGCAAAGACGCGAATACACGCGAAACATAGTGGATCCATGGAAAAAACTTGTCTCCTGATGAAATGATGCGTTTTCCTGTTGAATATGGTGCTAATTTAGTTGTTCTCTCTTCTGTCCCACTTGTATTTACAGGACGGATATGTTTAATCAACATGTTTTGCATGTATGGTTTGGAACGTGCTTCATATCACATATTTTTTTGTTGCTTACATGTACGTAATAACGTGTAAAAACCATCAGTTACTCACGTAACTTACACTAAGAAGATACATGTAGTGTTCGCTGGGAGCGTATGCATTAGTATTTCTGCCAAAGGCTTCACCTCTAGAAAATATAGTATGCAGTTGTGCTGAAATTATAGATTGGAATTGGGGAAATAGGCTAACATGATGATAAATGCAATGGAACGGTATTTATATAGTTGATTTTGTAGAAGGTATACAGTGAGCATGAACATCCAATGCCTTAATGGCAAACCTTCATATCTGAATACTGCACATCTCCATTGTGCCAGTTTAATGACGCAGACCATGTTTATTGCACTGCCTGCTTTATTGGTTTAGAGTGAAAAATCAGGCGAAATCATCAGAAAATGCATCGCAGCTCATGAATTATTCTCCTTGCTTCTCTTTGCACTTGGGGGTGGGTAACCCACTGCAATATGACACAGAGTGAGACATTTCTGTTTCCTTCCCCGCGATTCTGGTCCTGATGCTGTGAATAGATTTCGTTGTTTGCAAACTCCCATATCTCACTGCCTCAGATATATACATTGGAATCATACCAACAGTCAAATGTGTTTCCGTCTCATTTTCCCCAATGAATCATTTCTGCAGGGAAGACTTTTCTAATTACACAATGGCGGAACACTTTCTTTACAGCAGGACACACTGCATAGCAACTTGCTCAAAAGAGGCATATCATGGGGATTTCCTGCCAATTTGGGCCCCCTAAAGTATCCTCTGATTTCATTATCCTGACTTTGTAACAGTTTAATGCTGTGCGCTGAGCCATTTTGAATTTTTCTACGACTCGCACTGTTGGACATGCAAATAATTTCTGAGAGGGCACAGTCCTACCCTGTCTTACGAACAAAGAATTTAGTACGGTTATTTGAAGCGTGTGTTTGGCCATAGGTCGCTTCAGCGTGCTCTATAAACACTGCTGGAAGGTTTCATTGTTCAAAGGCATTTTACATTTCAGCCTCTCGACGGAGGTGGATGTCCCTGACAGCTCGACATCGAGACAATTGAAGGAACTCTTGGAGGTGGAGGGAAGGCCTGTACTGAAGCAGGAACTGTGTGTGTGTGTGTGTGTGTGTAAGTGTGTGTGTGTCTGTTTGCGTGTGTGTGTCTTTGTGTTGTGTTTGTGTCTTTGTGGGGCTGGTTGAGGGGTTGCTTGTTTTGTTGTTTGGGCTTCCCCAGGACATAGGCCACGCACCAGGGGCCGAGAGAAGATCAGAATTTGAGGAATATATATATGCACACTGACCCGGAGGAACGTTACAGTCTTTAGATCATGAAATTAGCCGGGCTGAACTAGCACCCCCCTAGGTTTGACACTTTTACTGCGTGAATAATTCTTGTGGGCTTTTGAGATTAGAGTGAATGAAATTTTCCTCCAGTGAGGAGGGAATTTATTGGTCTGCCGGTCTTTGGAATATTGAAAGCTTAGAATGCAAAACGACTAGAGGATGTGTGACTGAAAATAATTAATTTGTTGTGTCTTAGCAGAGATCTGTCCTGTGAGCTGTCGTTGCTGTTGGTGTAGGACACATCCGACCGTAGACTGGTGTCTCAAACGGTCATCAAAGCAGCTTTATACCCATTCATTATACTTCTCTTTTAATAATTACACTGCACACAACAGACAATATTGTCATACCCTGGCTGTCACTTTCTGCAGTTTCCCTTTACCCATCTAATGTGTGACATTGTATTGGCCAACACATTCTCATCCCGACTCGTCATATAGTGACACTACCTGAATAAGCATCGATATACAACAATAAGGCTTTTGGCATCTTTATTTGACATTTAGGATTGGGTTTCGGGTTAAGGGTAAGGGGATAGGGCGGTGTTTCCCAAACTTTTTTCTCTCGCGGCACACTGTGTACCATGAAAAAAATCTCACGGCACACCACTATGATATTGTAGCGTTCCGCTTGCGCTACCTACCCTGCAGCGCGACCAAATGACGAGACAACCACTCGCGCTTTCCAACCAGGTTTCAGGCAATCATAAAATAAATGACTAAAAGACTAATTTTCATTTTGACAGAACACACAGTTAACATCAATATCGCAAATACACAAATGCAAATGGGCAAATAAAGTCAAATTTGAATATTGTATAAATGTAAAAAAAATGTTGCAATAGTAAAGCAATACAAACGCTGCATGTTTGTGGAGCCTTGTGTTATTTGTTTGAGAATATTGTATACACCTGAACTTTGTACTTTTAAACTTGCATATGATATGTTTTCAATGAAAAAAAAACTGTATTTTATTGCCAGAGCACAAAAACAATCCTGGCCCGAACAACCCCACCACGATTGGCCAAAACCCACCAGTTTGGCAGAAAATCATGGCTGGTATGCTCCCCGACAAAACCAACCAATGGCTGGCAACAGCGACACAAAAAGTCAAACACCCTAGTCGCAACAATATTATGAATGAATGGATACTATTTCTTTGGTAATACAAAAGACAATTATAATAATTAATACATTATGCAGAAATATCGAGAAGGAATTGTAAATAGTCATTTTAATAAACTGAATTGAATGAATTGATAATGACGTGAATTGTTATTTTTATATCCTGGAAGTTCAGCCATTTTATATTATTAGGGTATCAGGAAAAAAAAAAACAGTAAGTGGGTTTTCTCGCGGCACACCTGGGAAGCTCTCATGGCACACCAGTGTGCCGCGGCACACAGTTTGGGAAACACTGGGTTAGGGTTTGTTTTAACCTGGCATCAAATTATGATGCCTAAAGCTTCCTTTGTCGTTGTATATTGAAGCTTGGTCAGGAAGCGTCACTATATAATGAGTCGGGATGAGACTGGGTTCTATTGGCTCACCTTGGATGTGGATCTGAAACGCTAGAACAGTGACACAGGATTCCTCTGCCCCATAATCTAAAGTACAAGTGTGGGTGTAGGCTAAAGCCATGGAAGTTAGATAAGGACAGGACTGATTGTCAGAGCCTCTCATTTATCTAAAAAGTTACTTGGCCTCACTCATTATCTTGGTAACCATAGTTACATTGTGAATTAGGTAGTGATTAGAGGTAAGATTTGGACTTTATTAAAAGCTATGCTCCTCCTTGGGAGGACATGACAGATTACAAGTTTCCAAGGTATTTCATTTTAGTTTTTCACTTGCTCGGGCCACCTCATTTAACCTGAGCTAATGAACCAAAATTCACTGCATTTAATATGTTATTACTGTCGCTTGCTTCTGTACATGAAAGTACTCTGAGTTATTCATAAAAAAGTTGTTTTCATAGGAGCATGCTTTTCCTTTTGTATAATTAGGCACCCAAACTGGAAGGCTGGTGGTGTTTTCTGTTACTGTGAAGTAAATGTGGCTTCATGAAATTGCATTTTGTTGCCGTTTCCCACTCAGTTTAAGAGTTCTGTAGACCAGTTGTTCTCTGCATCGATCCTGGAGTCCTGCTGTGTATGCTGGTTTTTGTTCCTACTACAATTGCAATGGTACGATTTTAACAAGCTGTTAATTTGTTGTAATTAGGTGCAATTTATGTTTAGAGCATTTACGTACCTGCTTAAGCCGCATTTTGACCAAAATATTATGCATTCCATCCATGCTGTGATATAGTATTGGCTACAAATGCATAAGCGGAGGGAAAAATGTAACTGAACTAATAAAGAATAGCTGGCACCTAACTGGTAAAAACAAATGGTCACATGGTTTGTGGAAACTAACCATTCACTAGGCAAGCAAATGATAGAGTCAAACCTGTCGTGTCATATTTATGATATTCAAGTCACGCAAAGCGTTTTGAAAGAACTTAATCCCTTATGTTCAGCAACGTAATTTGGAGCTTACTAATTTTCTCGGTGTCACATTTCATCTATTCTCAATTGTTTTTACCTGAAATGACTTGCAATATAGATGAAAAAGCATAATGTTTTCATGGGTCTTTTATTTTTCATGGCATGCATAGATATTTCTAACAAAACGTGGCCTAAGAGAGTAAACAACCACTCTAAACATGAATTTTCCCAAGTAAGATAGGATTTCTACAAGCTGTGAATTTATGATGACAATTTAGGTTGAAGCAAAAGTCAGCATATACAGTGGGCCCCCAGGAACAATGTGGAGAACCACTGATGTAGACTTTCTTGATAATCATATTTAATAATTACATGAATGGTCTGTATCACTCATATCTCAAACTCCTATCATCTAACTTAACAAGGATGTCAGCGCTCTGATGCACATTTGAAAAGTACTGCCCTCCCTGTGCATCCCACAGCTCTTCTTTGTAAAACCCATCATGTTTACCACCATTTCCATGGGAACTGAGACACCCGTTCAGCTGGAGATGGGTGGGAAAGAGCCCCACCCTGCTCTGTGGAACTTTCCGGGTTCTGTTTGTGTTGTCAGGAGCTTTGTGGTTTGGCTGAGCCCTCGTTTCATTGGGCAGTAAATGATGTCCAAAACTTGCCGCTTATTTGCTTTTTACAGCTGGCTGTGATGAGAAGAATGGGTCTGTGTTCATTCAAAGCACAGGATTTTTAGAGGAGCATAAACTACCAATGAATGCTTCGCATCATATCACTATCACTTTTTTTATTTTAACAGTATCACAAGGTCTGCAAAGTAATGCATAATATCACAGAGGAAGAATGATTCTTTCAGAGGTTGCCGCGAGAAAATAGTTTTGGTCTGTAGAAGTTTACTGGGCTTCTCCTCTCAGACCAGAGTTAAAATGATATTGGCTTGTTTTCTCTGGCTGTCAGAGTTAATTTTTTTCTTTAGCATGGCGAATGGTGAAGGGGCCCTTTCGCAAGCGCCTTTACAAAATGTTCTGTGGATTTCTTCCTGAAAATAAGCCTGTCACGCGAAGGAACGGTTATACACCAACATCCTGAATTTCAAACTGACGATAACAGCTGCTGTACAACAACTCTTTAGCCTGCCGCACATGAATAGCACAGCATTTCTTTAGTGACTGGTATGTATGCTATCTGTAAGGGCTGATAGTACAAGCTTCTTTTGCTGTTCAGAGCTGTATATAGAAGTGTATGTAAGACTGCTAGAAGCCAGTGAATAACTGTGTTTGCATATAGTATAACACAGTGCTTCTGTGTGTGCTCTTTTGCAGGATGGCACAGTGTTGTAGAAGTAGACCTGCGTTGCTGTTTGAGATGGATCGGCGAGTTCTCCACCAAGCTCGATAAGCGTGGACGACGCCATGAACTAGCTCTCGCTGTGAACCCCACCCTTTCCCCTTCGCTCGCTCGCGGACCCTAACGCACACGCGAACTCCAGCACGGCGCCCGTACCCGGCCATGGGCTCGGTGTACCTGTGGAAACTGTCCTCCCAGAAGCTGGGCTTCTTCCTGGTCAGTTTCGGCTTCATCTGGGGCATGATGCTGCTGCACTTCACCATCCAGCAGCGGGGGGGCCACGAGAGCAGCGCCGCCCTGCGCCAGCAGATCCTGGAGCTCAGCAAGCGCTACATCCGAGCCCTCGCCGAGGAGAACCAGCACGTGATGGACGGGCCCTACGCCGGGACCATGACTGCATACGGTGAGCCAAACTGCTCCCTGACATCAGTCCAGCTCAACAGATCTCAGCATTCAACACATTCTCATCCCCACTCGTTGTATAGTGATGCTACCTGATCGAGCGTCGATATACGACAAAGAGAGAGGCTTTTGGCGACCTTATTTGATATTTAGGGTTTGGATTAAAGGTTAGGGGTTAGAGGGGAAGGTTCGTTTTAATACTTGCGTCAAATACGGACACCAACAACCTGTCTTTTCAGAGTAAATCGATGCTTGGTCAGGTAGCCTCACTATATGACAAATGAGATTAAGAATGGGCTCCAACGTTCCCATGCAGGACCGAAATCAGTCAGAATAGCTATCGGTAGAGCTCAGAGTTTCCCTTCCCTTTGGCTTTTTCTGTTCAGATTGCAGGGTTCTCACCAGAAATTTTTGACAGCGTAGTGGGGTGGGACATCACCCAAACTGGCCAGGGGTCTGGGGGCCGCGGAGGCCCCCAATGGGCCCTGGTGGGGGACTCGGGGGGGCGAAGCCCCCTGTAAGCTCTGGCAATTTATGGTTTTTTGAGGCCTATTTGACAGTCTAGATGGCCCAATTTAAGGATATATATACTCACCTAGAATACAAATCTTGCATGTAAAATCTCTTGAAATAATACCTGGGACCACTGTAGCTAAAGGTAAACTTGCAAAGGCTTTGGTTCTGATGTGAAATCAGGGGTTATGCTAATGCAGGGATCTCAAGTCTCATGCAATGAGCGTGATTGTCACTCATTTCAGTCGGATGTCACGCACTTATGCCACACACAGTATTTCTCACGCAAAAAAATGATTAAAACGAAAACAATTTCCAACAGTAGGCTTATATGTGCTGCAGCACTGCTATAACTGTGGAAACCGGCAGGAATCACACACGTCTCCCCTGGAGCTCTCGGTGGCAGCTTGCCACCTGCCAGCCAATCAAAAAAAGGAAAGGGGCACACAATAGCCAATCAGATAATAGCACTGTCGTATCTGGGTAAGATTTAGGGCAACAACCAATGGAAAAAAACACAGTTATCCTGGAATTATTTACGTGATCCTGCTACAACAACGTTCTGAAAGCTGCATTTAAGCATTATTTCACGCGAGGGTGCGCTTGACCGTCAATATTGTCACGACAGTGATGCGGCCAGGAATGAGGCACTTGCGCCGAGTTCCGTTTGTATCGCTGAAGTGACAATAATGACGGTCAAGCACACCCTCGCGTGTAATAATGCGATTATACAACTATTCCCAACAAAATAAAATGTATAATTAAAATCTATTCATACTGTGGGCATTTCGCTCTCAAAATACAAAAGTTTTTTTGCTAGTATTTTCTCCGTTTCAGTGGAAATACATGAGATCTGACGTTAACTAGTCCTTGTCAGCCAGCCAACTTGGGCTTATGTTTTCTAGACATCGTGATTTCCCAAAACTGAATAAATACCACACATAGCAGCACAAAACAGCTTTGCTAGCTCTAATCATGTTGTAACTAGAATATCCGCTGGAAAAAATCATTTTTTCATGGACTAATAGTTATACTTCTGCCGACATCTCAGTCATTTTTAAGCTAACAGGTGCGTGACAACGATTCGCCTGCGCAGCTGATCTTTATCTACAACAAACTTATATTAACAGTTATATTTAAATATAGGCAACGGCTTTCCAGTGTCGGCGCCAGAACAAACTTCTATATTTTGATAAACTCACCAGCAGATGTTTCATTTCAGCTGGGGTGTGTCACTCCAATTTCACGTTGGCTCCGATTAATGTGGCTAAGCAGCAAAAGTAACAAAAGTAACCTGTAACATTAAGGCTGAACAGAGTTATATAATTTCAACTCCACCTTTCGGAGGCTATAGCTAATCACCTTTTCAGGCCATTATCAATTTACCTCTGAAAAAAAGACGACAGTTTTCACAGATATGTTGATTTATTAAACGTTCATTTCAATGTACAAATGCAAACAAATTGACAAATTAATTAAATCAATGGCCTAGGCATCTAAGATAGGCGGAGGAATATTTTCAGTGGTGAGGTATTTTTCATTTGAGCACAGGCTACCCGTGCCGTCTTGCTCATTTGAGAACATTCTAAACGTCTGATTGACCTATTAGATTGCTTGGTCGGATCTACATGTTGTATAATAATCATTCACCCACAGTGGAAAACGGGAGTATCAAGCACCCCCCCGTGCTTTCCTAAACGATCTCATATCACGATGTGCACATGGTTGTTTCAGTCAAAACAAACCATACACTATTCGTTTGCAGCGAAGACGACGGTAGAGAAACGAGTTTTTCAGGAAAATTTGTGCATATTTTACTGGAAAATGTGTCAAACTTTGTAAGCACGCAGCTTGAAAGACAGCGTAGCGGGCCAAGACACAGCGTATTTTTTTTCAGGCCGCTACGCTGAAATACGCTGGTGAGAACACTGGATTCTATAAAAACCTGCTGAAAGTACTTCTGCGCGGGTTAAAATTAGAACCCCCCTTGACATCCATCAGTCACGGTAAACAATGTCTGTCCCTCATGCTTAGCCGTCAGCGTAACTTCATAAGTGCCTGTTCACAGTACATATTAGCGTAGACATGGTGTTAATTGCTGCAGTAGCCATTAGTATTGGTGCGGCGTCGGAGGTGTTTTAGATTGAGATTATTATTGGCTCCTCCATTACGGAAGGTCCGCAGCAGGTGATGTGGAGAGCTAATGAATGCGGTAAAAGCAGTGGGAGCGCGGGGACATATTTATTTTATGGGTGACAGCCAGGATCTGCTCATTCCCCCTCGCCGAATTAACTGAAACCCTGATGGCGTATGGAAAGCGTATGATTTATGAAGCGCTTGTGTTGGATAGCTATTCAAACATGCTGTTAAACCACCCCCTACACTCCCACACTTTTGTGAAATATTAAAATGTAACAGCGAGAAGCCTGAACGGTCTCGCTAATACATCAACATCATATCTTAATGAATGTGGACGGGCCAGGGTTTGCATTATAATGCAAGGCTGAGAGGTTAACAGAACCTGTAAATCTGAAAGATGAATCTACTCAATCTTAAAGCCCCTTTTTATTGATCGAAGCATTGTGTGTTTGTTTAATGGATCATATCATGGACCATAGCACAGAGCAGAGGCATAGGTCAGTGTGGGGGTGTGAGAGGGTGGTGGCACCTGGACAATACAGGTGATACACGCGTAAGCGCCTCCATCAGCGGTGGGTACAGCCCTCCCATATGTGCACAGTGAAGCACATGGGCATAACCAGGTGAAGACAGGTATAAAACAGACGATACACGCACGATCACCTCAATCATCAGCGGCCCTGCCACATGTGTAAAGTGAAGCATAATTAGTGGTGCATCTAACTAAGTCTTTATCTGATGCTAGTGCTCAGTAGTCATTCTCTCATGGCACTTAAGATGTAACGTGAAAGGAATGATGAGAGGTTGAGCCATAACACTGACGATCAACAAGCTTTAAAATCCAAAGAGTAGAAAAAATGGGTATCGGTTGGCAGCAGGATACTTTTCAAAGACCAGTCAATGTATAGAAACTGTTAATGACATGTAACCTGCTTGTTCATCTTTGAAAAGAATTATTGATTAATGCAGGGATAGCCCACGTGTTTAGACAATATGATGAGGGCCGCTACACGAAGCCATGCGGCCGAGGACTGTTGAAATCAGCATTCATAACTCATTCATGCTGCAAACAGGCCCATTTGTTCATCGAGCAATTTTATGAAGTGACGGCAGCCGCTATTGATCACCAATTTAAGCTTAGCGGCACTTGAGTGTAAAACATTAACATGGACGTGCCCTAATTTGACTTTGAAGACAGAATAGCTGTCAGACTGTCAGCTCATATGGTTTGTCATCTATATGCACGTCGTATCTAACGGAAGACCGAGACCCTCACTCTCCAATACCGGAGATTTTTATCCAACAAACTGTCAGAGCACTGATCTCTCTCGGCTTGTCGCTTGTCATGACTTCATTAGCTCAGGCGCTAGAATACTGACTGAACTTGAGTTAATTATAGACGTGACATTTCCATTTGGCATCTATGTCTGCTGTCTCTCCACATGGAGACCAAGGCAATTCAATGCTAACAGTGCAGACCATCACAAGACTTGGATAACAAAAAATAAATCAAATCAATTACAAACAGATAAGGCAAAAACAAATGTTAGTCCTTGTATTGTAGAATTTCAATCGTCATGACTTACAGAATCCCCTAAGAGGTCTATTTTCAGGAGAATTCGGAACCCATCACGAATTTGATTTCCTCGATCATTAACGTACCTCTGAAGTCATTCATTCATGTGTACTGTTACTCTTTTCACGCCCTGCACTTGACTGAAAATGTTTCTCTCCATCGTTTGGTTGTGGGGAAGAACCCATTGCTTAAACCCTGTCAGTTATATATTTTTTTTTTTTTTTAAAGCAGGTACCAAATTAAACTGTCATTAGAACCATTACAGGCAAGGCTGAAGATGACAGAATTTTACTCACTGTCACATGAACAATATTTTATTCATCTGGAATTGAATTGTGTCCCGTTTTCCAACTTTGTATTTTGTGTAACTTTAAGTAAAGGGCCAATCGCTCCTACAGGTGGATATGGGATTGGCCTTGTTGTGACATTAATTTATTTAAAGGATAGATGATGCCCTCTTTTCTCCCAGTAAATGCTCTTAAATTATATTAGGAAATAATTTGATGGTGGAAAGAAACACAGCACCCCCGTAAGACAATTTTATTGTTTTAAAAGTAAAGAAATCGAACAGTAAAAGGGCAAATAAAATTACTGTGCGGTTAATGCATGAATGCACTCCTGTTTCGACTGCAAACAGCCCGAAGCAAAATAAGAGATGATAAATTTTGAAATAATGGTACAGTACTCTGGCAACAGGAAATGGGTAAAGCCATTTTTCCTCGTCAGAATGAAGCTCGGTCCCTTTGCCTTGCAGGGTGCATTGTAAACTTAATGCTAGCATCCTTGGCCCTCAAATTAAGCACCTGTTGGAAACTGTATGCCTCTCTATATGCGCAATGTCATGAAAGACATTATCGGTTTGAAACAAAGGAATTGTGATTGAAAATCAGGGAATGCACTCTCATCAAGAACATAATTAATGGAACTGGTGTCTGAAAAAGTATAGAAAGTTTATCGGCGAGCTAATCCAAAAAGCAGCGCAGCAAACTGAATTGACCTGACATAAATCAACGCCAGTGGTGACAAGAAAAAGAAATCCAGGCAATCCATCAGTGTCATCATCTGTCCTTTATAACCTGGATAGCTACTGTAGTCAACAAAGTTATCTTAGCATGCCATGACGGCTGGGTGCTATTAGCTAATCTCAAATAAGACAGAGACAAAGAACCATTGGATGGATGGCAGGAGTGATCTTCCTCCAGTAAATAAAATGTCCTGTGTTCATAACTATAGGGCCATGATTAGAAAACCCATTATTTCCATACGTGAATGACGTGACTCTATTAATATTGAAATTTAGTAATCCTCCCTGTGGAAAGCACCATGAAAATAGATAACTGTGTACAATATCTTTATGTAACATAGGCAAGCTCCTCAATCATGGCAAGGTGAAATGCTGTCCTTCACTGGCTTCTGCTGGCTACCCCTGCAGGGATTTATGCCAATTAAAATCTATTATTTCTGTATACCTGGGTGCAAATGGTCCTGCCAAATCAATGACCCCTTCTTCCAGAATTTTTTGCTAACTGTATGCATCTCTGCGCATGAATGAGCCAGTTAGTGTTTGCGAAATTATAAGATTATAAATTGTAAGCCCAAAAATAATGTTGTAACCAGGCTAGACTTGCAGCTTTTAATTACTATTGACGGGGCCCTGACCCTAGCCTTATTACTATTTATTTATTTTCATTAATTTATTTATTTTATTTCTCTTTTTCAAAGGCTCCCTTTCCCATGCTTCCCTATAGTTTATCCCACCCCAGATTTTTTTCTGTCTCTCACATCAGAAAGAAAAGGGAACTAAAGGACAAAGAACAAGGAAAAAAGAGGGAGAGGAAAAAAAAACACAGCCACATGCTCTCGCACACACACACACACACACACACGCACACACACCTGACACATTACACGCAAATGCGCACACACATACGCACAACACACACACACACACGCATAACACTCTACATGCACACGCGCACACACATACGCGCATAACACACTACATACACACACGCGCGCGCACGCACGTAACACACTACAGACACATACTCACACGCACGCACACGCACATAACACACTACACACATATTCACTCCCATATAACATCAGCATCGACTCTGATGTATTTCCGGGCAAAACTTTGTTTGATTGGCCTGTATTCTTTGTTCTTGTCTTTGCTTTGTTGTCAGTGCTTTGTTTTGTCTTGCATTAGAATTAAAGAAAAAAAATACCATTGAATTACAGTTTTTTCCCATTGCTAAAACACAGTTTTGCAAACTGGTTTTATCAAAATACTTAACACAGTTCACAAAACCACACACCCAAACTGCAAAATACCTCATATTTCCTGCAAAATGAAACACTGCGACCAAAACTACATATAGCATTATCAAAATCAAACTTTTGCACCAAATGGCACACAGTTCATTCATAATACCAGATTTTTGTCTAACCAACTACACACTATTGGGCATAATGAAAAGCACTCTCATCTTTAGTATGCTTTGCCATAATACTAAAATAGTTCAAATTGTAGAGAATTCTTCAGATTGTTCACATGCACAGAAATATTTGCAGATACACTCACATGCTGTTGAAACATTTATTTTTTATTTTTCACCGAACAAGTCAGTGCAACATATGCACAGTAGATATACGTTGTATTTACATTGGAGTAAACAAAAATATGCTCACAAAATAGTAAACTGAAAAAAAAAACATTGCAGAAAAAATGTGCTGAAAAAATATAGAAAAAAAAGAGGCTAGAAAAATAATTAGGCAGCATCTTGCCGGACAGCTGGGTCCGGCCACAACGCCTCATCCACATCACAGGCAATATCTTCCCTTGCCAGACATCGAGGGAAGAAGCGCCTTGAGTGCCTTATCCATCCCTGAATCGCACCCACATCAATTTCATCACATGCCTCTTCCATAGCCGACACAAGAGGCATGCGCACAAAGGGCTGCCGGTCGTATACCTTCCACCGCCATGCCGAAAATAACTCTTCTATGGGGTTCAGAAATGGTGAGTATGGTGGGAGGTATTGCACGAGAAATGGTGGGTGGTCAGCAAACCAGTTTTGGACTGGGGCTGCACGATGAACGCTCACGTTGTCCCATACTACAACATACCGGTTTCTTTGATGGTCTGCATCATTCATACACTCTGGTGGTATGAGAATGTTGTGGAGTCTGTCCAGAAATGTGAGAATATGGGTTGTGTTGTATGGTTCATGGTTGGCATGATGGTGAAGGACACCGTGCGTATTGGAGATGGCAGCGCACATTGTGATGTTCCCACCACATTGGCCAGGAACATCTAGAATGGCTTTGTGGCCAATGACGTTTCTTCCCCTTCTTCTGGTCTTTGCTAGGTTGAACCCACCGTCATCTATAAAGATGAACTCATGTGGGATTGCATGAGCATCCATTTCTAGTACTCTCTGAAAACAAAGAACAAAAAATAGTCAAAATGGTGTTACAGTATCCAGTGCACTGGGAAACAATGTTGCATGTAGTGTACTGCAGTCAATATTGTACTTACATCCACATATGCTCGTCTGAGCTCTTTGTTTCTTTGAGAGTTTCTCTCAACAGGCACCTTATAAAGTTGTTTCATTCTGATTTGGTTTCGCGTGAGAATGCGAGCCAATGTGGACAGACTGACTCGTTGAATGTCATTGAATATGGAGTTGTCTTGGATGGTGTGGCTTTGAATTTCTCGTAATCTGATTTCATTATTTTCCAAAACCAAGTTTACAATGGCAGCTTCCTGTACCGTGGTGAACATTGGCCCCTTCCTCCACCATGGTTGCGTCTCTCAGTCCTTTAGAAAAACAAAATAACAAAAATATAGGGCTTTGACAATGCAGCCTAAAAATATTTCCCCCACAGTAGAGTAAATTGTACAGGAAACTTGTACAGTTAGTGTATGACATCAGCCATTCATGAAGTAAACAGGTGTCACCTAACTGATACACGTGGGGTGTACTACATAGTGTGAAAGAAATTTTGGTTACATACCTGTACTCCAGTCTAAATGTCCGGATTACAGAGGCGACAGTAAAACGGCTCAAGTTGGGCTGCACTCTCTGTCCAGCCTCTCGCATTGTCAGCCCATGGTTGATGACATGAACAACTAAGGTTGCTCTGATTTCATTTGAAAGTTGTTGTCTTCTTTGACCATGACCTTCTCTACCACCTCTACCCCTACCTCTCACTCTTCCTCCCCTCTCATTCTCACCCTCCCTCTTCCTCCTCCTCTCTCTGCAACGTCTTCCATTGTTGTTGTAAAAGAAAAAAAAAAAAAAAGGTGCTCATCTGTGGTCCTCTACTGCTTACTTTCTGATTGAAGTGGTAACAATTAACTATCGAGGTGTTTGGCCAGGTGGCCCATATATTGGCCGATTAGCTCATGTAGTGTCATTTTGAATGGCAGTGTTTTGAAATGGCAAACGTGACTTTTTGTCAGATTGTTGTGTCTTATGCAGAGAACCGTGTTCAGTGCAGTTAAAAAGTACCATTTTGAATTGCAAAATGTGTGTAAAGCAGAAAATGTGTTTAAAGTTTTGGAGACTTGCGAAGAGGTTTTGCTCTCTGTGTGTCAGGTTAAATATTTGTGCTATGCATGTCATTTTAGTGTGTTAGCAATTGGAAAAAAATGTAACGAACAATATGAACTTAATTCATGTGCAAAGGAATTCATGAAAGTTGAAGGTCTGTTTTGAGAACTGTTTTAGACATTGAGTCCAAGATAATCTGTTCAAACTGGATGATAGATAGATAGATAGATAGATAGATAGATTGATAGATAGATAGATAGATACTTAATTAAAAATGAAATTTTTAGGATGCAGTCTATTGATTCCATGCCAGTTTTCCCTGAAACAAGAATGAAATGTTGATAATGGGTTCTGAATTCTTATAGATTCAGAAAGTCAACTCGTCTGAAGTTCAGCACTGACGATGGGAAACCACATCGGAATCATTTCGCTGATCCAGATTACAGTGTTTAACTCAGTTAGCAGTACTGTAGTCAGGGCCGCCTTAATGACGGGCTTACCTAGGCTGAAGCCCCAGGGCGTACGAGGATCAGGGGCCTATCATGAGCCAATAATATAAAAAAACAAAACATTGTTTTGTAATTTGACAAATTTTCTGTCCATCACTTGATATTCGTCTTTGTAGCTGCTGATTGGTCAAATTTAGAGTAACCCTCGGGGGCCCAGTGACACAACAACCTATCAGAATGTAGAAGGATAGTTTTGTCATGTGACGTATTCAAATGTAGGTGTACCGATTTTTCATCATCGCAGAATCGCGGACCAAGTCATGGAATTGGCATTCAAAAAGGAAATCCCAGGTAATGCATAGAAATTCTGCCGATGGAGAAATGATGTTCCAAACAAACGTATATTTCCTCTGAAGACCATGCCAAACCTCCTTAGCTAAAAACTTATAGAAATGTGTCAGAGACAGGAGTCCAAATACCCTTTAGTCGGTAACAGCCTTAATTTAAGATTAAAGACTGCCGTCCTATTTGCACAGCTGGCTGAGTACCTTGCTGCCCTCCCCATTCCCGGCACAGGAGGAACTTTTTTCTGCCGTACAGTAGCGCGCCAAATAAGATAAAATATTTATTGAACATTGCCACTAACCGCTACCGAAAGCAACTTTGTTACCGATGTTTATGGCTGAAATTGATGCGTGGAATATGCCCACCCCTAAAACACGACTCGATCGTAGCTGCCATCCTGACAGAACCGCGTTGCCACCAGTAGTCTCTCGCATGATTGAATGATATTTTATCCCATAAATATCAAGAATTGGTCTACGACAGCCATGTCATATATGTTTGTTCTTACACACGTGTAATCTAGCTTTCTTGCGTTGCGATTGGACAGATTACACTCATAGGCAAACTTCAGCCAATATCTACGCCACGGTAAGGCTACCAGTCTTGCTGGTTACCGTTTATAATTGGCGGTCTGTTCAAATCAACGCGATGAATAATTTGCCAGCTAACCTGGGACCGCTTTTCCCCATTAGAGTAATAAGTTAAACTTGTAACGGTTGTCGTAGAAACTTTAATTTATTGATTCAATGGCGAGAAGCGTTAGCATGCTAGCGAGCATATTATTCATCGCATTGACTTGAATAAACTAGAGGCATACACTGTGTTTCATTCGCTGAATTTAAGGGATTAATTGGAGCCCTAGATATCACATTTATGAGACTCGATTTGTGATTTTTATTTCTTTCTCATTGATAGGCTCATTTTACTTTTCTATTACATAATTTTATATTTTACATAATAACTGAAAAGAAAGACATTTAAAAACCCAAATTAAATCATAAGTGGAATTTTATCTTTTTTTAAATGGAAATGGCATTTTTATAAACTTTGACTTGTTTACGTTACGGCGTGGAATAAAACGTTAATGAATCTTGATTATATAATCAAACTGTTTATTCTTTCACTTATGAGTCGCTGTGTGTTTGGTTGTTATAAAAAAAAATTCTGTCTAAGACTGACATTTGAGTTTATTTTGAGTTTATAGTATGGGCCTGAGTAAATTGGTCAGCTGTTCATGTGAATATTGTGGTGTTTTCCGGCTCAGAAAGGGAAACATACTTTTTGCGCTGTAGATAAACGCAGCTACGGGGGGCCTATAGAGCCTCTCAGCCCCTGGGCCTAGCAGCAGGTTAAGGCGGGACTGACTGTAGTAACCAGGACCACAATACATGCAACACCACTAACAGCACAAACCAGGAATGGAGCTACACTCTAAAATGTTAAAAGATGGAATCCATCCATTATCTATACCTCTTCTTTTCCTCAGTGGGGTCGCAGGAGTCTATCCCAGCTGACTATGGGAGAAAAACAAGGACACACCCTGGACAGCTCACCAATCCATCGCAGGGCGCACACACCATTCAGTGACACACTTGCACCTTTGTGCCATTTAGAGTCTCCAATTAGCCTGACATGCATGTCTTTGGACTGTGGGAGGAAATCCATGTGAATATGGGGAGATCATGCAAACTCTACATAGAAAGACCCCAGGCTGGATTCAAACCCACAACCATCTTACTGTGAGGCGGCTGTGCCGTGCCGCCTAAAAGAATTTGTTGCAAAATTCATTCTGTGGTTAAAGAGTCAGTCTGTTACCTATCCTAGCTACCTGACGAAAGTGCTAAAAAAAAAAAAAAAAAAAACTACCCGACCACTTAAAACCTGCAGCATAGAAATACACTAAACAGCAAAAACACTACAGCTTAAATGGCCTCAGGCACATTGTACCGAAAGCATTACCTAAAATGGTGTCTCAGGAGGGGGTTGTCTTCGAAGTTGCAGAGGTTTTCAGGGCTTGTATCCCTGTGGACCTGCTGATCGACTAGTACAGCCCGTTAGCTGGAATCCGGCAATCGGGTCCATAACGAGGTTGACCCTCAGGCATCACACCTAGACAGACTTTAAACATGGAAATGTAACAATGTGCAGGAAAAAAAACAAACTGTTTTGTATCAACTCCATTGAATTCTCGCAGGTCCGCTGGAGAGCTTATGTGCTGCATGACGCATTTGAGTTTACTCTAAACATTTTGCTCTGTCTGGAATTCACCTGGTACTCTGGAAAATAACAAAAATGTTCAATATTTTTCCCTGTGATGAAAAATAAAACACAAACAAAGCCTTGGTCAGGAGAAGTCTTTATTGTTTATAGTGAGGGTACACAAGTAGGGAGATCTTCTCATCTCTGGCTCAGGTAAGCACTGATCCCCAGTCTCAGTGTTGAGCAGTTATCCGTACACGAGTTTGCACATATTTATTGACAGGTGTCTCAGATATTTTTTGGGCTTAATCCTTCATGTAATGCTGCATCATGACATGATGTAACATTGTGAATCACAGTGCTGGCAGTTGGACACACAAGCATTATTTTAGTGGATGAGGTCGCGGGTCTGGATGGACCTGGCTGTGCCCCTCTGTTCCCCACAGATGATGACGTGTGTCAATGATTATTCTACACAGCAGATGACGGTTGAGTGGCAGACTTAGCTGTGCTTGCTGTGTCCCCACAGCCAACTGATTACTGCAGATGGCAAAATGACCCTTTGACATGGCAGTTCGGTCTGGCATCGTAAAATAACAGGCTGTAATGAGGGAAAATGAAAAAGAGAGATGGAGAGAGAGGGGGTACAGAGGGATGGACTGAGAAAGGAGAGAGATGACCGATACATCGAGGAAAAATGTGCGAGAGTCACAAATAAGAAAAAACAATGCAGGGAAGAGAAAGAAAGAGGGGAGTTTGCAGACATAGAAGACCGCAGTATGCATGTATAATCCAGCTCGGTGTTTACAGAGAAAGAAAGAGTGCACTGAAGGAGAGTCGCAGTGTCCCTTTGAGATGTGATGAGACGAGAGAGAGACAATACTGACCTAAAACGATGGGGGAAACTTTCTCTTCGTCCCCCTCTCTCTAGCAATCATCTGCTGTCTGTCATTTGACAGCCAAATCATTCCCCCGTCAAAGTCGCTCTGACTACAGCTGAAGGCACAGCAGTGTCGCCGCAGAGAGCTGGCATCGCTGTGTACTGTATGAAGAAGCAGCTCCTTTGTGTTCAATGCATTGAAGCTTGTCGAATGTTTCTTGAAATTGAATTATCTGAGCATCATGGTTTTAGCAGTTATGATGGAGGACCAGGGGTCCAGGTATAGGCTTAAAGATTGAAGCTTGGTATCTATTGGAGTTGAGGGAAGTAGTGATCATTGATCAGTACAATTGAAAAGAACTCCCTTGTTTGGTTGTTTATTCATCTGTTTTTTTTTCCCCCCCACCTAGGCAGCAAAGCAGATGAAATTCTCAAAGCTGGAAAGCTGTTCATGAATTTTATCCCATTCATATCACCTTTGTTGGACCATGTTGGGTTTCATTAGAACAATTGTGTCAAAAAATCAATTGTCTGCGAAACTGTGTCACACTGTGAAACTGTGGAACATGTGGCATGTTTATAATCTAAACACCAGTGTGTAAAAGCTAAATGCCTGGTGATTATTTTTGTAAATAGGTGTTCTCATTCAAAACACTGATGTTTATTGGATGTTGCGATCAAGGTTATTCAGATTTGTTGAATACACTTTAAAACTTAATCTAAACACTGTGCGTTTAAAAGGTGTTACAAAAAAGTGTTTAGAACTTAATTGGTTTTACGTGTAAATTATTTGTCAGTTTACTGCTGTTCTTTGTGCATTTTTAAAGTCATGTATGCCATGTCAAATTTTTGTATGGGTTCAGTTCAACTTTGTCTCAACGGCAGTATGGTTCAAAAGGTAGTACAATCTATAAACCAAGTTTTACCATGACACATTATAATTACAAGAACAAATACAGTTCTACATTAGCATTTATCCAGAAATGATTTAAAAAGGCGATTTAGTGGGGCGCTCATCTTGTCCCTGGAAGCTCTTATTAAAGTGCCATAAACGCACGGCTGACAGCTCTGACGCATATGTATATCAGATATGGCGGCCTTGATGAAGTGCTATTAAATGGAATTATGAAGGTCAGGCTGACGGGCCGCAATGAAACTAAAGCACCACAGTTGATCCCGTCCTCTGAAACCAACCTTGTCTATTAATTGTAATGAACAATGTGAATTCCTGCTATAGCTTGACAACTACACCAAATGAAACACAAAAAATGACTGAATAGAGGACACCTATTTCCTACACCCAGGAACTACATGCAGATTATCACAATCCAGAAAACGTAAATCAAATCATATTATAGCCTTCATCAGGATACCAAGTTGGCAAATTGATTGTAATGTGCAAGAACATAAAATGATTTACATAATTAAATAATTTTCTAATACTTTTATAGTACTTATAATACTTTTATGGGGTCCGGAAAATCAATATCAAAAGTACATTATGATTCTAGATTGTTGTTTAAAAGGCAAGTGGAAATGTATAATGTCAAAAACATAAACATGTCATTGCTATAATGTAAGTTCTTAAGCTTTATCCCGATGCATTAGCCTGAGCTTACAACTTTGGCAAGACAGCAGTCTACTGCAGCACTGCATGCTGGGTGGCAAGTGACTTTCGGCATTTTGTTGAAAGTGGCTGATGATGTACCATATGAGTATAAGATATGATGCAGGATATTTTTCTCTGTCCTTCCATGTATGCGACATTAAAAATAGAAAGAAAGATACTGGCTGCAGAAGCAGATATATGGATTTCTGGGAATTAAAGATTCAGAGATTACCCATCTGCCACTCTAATTCATGACAAATTAAAATCATGATGAAACTGTCTGTGCAGCAACAGGGAAACAGCAGGACATTCCCCATGCACTTAACCCTATCTAGACCAGGGGGGCTTTTTATGCCCACGCTAGTTTTCACGTCGTATAATTTCTGAATGGCTTGAGCTAGGACCACCAAACTTGGTGACTTCTCCTAAAACTTGTCTGGGAATTTTATACCAATAAGTCAAGTCCACCATTTTCGCCGTTTCCATGGCAACGGTTTTCTAACAGGTATGTCTGACAAAAATCACAGATTTTGGTTTCATCAATGTAGTTTCCAGATTTTCTTTTTAGCATATACTTATTCCATTATATTTACAATATGTTACACAATTTAATGTCAGCTTTGTTAAGTAGAATTAATTTACGCTAATTTGATGACGTCATTGAATTTATTTTATTTTCCTATGATGAAAGCTTCTACTACCAACAAATAGACGTTTTTTTTCCATTATTAAGGTGGTCTTTAGGCTCTATATTGAAATCAATATACTAAACGCAAAGAATCTGACGATAAGAACAGTGCAAGTTTTCCTTACGCAAACCTGTACCTTTATAAACCTTTTTAAGTTTACTTTCATTTCTTTCTGACCTGAACTTCTAAGAAAAACATTCTGAGTAAATGAAAAACTATTTTCACGGAACATAAATAGAATTTTGTGTTTTTTATGCCCTCATGGAGCTGGGATAAAATAAGCAAAGCATTCTGGTTGATTAAAATCAAAACATGATGTCATAATGACATCATAATAGGTCATAATAATACCAAAATGATTGTAGTGATTTAGTTTTATGTGTACATCATCCCCTGTAAATTTGGTGGTCATATGCCATGTCGTTTACGAGTTACCGGGGGGGGGGGACTGAAAAAGCCTTCCCCCCACGGCCCCAGGAAGCCCTAAAAAGCCTGGTCTAGATAGGGTTAAAGTGCACTTGCAGACAAGATATGCAAAACTGAGAAGCCAAAAAGAAAGAAAGAAATAACTTAATTTAGTTTGTCATGGTTATTTTACATTAAAGTCTTATTCAGCGAAGCCAGGAAACAGCAGAAATTCAAAAACAGCTACTTCTCAAAAAAACTCAGAACACAGTATGTAGAAATTATTATTATCATTGAGTGCAAAGCAAACTGCTTCACTTTTTGAGTTTCTGTTAGCTGATATTTGGTAAATTCAGATTATAAATTTAATCACATTTGTGAAGTTTTTGTTTGTTTTTTTTAAAATACAGTGAACATTTTTTTATTTGTACAATGTGCAGATACACTTGCCCATGGAGGAAATTAGAATATATTAATCCTTCACACATTTCACATTAGGAATGGCAAGCTTGCTTATGTTCTGACCCTAAAACACAATTTAATATTTCAGGTTTAAAGGGGAGCCGGAACCTATCCCAGCTACCTATGGGAACAAGGCAGGAACACGCCCACCAATCCATCGCAAGCCTCACACACCATTCACACACACACACTCGTACCTACCGGCAGTTTTAGAGTCCCCAGTTAGCCAGACATGCATCACTCTGGAATGTGGGAGGAAACCCATGCAAACATGGGGAGCACACACAAACCATACACAAAGGCTCCCCGTGAATTCAAACCCACAACCATCAAGCTGTGCGTCAACAGCGCTACTAACTGCAGCACCATGTCCCCCTCCTGTCAATATTATCATCAATAAAATCACCATCATCATTTTGCCCAGACCTCATAAATTGTATGCAGTATTATTTTTCTCAGTCTTGACACCTACTGCACATTCAGTTATAATGCAGCTTTGGTTAGCACTGTACGCACCTCTAACTCATTCAGTTGTTGACCAGTGATTATAGAAAAACACTTGGGGTCCACACAACTCAAGTGGAGGGGCTTAGCTCCAATCGGTGCGACATATCGCTCACGTACAGCAGCCGGTATAGGCTGTCGGCACTCGTTGCCGAGCTGTACAATCGTATCAGTAATCTGAGAGTCCCGTGCCAACTTGAACTCACCCTGCCCCTGGCAAGATAAAACCGTAAGAACAGTGTTCTGCCACTGTGGTCTCTACCTGCAACTGTCAAATAAAGAAACTGTAGATGCTGGATCTTGTGAAAACAGGGCCAAACTTGCACTCATAGTAGTAGTAGTCTTTTCCATCAGGGACCTTAAGGAGCAAGTAAAAAGGTTTCTTTTTTTCTACTGCACATGTGCAGTGTGCCACGGCTACGAGGAGATGGATATCGATGGGACCCTCTCGGGAATTCAGCAGAACCTTCTGAGGTTTTCACTGCTGCTGCCCGCTGCCCAGCTGCACTTTGAGATTTTAATTAACATGCATCGAGGGAGCCGATGGCAGTGGTGCAGAATGATGTGAAATGTTGGAAATGAGGTCGGAGATAACGGGTCAGAATCTCATTCACTGTACAATGCATATCCAGGCTTTGTACTGTATAATGTAGTCTGTCCCTGAGGTTTGCGAATCAGCAGGATTCCTTTCACTGGTGAAAGTATGGTTGAGTGCTCCAGATCTTCTTAAAGAGCCCATTTATAATTCATGGGCAGGTCGAAGCTAAGACTTAAGCGCATGTTGAAATAGTCAGGTTGTGCCAAATATAACCCTTCATTTTATTTTTGTTGGGAGAGATAGGTTTAGGCCTGCTTGAGTTCTTGACTTGTCTTGATCTTCGTTGGTCGGGGACAGTTGGACTGGCTGCTTTAGAAGACCATGCGCGCCCTAAAGCCGCTTTCACACCGGATGCAAAACGAATTTTTCGCACGACCGATTACATTCAAAGTCAATGCAAAGACGCGTGCATTCGCGTCTTTGCATTGACTTTGAATGTAATTTGTCGTGCGAAAAATTCGTTTCGCGATCCGTGTGAAAGCAACTTCAAAATGGCGAATTACCCTTTTGTCAAATCTGTAATTTCAGAATTCTAAATGTGTTTTCCTAACACCAGGAAAGAAAAGCACGTGTTCATATATATTGATATTACTGATATATTTGTATAATTTGAGAGATTAGAGATTACTCCACAGAAGGTCATAATTTGAAGGGTCACGAAACCACAAAAGCTTACTGAATATTACGCAGATTTGAACACTGAAGACAAATTGATTATCATCTTTGAGTTTCATTGTGGTTTAAATGCACGGAGGCCAATATATTAAAGACCTTGTGTGCTGCTATAGATGGCTCTGCATAAACTAAGCAGTCCTTTCGTGATGGTGGTCAGGGCAGTGGTGTATTGAGGAAGTGAGATATTGCCCTCAGATACCACCGTTAGCCGCAGGGCAGCACCCAGGAGAGAATATGCCTCTCTCCTGCTGGTGTTAGGTTGGGTGGGTCAGGCCATGTATTTTTCTTGGAGACAGCAGTGGATCTGTAACCTTATCCATTGAACCATAAAAATGGTCTGTGGTTCCTTCAGACCGGAGTGTGTACAGATTATTAAGTATTAATGGGCGGTATCTCTCTGTCTTGCATTGCTATTTGTTTTATGTGTTAGTTAGCGTGTTGAGAAACATAATCAGCCATGATTTTGTTTCATTTCAATTTGTCTCATACTTTTCCTGCTGATCATGTGCTCAAATCTGGGGAATTCATTGGGTAACTTTGGGAAGAATGAGTCTGTATAAGTGTGTAATCTCTGCATTTCTGTATGGTGTGTTTTGGTTCTAAAGCACACCCATTATCCTGCATTCAAAGCATTTCAATCCAAGCATTTAGAGACCATCATTTTTGAAAGAAAGTACATTGTATATGATCCATTACATATCTTGAAGTTAAAAAAAAAAACACTCAGAGGATCTCAGAATTTACATGAGCTAAATCAGAGTTGATTCCTTCCCCTGGCAGTATCGAAAAGCAGATGCAATTTTGCTCCCTGCAGTTGTGGAAAGCCTTGATGGTTTGCATAATTTGTTTATATATGTGTAATCACCTCCCATTTTGGTGGTATCACATTCAGGCTAATCCATAGAATTCAGCTGCCTCCTGTGTCTCAGATTTATGCCAAGTAAAGTCGAGGAAGTTTATTAAATAAGGGCATGCACTGTGTAGTATGTCATTTTAACTTATATGATGCACAGTGAATTTGACTGTTATTCCATGGTTAGCATTTGTGTTTGATCTTGTAAGCTGGAGAAAAGCAGGATGTCCTGGTGGTTGGATTAAACATTCTGACTTGCCCATTTAACAGTAGACCCATGTGTTCTTTATTTAAATCTTTCTGCCATTTTAGGAGCTTTGTTAAAACGCAGCCTGCTGTGGTGGTAGAACTGTTCCCTCCTCCGTGGTTCAGAAAACATTTCCCCAAGTATTCTTTGTTTCTGTCATCTAGATTTGCAGATGAAAGCTGCTCTTTAGCCTGGAGGGCTAGTGAATTGGTGAGTTTGTTTGTGTTCGTGGGTGGATGGTGGATGAAACACATCACAAAACCTTTGATTTCTGACCCATGGGCTACCCTTCTCTGGTGCAGAATTATAGTTCGGACTTCAGCATGAAATAAAATAAGGGAGCCTTTGTGTTAGTTACTGTTTTTGACTAGCAGCAGGTCATAATGTCAGTAGGTTGTTAATATATTTCTAATTTCTATACACTGTTTTGCCAGAAGTATGTGGACACATCTCTGAAACCTTATTGATAGGCGCAGAAAACAACATTTTTCAAAACATTGTTCAACTCTGAATATATGAAATTTTAATTAAATTTGGAATTAACTGGTCAGTGTGTCCTGATTGGGCAAACATTCAGCTTCCATTTGAGGGTACTGCAATTCACATCTGTTCCGCCATTAGGATTTTGTAGCAGTTTGTGTACCCTTTAGCCCTTTTCTTAACGTAAAACTGTTTGAAGCTGCGTGACAGGGTGGGGTGGGAGTTGGGTGGGCATATTTCCCAAACTGTGGAGTAGAGTTTTATGAAGAAACTGAAAGCTGAAAATCTGTCCTATTCCTATCAGCCTATACCGACCAATTCACTCTTAATTCAATTATTCACTTAAAAATTCAGGTTTTACGTTATCTCCGCTTTACTTTTACTTATTTTATACATATGGGATGCATGTTGTTTTTACCCATCAACATTCTTATCATACATCTTTTGTGTCTCTTAATTAAGATGCCTGTTAAAAAATGTCAGATATTTACATTTTAAAAATGTCCATTTTCTTTATATGTCAATGAGGTTTTACCAAAGGGTGCACACACATTTGGTTGTATAGCAAACATGCATACTGCATACTGTAATGTGCAATGTTTTAGCATAGCACTAAATTCAGAAACTTTAAAGACTTTCTGAGCGTAGCCAAAAAAAAAAAAATCTTTACATTGGTCAAAATATACCCATTTTTTAGTTTTATGTTTCCATTTTCATGGTCTGTTTACAAGCATTTACATGTTTTTATGGTCAAAACATACCTAGTTTTAGCTGTACTGGCTGTGCGTGCAACACCTCAGGCTCACTCAGAATTAAATGGGCTGTTTTTGGCATCTGTCCTTTAAGGCCCTCTCCCTTAATGGTAACTCTTTTGTGATTGGCCAACTGTGGCTCAGTACTGCATAAAATGAAGGGAGCACAATTAGAAGTTAGGGTTATACTGCTTAGGAAAAGCAGCAAAATTAATATTGAACCTCTGATTTTTTACTTTGTATTCTTTTGGAATTCCTATACAGCAAAGATAGAAACCAAACAAACATAATATGACCCCTTTATGTTCTGTTTGTGGAATTAGGAGTCATAAATGGAAGGTAATCTATTAAAGATATAAGGAAGTGTTTTTTTTCTTTCAGAGAGTGGTTACAGTGTGGAGTCGCTTGCCAGGTCTTGTCATAGAAGCAGGGACACTGGGAGTTTTTAAGCCTTGCTTGATACGGTGCTAGATACTATCTTTGCCTTCCTTGAAGTACACTTTAGTGGTGGGAAAATGGCACACTTTGTTTGGCTGAATGTGCTGTTCTTGCTACACTGTTATATAATGGTAATCCTGATGCGGTAAATAAATTTAATTGTATTCTGTTTGAAGCTTTAATCAAAGCTGCATTCAAAGTTTCTTGTCATACTTGCATTAACTCTATCCCAACTGGTGTACATGTGGGCAAAATGGCTTAGGAAAAACACCGCTACAAAAAAAAAAAACAAAAAAACAAGCAGACGCTGAGGGCCGAAAGAACCCCACAGCCCTTAAATAATTATTAATAAATAGCAAGGTTACTGTACCTAAGTCAAAGGTCAAATCCACTAATGAGCCTTACGTTGCCCACCTACCCTTCCTTTACAAGGAACCTGCATACCAAATTGTAAGCTGCTGTGGTCAGTGCTTCTGGAAATATTGCCCAAGACAAAATTTTCAAGTTCAAGATCCCTGTGCCAAGGTCAAAGGTCAAATCCACTAATGACCTTATCCTTGCACACCTAACCCTCACAAGGAAACTGCATATCAAATTTGAAGCTGCTGTGGTTTATACTTTTGGAAATATGGCCCAAACAAAATTTTTAAGTTCAAGGTCACTGTGCCGAAGTCAAAGGTCAAATCCGCTAATGACCCTTACACTGCAGACATATCCCTCACAAGGAACCAGCAGACCAAATTTGAAGGTCCTGTGGTCAATTCTTTCGGAGATTTGGCCCAGACAAATTACGGAGCCATCGCCAGCCCACCTGGCCTGACCTCAAGGGGTATAACGATACCCCATCAACCCATAAAGGGCTGTGGGATAAAAATCATACATATTTTGCGGGCGAGCTGTCGATGTTGTAGGCTGTTCATTTTATGATGAAATATCAATCCATTTTGAAGAATTTTCAGGAGAAAACTCTCTCCAGGTCCAACTCAACTTCCCAGAATCCATAATAGATTCCATTTCGGTGTCTCTTAGTCATTTTGATTGATTTTTCTTGAGTGATAAGCGAAAAAAAGGGGTTATGCATACACAAGGATTGCTATATACAAGTAATTGTAAACAAAGGAGTTCTTGAGAAAATGTCATGTGCTTGAAGGAACCAAACTATTCTGACGACAGCAGATTATTTTTGTAAGTGGGTATCATAAGAGAGAGCAGATTCTCAGCTTTCTTTTTATGTACAGAATAACAGGAGGCAATCCGTAATACGGAAGAAATACGTCTGAGTAAGTAAGTTTGATTACCTTTGTCGCCGTGCATATCTGACTGGGATATGTCAGTGCCAGAGGAGATAAGTTAATCGCTCTCTCACATGTTAGCAATTGGCTGTACTTCTCGGTATTTACATGAGTATCTGGAGTTAAGTGGCCTACCAATGGTTTGCCACAAAAAGTGTCCGCCCTAGAAATTTAACCTACAACTGTGAGATATAACCTCAGCTCTTGACTTTTATGCTATACTCTGCAAGAAGGCCAAGCAGAAGCATGAACAAGTTAACCTGAAAAAAAGTCAGTTCCAAAAGTTTGTTAAACGTGATTATGTACCACTTATTACTCAGAAAAGTTGTGGCCATGACAATTAAAACAACACCCCAGTTCAAAAGTATACAAATGATAGACATCAACCTGACTTTTTCACAGGTTTAATTATGATGGACTCTGTTTATACGAGTGAGTTATGCTGTTTGGGTTTACAATGTGATGCTGGCCATTAAGTTTCCATTAGCATAAAATCATCAAAGTGGGATGGAATCACTGGAGACCATTTTATGTTGACCTACTCCGTGCACAATGTTTGATGCAGTCTACAAATTCTCTCAGGGGATGAATGTTGCTGCCACATAATTTACTAAAACATTTGATGCGTAATAACTCACAAGAAATCTATCTTTTCCAAAGTTTTCTTACGCCGGTTTCCTATGATAGTTATTTGGCTATTGATGACAGGATTACTTTAATGCAGGGGGCAGAATGCTGTAAAGTTTTCACTTTCAAAGGCCTCTGCTCTGTATGCAGTGAAGTCTAGCACAGAGTCTGCACTGCCCGTTTGGTTCAAGGATAGTGAAATCGAAAATTTCAAGTGTTTAAGGCGCATTTCAAATGAGTGCAGGTATTTTACTCAGAATGGAAATTGAATGCGGAGAGTCATGAGTCCTTGCGCACCAATTTGTAATATCAGTTAATAACTAGATGGAGTAGGAGGAGGATGTGAACTGAAAGTCTCCTGTGGGTGACTTTTTAAGAAGTGGCCCAGTCTCACATCTCTTCCAACGATACAGTTGTCACTAGGATACAATTATCTCAACGATACAATCATTCAAATGATACCGTCAGCTGCCTACTTTTTTAACAGAAAGGAATGTCTGGTGCCAGACTTTTTGCAGATTATGTAATGAATAAGCTTTATGTTGAAGTGCCACTATTTATCATAAATTTCCAAGCAAGAGATGGGGGTGCCTTTCTCTTGAAAAACAGTTTGACAAATTCATTTTGGTGAATCTTGAATTCACCAAACTGTTCAAAGAAACATTGCACTGGGAGTGAATATCACTGAATGTGAGAAATGTGTGGATGTGTGGCCTTTTATGGCGATTCAGTCTCCAGATCACTGAACAGCTGTGTTGCCCAGCTTGTGCATGCTGTATTTGGCTTCATTCTACCGCGGCAATATCCACTGGGAAATTCTGTGTGTGTGTGTGTGTGTGTGTGTGTGTGTGTGTGTGTGTGTGGCTTTTTTAAAGCACTGTAATCTCTGCTGGGGCATTTCGTGTGAGACCAGTCTCAGAAAAAATAAGTCAATACAATACCATGGCTCATCTTCCTGGGAGAGATTAAACACAGATTTTTTTATGTGTTTTGTTATGCAGTCAGTGGGTAATGCTGACTGCTTTGTGTTAAGTAATCTGTTCCTGGCTGCATGCAATTGTACACAGACACAAGTAATTCACAAAAATAAGTACATAGCCAAAACTAAATGGACACATTAAGTTTTACTTGAAAAATCCTGAGCATTAGTATAATATAAAATTGGTCACCCCTCTTTTGCTATAACAAAAACCTCCGCCCTTCTGGGAAGGCTTTGCACTTGAAATTAGATCATTGCTGTGGGGATTTACTGAACAATTCCAGTCAGAAAAAACATTTGTGTTGTTGAGCTGTGATGTGAGACCACTGGGCCCGGGATGAACTAAGTCTGCCAGTTGATCCCGATAGTGTTTGACAGGGTGTGGGTCAGGACTCTGAGTAGGCCTGTCAAGTTCTTCCATCATCTCAACGAACTATGAGCAGACCTCCCTTTGTGCATGTTGGCATTTTCATTCTGAAATAGGAAATTGGTTTTCCAAAACTACTGGAAGCGCAGAATCATCCATGCATCACGAATGCTATAGCATGACAGTATTCCTTCGACAGAACTAGGTGGCCCTGTCAAACTGTGAAGAACAGCCCAGACCTAGCTGTGCAGGCATGCTTTTTGCTTTGTTGTATTAGTAACATACAACTGACATCTCACTAGAGAAACATGAGTTTAAACCTGTTTCTGTGATTTCAGTGTACAATCTATATTGAGGTTTTTAAAAATTTGTCCTGTTAATTTAGTGTTGTTGCCGTCAATGACAATGGCTTCAAAGAGGAAAAAAGTTCAACTGACACTCTTAAGCTTCCTCTTGTGCTTACTGTATGAAAGCCAACACAAAGAATTGAAGCGAATGCTGAAAAGTCACACTGCTGGCAGAGTGGGTGTGCCAAATGGTTTCTGAGGATTAAAGCAGCGATAAACTTGTCAATTGGAGCCTTGAGCGGCCTTGACTACCCAAGTCCATTTGCTTTTTGACTTCAGCTTAATCCTCTGGTTCATTCTTTTCTCATTTCATGAGCTCTTACCCTTATAGCGTGGGATTTGCACCATGGCTTTTAATTTGTAAACAAACACGGCCGTATTTCTTCCCCAGCAGAGTGCTGACATTTCATGGCTTGTGAATCAGCACTCATGACACCAGAGAGCACATTCATGGGCCCCAGTTTGCATCTCTCTCTCTCTCTCTCTCTCTCTCTCTCTCTCTCTCTCACACACACACTCTCTCTCCCATACACACAGACGCACGCAGTCAGAGATAGACTTCCATCCCAATCAGCTCTGGAACTTAAGATATAATCTGACTGACCCTAAAGGTATGGTAGATGGGGTGCACAGTGTTTGGTACATTGTCAAGGTGTTAAGTCCGCTCGTTCAGAGCCGAAGGTGCAGGTCCTGCTGCATTGTGGGTAATTGCACTGGGACCGATACCTCAGCAGTGGCTCTGGTTTTCCCCTTGATTTCCCCCTCGTCCTCTCCGACTGGCCCTCGGCGCCTCCTTACAGTGGCCTGAATAAAGCAGCAGTGTGGAGACGGACCCTCCCACTGTACCAGTCTTGCCAAGATCCGCAATCCCATTTCGCCCCTCTCCGCTGAAATGATTTGACGCAATGCCTGTAGTGTAATGGCAACCAGAGGGAGAGGGATTTTAAGCGCCCTGTTGCCAGAGTCCATTTTACTTCATCTGCACAGGCCCTCATGAGGTCGCCTCATAAGTCTTGGCGTGTCAGCGAGGAACAGCGTGAATGCTTATCTGCAGGGGGATCCTGCTTCTGTCGACTGAACCCAGGACCTTAAATCACTCCGGGTCTTTGTGCTTGGCTGAGAGTGAGTCAGTGCCAATGTCACATTACCATGGTTTATGCAACTATTCAGGTCTACGGAGACCTATGCTGGGTGAGCAATCGCTGAAAAACTAATAAAGTGTTTTCTCTTTTTTTCTAATATGATGTTTGTACACTTTAATTTCTTTTAGTCCAATAACAACTGGTCATAAAATGTTTGCCCTCGTGTGTGATACTAGTTATAGCTGTGTTTCTGGACGTTGACTGTCATCATTTTAGACCTTTAGGGTTGTATCTCTGAATTGGCCCAGCCCAATTATAGCACAATTACAGAGCAGGTGCAGGACAGATGATTAGACAAATAGGATTATAATAGGAAGGGTAATAAACCAGTTATTTGTATATACAGCACAAATGTTCATGCTCTGTGGCTATTGTGGCAGATTTTGGCCCCATCTGTGTGCCAGTGCCCCTGTGCCGTTTGGTCTTCCCGCATAACCATCTGGCTCATTATGCAGTGCCAGCCCACCGGCTGGACTAGCGCAGGTGGGGTGGAGACAGGAAGTCTTGAGTGGGCCCACAAGGTGACAACCGTCTGTATTCGGGAGGCTTGGCTGTGGGGCTGTGTAGCAGGGAGCCGCGAGGTGATGTCACATACTGTCATATCGGAGGGTGATTATAATCTACTGTGAGTTCTGGAGGGAGGGATTCCCTGCTTCTCCCCGTCACTCTCAGGGGCAAAATGATATCGAAACAGACCGAATACGGCTTGATATCAGTCAGGAATTATTTCTTAACCCTTAGAGCGCTGAAATAAATTTTTTAAAAATATAAATTTAATTCTCCCTTGCGGGAGCTCTTTTAAACAAGTCGCCGCATGATAGGTTTTCAACAGCTTTGATTTTGATATCTTACATCATTGAGCAACAATAGCTGCATTTCGTGCTCTAAGGGGTAATCGAATGATTGACAGCAGCATGAAACTGGTTGGCTTAGAATTCTCAGGCTCTCTCAGATCTGTGAGCTGTCCATTTGTGGCAGTACAGTGGTAAACTCTTTCAGCGTAGATGCTGATGGAACCGTGTCACTGGTGCACAATGCTTGTTTGTGCGATGTAGCTACAGATTAAGCGGAGGGTCTGTCTGCTCACGTCCCTCTCTCTTCCCGCAGTGTTCGAGCCTCCTCAGGGTAATGAGGGCCAGTGTAGAAAGCTTGGTACCAATTCTTTGCAGTTAGAGAGGGTTTTAGAGCAAAGAAATCTTCCTTAGAGAGGGTTTTAGAGAGAAGAAATCTTCCTGAAGGTCAGTTCTGAGTCTCAATCAGCCAGAAATATGAACAGAGTTTGGATCATGGCCCTGAGCCTCTAAACAGAAATGGGAAAGGCTGGTTTTAAAAGGATTGTTTTGTCATATTGGTTTAGGACAAAGAGCCCTCCTGTGCAACTGTACTTCAAGGCCAAACCCTTTTTCAGTGTGAGACCATTCAGTTTTTAATTAAAATCTTAGCACAGCCGGAGGTGAAAAGTCTTGCGGTGCGACATTACTGAATGGTTGTGCTAGTAAAGGATGACTGTAAAAAAAAGCACTGCGGAGAATTTTGACTCTGTTCCTTATATTTTCCACCTCTCTTTACAGCATAAAGGAAATCACATTTAATCAAAACATCCCACAAATTAGAATAATTAAAATACACTCATAGTTGTTCCTAATTATATTATTAAAAAATAATATAATAATCATATAATAATAGAACAATTATGATTTTTTTTTTTTTGTCTTCAGTGTGAATGTATTGTAAGTTACTGCTGGCACATTGAAATATGTTTGTGAAAGCCTGTTAGCAGACCTGACCTGGTGGGGCAGCAGTATCTGTAGAGGGGCGGACAGGACTAACGCAGCTCCCTGCCCTACTGCAGACCTGAAGAAGACTTTAGCTGTGCTTCTGGACAGTATCCTCCTGAGGCTGGGCAAGCTGGAGACCAGAGTGGACAACATCATCTACAACGGCACAGGAGGCAACCTGACCAACGGAACCGGCAGCAGCACCACCGCGCCGAGCATCGGGAACAACGAGAAGGTCAACGTGGCAGGTGGGCGCCTCTCGATTCGAATCTCAGCCCGCGTTTGTTCGCCGTGTCGTAGGAATGGCTGCAAAACTGCCATATAAAATAGGGGCTACATGTTTGGTTCTCTGATAATAGTGCAAATCCAGCTCTATGAATAAATTATAGTCGTTAAATGATCTGCAGTAAACTACTTGTTTATTCACACCCCTGGCAGAGATAAACAAAAGTACTGCAGTATATGTTATGATCAAAAAAGCCTGAAAGTACAGTGAATTCTTTAATTATGTGTTGGCGTGTGCCGATGAAATATGTTGATAATTTTCTTTGCCCTGAAAAAAAGTATTCAAAGATACTCACACCCTTGTCATCAGGATTTTTTTCGGCAATTATAATAGTAAATAGTTGTTTCCTCACTGAATTATTTTGCTTTGTTCTGGTTCTTGGGTTAATGTTTGCTGTGTGTATTCTGAGTTCTATATTTTCAACTGACATTCAGTTGGATCAAGGTTTTGAGATTGAAATCGTCACTTAAACATCTTTTGGTTTTAGTATTCTTCTATTTCTGTCTTGTTTTGCATCTATTGTGGGGACTGTAGTCCTTCTGGAAGATCTACCTGCAGTTAAAATGTAGTTTCCTAGCACACAGGACAAGCTTTTGGCCAAAATGTCTGATGCCTGACGGCGATCATGCCAGACTGTGCTAATGCTAGTATAATAATGTTTTGCTCCATACCTTGTCAATGGCAGGGGTGTTAAAAGACAAAGTCCACTCACATTTTGTTGACGCCCATGAAGTGCACCCGGCAATGCTGGGGAAAGAGCTTCCCATTGCATCTTGTCCGTGGGTTTGCACAGCTGCATGAAAGAAGATATACAGTACATTCGCCATATATTATGTTTCTACAATTATATAATGACACTGTTTTGTTATTGATTTTGGCTTAGCACCCTACATATGCTAACCATATTTTTTATTATATGGTTATGTTATGACACAGAAAATGATGTAATCTCATTATGGAATAGAGTACTGGCAGTCGAATATTTATATTGCTTTTCTAGGCTACTTATCACATATTATGTAAATTCCCATTAGGATTTTTCACAATAGTTAACTTTTTGAGTGCTTCAATAAACTGAGTCTTTAGCTTCATTGAAAATGAACTTCTGGCAATTTAAACTCACATTTGGTCTCATGTGCCATTTTGTTTTGTTTGCAGCAGATGAGTGAAAAATGCACAAACTGAACTGGAATTTTCAGACTCAAGTTTTTTTGAGGGAAGCAGACAGTGTCCAGCACTGCTGGAAATTCCATCTTGAAGCAGCCAAAGATGTTCTAGCTGATCAACCAGCTGTTTACCAGCTGACCACCATATATACTCTGCTAGTCCACCATTTTGACAACTTCACTGTACCAGCTTAACCCTTTGAGCGCTGAATAAGTTTTCAAGGAATTATAAATGTCATTATCCTGAGCCGTCGAAAACCTATCACGTGGCAACTTGTTTAAAAGAGCTCCCCTGGGAGCTCCTTTAAACAATTTGCCACATGATAGGTTTTCAGCAGCATTTGATTTTGATATCTTACATCATTGGGCAACTATAGGTGGGTCAATGACAAATAAGCCTTTTAAAAATGTTTTTTTTTTAAATAAATCTTTAAAAATGTACAGAATACATTTATTTGAAGTTGGAAGAGTGTGTTTAAAGTCTTAATGGTTGCACAACATTTACAGGGTTTTAGTACAGCTTTAGACTGTATTTGCAATTTCACCAGCCAAAAAATGTCAGGTCGCGCAACCAAAAGTTTCTTGAAAAAAAAACACACTTCCCTCTTTTTTTTCTAAGTGATTTTTTTAGTAAGTATATCTGAGAGTGTCTACTCTGCCCAAAACTTTACTATTTTGTAATTTAGCCGGGTATGAAAAGTAACTTATGGATTCTTTATTGTAGGGGGCGGGTATTTTGGTTTCCCAAACAATTTCAGAACAATTAAACTATTAAACTTTGTTTATTTGAAAGGTTTTCATTATAAAATTATGCCCCCATAGTAATGTTATATTAAGTAATATTTTAAATTTCATATTTAATACATTTCACATAGTGTTAACTTGCTTGGACGGTTGCGCCACCTGACATTTTGAGGGTTTGAGATGGCAAAACATAAAATATATATCATTTTTATGATAAACTGGAAATATGTTCAAATTAAACAGGTTTTATAGAATAAAATGATGCTTATTATAAATCATTTAGAATTATTTTAAACCTAAGTAGTGCACTCGGACAATGTCACGTCATTGACCCAGTTGCCAATAGCGCTGAAAGGGTTAAGCAGTTTCAACCAGTTGTGTGCTATGAACAGCTAGAAGTGTTGAAAACCCAACATGGACTGGGCTAAGAATCCCAGCTGGTCATAGCTGGAATTACCAGAGGCAAAAACAGTGTCTGTGATGTACCTCATGCCCTCAACCCACTGAATCCAGTGTAACAGGACAGCCCAGAATGCTGAGAAACTGTGGACAGGTGTGACGGGTCCTGATACATGTTTGGGAACCCAAAGAAACGGTGCCCATTCAGACAGGAAGGTCACCACTGAGTGTTGGGTCAACTGCGTCACAGAAAACCTGACCTCATGAAATAAATCGCTATGATAAAAATAATGCCATATTAAAAGAAGCAGCCAAACTTCTCAGGATGTAATTTCATAGGAATGCGAACTCCAGCCGTCCGGAGGCTGCAATCACGCTGCTTTACTCCGTCTCGATCCGCACCCTGCCAAGTGTAAGTAAGTTAATGACTTTACCTTCACAGCATTGGCGGAAGCCAGTCAGTGTCTGCTGGAATGCAGGCAGCTTTTTTAAAAACTGCAGCCCCTGTTTATCGTAGAGCAGCTGGGGAATCTGACGTGCGCAGCAAGCCCGTTATTAGTTTTTATTGATTTTACCTACCTCTGTTTTTCACATAATACGTATGTGTCTCTGAAACATGAAATGTTTGTTGTTTTAGGACCATTGGACAGAACTTCAGTGGGCAACAACAATTTAAATGCAGACTTCGTGTCGAAATTATTACAATTAAATAATGTTTTGATGATTGACCCCAACTGGAACTGCCACAGTAAAAGGTATTTTCCAAGCTACCAGTTAAACTCGTGCCTCAGAAACAATCCGATTCTTTATTCGCTGTGTGCTGCATTAATTCTGTCCGAATGGGACTTTCACCAGAACTAGAATCTGAAATATGAGGTCCCTTGACATTGAATCAATTCTACATCATTATCTGCTCTCAGAATATACTGAGATATCGTATTCCGTTCTTCTGCAACATGGCCCGGGCCATTTAGTATATCGAATACTGTGTAAGGTATTTTTGTCACGTTCAGGACGTTTGTGGCCTCTGTGACATTGCGCGTGTTTCAGGAGGTAGTTTCAGTTCTCGTTTGAATGCCCGATGCCCAGGTTTCTGTGGAAAATGAGAATACAATAGTGGTATCAGTCAAAAGGAGTGCATCGACTGTCATGGCGGATTGAGGCCCTGAGGCTTCGTGCGTGAGCTGGCTCTGATCAGTCCTCACGCGGAGACCAAACTTTTCATGCGCGTGTGAGCGCATTCTTCCCCTCCGTCTGTTCTCCCCGTGCGAAGAGCTGCTCTTCCTGAGCAGCGTCTGGAAAGCAATTACAGAGATTGGATCGGCCTGTCTGAGAGAGCGATAACCGGCGGTAGCAGGATGTGTTATCCCCACGCGTGTTTTCCAACAAAGTGCCATGGGACGCCATGTCTTAGAAGACCTGAGCGATGATACTGCGCAGATGCTAACGTAGCCCTGCTTCAGAAGGCCTGGGGCTGCCTCAGAGCTCACCTGTACTAACACCTGCCCTCCGGCACTCTCCAAGCATTGTCTCATGTCCGACAAATAACCCCAGTCCTCTTTTAATATGGTCTTATGGTCTCTTTTAATATGGTAAGACTTATCATTTATGGACAACGTTTCACAGATTCTCGCTGGTTGTCGAAGAGTCTTTTTTTTTTTTTTTGCTGCAGTGACATCATTGATGTGAATGGACAGTGCACATTCCTGAACATTTAAACGGATTACTCTTTGCCAGGGTCATTGTTTCTTATGCGTGTGTGGTTAAGGTCCGCAGTGAAGGTCATTTGGGTCATCTAGAATGGCCCTTTAATCCCCAGTACTTTGTTCAAATATTAATCAAACAAGAAGTGCTTGGGGTTCAGTAAATTCCATTTAGTGGCCTATAATCAGCTATTTAGATAAGTAGCTTTGAGGAACCCTCTGAATATATTACTGATTTGGGAAAAATAACTTGGTCTCAGGGGATTTCATCTGGACTGGAATATCGTTTAGATCAATTTCAGAACAACCATGAAAAATAAGAGAAATCAACTTAGTCCATTGAGGATAATTCATGGGGCTGATCATACTACATATAAGGGAGTCATAATGAATTCTAATTGTCCTGTACATAATGATGAACTTAAGAGTACATTTCTTAACATTTTGGAATTTTCCTGCTAGATATAATTTCTCATTAAGATGAAGCCTCAGATTAATTAGACATCTGACTAGCTTTGTTCTAAAATTTGTTTGACCGTGACATCCACATTAAACCGTATTGGGTACACAGTCTTTGAAATAAAGACTGTCTAGAATGTAGCACTACAGGCTTCAGTAAAGATAAATTATCAACAGTTAATGAATGGTCAGGATGGTTACTTCTATCTGTAAAGGATCTACTCAGAAATTATACTTTTTTTTAACAGTTATTTGAGAAATTGTTTTTAATGGTTCCTGTCCTTTTTACATTTTTCAATCACTGCTTAAATTGGTTACACCAACTAAAGAAGTTTCCTCTAGCACAGCCATGATGAGTTCACATCCATTACGCAGAGGAGGCTGACGGGCAGTGGCAGTTGTTAAGTGGTCCCGCAAATGTTTGATGGGTGACAGATCCGCTGTGTAGGTCAGCCAGTCTTTGCACTCTCGTTGTTCGTTTTTGCGCTAGAAGTCACATGTCAGATGAGCAGAATGCAGGTGTGCATTACCTTGCTGAAAAGTTGTGACGTCATCATTTGTTAAAAAGAAAGAAAATTATTCACACATCAGATACAGGTGCAAGGCTATCAAGCGTCAATAGAGAAGGAAGTGACGCCTGTACACTTACTCCAAGCCACCAGACAGTCATCAGACAACGACCAGACGAAGGTCCAAGTTGGATTGAAACGTTGCTGTATTTAATAAATTAAAAAATTTTGGTGGCTGGGAGTAAATGTGCAAGCGTCACTTCTTTCTCTGTTGACACGTCATCATTTGTTTTAAGAAAAGCAAAAATACAAGTCAGAGGTTGTTGTTCTCGTAACGATGTGCTGAGGTGGGGGGTGGGGGGGGGGGGGGGAGGGGTTTGTCAGTGTACCGTGATGCCTCCCCGTGCCATGACTCTCACGCTGCCCCAGCCGTTGCCCTCACGAACACAGGCATCAGCATAACATTCACCACATTGGCACCAAGCACGTTGGTGTCTGCCTGGGCGATCGACGCAAAGCTGCAATTTGTCAGATAAGAAGACAGTGTTCGGGCTGTTCATACTAATTTCCATATATTGAAACAGATAATTACGTTTCTGACTTATCAGAGATTTTTCTCAGTCAAAAGAGAAACGTGACCTGTCAGGGATTTTTTTTTTTTTTTTTTTTGGCTACAAATTACAGCAAAAAAACTACAACAGAAAGTAGTCACATTTGGGGAAGAGGTCAACATATAAATGTTTCTCTTGACTCACTGGATGGTTTTTGTATTGAAGGGCTTAATACCTCCCCACTCACCAGGTTACAGTTAATTGGAATTTTATCTTTCAACCTAATGTTATCCTTCGAAGGGGATAGGAGATAACTTAGTTCGGGCTGGATATGTGCCGGCTCTGACCCGAGTCAGCTGGAGCTGCTGCGTGTTTGGATCGCCGTCGCTAACTGTCTGGCCTCTGTTGCCTAATCATAGAGGGGATGAGTCTACAAGAAGAATTATAATAATAAACCCATCCTTTGCTACAACATCTGTACAAAAGTATGCAAGTGAGCACCATAATTAATTGAACAGTGGTACATTTCTTGTCATTTTGGTTCTGTTGGTAAATTAATCACCTGATCTGAATCCAGTTAACATGCAGAAGGGAGACTGAGGAACAAAAATAACTGAAGATGGCTGCAGTACAGGCCTGGCAGAGCATCGCGAGGGAAGATACCCAGCATCTGGTGATGTCTTTGCATCACAGACTTCAAGCAGTCATCGCCTACATAGGCTATATGACCAAATGTTGCAGTGATTACAATTACAATATTATATTGCCATATTACAATGTTGACCTGTCCAGTGTTTTTGGTGCATCGCAAACTATGTATGTACAAACGGTGCTGACATTTTTAAATGGCTCAACTGCTGCGGATGAAAACACCCTCAAATTAAAGCTGACAGTTTGCACTTCAAGCTTATTGTCCTAGTACCCTCTCAAACTCAAAATGTTGGAGCATAGAACCAAAATGTGTTTCTGTCCAATTTACTATGGTGCTCACTGTATACAGTTCAGCCTTAGGGATTGGCCTAAGTGCACAGTACTCAAAACTGTTTGAAAGTAAACACCAAATTTAATATTATTCCTGACGATCTGTGAGTTACTGTTTTCTGTTGTTAAAATCCTGTGAAAGTCTACTTCAATTCTGACTCTGAAACATTCTATGAGTGTACAAAAATTATTAATTTCTGTGAACAAAGCAGTGATTTGGTTGTTAGCCAACATTATGCTGACATGGCTTCACTCCATTTATAATGCCCTGTTTTGAAAATTCATAAGTTTTAATGATTCTCTTTCAGATCCTCAGCAGACCAAAGTAATTATTTCATATATTCAGATGCCTTTGCCAAGTGGGTAACACCAAAATGCTCTTAGCTAGTATATTGGATGAGCATTGTGGTAAACATGCTCAACTTGGCTGTATTAGTGTTGTGCAGTGTCAGTATGGACCTATATCTTTGAGAATAGCAGTGATTTCTCAAGGTAACATCACCAACAATATCTTTCCTATGTGAATTTCAGTACTGGCTGTTGTTGCTTTTTCATAGGTTCATATTTACAAATGTGCAGCTAGCCTTGCTTTCTGGAGTGCTTGACCTTAACAATGGAATTTTACCAAAATGTAATGGTTTTATGGGTGCCGTTTCAGTTTTATTCATTCAAGAGTGGGGGAGAAAACATTTTATTCATAGTAAAGTTATTTAGCCAAAAATGGCTACAAGAAGAGGGTATGTCCTTTACCTACTGCATAATTATATTAAAAATGAGATAATGGACTGCCTATTAATGATAATGGATAATGCCCCTGGTCTATGTTACCATTCACTATGGTAATCTGTCTTCAGATTATTTTTACTTGAAGTTCATAGATGTCACGTAATTGGCCTTAGACTCGGGGTCTCTCTTCAGGAGAAGTGTCTCTTGCCAAGGGATTCCATATCTCAGAGGACCATCTAAGCACCACTCTTCAGCCAGTTAATGGGAGGTTTAAGGGTATTGATCTGATGAAAGCCCATCGGTCTCTGTCAGGTTAAGGAAGTTTAAATCTCGACAGCCACGTCTGTCAGGCAGTCACAGCACAGCAGGAGTAGGAAAGCCAGTGCCTGTTCAATCAGAGACAGCTTTGTGAGTGCATCCATGGAAAAAGGGTTGAAAAGTGTGACAAAGGCACATAATTTCAGAATATGCCCCTTGGTAGTCAACTTTTAGGTTTAATTAGTTCATTCAGTTTACTTTCAGGAGAAATCAAAGAAAAAATAAGAATAATGTTCGGAAAGTTGTTATTGATACATGATTGACTGAAATCGTCACTTACATGATATTGACAAGTAAATACCCTGAAAAAATCCATTTAGTGACAAGAGGAAACTTTTTTGTGCTTTTCAATATAGAAACACTCCTTTTAAGGTGAAAAGGTAAAAACATTCAGAAATATCCAACTTGTACTATAAGAAAATACAGTTGACACTTGTGGTACTGAGACCGTCAGGGTCATGCTTCATTAGAAGTTTTTTTTAAAGACTCTTTCTATCATACCAGTGTAATTTTTTTCTAGCATTAATCGTTATAAGCTGTAGTTTACAATGATAAATGCATGTCTGCTGTGGTTTCATAATAGAGGATTAAAGTTGAGTGTCACATACGTGCTGAAAATTCTGGACAGAAAAATGTCACTTACGTGATGCAAAGAAAAACTTCACTTATGTGATGCAGCTCTTTGACACATCGATACTGGTTCTAAAAAGAGGGTATTCACACTACTAGGATGTCCGACGACAAAAAAACGGATGCAATACCAATGAAACAAACAAAAAAATATGGTGCAGAATAGGGATGCACCGATACCACTTTTTTAAAAACCGATACGAGTACGAGTATTTTATTTTGTGTACTTGCCGATACTGAGTACCGATACCGATATTTCTGAAATGTTTTCCAGGAAAACACAATGACAATTTCGGAGTACAGGTTTTATTTTCTTTTTATAACAAGCCTAAAAGAGGCCAATATCAAACGATTCACACATGGCTATTTCCAAAAAAAAAAAAAAAAGTAGGCCTAACTGCTAAAAAAAATCTTTCTGTATTTAGGCCCAACAAAAAGCCTTTGAACTAGCACTGCCATCAAATGAGGCAAAACATTACTGAAGATTGACAAATGAAAAGTAAACTCGCTGCATAGGCAAGGTAACACACCCAACTTCATAAAAAGTCAGTAGAACTATTAATTGGCACACATAGTTTCTACACACATTCATAGGCATTCTCTATCCAACTAAAGTGAATAATAGCTTTCCAAGCAAACAAGGCATCGGGGCGCCCCGGTGGCTCATCGGTCCTTTGTACGATAATCCATAGAAGATCACATATTAAGAACGAACCTGACAGTCTGAACGAACGTGATTTTTTGCAAAATTGTTGACGGAAAATTTTTCCGAAGTTGCCTGGTTGCCATCTAGATACTTTTTGCTTCAACCTTGGCTCCAATAAGCGCGCTGCATCAAAATTACAAACTTACAACCTTGCCCGTGAAATCTGATAGCTGAAAGCTGCAATGAACGTAATGTGACAGTTGACGGAAAAACAACATCTAAACTTCCATGAGCTTTTATCAGTTGCCAATTGTACAGACAAGCAGGGGATAAACTGAATTTATTACAATAACAACGAGTGTGGGTCCTCTCTGTATTGCCGCCCAGTTGGTCTAGGGTTAAATTCATTCAACCTTTAAATTTGTTTCCAACACTGTAACAGTGGGCTGTAAGCGTCTGTGAGATCTAATGATGTTTTCTTTGAAGATACTCTTGAAAGGTGCTGATATTTCTCAGTGATGCAGTCAGTTGACAGTGATTTGTGCTTAAGATTGCTCTCAGTTCACTCCCTGCAGCATGGGGAAGCACAATAGCCCATTTTTTCTGAAAATGGCCCATCTCTGTCCATGATATGGATGGGTTCTCTGCTGATGCTGTCACCAAGACGTAATATGGCCTGAACTACCTCTCTAAAGCAATGAAATAGTATTGTGCCTGAAAGTTCGGGAACTTCAATACTTCAAGGTTTCTGTTCAGAAGCGACTTATGCAACTGAGTTGGTTTGCAGCACAACTGTAGACACTAAATTGAAAGAGTTCCTTGATACAAATATCTGGGCATTTGGGTGGATGAGAAGCTTAAATTTAGGAAGCACATTGATGAGCTAACCAAGAATTTAAAAGTTAAATTGGCTATGCTTTACAGAAATAAAGCCTGCCTGCCGAGGAGTTGCAGAAGGCAGATTTTGCTGGCAACTATTCTTTCTAGAATAGATTATGGTGATATAATTTATATGCACTCTGCTCCCTCGTCTTTATTTCAAGGTGGGTTGGTCTTCACTGGCCATGGGAAGGGTGCAACATTGTTGTCTTTTTATTTAAAAGGCATTGTTGGGTAAGCTGCCTGGATATATTGCCAGTCTGCTTAATTTCAGAAGGGGGGAGTACCATCTTCATGCTCTTGATTATATGATTTTAGACATCCCGGGGGTTCATTCTGGACTGGGTAAAATTGCTTTTATGTTCTATGCCCCACAGAAATGGAATAGGCTTCAGCAGACACTGAAATTGGAAAAACTTCTTTCATTTAATTGTTTTAAATGTCTGTTATTGGATACTATGAAGCTGGAATGTACATGTGTTCTGTAGTCACTTTGTTTTTTGTTTTAATTTATTGTTGTGCTGCATGTTTTTTTCTTCTCGACTGGGCTCCGTTGCGAAAGAGAGCTTGCTCTCAATCGGACTCCCAGTATAAATAAATAAAATTAAATAAATAAATAAATCAGGCCACTGAAAAGCCTCAGTTTGCTCTCAAAGGGCCTTATTTATGAAAATTTGCATGGATTTCATACTTAAATATTGCGTACTTTGAAAAAAGAAAAGCGGTGATTGTTTTAAAAAGGTCATTCATACAATCATGGGTAAACAAAATGGCGTGCAATTTTATCTTAATCAGGATCAATTTGGAATTTTACATACATGTACAATCCTATCAATTTAGCATGTTTTTTGAATTAAGTTTTGTTTGTATAAATACAAGATCTGCCAAGAAAGTGGCGCGCGCACCTTTTCTGCGTGTTCACACCTTTTATGAAGGAGGCCCAATGTGTTTGGAGTCGTTATTCTCTTCAAATAAGTTCCATAAAGATTGTATTTTATTTTTCAACTTAGAAATTTACAAATTTATTGAAAGAAAACTAAATCAACATTTCTATTTTTGCACTCTGGGTTGCGTTGGCACCTCATGGCCAGACATGGGTTTGAAACTGGTGTGTGCCTTTCTGCGTTTAGTTTGTATCTTCCCCCTGTGTTTGCGTGGGATTCTCCCGGGTACTCCAATTTCGTCTCACGGTCTAAAGACACTCACGGTAGAGTGATTAGAGCTCCTAAATTGCCCCTCTGAGTTTGGGTGTAAATGAGTGTGTCCTGCGATGAATAAGAAACTTCTCATGGCGTATCCCCACCTCTCCCCCCTCACCCATTGCATGCTGGGATAGGCTTTAGCCCCCATGACCCTGGCCAGGAATATGTGAGTTGAATAAAGGATGGAGAAATGTTCAGCATAAATGCTCAGATGTTTGTCACTCTTTGGCAGTGCTTGTTGTTGATGCCTGCAGTGCTTCTGTGAGCTCATTATGGCTAAGGGTGCCTGTGAGGGTCACTTGATCCATGGGACCAGAGGCAGGTGTCTGGTTGTGCTTGCAAACTATCAGCAGCTGTTTTGCTGGCAAAGAAGATGAAAACCTGGTTTGGCAAGAAAAGGGGTGCCCTTATAGGCTCCTGGCTCCATGTTTACAAATAAATAGGACACTCTTTGCATGCACCCCTTATTTTGAGCAAATTTCCTCCCAAACTGAAGCGCTTACTTTTATTGAGATCGGCATAATCATGGTCTCCTATGAAAGGTGACAGTCAGTTGGGTGCTTTTGATGGATCAGAATAACCAAGAATACCACTTAAATTGAGTAACAACACTGGAGTGGATATGTAAGTGTATGTCTAGCAGAAGAGAATATTCAGTGTACTCGCCTAGCCCTATGGGACTGTCGCTCAGCCTCATCAGCCAAGAGAAATGATAAACCCACAGCCAGAAGCCTGACAGACAGCAGATTCAAATTTAATGATACTGCTGCCAAAAATCAATATTTTACAGATGTTCTTTTAGGTAATGTCCATGTGTTTTTCAGCATACAATTTTGGAGACTCCAAATTTTCCCATTCTCTTCATCAAAGCTGCATTTGCTTTTACCATGGTTTTACAAATTCCTTCTTTCTGGTCTTTTTACCTATCTGTTGCTGAATTTTCACTCTAATATACTCTGCTGATTCCCAGCACTATTATATGCCCATAAATGCATAATGAAATCACTTCCAAGCTCATTTGCCTGGTTGAAAAACCCCCTTCGCCTTGTCAGAACCATTCAAACAATTCACGGTTGTAAAAATTAATCCCCTGGCTACCAAACTCGTCCATCCGTTGGAAGCTCCAGGCCATTGGCTGTCCTTGTAAACTAAAAGAAGTTGACCTGTTTGATATATTTGAGTGAGGGCTGTTCGGCTTAAACACTCACTGTTCAGTGAGTGCAGCCAATAATAGTCAATGGGAGTGCTTATTTTGTTCCTGAAGGGATACTATACAATGTACAGACTGGTATTTATATTTATGAAAGGTTTATGATGGTGAAATTCACTAAGACGCACAGTTGCTATCTTTAAGAACATTGATATCTACATATTTACACTGTTCTGTGCAATTCTATACAATCAGCATAACTTGCTTTCCTGTACAGCTCAATATTTAACTGGATAAAAACACAATTATGCTTGCCGGCCCGCCCTTGGGCCAGCGCACGATAAAGGGTTAATGAATGCAACTGAAGATATACAGGTGTCAGTGTGTTGCGTTGCAAGGAACCTTAAGCTTATAAGGAACTCCTTTTTTTTAGATTATTTTTTGGGGGATTTTCACCTTTATTTGACAGTTAGAGTGCAGAGAGAGACAGGAAAGTTGGGGAGAAGAATGGGGATGACATGCGGCAAATGACCCAAGCCGGAATCGAACCCAGGTCGCCGCGAGAAGGACACAGCCTTTATGGTGCACGCGCTTAGACCGATGTGCCACCGGGGCGCCCCTATAAGGAACTCCTTGCTCTGCTTTCCTTTAAGATGGCTTTCAGTCAGGACTTCAGGTTTAAATTGAGTTTGAAATGAGAAAAAAAAATCTGGACTGAAGTTATTCTCTCCCACCCCTGGTGACAGCTGGAGTGCTGCTCTGTGTATTAATGCTGGGCTGAATCAAGTCCTTCTCCACACTGCAGTCTGACTAACTTAACTCAGCCAATCACTCGGTGTCATAGTTTGACTTTTGCTTAACCCAGTCGTCCTCAACCTGCACTAGCATTCAACGCCTTCTCAGACTTTTGAGTTATGTACTGTGACGTTGACTGAACTGCTCTGCGCCATTTCGTGAAGTCTACGAGACCGTAGGGCTGCGAGCTTAAATCTGCAAATGGGACTGGACTTTAAGCCTCACCCATTGCCGTAAATACAACCCCCGATAATAATGAGTAGATTAGTGTTTGGACATCGCGACAGGGATAGGCTCAATGATTTGTGAATTACATACACAATGATGCCTTATTTGATTAGTTTCCCATCACACTTCAGATAATATTTTCCCTTTATAAATTGCTTCCATGGCAGCATGTACACTGGTGAGCCAAAACATTAACAGATGTAGCAAATAATGTTGATTGGCTCATAACGACGGTACATGTCCAGGTCTGCTGACAATTCTTAGTTGGTAAGCCAGCAGTCGGTTCTTGTATTTAAGGTGGACGAGGGAGAAAAGGGAACTGAATGACTTTAACAAGGGCAACGTCATTAGCCTACTGCCTGATGTGTGGGTTTGAGCATCTCTGAAGTGGCTAGACTTCAGGGCTGCTCCCTGTCAGCAGATGTGAGTACCTACTGACAGTGTGGAGGACAAACCATGAATCGGCGATGGGGTTTTGGGCGCCCAGGGCTCATCGATGTACAGGGGCTATGAAGGCTAACCCATCTGGTCCACACGAATAGAAGGGCAAATGTGGCATGAGTTGCTGAGAATTTCAATAACATTTACACATGGAATGTGTCACGACACACAGAGCATCATATCCTGCTGTGTATTGCACTTTTTAGCTTGCAGACCAGTCAATTGCTCACTCTAAGCCGGGTCTGCCTCCAAAAGCGCCCCTCAACAGGCACCTGAGCTTCAGAACTGGACCTTGGAGCTGTTGAAGACGGTCACTTGGTCCAGTGAGTACCAATTTCTTATCCATCATGTGCTTCGGCTGGGTACGTGTGCAAGATTTACCTGGGAAGAGATGGCATCAGGATGCACTGTAGAAAGAAGACAAGCTGGTTGAGGAAGTATGATACTGTGGGAAATGCGCTGCTGGGGAACCCTGAATTGGGAATTCATGTGACATCTGTTCGATGGAGCTGCTTTGGCTGCACGAAGGGGACCTTCACCATATTGGACAGGTGGTTTTAATCTTGTGGCTGATCAGTGGATATCACCACATCCGAATCGATGGTGGCGGTGGGCGGCGCTGCCCAGCAGCTTTTGTGGCCGCCCAGCACTCAAGCTAAAGAGATTAATTGCCGCCTGGCAGTAAAAATAAAAATTCATGCAGTTTTCACAATTTATTTGTTCCATTTTCCCCACCTGCTATTAACCAAAACAGTGCAACGATCATCACCAGGCGCCACTACTTGCATTCATTTATCAGAGCTGCGTATAAACAGATTCTGGACAGTTGGCTGAGTAGAAGCCATGTTGTTACCCTGCTTGCCTGCTAGGCGCTATCAGGCAGCATGGCTTAGGTACTACTTGGGTCGCACGATTTTCTCATGCCCTCAAACTAACCAAAATTTTTTTTTAAATCCCTGAGTGTGTAGCATGAAAGTTGCTGTACTGGATGGGATACTGCTAGAGTCGTAGAAAACCGCAGTTTTCTTTATGCAAGGAAATTGACGCTCAGAAACTCCATTCCACTGTGGCCTTGTTTATATCCGCCTGTAAACTACAAGGATGAGCCCTGTCTCCATCTGCACTTAATTTTACTAGATTTTGGGTCATGTTCAGATAAGGGAAAACATTCGACGGATGTCGCAACAGAACAAGACAATGACCACTTCGGTATTCACTTCAGCTTTCTTTCAATGGACCTCATCATCATTGATTCACTGCCCAGGAGCCCATTCTCACTCAGGTAAGACATTATTTAAGGTTATGTCCGTACAAAGTGCAGTTTGTTTTTGCTCTTTATTGGTGGCAAATTCAGTGAGTTTTGGTTGTGGAGTGATAAATCTTGCATGGTTAGAATCTGTTGAGTCTCCGCTTTTATATGATATATCGTTTGTGCGGTAGAATGAAGTTACAAATTCAGTTGTATTGCATATTCGACGCATGCATCGTTCGCGTTTTTGCTATGAGCTCATTTAATAGCTGGACGTTGGAATAGTGTTCTGTTTTGGTAAAAATGGTAATCATGAGCTTTTAGCCGAGTTTCTTCCCGTTAGGTAGGTATATAACGTGACTTCTTCGCTTTGCTCTGTGCATTCCAACGGATACTGGGTGTTCAAGTTAATGAGATTAAATATTGGCTACAGGCTCGTCCCCTTCAGACCTGACAAATCGCCACACTTGCACCTACCACCACTCCTTCTCTATCTGTTCTGTTGTAAGAGGGGAAAAAAGAAATAATTGAAGCACTAGGAACTTAAATCACACCAGAAGGAATTGTCATGCGGACACCAATTTTCCGTCTTCACTTCCTCAGCCCACAATCGCCGTCTTTGCTGGTTTCTGGGAAATCTATACATATTAGTATCTTTTCTTTGACGGACCGAGGAACCCACAGCTAGATGCAACACCATGACAGCAGGCAATGTGGTCTCAAAAGCTGAGAAAAAAGAATTTTTGCTGTATAATTTCTTGACTGAATGCTGCTCTGTGTGGGAACTAGACTGCAGCCTATCCACAGGACAGCATTTAGTCATCATAGCCTTTTTTTAAAGGAGGCAAAAAGTAATGAATGATTCAATACTTTTTTGCTTTTTTTTATTAAAAAAATGCAAACTGGCTGGACCAATCTAGGCTTGAAAAGAATATCATGGGCTGGGGATGAATTTTAATATGGTATCCTGCAGTTTCAGCGAGGGGAAATTTTGTATTTTCCTTGACTGAAACTGCAGGAAATCATACCTAAGTCAACCTCAATTCTAAATATTTTCTAAATGCCTGGGGGAAAGCCCCACTGGCACTCCCCCCTCGAGCTTTGCCATGCCACCCGCCGCTCTTAAAATCCTGGGCAGAACCCTGCTATTTGATATGAACATTGGGTAATCACACTGGCTAAGTCCAGTGAGGTCTGCAGTCCATGCGGACTCTTTAAAAGTCTGCAGGAAGTCTGTTTCAGGTCCGTAGTGGACTGGATGAATTGTGAGTTTAGACAGTCCTCAGCACTCACAGACTTCCAGGGAATGTGAAAGTGGTGAAGTGCAGACATTTGGATTCAGCATGTGTGTTACAGGTGCACTTTGCTGTGCCCTACCTGTGAGCCTTTAGCTCTCCCCCATCCTTTTTGTTTTATGAACCTCCTTGGGTTTACTTTGCTCTATCGACCTATCGCCGCCTACCTCCAGTGGATTCAACTCCACTCCAAGCAGGATTCAGTGCCACCAGGGCTCGGCTGACTGAGCAGCATTTCGGTCGGTTGTATTTATGATTATGATCCGTGCTTTCTGACGCCACATCCCCACACCAACTGCGGAGCCTTTCCCGGCTGTTGGAGTTCCTGTTGCCGTACCTCTCATACATTCAGAGCAGGACAGTCCCGTTGACTGGGTGGAGAGATATGAGATGGTTCCTGAAATACAGAGTAAATTAAGATGACAATGGAATCTATAAATAGAGGGTCTTACATGGGTGGGCGTGTCATATGAAAGTTATGAAACGAATTGAGTAAATTTTGCATTTGTTGCAAGCTTTATCGATTTTCATTACTTTCATATGTCACGAGTAGAAGATTCTATTTATCACATAACTGAATCATGTGATATAATAGAAAACTAACTTAATTTCTGTTAGCGCCATAATGGTAGCAAATTCACATTATGTGAGCATGGAGCCAACGCCATCACTCTGATACTTAAGTCTCTGAGTCACAGACATTTTTGATTGAACTAGTCATGGTTTTTAAATTCTCATTCAACTGAGTAGCTAGCTAGCTAACAAACTAGTGTTACATAATGGTTATAGAAAGGTACTCCATTCATGCTGGCAGTAACGATAACTTAGTTACGAGAGTGATACTTAGCTGGCCCGCTATAATGCTAAGCCATACCAATTAATCGATGTCACACTTGGTTTTCAGTTTGGCTAAATATTAAAAGCGTGACATAATGCTGAGCTATTTAATTTTTCTTTTTATTTTTTTCCCCATGCTCTCAACCAATGAAATTTTTGCAAAAGTGATATTACCCTTGAGTAACATAAAAAAAAGTCACAAACTGGGCTATGGGAAAAGTACTGCAGGTATGTGATAATGGAACATACTTGATACTCCTGGCATGCGTTATTAAACAAGTACTATGTTTAAAAAGATATCATTAATGTGTTGCAGACACTGGCTTAGATTCAGTGTAGTCTGTGATTAATTTTGGAATTACATTTCAGCCTTTTAACAGACATGGTTTTCCTGGACAACTAACATTCTTTTATATTCTATCAATTTGTGCAGCTGGGTATTTTACTGAAGCAATTTACACCTCAGGTTTAATAATTTGAAAATTGCACAAAAGTGTCTCACGCAAGGATCAAACCTCCAACCCCTGAGCTATAGTCTCACTTCCCAATCAATTTACTGCAAGGCCACAACAAAACTTTGAACCAGAGATCGAAAACATGGCCATTTTTCTGTGTTTTACTGCTGAATGTACGAATTGGTAAACAGACACTGTGCTGATTATGCGGGGGAACAAGCTTCAAAGTCAAATTTCCTTAACCCAGCTCACAGTGCCTCTCAATGCTGGTGATAAGATGCGAGGCGCAGCAGTGCTGTATCACTGTAATGGGATCACTATCAAGTTTCAACTGCATGCTGTGATTTGCCTCACAAGGTGACCTCCGTTCCCTCAGACTGCAGGCCCCTTGCCTGTGCCAGTGCGATTGGGGGGGGGGTGAGTCTGGTTGGACTGTGATACTCAGGCCTCGTCCACATGGAGACGGAGATTTTCGAAAACGGTCTTTTTTTGTCGTTTCTAAAAAATCTCCCAGCCACACAGCATCGTTTCTAAAAATATCCGCGTCCACACGAAGATGCCTAAAACAACCCTAAACGCTGTAGTAAATATTGCAGGCCTGTGTGTTGTTCTGTATGGCGCTGTAGCTTTTTTACTGAAATAGACCAAAAACGGAGAAGAAGGCCGCCTTCTTCTCTGTTTTTGGTCTATTTCCGTAGAAACGCTACTGTGCCATACAGCGGCACACACAGGCCTGGGCCAGGGCTGTGATGGGGGCTATCATGTCATCTTCATTGTTAAAAAAAAAAAAACTGTTTTGGTTGTCTCCACGAAAACGATGCGTTTTCAGATTTTTGTACTCTGGGACCCGTTTTCAAAAAATACTGTTTTCGGGCTGAGTTTTCGCCGTCTCTGTGTGGACGCAAGGCCGAAATGATAAACTATTTGTGCGTTTTCAAAAAAATCATTCTCATGTGGACGGGCCCTCATACTGGTCCTTTTTCTGGTCTCGCTTGAACAGGGAAAATACGCTCCACGCAGCAGACTGGCAACTTGCAAATTTACCTGCTCGCTGCACATCATATTCTCAGTGTTTATTCACCTCTAACAGAGTTTATATGAATCCTGGAGGGGACCGCATGCTCTTTGATGAAGTTCAAAGTGCGCTATAGCATTGTATTGCATTTCCCAGGGTCAGGAGAATGCTGAAGGTGAATGTTATTCCAGCACTGCAGCATTCAGAATCACCCTTTGGCAGTGGCCTGGGTTTGTCCAGCGTTGATGATTGGACTTCCTCTAAAATTGGGTGTCTGTCAGCTTTGCAGAATAAATTACGTCCCTGCAGCACAGTTCACAATTCTGTGGTTGAGCCACAGGGACAGTGATGAGCACGCTCAGTGAGGTGATGGCTTTCGCCGGCCAAACGCTCCCTCATTCCCGCTGCGTGTTTTTAAAGCGCTTAAACGCTTCCATGTTTCCCCCTGGGGTCAGAGCCAGCTGTGCTCCACTGCACACTGCGAAATGCGCAGATCTGTGCTCTGTCAGTGCTGACAGACTGCTTACTTTTGTGCAAAGGACTGTTTTTCTCCTGCGAAGTGCCCTGCCCCTTTAAAAGTGAGTAAGCTGGGACTCCCAAGGGGGTGTGTGACTGTATGTTCCTCTTATCATTACAGTCAGTTTGCTTGGCCCGAGAGCAGCCCTGTTACATTATGTTTAAGCAACCTGCTTCTAATTAAAATGTGTTTTGTTCTCATGTTCAATGCTGGACTTACCAAGAGCCAACAGTGGGCTGGTTTTAATGGCAAACAGATACACGTGGTTACTTTCTCCTCCAGAACACCATGTTAAACACTCGCTCTTGGAAACTCACTGAGCGCAGCTGCAAGTTTCCTGGTTCCCTGATTTGTATCAGAGGAGAGGTATGTCGAACCACTGGCTCCATACAACAGTCCCAATCCTCACAACCCGAACTCCACCCTGGCCTCCTCAGAGCAGGTCTCTGTCCCTCATCATGACACCACCCCCATCTCTACTCCATATAGTACAGCCGGAGCCCACACTTGCAATGGCATATGCACCTATAGGTTCCTCACCCCCCCCCCATGCCACTGTACTCATGAGCCACTAGGGGGCAGTGCTCTGGCACCTCCCTACTCCCCTTCAACTGCTGCCAGCACTGACCCAATGCGATGGGACTGTCAGTGCGATCACATGATCTTAGTGTTGTTCTCACATTTATTAGAGGGTTATCTCGTTGTGTATTCCATTTAAGAGCACGTCATTGCAGTTTTCTTGAAACCTTAATATCAGATAGATCAATTTCCCTGCTGTTAGTACCCATACCACCCAGCAGCCACATCACCTGAATGAGAGGTGTGGGAAATCTAAGTTTATGGTGATTCCGTGCCTGTGAATGCATTTTACTTCAATAGGGCACCGGGCACCTCTTGCAGAAAAAAGGGTCAAGGGAATGAGCCATAACATTGGGTTACAGAAGAAAAAGCCCCTTCAAATTTAACTAAAAAAGTTTCTACAAAGTGTTATTATGAAAATAAATATAGAAATAAATATTAATGAGATTTTCTGTTCCCACTGCATTGACCTTAGAGTCCTGTACATTTTCCTCCTTTCGACCTAAATACAAAATAAATTGGCTCAACAGTGCAGCAAGCACGAAGATTAATGAAATTACAAGGGTAAATGGGATAAGCAAAGGTTAATATAGACCATATAATACACGGTCATTAATCTCAGGGAAGCTACATATTTTGTCTGAAGGCTTTGTGAGAGCTGAAATGGAAATTGAGGACCTGAATGAAGGCTTTAAAAGAGAAGGTTGGGAAGGGGAAGGCACTGTGATAGGGTAACCAGGGATCACATAACTGGCCACAATTACCTGATTAAGAAAAGCTGTTTACAGAGGCAATAACTCAGTTAGGTTAAACCTGGCGGCATGCAATAAAACTACTGTGGCAAACTGTCAACATTACTGTGACAATTGGCCACTGAGTTCACTATTCACTTAAACAAAGGTCAAATGAATACACCTGGCACCTGGAGCAGTGATTAGAGTACCTCTGTGGTTTTTGGGCTTTAATCCAAGAAAATCCCAATAATGGTATAATGCTGTGAGTTAACTTCTGGAGAAATATATTATGGTCTGTCTTTTGTATTAATAACAGGCTAAACAAAACCTGACACCACTCGAGTGAGATCAGGATATCTACATTTACACAAAAAAAATACAGTCACGTTTTAGCCGGTCAGGTGGTCGTTTTCTGTGTGTGACTTGTTTCCCCCGACAGCTGTTTTGTGTGGTTGGATTCCGTGTGAATCATTTTTCTCCCCCTTTGACCTGGGATGACTGCAGCTGTTTGACGGATGGCTGGTGCGGGGCCGTATGATCCGGGCAATACAGAGCCAACAAGAATTACGTCCTTTCATTGCTATTGCATTTCATGGAACTGTCTATTGTGGAAAGGTTATAAAGGACTGAATTTCTTCAGATATCTTAGTTTCTAACTCATCCCTTCTGAAAAATTACTATAGTTCTAAGATAAAGTTATCCTATAGTAAATGGATGGTATTTTCGACACCATAGTGCAGTATTGCTGCAGTGATACTATAGTTATTGAAACTACAGCAATACAGCTGTGTGGTCTATAGTAATATCATGGTACTGTTGACTGTGGTAATATTATAATGCGATGGCTTTAGTAGTTGTACTATAGTTATACTATGCAAACTGTAGTAATAGTATAGTGATGCCAATTATACTATATTATTACTAAGAAATAACTGTCGGATATTTTCATAAGGGCAGCTAAGTAATGAAACCTTGGTGTTTTGAGAGTGGGCTTGGCTGGCCCAGTTTACACCGGTAGGCATTACAGTATTTTATGGATGGCTGTATCATGTCTCTCCCAGTAGCGATTACAGTCCTCTCCCTCGCCCTGCCCGATGTTCTGATGGCTATACCCTGCCTCATTACCTCGCTCTCCTCAATTAACTTGCACATACTGAGGAGAAGTCTGTCACGGTTCAAGCGTAGTGCGATAACAAGTGCCAGTGGTTCAACTGGCAGAGAAGAGCTCCAGTTTGCCGTTGCGCAATTTTTTTTTTTTGGACGTCTGAGCCGATTCGAGAGTAGATGGCTTCTCCAGATCTCCGTGCGCTCGGCCCACGTGGTGGGACTGCGGCGAGCAAGTGCTCATGCACGTGCAATGCTGCCTGTGAACCCCTGGGCAAACAGATGGTTCTGGAAACATCTTTCCGACACCTTTTTTCTCCACTGCAGTTGGTGCTCATCACCCTTTCAGAATAAATTTATCATGACTAAGTATTCATTCGCACCTTCGTTTGGCCCAGCTCCTATGAAGCTCTGCTAATGTAGGACCTGTGAATTTCTGGGACAGTTGAGAATACGTGTGTATGTTTGTATTGGAAAGCTGAACGCAAGCCCACATTCGATGTGCTAATGGCATTTCGTAATAATAATGTTGTCTCAGAGGGTGGGTCTTTGTTTTTACATCATGCGGTAGTGTTCCAAAAAGCCCCTAAGGGTTTGAAGCTGTCGGGAAGAACAGGGATATCGTGGTAATTTCTGAAATGAGGATCATAAGCAAATACTGTTCTCTAAGACATTTATCCTGCGAAAAAAAACCTGTTTATCATCAGGAGGATCTGCAGGCCTGTCGGCCCACAGGCTTGCTCAGGGGGAAAGGCTGTGTGAAAGGCCAGTCAGCTGTACAAATGTACAAAATGTGACTCTTTTGGCCTCCCATAGGATGATTGGACAGATGTTCTTGAATCCTGTTGGTATGCTGCATCTCATGAGGTCTCTATTGTCCCATAATCTCTTGATAATTCAATCCACATCACTGTTGTTAATGGTCTTTTAATAAATCATTTCCCACTTTTTTTCGAGGTCTCCACATTCTTTGATTTCTATGTTTGTGTTTTTGTATTTGTATGTTTGTGCATGCACATTTGCTCGTTCCCTTGTGTGTGTGCATGTGTGTCTGTGTCTATGTGCGTTTGTCTGTACCCATTCTTACTTGTACAAAGCCTCATATACTGATTGCTAATTATACACAGTAGCGCAAGAGTGTGACCTGTGTTCTGGACCAAAAATAGCTTCTGCTTGAAAAACATGATGCGTTTTGTTTTGATTTCTTATTCATAAAGCAGGGCAGGTTCCTATTTCTCATTTCATTTTGAGAAATAATAATGAGCTCACCAATTTTACTGGGTATGTTTGGTATTACTGTTAACAAGGGAAGAGTGTATTTAATTTACTATATAGTGTTAAATGTAAATGGCTGCATATCAGGCACTCCCTGCCTATTGCTGTGACAGGGCTAGCATGGTGTTCTCACTTGAGCAAGTTTGCCAGAGGAAGCACTCAAGAGCCCGTTTCCTACATGGAATAAAACCTCTGCTCAGTTTTGAAAGGTCTTGACATTTTAATAATTCTGCAGCAGTTGTTTGCAGGAGCTGTGGAAGCTGTCCTGCCTGTGACTTGATTCAGTGCTTTCTGTTGAAGTCCTCTTGCATTCACTGGAGACAGGGCGGCCCTTCCCCAGGTGGACCCCTGTCTCGCACACTCAGAGTCCACTCCTGTGGCTCGGCAGAATGCCCAAAAGCCACTAATCCGTCTGTGTCTTCTCATCATCCAGGATCCTGAGGTTCAACAAAAGACTGGAAAAGTTGAATGATGCTTTAAAACATACACCTGGCGGAACATCTCAGAGCTAATTAGGCTAATTGGCAACCGTTGAGAAACATGAATGGGTATAGCAAGTCTTTCAGAAGTAAAGATGGTGAGGGCTTCATCAATTTGTGGAAGACTGCATGTGGAAATATTTCAACACTTTAAGGATAATGTTTCTCTCTGTGAAAATGCAAAGAATTCTGAGGATTTCATTCTCTACAGCAGTGCTTCCCAAACCTCTCCTGGAGGCCCACCTGTCCTGCATGTTTTAGATCTCTCCCTGCTCCAGCACAGGTGATTCAAATGATCAGCTCGTTAATCACCCCATAAAGCTGATTGATGACAACCTGATCATTTGAATCACCTGTGCTGGAGCAGGGAGAGATCTAAAACATGCAGGGCAAGTGGTACTCCAGGAGAGATTTGGGAAGCACTGTTCTACAGTACATAACATCATCAAAAAAAAAAAAAAAAAAGATTCAAAGAATCCCAAGAAATCTCTGTGTGTAAGGGAAGGGGCCAAAAACCAATATTGACTGGTGGTGGTCATCAGGCCCTCTGGTAGCACTGCATTGAAAGCGGATAGGATTCAGTAGTGGAAATCACTGCATGGCTCAGGGAACACTTCTGTAAACCATTGTCAGTGAACACAGTGTGTTGTTGGATCCACAGATGCAAATTAAAACTCTCTCATGTAAACATTAAACCATATTTAAACAAAATGCGGAAAGGCTGCCACCTTCTCTGGGCCCAAGCTCATTTTACACGTACTGAAGCAAAGTAGAAAACCGTCTTGTTGTCTGACAAAACAAAACTTGAAGTTCTTTCAAGAAATCACAGACTAAGCATCACCTGGGCTGAAGAGGAGAGAGACTTTCCAGCTTGTTATCTGCACACAGTTCAAAAGCCAGCATCCATGATAATATGGGGTGTATTAGTGCACGTGGCATGGGTTAATTCACACATCTATGAAGAAACATTAATGCTGAATGATATATACAGGTTTTGGAGCAAAATGTATTGCCATCCAGAAGAGTTTTTCAGGGAAGGCCTTGCTTATTTCAGCAAGACAATACCAAATACCATATCCTACATGCACTATACTGACAGGGCTCCATAGTAAGAGTCTAGGCGGTAAACTGGCCTGCCTGCAGTCCAGACTTGTCACCCATTTAAAAGATTTGCCATATTATAAATAAAAAATATGACAAAAGAGACCATGAAGTGTTAAGCAGCTGAGATCCCACATCAACCAAGAATGGGAGAATATTTGCTGTCCTAACTGCAACGTTAGTCTCCTCAGTTACCAAACACTTTAGAGAGTGCTGTTAATAGAGGAGGAGATTCAGCACAGTGATAAACATGCCCCCGTTCCAACTTTTTTGAAACATGTTGCTTGCATCAAATTCAAAATTGGCGTATTCTTTTCAAAAAACAATAAAATTTCTCACTTTCAACATCTGATATGTTGTCTTGTTACTGCTTTCAAATAAAAATAGAGCTTGAATGATATGTAAATCATTGCATTCTGTTTTTATTTGCATTTTTCACAATGTCCTGACTTTTTTGGAAATGGGTTTTGTACGATTATCAGAGCAGGAAACACCTTAAGCTAGGGTCTTGGAAGAGAAGAGGCACTTCGAATTGATAATTGTGTTTATGGATGACTGTTCTGAAATGCAGGAATTGCATTTTGAGGTTTATATTCTGAGCACTGATAATGGAATTTGAAGACTTGGGCATAGCGTAAGTCAAAAGACATGGATGATTACAAAATATTTGAATACATACTTCCCTAGCCTGATCACATTGATATTCATGTAGCCTCATTTCATATGAGATCATTATAAGGTGGGGTTGTCTAAATGCACCGCGTTGGTGTTCCTGGTAAATATTTAGCGAGTAGTGCCGAACACCATCTGTAAAGGCCTTGGGCGTTTTTAATATCACAGCATAAAAGTATTGCAATCAATGTCAAGGTCTTTTAAGATAATGCTGGCGCATAAGCTTCCCTGGGTTTGTCAGTTTTATGAATCATGTCTCTTTCGGTCCTGCAGCATTGCGATTGCATCATTCTTTTCTGCTGGATTTTGGCATTACTGCATTCACTGCAGTCAGGGTGCCCTTTCTGTCTCTTTAACTTTTATTATTTTGAATAGAATTTTGTTGAGCTGAACTTAATCCTTGACTTTTACATTTTTATTTTTTTTTCTGTGAACTCCCCACCTTGGGGTTTGGAGACCAAAATTTTTTTCAGAGTACGGTACCTTGTAAAAGCAGTTTATCCTGAGAAATTTTTTTTTTTTTTTTGAGATGGAAGATTTGACAGTTTTCCTCAGTGTGCCAATGTGATGTCCTGAACTTTGGTCAAAAGCTCAGCTCACAATTTTTGGCCTATTGAGTGACATCAAAATAAACTTTTTCTTTAAATTTGATGCATTTAGCAGAAAGTCTTTGGTGAGGTCGCACTATGTGCTGCATTAAAATTTCCCTCAGTTTGTTTTCCCACTAGTTTCTCATTTTAATTCTGTAGATGGCCCTTTCCCCAGACACGAATGCACCATGCAATTGAACTAGAGGCAGTACTAATTCATTGTGATAGGACTGTGGAGAAGCCCAATTTAGATGGGTTGAAGTGATGGACAAACTGAATGAGAAGGCCTGAAATTGCATCTACTGTGTCGACTCTCCTAGTCACCTTTGCTGTCATCCTGCTGCTAAATGGAAATATCTCTTTTGCAAAGTGCACAAGATGTCTTAGTCTATTCAAATTAAACAGGAATGATGTATCTCCCATCTATTCATGTACAGCCAAACGTTCACAGTGACTGGCTGGGCAGATTGCATAGGAAGGATTATTTGAAGTGTAGTCTGTGCCGCATATACTAACTGCACTTTGCTAAGATACAGAGAACAATTTACGGGGGTGCGAGTTCATGCTCTCACTCTGCACAGCTTTATGATCCTCTAGTCTTATGTGGCATTGCCAACAAACGTGAAGATAATGATTGCTTCACTTTACTCGCTCAAAGTTAAGCACAGGATTATTTTTACTTTCTCGCTTCAAAGATTTTTTTTGCAATGACAAATAAAATTCACTTATTTGAGGTCAACTTGGTTGAACTTTGAGTGGCAATTTTGCACCGCCAACCACTAGCAAGCGAGTGGAGCCTTGTTTACCCCTCAAGGGGAGGTTCCTCCTTGGAATTTTCAGAAAATCAGTAATCAGATGTTGGCGCTAATGTTGCTATGTTAATGTCCTAAACATATTACTTTATGAACATTGTGCCTGCTTGAGAACAAAAAGTATTCACAATATTGATAATGTTGCCTTATCTGATGTTGAACTAGACCACATTTTTGTGAAACTGTGCTACATGGTTTTTTTTTGTTACACCCTACCCTAACCCTAGCTATCTAGCTACCCATCTTTCTCATCATCTCAAGCAATGTAATCGCCGATAGAGCAATATAGGTATCGTAGCTAGCAAATGCTGCTGCCAGTAACAATGATGTTATTCTGAACACTACTATACTTGTGCAAATTTTTGCTCAAGTTGAATATTTTCAACTTGAGTGATATGCAGATTTCAGGTCTGTTATGCCCTTGGGGGTGTTCTCCATTTGTGTTTGGCCTCTGCGGTGGTGTATTGTGTTTTTTTCCATGTAGGACCGTGTTTGGCCAACAGAATGAAGGGCTTAATTGATAAATTGGGAGCCAGCCCTATATAAGGATGGACGGTGGTTGGAGAGAGAGGCCACTTTTTCCTGCTGAGGTGTTCATAGCTCTCCTATTGCCCCTGGGTTTTGTTTCTTCTCCTCTTAGTCTGGTCGTAATGGATGACCTTTTCTATTATTAGAATAACGCTACTCTATTTTTAGCTTACCTATGGGCCGATAAGCTATTGTCGTGGTGTGGCGTCTGTCGTCCGGCGTCCGGCGTCCGGAACATTTTTTATCTTTTTTTTGGCCTGATGAATTTTGGTGTAAATTTGCAATAGCATACTACTAGACCATATCTCCAGATGTTTTTCTCGGATTTTTGATTGAATCATTTTTGTCCGTTTTATGGGCCCTTGAAATTTTGGCTTCAATGTTAAAGATAGGACTGAGAAATTTAAAAAAAAATTTTCTCAAAAAATGCGCGATAAATTTTTTTCTAAATCAGGCAATCAACTTACCTTGGTACCGTCAATGTACAGTATGAGTGCCATTTTGATTGAATCAACGGAAGTGGGTCTATTGGGGGCGCTGTACTTTATGAATATGCAAGATGGCCTGTGGAGGCCAAATGGTTGCAGATGGAGATTAAGTTTGTATTTTCGACATATAGGAAATCTTTTATGACCTATACATTGACTATGTGAAAGTTGACCTCAGGTGACTTTGAAAGGTCAAACTCGAGGTCAGGGAATGTATTAACAATGTTAAAAGATATGACTTGAAATTTCAAAAAATTATTTCTCAAAAACTGTGTGATAACTTTTTCTCTAAATCTGGCAATCTACTCACCTTGGTACACTTTATGTACAGTGCGAGTGCCATTTTGAGTGAATCGACGGAAGTGGGTCTAGTGGGGGCGCTGTACTTTAACATGGGGTCTTATGGAGAATGGGCCAAATCGCCTGTGGAAGCAAAATGGTTGCAGATAGAGATTAAGTTTGTATTACTGACAAAAGTAATATGTGACCTATATTTTGGCTGTGTTAAAGTTGACCTCAGATGACCTTGAAAGGTCAAACTTGAGGTCAAGCAAAATGTTACAGTTTTCAAAGGTTTCTAGGCTTGAAAATATTGAAGATTGGGAACATATGTGCATTGAACACTTATAAGAAGTCATGTATGAACTTTCATTTAGTGGCCCTGAACTTGACCTTTGGCACCCTTCGAAGGTCAAAGTTCATATAGTGAAATTTCAATTACTTCTGTCACCAAAACTATTACAGATAGAGCTTAGGTTTGTATTGCGGGCATATAGGAAGGCATGTATGAAGTTTCATTTGGTGACATTGAACTTGACCTTCAGTGACCTTGAATGCCCAAACTTCACAGTGAAATTTCAACGACTTAGATCAGCAAAATGGTTACAGATAGTTTCGGTTTGTATTGGAGATGTATAGGAAGTCATACATGAACTTTCATTTGGTGGCCTTTGTATTGACCTTCAAAGGTCAAATGTGACCTAGTGAAAATTCAATGACTTGTCTCACTAAAACGGTCACAGATGGAGCCTAGGTTTGTGTTACTGACATCTAGGAAGTCACATATGAACTTTAATTTGGTGACATTCAACTTGACTGTCAGTGACCTTTGAGGGTCAAACTCCACAGTGAAATTACAATGACTTGTATCATCAAAATGGTCACAGATTGAGCCAAGGTTTGTATAGAGACATTTAGAAAGTCATATATGAAGTCCATTTGCTGACCACAACTTGACATTTTGTGACCTTTAAAGTTCACAATTGACATATTGAATACATATTGACATATTTAATGACTTGTATCACCAAAACTGCTTCAGACCTTAGGATCGTATTACAGAAGGTCTTATAAATGTAGGCTATGTGAACTTTTATTTAGTGACCTTGACATTGATTTTCAATGATCCGAATGTCAAACTTCACATGAAATTTTCATAAGTTGTATCATCGCTGTAAGTCTGCTTGCCGGTAAGCTACAGGACCCTTGGTCCTATTTTTCCTAATAAATTACTATTTTTTGCATCATAATTTGCCTGGTCTCCATTTTGTTCAGTCCAGCCGACCATGGATCGTAACAAGGTCATTTGCTCCATTCGCGTTGTCATTCGTGCAATATTTCTCGCACGATACGCATCACCCAATGCGATTTTACGTCTGCTTGCTTTTATTTGCAGTTACTTTGCAATTTGCTTCAGGTGAGATTGAAACACTACATTACACCTCTGCACTTAACCCTACTATATTGTTCCACGCTCCACTACACTACACACTGATCCCCACTCCTACACACTGCCCTCCACTCCTCTACATTACAGACAGCTTTCCACTCATCTACATGACACACTGCATACCTGAAAGGTAATTAATTTTTCTTTGTTCCATGAGCAGAAGTTTTAAGAGGTATTTAAAACGTTTTGACTTTTAAAAGGTTTATTTACTCAAATTTGGTTTCTTACAACTGATGGAATGAGCTCCAGTATTAATAGCTCAGGTTTTATCCAAATATAGCCTTGCTATGTCTAAAAAGGCACTCACTTTTCAACCAAATCTAGCACGTCTTTTTTCCGGAATGTCTCCACTGTGTTTGAAAATACCATTCTCGTTAAAAATATTCCTTTGGATGTGGTTTCTTTAATGATTTTTGCATGCATTTGTATGCACCATATTTGAAATAGTGATTGAATTAAAACATTTTAGTTTTCTTTTGTTTTGACCGGCACATTCATAAAAGATGTTATTAATGGAGATATCTGGTGGTCAAACTGAAAAGGAGGTTGGTGCCCAGAGGCTTATTCAAATAAGGAGAGTATTGCTGATGAATTACCAAAAATAGCTGGTTGTGCTGGCGGAAAATATTAAGCATGAATTAATTAAAATCAGTATTCAAAGTCTGTCTCCAATATTTTATTTATAAGTTTGGAGTCAGATGAAGTCAGTTCTGAAATTTGTTTTAAACACCTGCAGCTGTTTTGCAGACATGAATTAAGAGGACTTCATTGCAAGCAGTTAGAGAGCATTTATTTTTTTATTTTACTTATGTAGTATATTTGAAGGAGACCGTGCAGGTTCACATAGCACTACTTTAACTGGTTACAAGTTGATGCAAATAATGCTCTACATACCGAGATCATAGCTGTTTATTCCAACTGCTGCCCGTAGTCAGGCTTCTCTTAAAAAGAAGAAAGTATCAGAGTGACAATTATGGAACATTCTTTAAAGAATGGAAAAAAGAAAAACATGTCATGAGATAATAAAGCATACAGCTCTTATTTTACTTCAGCCAGCCTTTAACATTAATTTTTTTATTGCCATCACTTGGCGTCCGTCGTCGTTGTCTGTCATTTTTAAAAAATCTTCTCCTCTGAAACTACTGGACAGATCCAGACTAAAATTAGCCACAAGCATCCTTAGGATGTTTGCTTTAAAAATTTTGTCGATTTTGCCCGCTGTCTGAATAACATGGCTGCTGTTACTAAAAATAAAACATAAAACCACCTATTTTCAGCTATATCTCAAGAACTAAAGCAGCTAGAGAAAAAAAGTGTCACCTCAAAACAATCAGCAGATGAAACTCCACAAAAGTCTTTATAGGATCAAAATCATACAATGCCTCCTTGTGGGAGTTATTGGCCTTGAAATGTCAAATTTGACGATTTTGCATTTTTTCGGCCTATATAATGAAAAATATAAGAGATGGAGAAAAACTTTTAATTGCTAAAATGATCAGCAAATAAAGGTCTACAAAAGTCACCATGGCACTGGAATTGTACAATGGCTCTTTGTAGGAGTTATTTGCCTTAAAACATCAAATATGATGATTTTTGTTGTATTTCCCTGTATCATATGAATAAATCATCACATTCCATTTGCTCATTCTTGAAATGATAATCAGAATCTCCTGGAATTTCCGTTTGAATCAAACAGATTTATTTATTTCTTTTCCATTTAAAAATCTATTTTGCGAAATAATGGGACGAGGTTGGAATCGGAATCATGTTTGTTGGTATTTCATTAAGATCCTGTACCTTATTACTTGTATGTTTGCGTAGATTATTGTAAGGAATTGTGAATCATTCTGCTGGAGAGCGGGAGACTCATAATCTAGTTAGCCCCAGCAATCTACAAACATAGACCCGCCACCTCTGAAATGGTAATCTTGTCATGGTATCAAAGAGAAGCCCCACACCCTGGCATCATAGTAACACCTGGAAACAGGAAAAGCCAACGACGGCCATCTACGTTTGAAACTAAATTAGCACCCAAACCGCTGTACTGCTGAATAGACAATGGTCTTCTGACCATTTGTTACCTAATCATGCTACACCTCATTAATATACACTTAAGCCAAGAACCATCCCCTTTACTTAATATACATATGCATGTTGTATAGTATAAATGGTGAAGCCTTTCGATTGTTCGGGGCTCATTCTGACACTGATGACCCGAAGCATTTGGACATGTTTCGTCACTGCTAATTACTGGATTAAAGACAAACTTTGCAACAACTCAGAAGGATCCTTTTTCTTCCTTTTTTTTTTCTTACACTGGCGAGCCACCCATCGTGTGATTTCTGAAAAAAAGAGTATGTTTCTATAATTTTAAGAATTTGTTAATTTTCATACAGATCCAGGTGAGCGAGTCAGGCTCTCTAGAGCCTCTAGTTATTAAAAACCTTAATATCTTGGATTTTTTATTTTAGTTGGTACATGGTATATTCCATGTTTGAAAACCCTTCATGGAAAAAGCTGCCGGCCGAAAAAGTCGCACTGCGTTTACAATTTCCACTCGCTGTTCCTCAGGTGATCCTGCTGAAATATTCCCTGCTAATACACCTGCGTATAATTTCAAGTGCTTTGCTTTGTAGACATTTAAAAACCAGTAAAATGAAATGAAATTGTCTGGACACACAGAATACTCAATACAAACAGAATACTCAAGTGCAGATACTCAATATTCAAATCCTTAACCGGTGTTTATTAAGACAGAGGTTCAAAAACAAAAAAAGAAGGCACGATCAACCAGGCAGAGTTTGGTAACAGGGTGGGCAGAATTGAGGCACAGAGTCTGGATTTGGGGACGTTGTCAGGTGGTTACAGAGATGAGCAGGCAAGTATCAGTGCAGAGTCAGGTGCAAAAGACATAGTAAGAGGCAGATGGATGGTCAGACCAGGGAGGTCAAAAACAAGCTAGAATACAGACCATTCTCAAGAAACAAGAATAAACAATCCAGAGCTACAATATAGCAGACCCTGCCAGCACAAAAGTATAAGTGACAACTGCACACAGACTGAAGGAGACAAGGAGGATATATACACATGGACAAAATGAACTAACAAGAAACAGGTTAGGAAAGACAAAGGAAAGACCACAAAGGTGGGGTGAGAAAGGAGACAATGCAAGGAAACACTGAATCACAAGAAACAATTAAGGAACAGGGGGGAAGAGACTCACTGAAGCCAATGTAAACAAATACTTGTGGAACTGAAAATAAACAGAAAGCGAACTTACAAGGAAACAGGAAAAAAAAGAAACTGAACCAAAAACAAATAATAGAACCCCGAAGGAAATCCTCAAAACTGAGCAAAGTATACTGCTTCAGGGTGTGACATTGATGGCATGCCATCTCATGGGCCTAGGATTGAGCCTTAAGGAATGCCCATTTTGTTTTGTCAAGGGGAAGACTTTATTTAGGTCATTCTTAACGCTTCGCTCTTTTGGTTATAGATATGATGCCTAGCAACTGGAGGTTTGCCCGGAGAAATAAAATTTTGACAACTTAGACAGGAGGATGTCATGGTTGATTGAGTCAAATGCCTTCCTCTGATCAAGTGACACTATCGCCACAACATTACCCTTGTGCATACAACGCCTCACATATTCAAGGGAGAAGCAATTTGCTGTTTCTGTGGAGTGTTTAGGTCTTCAGCCAAACTGTTGAGAATGTATAAGTTGATTTAATTTTGAATGATCAACCAGTTGTTCTGCGACAACTTTTCCAGAACCATTGACATTGCTGAGAGGAGATTGGATGGTAAATCTATACTTGATCATTGTTCACTGATTTAAATATGGGTGTGCAAACACCTTTTTTCATTGATCTGGAAATTTACCAGATTGAATGGAAAGGTTAGCTTGAAAAGTCGTTTTTATGAAAATAGATCTGTACTGCTTAAAGCTCATGAAAAACATACTTTGGCCTTGGATCTAGATTATTTCTGTTATTTCCTTGATTTTGGTCTCATTAACCTTTCTGATGTAGAATTAATCCAGTGAATATTTAATTCCATCATTATTTGGTATTACAGGATCAAAATTTCGAGCAGTTTTCTTGACTGACTGAATGAATAAAAAAAGTTGTCGGTCTCAGTTGCAATAAGCACACTATCTGTAGTTGGTTGTCCTTAGATTGTCGGTTTTCTTATCCTATTTTACTCGGGTCCATTGTTTGTTAGTTAATCAATTTTGTAGTCTCCTTATGTAAAAGACTCAATATGGTAATCAAGCGTTGTTGTTTCTATAGGAAGAATATTTTATGACACATGCCCCTTGTTATACCGACTGGAGGGTTTCATCTGTTTTGGTTTGTCTGTCTTGTAGCCCACTTTGTATATAAACTGAGTTGGCTACGTGATTCTTTGTCCATGTCCAAAAAAGGTGAGTTATGTACTTTCAGCACTATGTCCCACCATTGTTTACAGATTGACTTTGACCTGTTTCGGGGGTTAAGTGATAGCCCATTGGGATTTATATCAGCCTGCATCATAGCTGCAGCATGAGAACTTCCCCTGCATGTCAGTTCTTTGAAATGCTTTCTTGTTTGGGCTGTTTCTTTGCAGTGTTGCTGATCAGTTCAAAAGCAATTCTTATGGGGCCTCGTTCTGTGTTCCACCCTGGCTCTCTGGTTGAATTCAACTCCTGTAGAAATTTAAGTCAATATGAAGGTATTAGCTGTCCATGGTTTATTTATCTCTATGACACACAAGAAGAGATGACTCCATGTTTGTTTTGTTTCTATTCTCATTCTGTGGTTTGGTACATTTCGGAGTGAATGTCTGAAACTCTTTGTTGCAGAGTTAAAGGAGACCCCAGTGCTGCCGTCCAGTCCTGGGGTTTAGTTTAGCCAGTCTTTAGTTCTGTGCTTCCACACCTACTCCACGGGGGCGCCAAACCTTCCCCACCCCAAACATCCAAACACTGGCAGGGTGCTGGGCTATCAGATGAAAGATTGTCCAGCACTATTCTATTCCCTTGCATGGAGATTGTTATCATAGCCTTTGGTTGGCTTTGGTGGCTATTTCTGTTCGACTGTTGAAAATGCTGGTTTTAAAGGAGTCTTTCCTATTAACATAACATAACATAACATAACATAACATGCTAGGCGAGAATAGGCCATTCAGCCTAACTGGGCTCGCCATTTTCCTATCACTAAAGTGAACCTAACACTTCAGATACTTGATGACTGAATGGTATCTAGCACAAATCAAGCCTGCTCTTGAAAACTCCCAATGCTTTCTGCCTCAACAATATGGTCAAGCAAGCTATTCCACACTGAGATTACTCTCTGCGTGAAAAAATATTTCCTAATATCAGTGCTAAATTTACCCTAGGCTAACTTCCATTCGTGACCCTGACTTCTAGCAGAACTTGGCCTAAGTCATCCTACAAACTTAACTTTGTTGATCCCTTTAACAATCAGATCACCCCTAAGTCTCCACTTCCTAAGACTGAAGGGATTAAGGACCTCCAGCCTCTTTATTCTATACCTGGTATTGCCAGCTGTGCTCTCAAATACCCTCTGTGCCACACACCAAAGGTACTGGCTTACAAATCAATCTATGGAAAACAACAGCTGGCAGCGGTGTGTCTCTCAGTGAAAACACCTGGGAGCTCTGTGGGCGCCCTTTGTGTTATTGGCTGAAACTAATGCTGAGGAGTAACCCAGCAGCTGGGTTGACAACTCTGACAAGCCAGCCCGACCCCCGATGAAACCCAATTATTTGCTGGTTTTGTCATCCTGTCACTGCAATAGCGGCACCCACCCCCCTCCTCCCCCACACTCTGGATGTGTGTCTTATCACTGTGAGCTGCTCTGGTGTAGATACTGTACAGTCATGTGACCCCCCCCCCCTCCCAATTCCCAGGTGCTGTCTCTGTACTGTCACCTGACCACATTTCTCCCCCCTTCTCTCCGCAGACCTCCTGAATGGCGCCCAGGAGAAGTGCGAGCTGCCTCCATTGGACGGCTTTCCCCACTGCGAGGGCAAGCTGAAGGTGAGTGGTGTTTGGCGGATCTGCATTCAAACATTCACAGTATAATACCGTTAATATCACACCTGATCACACTGAAGAATACAGCACCAAAATGGTAAATCTCAACATGAACTTTATTTTAGGCTTTCATTTATACTTTCTAATCTTTGTGGTCCCAAGGGGGTTGCCTTTGAGAGCCTTTGTCTGATACTGAATGAATGACTGACTGATATTCCCTGTTAAAATATGCATGTGTGGTGCTATACCAGTTTTTGTGGTGGTGCCGAGTTTGTAAGAGTAAGCCTGTTACGAGGCTAGTGGCCCATCGGGCCGGTGCTTCACCCCAGTTTCCATGGCATGAAGCGAGTAGGAGTATTACTAATCCCCCTGGATGGGATGACAGTCCATCGCAGGTACTCCCCCAGCTGTTAGTCAAGTTTCCTATTTTGCTGGTACCCAGTTACACACCTGGGTGGAGTGAAGTGGAGTGTGGGAGTGAAGTGTTTTGCCCAAGAACACACCGCGAAGCTCGTGGCCGGGGCTTGAACTCAGGACCTTACGATCCCAAGTCAAGCCTACTTGACCACTGCACTATCGCGTCTGCCGAGTTTGTGCACTGCCCAAATTGCTGTACTACCTAAAGTCTGGCTCACATCAAAGGATAATTCATCCAATTTTGTGCCTAACTCCCCCCTACTGACAGTCTTATGAAAAGCTCAATTTTTTTAATGACTCCCCAAAGATTATCTTGCTCGAATCTGCTGTGATATGAGGTGTGTTTTTGACATCACCATTTATGCTCGGAAGATTTAGGGTGTTGAAGTTATTTCAAGTGCGACATTAAGCATGTCAATTACTTTCAATCCAGTATCCGGTTGGGATGGAGGGGGGGGAGATGGGGGGGGGGTGGCGGGGGAGTCCAGAGACTACAGATGATGCAGTTTGTGGGACAGACTGGTAGCCATTTCATTGCTGAGCTGACTGAGAAGGAAGTAGTCATGAACTAGCCGACTGTCATAGCCATCATGTTTGGCTACTTTACAGGCATGTGCGATTGTGCGAGATTTCCGGTTTTGAGAGTCCAGACACTGAATGATTTTTACCATATGCAAATTCAATTTAATGTCAAATGACTGTGATGTCATAACGCTCTATGCGTGAGAAAAGGATGACTTCTTCTTACTAATGAGATTTGATCATAAGTAACAAGTGGTATGAAGTTTATACGGTTTAAGCCGTGCATTGATATTGGCTATTGCTTGTCCATACCATGAATAGTGTGCTGGCACAATTTTGGCTGTAAGTTTCTGACTCTGTCAGTCTTGAATCAGAGGCTACAATTTATGAACTCCACTGTCTTAGAATATGCCTTTATCCCCATGAGGACAGACAAAATCAGCTATAGATGGCTTAATTCTTATATCTTTCAATTTCCACAATTTCCCTAAATTAGCTGACACCGCGGGCTCTGGCTAAACCAGATATCCCCCGATTTTTGTTTGTTAATTAAAGCCAAACTGCCTCCCACAGTTTCACTCATGAAGAAGTAAAGTTTTTAAAACATGCTGTTTTCTGCTTGAGAGAGAAAAGACCACGCACTGTTATAAACTGACTGAATATAACAGTTAAATTAACACATTGTTTCCTGGTTATTTTTACTGTGAGTGGGGTCCTGCGCGCATTTAACTGTGGTTTACACTTAACATACGCGGAACCCAGTCGTAAACTTATTGTAAAATTACAGTCAAAATAACTGGTGAAAAAAGGTCCCAGTTGAATTAACTGGCAAAAAAGATGCAAGTGTATGACAGTGCAACGTTCCACGGCCGGAAGGCTTTTCTTATTCGCAGGGCATCTGTGGAGCTGTTCATGGTGTCAGAATGGAGAAGGAAATGGACAGATGATATTGTGCCTCCCACTGTTCCACTGCCATCTTGTTGAATAATGAGGGAGGGCCAATCTTAACCGAATCATTTTCAGGGAATTATTTTCTCATCTCTCTGTAAAGGGAACAGAAGAGACTTTAACACATTCATGCTCTCACCAGAGACTGTAGCGAATTCCCCTCTGCATATATGCCCTCTGGCCGCATCCTTTCATTGTGACCCAGGAAAATAGCGTGTTCGTTTAATTAGAGGGACTTTATCGTGTCTTTTTTCTTACCGGGATATTTTTAAGTTGATTCCCCAAAAAACTGACATTTTCAAAAGTGTTGGTAATGTTGAGTCAAAACACCACACAGATGCTGAGCTGTCAGAGATGCATTTCTAAGATCTACATCTGTAAATTTAATCTGTGCTTACCCTGGGAGTCTCAGCTGCGTACATGATATAAAATGCACTGAAAAAACTATTTTTATACATTTTTTACAGTAGCTAAAGAGCTTAGTTGATTGCTTGTTTCTCATGGGCCTGACAAAATGCCTGTACACCATAGAGAGAGTGTTTTTAAGATTTGGCTGTTCTTATTTGGCAGTTTTAAGGGTCAATAGTTTGCCTCCCATTTTTCATGGTACTGCTCGGGTCCTCTGCCAAAAACAGCTCTTTCCATTAGCCAAGTGTTATCCAATTACTGTCGGATAGCCCAAACAGCCTTTTCTGATGAAGTAAACTGTGTTAAGTTTTATTTATTTATTTATTTGTTGCTTAGTTTTTTGTTAGTTGAAGCAGGAAATACATTATAATGATAATTAGAGAACATTTGATATATGAATAAATAAAGCAAGCAGGAATAATATTTGCAGCAGGAATGTGCGTACATCTCAGCTGCTTTAGGGTTTTCTGTCATGGATTGCCCATGCTGGCGGAGAAAATTGACGCCATGAGACACATGGAGACCTGCTGGCTCAGATGAATCAGTTAATCCCAGCTTGTGGGCCTGCACCTGCAGGCCATTTTTTTTGTTGAATTTCAGGCTATAATAGATGTGGCTGTTGAGGTAATGAATAATTATTTCTTCCCCCTCAGTGGATGAAGGATATGTGGAAGTCAGACCCTTGTTACAACAGCTACGGTGTGGACGGCTCACCGTGCTCCTTCTTCATTTATCTCAGTGAGGTGAGTGTGACACGCATCCGGTGATGATGACGTCACTTATGTGCTGCCTTTAGTATTTTGTGTTTTTTTTTTGATTTTTTGAATATTCAGATAATGTCCTACAAATACCATCTGTCCTTGTCTTGTTTCCAGAAAAACTAGTCTTACTGAGAACATTATTCAAGTACAATAATTTTCATTCATGTCAAATGCTGACAAAGGGATATACTGTATATAGCTTCCAAGTATTTGAACATTTTGACTGCCAAACCAACTGTTTGGCTTCCAAAAAATATTGTGGAAGAAAACATCTAAAAATATTTTCAAATACAGAAATACCTTTTTTGACTTGTTTGTTTTTAATCTTAATAAAATGAAAATCCTGCTTAATTTTGTTTTATTACACATCACATTTTGGGCATCCCTGTAGTTTGAGGAGAAATTAACAATTACATCTGACAACCGTGTGAAAGGAAGGCCTTATTTTAAGTTATTAAATGTGCTGAAAGTTGCACAAATTGCACCAAATTGCTGAGCTGATTTTAGATTTCTATACTTATTAAAAAAAAAATTTTCTCTGTGGGAAAAACATTAGTGATGCTGCAGTTCTTGTGTAAAAAGTATATTTATAAATCCTGATGCAGATTGAAGGTATAAATGATCCATATCCATTAATTGTGATTGTGACTAGTTTTTCTTCTGGGTGATATGAAGGGAAAAGCCTGCTGAACAGCACTGCTGTATTCACAGCTATCAACAGAGCTGGGCTATTCCTGCTTTTGTCATCCGCAAAATACAAAGTGCCCACTCATTCAAGCTCTTCTGAATATGAGAAATAAAATTCTGTTCATTTGTATGACCCTTCATACTCACTGAAAAGCTCCAAACGTGAAGTGCTTGAGCACAGAGCCCTCACTCTGTTAAAAGCTATGGCTCCTGTCCTCTCGTCACGGTCATGCAAAACAGAATTATGAAGATTTTACTTCCCTCGTTAAGTCGCTAATTGTGTGGGCTAAATCTGAATAATGGGAGGTAATTCTGACACAGTGAGATTCTGGTTGATTCAGGTTCCTCTCAGTCAGGTGCCATCCTCATACGGCACCAGCGATTAAATCGGGGGTGAGAATTACTACTCCCTGGAAGAATAAAATTAGCTCAATATAGACGGAAGTTCAGAGTGCCAGTGCAAGGTCTTTGGTGGCTGCTGCGCTGGGCGTGTGTTTTGGCGACGAGCACAGGGTTGGAGTAATTATGAGCTGGTGTGTTTGGGACTGGCCCTAATCATGGCCAAATAAAGCCGCTCCTGTCTGTCCCCTTTAAAAACGGCACATTTGCTGTGGCCGACACACTGTCGATATCATAATATCTGAGAATAAGGGGAAGAAGTTGATGTTTTTTTTTTTTTTTTTACCAATTATGAGAAATGTATTTATTTATTATCCCCCAGGCATATAATGTGGGGCGACATAGTCATCAGTATGTCCGTCTGTAATCATTTTGTTTCCGGAGCAGAACTCAAACACCGTTCAGTATTTTTTAACAGAACTTGCTGTGCTATTGACTTGCTATTAATCAGGTCCCAGACTGGTGGTTTTTGACATTTTGGGATTTCTGAGATCAGATTGTGGGGGCCGGGGGGATATGCCATCTTCTGTGACTCTTGTTATTTTACCCATGGGACATCATAATGATTAACGTTTTTGGGTCTCCGTTTTACTTTACTGGAATACTTTTTCTTTTTTCCATGGTAGCTAATAAAGTAAAAACATGTTTAAAATGTGAGATCTTTTGCATGTATTTGTGACGGTGTAGGAACTGTTAACAGGTCCCGTGTCATCCTTATACCCTGTTACTTTCCCACCTCCTCATGACGCACGCAGCTCCTCTTCTCTCTGCTGTAAGTCCTGTAATGTCTCTTCTGTGAGGTCAATGTTACATCCTTGGCGTTTCACAATGCTGTACAGAACCCAGCATGCCACAACGAATGAACTGACACTCTGAGGGCTGTATTGTAATGTACCACCCGATTGGTCCAAATTGTTGAAATGCATTTTTAACTTTATGAATCTTCTCTCACTTACTGACCTGGCCCTATTAAAATCTCTGTTAAACATGCTGCCTTTTTGTGGTGATCGTACTGTATGGCGTAATCAATCATGGTTTTAGTGCATGGCCATTGTTGTCAAGCAGCCACCTTTCAATGGGGTTATATCCAAGAAAGGCTGTGAGGATAACAGAATTTGCCAATATGAATGAATCATGTGCAGACCCAGAGTCATTGGCACACATGTCTCACCAGCCAGTCTGCGTCACAAACCCCTTGGTTATTTATGGCTTGGATTTAATTTACAGGAGAGGTTGGGTAGTTGTGTGCACTTGATGGCACCGAAAGTCTTCGGTAATCCACACTTTACCTTGAGGTCGTATTTTTCACCTGGCTTTCCATTATGTTTGGAAAAAAACAATAAACTCATTAGCATGTTGGACTAGACTGGAAAAAACGGCATGTATAGCCAAACTGGCAGCAGACATGCAGCCAATAAGCCCAAGGTGTGCAGGAAGAACCCAGAGCCGAGGAAAGCAAGTGCTGCTGTGACTTTTACAGTGAGTGGGAGAGAACAGGGACCTGTCAGGGTTCTGTTCAGGTCTGCGACAACCAGCCGGCAAACCTCAACGACAGTAGGAATGCTAGTCTCATAGGTGGCCCCAAGTAAAAGAGCCCATCGAGCCCCCCCCCTTCCCCCCACAGCCCATGGCCCTATAAAAATGCATTCAGTCAATTCACAGCTTGATAAAATTCCATACACAAATGCAGAGGCGGACAGTAACGGAGTAAATTTACTTGAGTATTGTACTTAAGTACACTTTTTGGGGATCTGTACTTTACTCGAGTATCATGTTGGGGGACGACTTATGACTTTTACTTGAGTACATTTGAAAGGCAAATACTGTACTTTTTACTCCGCTACATTTCTATCCATAACCCAAGTACTCGCTACTTTTTCTTAAAAAAAAAAAGCGGGGAAACCCTACCTGCGTCCCCAAACATCAACAAAAGTGTTCCATCGAATCAGAGGGCAGGGGTGGGTCTTCTGCGCCAGTTCCATGCTCATGCATGACAAGTGGGTGGGACTGAGCAACGAAAGGAACAGTAGCACTTTACCGACACGGCAGAGTGAAGCATGATGGTGGAAGCTAAACCGAAAAAGAGACGCTGGAACCAGTGCATGTCGAGGAAAAAGGAACGCGATCGCAGCTATGCGAAGTCCCGAATAAACATAGGGAAAGCATACCAACGTTGGAGAGAATTCCGGGAGTTGAATGGTTTTTAATTCTGACGCCCAGGTCGCCTTGTTTCTACTTGAGGCGAGTAGAGCTGGTGCCAACTCGGTTGGATCTGAATTGTAAATTGTCATCCCAAGCAAAATTGAGGGAAGCTTGTGTATTGTTTTTGTAAGGCTATCTTGTATAGATCATGCTGGTCAGAATGAATCAAACAGTGGAGAGATCAATATTTCCTCTTTGGAGCGAGTTAGCAACCTTTGCTAACTCTCGGTTGGCAAGCTAGTGAGTTTGCTAATTCTGTCTGATCAAACCAGAGTTTGTGTTCGTGTAATAACATTTTTTCTCTGGTTAGTACTCAGAGTTGAAATTCGTCGATGAATGTATAACCGCGTGATAAGTTTAGCTAAAAGTGGTGATCTATGTGACGTTGTTAATATTCATTTTGTAATGCCGAGCTGAGATACTTGTCAGATACCTTGTTGTAGCCAGCACTAATGGTGTAAATTTATCGTCTGGCAATGGTCGTCATTGTTGCTACCGGGCGTTTATCACAACGAGCTGTACACGGCCATTTACATCAGCTGAGTGAGCCATTCTTAAGCTGCTTTCACACTGGACGCGAAACGAATTTTTCACGCGACAGATTACTTTCAAAGTCAATGCAAAGACGCGAATACTCAGAAGCTTCACTTTAAGAAAAGCGCGTTCATGTTCCAAGCTTCTGAAGGGGCGGGGCGAGTGGCTCTGTTGTGTTTTGAGAACGTTTCAACTCTCAACAATAGTGACGTCATATCGCTGATACAGCCTTTAACAGTATCTATAAAAGCTCCATCCAGTAGGTTTCTATAGGTAAAGGTAAGCACTGTGGCAGTAATAATACAATATTTAGAAAATTTACTTTTACTTTTGATACTTAAGTATTTTTAAAAACAAGTACTCCAGTACTTTTACTTAAGTAAAAATCTGACTGTAGAACTTTTACTTGTACTTGAGTAAAATTTAACAAGTGGTATCTGTACTTTTACTTAAGTAATGAAGCTGTGTACTCTGTCCGCCTCTGCACAAATGCCAAATCAAGCCTATCCTTGGCAATTGTGCATCACCCCTGTTTAAGACATAGTGTCTTCATAAATCATACATAAGCAAATGTCATGCTTTGTAAAGGGTGAAATAACACATCCTTATTCAGCATGTGATGCCAGATGTGACAATGACAATGTCATTTAGCTGACAATGTCACTTTTTGTCTCATTTAGCCACTAGCTAAGTGACATTGATAGTTATATTACATCTGGCATCACATGCTGAATAAGGATGTGTTATTTCACCCTTTACAAAGCATGACATTTGCTTATGTATGATTTATGAAGACATTATGTCTCATTCATGAAGGCATTATACATGCTTTATAAAGCCTTTATGAGCAACACTTCATCTAAAGTGTGACCAATATTTGATTTGACTTATAGATTCCTCAATCATAATTTGATTATGATAGCCATGACTTACAGAATTGTCTTGTGTTCTGATGTAGGCAGTCTCATTGTATGTCATGTTTTTATTTTAATTCACGTGGATTCTGTGAAGACAATCCCTGAGAGCTTATATAAGCCTGTTCCTTAGGCTCACAGTTGCATTAATTTTGCCTGATTGACTTTCAATTAGCCGACTTACGCGGGATTATCTACGCATAATGATGCGCTCTGACTGATTCTAAGCACCTCAAAGCTTTTACAGCTTGTCTTGATTACCTGATTAAAATTTTACCTATCAGTTATCATTTGTTGAGTGATTTATGTCAAAGTGGAGTGATGTATGTAGCTCTCATCAACAAATCTGGTTTGCGGAACATTTGACTGGTCTTTTCCTCCTGTGTGCCTCAGCTAAAGTCATGAAAACAGCACAGCACTCACACTGTGCACTGTAGAGGGGGTCTTGGCTGGTGATTGGTGGAGGCATAATCATATGATAAAAAGGGATTAGAATTGCATGACACTGGTAGATCTTTATCCACACCCCCCACTGTGCCCTGACGCCCATCTCAGTGTAAGTGCATGCATTTAGATCCAGAAAAATACACAGAATTCGCCTCGTGCTGCATGGAAATGCCAATGCGCCCACACGACGGACTAGTGCCATGCTAGCGCCAGCACTAAAATAGAGCCCAAGGAAGCGTTTTAAATGATTATGTCCTTTCCTGGAAGGTTGACAGCACTGTATATGAAATCCCTCTGCCAGGTTTGCAGGGAGAAATATACCCTTATCACAGTAACCATCGGATTGGCCCGGCCGCAGCACTCTGGCAGTCACATGACCTGCTCTATCTCCATGGCAATAGAAGTGCATATCTATTCTGCAGCTTTCTGTCTCTCTCCGTCTCTGTCTGTCATAGTGCAATGCATTATTCATATTTATCCAACATGCTATTAACCTTGAAGAGACAGCAGGTCAGAAATGCTGGTGATTAATACACAGCATCAAAGAGCTCAAATGTCCCGGGGAATGAGGGTTCTGTCTCCCAGAAAAATCCAGATTGATGCAGCCAACCTTTTCTTTTTTTTTTTTTTTTTTTTTTTGCATCTCAAATTTTAAGTTGTTGCTGCTGTTTTACCGGTTAATCCATACCAAACAGCATCTTATGTGATTTGACGGATGGGGACGTTGCCTGAGAGAGAGAGAGAGAGAGAATGATGGATCTTAATTGATGATGCGGACTTGAGCCGCAGAAGTAATTACAGTGCAGGTCAAACCGACAGACTCCAGGTAGTGGGAGAAATCACGCCTGGCTGTCGGGAGCTGGAGCCTGGCCGGGCCGCGGTCGATGGATTGAACACCTGCTCCTTAGGACCTTTGAAGTGAGAACCGAGAGGAAGGGGGGTGTGGAGGGTGACATCTGTCTTCACACAGAAACAATTACCAGGCTAATAATGGTTCCCCCCCATCCTCCCTCAGAGGTCTGTGCTATTGGCAGGCTCAGGAACGCTCACGCTCACATTTTCTGGCCTGGCAGGTACCCATGGTTTCTTCTCTTGTTTTTCTGCCGTCAGGTGGAGAACTGGTGCCCGCGGCTGCTCTGGAGATCCAAGAGCTTCAACGAGGAAGCGGACAGGAAGGGTCAGGTGAGCCTGTCGTTGTCCCCCCCACTGCTGGGTTCAGCTCCAGCCAGTGGCCCACCGGCACCTCCTGGCACATTAACCCTTTCACACCCTCATGCGCAATTATCCGTGTTATGCTAATTGAGTCCTCAGCCTGAATATTGATTTTTTTTTTGTGTGTTTTTCGATTGCCTTGGGGTCCTCAATCTTATCCAGAAAGGGCCGGTGTGGGTGCAGGCTTTCATTCCGACTAAGCAGTTACACACCAATTCTACTAATCAAGGTCTTCAACAAAGATTCACATTCAGACTGATCAAATATCTCTGAATATTTGCTCTCAATATGTAAAATCTACATTTTGCTGTAAATAGATGTATCCAACTCATGCTGAAATGTATAAGCATCATTTAATTTTACCATTTCATACCATTAAATTAGAGACTTCCTGTCAGGGGAGGCAGTGACTTCACCTTTTATCGCTGGATTTGTCAACCTGTTTACACGTACTATGCCTGATTGAAAATCAATCAGTTTTTACTTTTTTTTCTGAAAAAAAAAAAGACCTAGCGTATATTTAGCCGGTAATAATTAAGAGGTGATAATGATAAAAAGATTAATTTACATGTACACTTTGATTCAAGACTGCAAGGATGGAAATCTTAATAAATAGAAAAAAATCTCTACTCTCTAGGTAATTCAGTGTATCGGTTTAACCTTTTGTTTATCGGATTATGAAAGAAGACCAAACTAAAAATAAACTCCACGTTTTTTTTTTTTTTTTTTTGAATGGCATTAAAAAATTGCGTATTTAAAGGGGAAACATTATCTTAAACATATTGACCAAGCACTGTTCGCAGCATAAGAAAGGTTTTAATATTTGTTAATGGCATCGCGTTAGCTTCCTGTAAGCAAAATGAGCAAATTTGCTGTCTTGGGAGCAAGTTTGATGCACTGAGCTGTAATACCGTGGAAACTGAAATTGGCCCATCAATCTGCCATTTAGTCTTAGTAAATTAGTTAATCAATCCTCTGATTGCGAATCAAGCAAAGTAATAGGGAGTAATCGTTTGGTTAACGGTGAGGATTCTGCCTTAACCTAACTTGCCTCTAATGGCACATCACTGCATGAAATGCTATGGTTAGCTCAGAATTTAATGAAAACTTTGAGCATATCTCATATCTGGTCTTAACTTGGGCAGAGCAGTCATGTTTGATTTTGTAAAAGCTGGGTGTCAAAGGCTTAAGGAGGACTTAGCGTTCCGCCACTGGTCAGTCATGTCAGAAACAGACTCTCAGAGACACATGACTGCATGCTCAGGACAGAGTCATTCGAAAAACCTCAAAGTCCCACTAAACTGTCTCCTCATCGTCTCTTTGGGGGCCTGAACTCTGACTAGCAGCTCGCCCACATGAAAAAACCCGACCTGAGCTCACTTATCACTGTAGTCCTAGAGTCACCGGTCCTGTTTTTAAGGATTTGATCGGCCCAGTCATGGTTTGGGTCACGCATCATAATGAAGAACACAAAGTCCTTCTAACCTACTATGCGTCTAGTTTATCTTGCATAACTAAGGTAATCCTAATGAAGATCTTGTACTGGATTTATGATTGAAAGCCCCTTTCAGATCCCTGACAATTAGCAGTGATTTCCTGTCACAGAGACTGATAATAATCTATTGCTGGTACAGGCCTAGTTATTTTTTTTCCAACTATTTGGCTGTTGATTGACACTCATTTCCAGGTGCGAAAGCTGACTAAAAATATCATTGTTTCTGACACAAAAGATCTCAGAACAAATACCTAATGAGAGAAAATTTTTCTGTTTGAAGCCAGAAAACTTATTGCATAGAAACAAAATGATAGTTGGGCTACAGCAGGGGTGGGGAGCCTTATCCAGAAAGGGCTGGTGTGGGCCCTGGCTTTCATTCCAACCAGGCAGTTACACACATGATTCCACTAATCAAGGTCCTTAGCAAAGATTCCAGTGGTTGATCAGTAGAATCAGGTGTGTAAGTGCTTGGATGGTATGAAAGCCTGCACCCACACCGGCCCTTTCTGGATAAGGTTCCCCACCCCTGGGCTACAGGGTGCCTTTGGTCTAGTATAGAATGGTCAAATCCTGACGGTGCATCAACTCTGGCTGTTTGCCCCACAGTCCTCAGCCTTTTTCAGTGAGAGACATCCTGTCTGCTAAGGTGACCTTCTCTCGTTGCTCACCAGTGACCCCTGCTGGTTAGTGAGTCTTTCTTCCTGTGACTCAGGTCTGCGCTGACTTGAATGAAGCAAGATTTTTCAGATGCTTGAGTGTACCTTACCAAGTTTTAGGTGGGTTTTAGCCTTGAGTGTGGGAATCCAAAAATTGTTGGTTATGTGTCAGAATAGGAGAGACTCCAGGTAGTAGTGTTCCCATGTTTGACGTGTGCACACCCTCCTGTGCCCACAGACGGAGATCCGAACGAGCTTCGAGGAGCTGTACCGGGTCATGTCCCGCCGTGAGGAGTTCCGCTGGATGATGCTGCGGATTAAAAGAATGGCCGAGCTCTGGCTCGGCGCTGTTCGGTCTCTCGCTACCAAACAAAACATGGTCAGACGCAAGCGTAAGAAGGTGTGCGTCTAGCCTGTGTGCAGATACACTGTGCAGTCAAAAATACGTGGACACTTCACTGAAACCTTATTGACGTACTCCAAAAATGGACATTTTTAAATTCTAAATATCTGACATTTCAGTTATACCCCCAACCCATAGTATATACCGAAGAATTCCATCCGCCCGTCCGCACCAGTTTGTCTGACCGATTTCTGAAAAAAACGCTCATCAGATTATTTTCAGATTAATTTCAGTCGTGCATTCTATACTTCATGCAGAGGTGCAATGCCAGTTTGTACAAAGGTATGCCATATCCGGCCTTCAATCCATCCATCCGTCCGCACCAGATTGTCAGAGCAATTTCTCAAAAACCGCTCAGCTGATTGTTTTAAAACTGCAGCCATGCATTCTACACTTCATGGTGAGGTGCAGAACCAAGTTTCATGAAAATGTGATGCTTTTTTAAAAAATAACTTTTGTTTTCCATATTTTGAACTTAGAAAATTTACTACTGCAGGTGTTGTCTGACCAATTTCTCGAAAACTGCTCATCAGATTGTTTTCAAATTTCAGTCACGCATTCTATACTTCATGCAGAGGTGCAGGGCCAGTTTACGTGAAAATATGCCGTAATCCCTTCAGTGCACAAGGGTCGGGGGTATAACTGAGGTATGGTCACTTATTCACTTGTTAAATTTAGAATGAATTGGTCAGGATGGCCTGATAGAACTGATATTCAGCTTCCATTTGAGGGTATTGCCAATCAAATCAGTCTTATCCCAATGATTTTGTAGCATTTTGTATATCCCTTCACCCCCTCCCTTACTGAAGGCCTCATTTAAACTGAATGAGTGTGAAGGGGGGAAACATGCAGAGAGGACAACCATCCCCAAATTATGGAGCAGAATTCTATGAAAATACAGTCAAAAGAAAATTAATGCTAAAAAAATGTACTGACCGGGTCATTCCAAATTGCATTGAAATGTTGGATTTTTAGCATGTAATAATGTACATTTTCTGTGCATTTCAGTGAGGCTTCAAAAAGTTTCCACACATTTTTGGCTATACAGACTTTACACACTCAACCAAAAAGAAACATACACTCTCCGAGGAAAAGATTGCTTGCACCTTTACAAGACTGGTACACGACCCGGACTCAAATCACAATCCCCGACAGCACAACCACACTAGATACTCATTCTCCTTTATGGTACCACTGATACTCCTCATGGCTGTCATACCTAGGAGAAGACCTTGATCAATATAATAGCCCTCAGTTCCCTGGTATGCAGAATGCTCTCCCTGCAGTAAATACAGTGCCTGGGGCCTGTAACACCCCATCAGAGTGCCGAATACGCTAAAGCTAGACAGTCTGTGTTCTGGAGGGAGGCCTTGCTAACTTAATCCCTTACTTTGATCTCATAGCAGTGCATTACAAACTGTGGGTGGGTTCGACTGCACAGAAAATGTCTTGTCCCTGCAAAATAAAAATTATGTGGAGTGCACAGTATTACCGGACACCTGGCCCTCTCTGCAGCTCATTTCAAGTAGCAGGAACGGGGGTGAAAAGTAGTCACAGGTGGTGCATCTACATGCAGCTTATCCCCAAAAACAGGTGCCCCTGACATTCAGTCTGATTGATAGCTTTATATATCTTTGTCATATACGCTGCAGCACACGTGTGCTCACGTGTGTGCTTTTGATGAAACAACTCATTTTTATTGGCTGTCGAGAAGTTTTGCAACAAGTTTTTTGTTATAGTTTTTCAACAGTATAACAGTTAATAAATGCCTTTTACCTTATAAAAATACATGAAAAAGAGATTTAAAAGGATATAAGCGGGGAATTGTAAGTAGAGTCTGTGTTTATGGCCAAGTTTGAGTATGCATACAAGTGTACTCCCAGCAGAGCTGAGAAATAATAGGTTTTTGACGCGCAGTATGGATTACTGCTCCAGAACTCGCACTTATAAATATGCATAAGCAAGCATATGAAAGAGAGAATGCATTGGTATTCCACAGCTGTGTTTCTGGAGTGACTGAAAGTGAAGTCATGCACTGAAGCACTCCGCTCTCAGAGCTATCATACCCACAATTCCATGCAGTCTTATCCTGCTCTTTAAAGGAAGCAGAGAGGGGAATTTGTGGTCAAAGCGTGAAGTGCTCATCGTACGTTTAGTTTTCTTCATTTGCATTTTGATGATAGTACTTCTTTTGGATTTAATTGCATTCTTTTCTAATCAAACTTCATTTTGTCTCCACTGGAGGCCTGGGTGTCCTGATTGACTGTACTGTGTGGCTGTGCTCAAGCACTCAACTGTGCACGACTGAATTCATGACTAACAATAAGTGTAATTCGCCACTATTTTGTTCAGAGTCACTGTGGGTATAGGCTACAGTCACTGGTGTCTCGTGGCCCAGAGCTGGTTAGATGACCCAGGGAGAGTGAGTTGTGATCTGATGTTACAGGAAGTCCTGTCCACCCCAACCCCCCTGTATCTCCAGGTCCTGGTGCATCTGGGCCTGTTGACTAAGGAGTCGGGGTTTAAGATTGCGGAGAATGCTTTCAGTGGGGGACCGCTGGGGGAGCTGGTGCAGTGGAGTGACCTCATCACCACCCTCTACCTGCTGGGCCACGACGTCCGCATCTCTGCCTCGCTGGCCGAACTCAAAGAGTGAGAACCTCCTGTTACACACACACACCAGATAAAAACACACACAGGAACACATATACACACACACACACACACACACACACACACACACACACACACACACACACACACACACACACGCATACACAGGCACATACACAAACTTATATGCACACAAACACACACATATACATGTACACAGGCACATGCACAAACTTACGTACAAACACACGCACACACACCACGTACACAGGCACACGCTCAAACTTACATGCAGACACAAACACACACACACACGTACACAGGCGCATACACAAACGTACACACGTGCACACACACATACACATACACGAGCAGAGGCATATCCACAAACTTATGCACATGCACACACACACACACACACACACTCACACATACACAGGTAAAACACAAACTTACACACACATACAGACAGATACACAAACTTACACACACATACACAGGCACATGCATACACACTGACATACATAGAGATTCACACACATTTACACCAATGTGCACACATACCAGCATGTCATGGGTTTATCATGGAACAGCAGTCTATTAATGTAACCATGACCGCAGTATCCAAGGGTAACAGAAAGGCTGAACCATGTTGTAGTGTTTGTTTAATGAAGGTCAGAAATCTCTCAGTTGCCTCCCTCCGAAACTGCAACTTACTTTTGATAAAACCTTTTTATCTGTATGTTTTAATTTCTGGAGATTGATGAAATGTCTTAACTGAATTCTGATTAGCTCACTTGTATCCAGTCTTTGAAGATATTTTAGGTGCTTTTTTATTCATTAATTCAAAGCAATCTCATTATTGTGCTCTGAAGAATTCTTGTCAATATCAGATTTCCTGTTATGACACTATCAGGCACCGTCATTTTATTTGCCATGTTCCATAACCAATACTTGAGTCTCAGGTATTGCATTGAGTGTCAGGCTAGGATATTACACTAAACCTGCTACTAAGCATTTTAAGCCATAAATCTTTTTTTTTTTTTTTTTTTTTTTTTTTTTTTGAGCATAACACCTGCTTCCAATCACTAGCCTATTGCTGTTCTGCAAACACTTCTTGTTTTTGTTGATTGCCTGCAATAGATGTTTTTTTCCCAACCCTTCCAAAAAAACAGGATTTGCTACTGAAACAGAAGTGGCATCTTTCGGGAGGTTTTGAGATTTTGTGCAAACAAGGCGCAATCACGTATCACAAACTTTGGTCTTAGTATTTTTCTTTGCTTCCTGAACCATCTGTCTCACCGTGTGTGGGAGAGAGATTTATTCGCACCTTCAGTCAAGCTGACTCACTGCTGTTCCGCTGCTTTTAAACGTCTTTAATTATTGACCATAAAGTGGCAAGTATAGTCTTCAATGTTTCACCCTTTTTTTTTTTTTTTTTTTTTGCTTCTACGGTCTTATAAGGTCACAAACTTTAATGTTTCTGAAAGTCGTTTCCACCACAACAAGATTTTGCCATTTAACAGTGCCAGTTGCCTTTTTTTGGCTTTGTTGAGGTGGAAGTATGTGACTTAAATTCCCATCAAGCAGGGCAGGATTAAGGCTCTTTAGTGTCCTTATGGGCAAAAAAAAAGTGTCAGCACTGACTGTGTCAGCTTCTTCCCCGGATCTAGCTGGGCACAAATTCTTATCTTTTTAAAAGAAATTTATAATTTCTTGCACATTTTTCCATGTAGTCACAGTTTCAGATTCCTTTGACTCGTTTCAGTTTTGTTTTACCCACTAAGCTGTTGACGTCTGCCGATGATGGCAGGACTGAGTTGTCAACTTTCACGCTTTTGGATGAGAATCATGCTTTCAGGCTTTGTCCCAGGCCACCTCAGGGCAACGCGTCCACAGACGACAATAAATCTCAAGCCCAAAATGTGATTTAATTTTGGTAAACTTCCATCAAGTCGGCCTTGAAAGTCGCCAACTTGATTTGCCAGCTAGCTATCAAATCATTAGAAATCATTAGGCCTAAACTAACAAAAGTAAACAAAAAACAAATGAATGGAAGGCCAACTAAAGCAGATTATCAGACTTTGAGCAATTTTATTTTATTTACAATTGTATTTACAAACTTTTTAAATGTCAATTGCAAAAGAAGATGTAATGAACAGTCAGCGGTGAGGAGAACTGGAGATTCGAATAAGTCAGTGGTTCTCCTCGTCGGTCCTGGGGCTCCCCTGTGTATGGTAGTTTTTGTGCTCACAATGGCAATCATTGGATTTTTACAAGCTGTCAATTTTTCTTAATTAGGAGCATTTCATTTTACAGCCGTTATCTACCTTCTTGAGCCACATATGACAGTAGTATTTGTTCATGCCATGAAAAATAAGACCATTAAACATCTTGGGTTTTTTTCTGCATTGGGAAAAAAAATTAGACAGTGAGAAAATCACTAAGCTCCAAATCAGGTTTCCGTGCTGAAGTGTTTAAATTCTTTAAAAGTACTTTTCTTGAACTTCATGGCACAAACATAACACAAAACTCTTTTACTTCATTTGCCTGCCTAATAAATGATTAGTTTTCATGACCATATGTCCACAATTTCACCAATTAGGAAAGTACTGATTTTTTTAAATTTGATCAGTCATATCTTATCCCTCTCTTCATGCTTTTGTGGTTGGAGCAAAAAACTGCAGACACAGGAGGTTTCCAAGACCGACTGAGAGCCATTGTTTAAAGGAATGACTGAATAAGACAGGCAGGCATGGGCACAGCAGCATGTGATTGAAACGCTGTCAGTCTTGCACTTTACCGTTTGATTATTGGCTGTTTGTCATGAGACCTGCTTTGAGAGTCTCTCAATCAAAACTAGATGCTGGGACTGTGGGTGGGCCAAAAATCATTGAATGAAAGCTTAGCTGCCCAATAAATGCTTTAATATTCAAAATGGCAGTGGGGCCATTCCTTTATTTGAGCCGCCAGCAAGGTTGTTACACACCAGCAAAAGTCGGGCAGAACCGTTCAAGTGGAGCATCAGGGACAAAGACCTACCGTACATGTGCCGCTTGTGTATAAATGGTGTGGAAAACAATGCCTACCGGCAAGAATGAAAGAACAGGCCCTATCTCATGCTTAAACCGAATTGTTCTATAAACATTCATGTTTGCTCCACTCAGTAAAAGAATGTGTGTCTGCTTGGTGCCCTTTGAATACGTGGTGCCCCTGGGCACATGATAAAATGCCCAACAGGTTAGTCCTCTCATCAAACTGGCACAATTTTTTTTTAAATCAAGTTGGCATAATTAAAAAAAAAACATCCTCTGAAGCTTTGAGTGTTTGAGCACGGCAAACGGCAACCTAAGTCATACTAACCTCAGGGACTGAGACGGGCATAATCTGAACACAGTGTATCCATTGTATTGACCTGATAGCTCCTTTTGTTTGCCGAACACAGTGCTGTCTCTTCTTTATAGGATCATGAGGCGGGTGATGGGCAACAAGTCCAGCTGCCCCACGCAGGGGGACAAGGTGGTGGAGCTGATCTACATCGACATCGTGGGCTTGACTCAGTTCAAGAAAACTCTCGGGCCCTCCTGGGTGCATTACCAGTAAGGTCAACATTGGAACAGCTTCATGACAAGAACTTGCCATTTAGTTTTTCGTGATCCATCAATTTATATCTTTCAATTATGTAGCAACAGCATAGGAGCAAATGTCATTATTGCAGCAGTATCTGCCTCCGTAAAGATATCCTGCCCTCTGTCACTGAACCAAGTGAGCATGTCTCAAGCACTCATATGATCAAGCCACAAGGACAGTCAGGGCTGCCAATTCCTGAGGTTATCAAATGAGCTGAAGTATGTATTGAGAGTTTAGCCTTCTGACATGATTCTTGTCTGACTTCTTACCAGTGTGGGTCGCTCTCTGGTCCATACTGTGAAAAAGGCCAATGTAAGAAACTATTCAACTCAAGCTCACTAAATAATTGAAATATTGTCAATGTTCAGTCATTTATTACTGTTTCACCTCAAAGACTGCCCAACACTTAATAGTCAAGGTCTCTACTTTGAATCATTGCTTAAAATGCTTAAAAAAGAGAAAATGTATGTGATGAGATGTAACTGCACCATTTAGTACACAGCATATAGCATTAATGGTTTTACAAGTGTGTAGATTCGGACAGCTTGTAAGTCAGTCGGCTCCTGGCGTGGGAATAATCGGAAGATGGCTCTGGACAGAGGTTTCTTCCGTTGGAAGTTTAAATTGCTTGGAATGACAGGTTTTTGAGTTCTTCTTTGTTTAGAAGAAATGACATGCTCGTTTTTTTTTTTTTTTTTTTTTTACAAGCTTTTCAGTTATATAGCAGTCTTATCTGTCAAAGTCCTGCCAAGTCCAGACAATCTGAATCATTTGTGTGGATCAGAACATCCGTCTGCATCTCTCAGAGGCTCATTTTGTAGCCTGAAGCTGTTCATGCACGTAACGATCAGCATTCATGATGTACGCCAGTGAGAACGGATGGAGTTAGATCGCAGTGCGCCATGTCTCCAGTTATTGCTTTTGCTAATCAAACATTTGCAGAAGCCAATCTCTTGGCAGAAAAACAAGTAAATCAGGACCTGTTAAAATCCACAGCTCCACTGTCACTGACTGTGTGATAAGCAGGTTCAAGTCCCTAACCCGCCTAGAATTGAATTTTTACAGCCCGAATATGCACTTTTTCATTGTGCAGGTACTGACTGCTGGCTGTGAATCATAAACCATTAAAAACCAAAAATGACAAAACAAAGCATAAATATTCAGCCCTCATGCAGAGGTTTGCACCCGTTTTTGCTGTGCATCACATACGCAGCGCCTGATTTGTTCTTTTCCAGGAGCCAGAGGTACTGGATGTCATGGAAGTTCGTACTCAAATCATTGAAAATTGGTTTGTTTTTAACATCTGGTCTTTAAGTTACTCAGCTTGCCCAGTTCCTGAATATCTGAGCGCACCACAGAAAGAGAGACGGCCTCCAGCGGAGCAGTCAGCCACAGCCAAAAGAGCTCATTCTGTTTACCTTCTGTTTCTCTGAACAAGCGCATCAAAGTGACTCATTAATGCGACACTTTTACTCTGGAACATTTTCATCTTTGGTTTAAGATACACCCTGTGAAAATTACAATGGAGGGCAGAGAGTTTCTTTTACTTTATGAAGAGCTTAAGCATAATAATAATAATAATACATAATGATAATAATAATAATAGTAATAATAATCATAATAATTTGTTTATTGCTTTGTAATGTTTGCTTTGTTGAATTGCTTTTAATTGTAATCACTAGTTTGCACTGTTATAAACTGGCACCTTTTTTGCCAGTTATTTCAACTGTAATTTTACAGTTAGTTTATAACAGAGGTTCGGTGTGTTAACTATAAACCACAGTTAAATGCTCGCAGGACTCTACTTACCATTAAAATAACAAGGAGACGATGCATTAATTTAACTGTTAAATTCAGCCAATTTATTACAGTTTGTCTTCTCACCTGCTCTCCATGTAGTTTTAACACCTGTTCATAACTGAGCTGATTGATTGCCTATGTGAATTATACCTTGTTTGATATGTTGTGTGGCAGTCTCACTGCCCTTATTCTGTGCGCCTTATTCTTTGCACTGTATGTTGCTTGGGATGTAAACTTCTGCTGGATAAATGTAATATATTATAATAAAATTATACCTGGAAAAGTTGGAATTAACTGAGGGAGGCTTTTATTTGTAATGATATGAGCCATTCAGAATGGCCTTTCTGGACTACATGCTTGCTCAAGCATCTGCCCTCACTTCATTATGTACACGTTTTTTCTTTACTTCTGTGTTTCAGGTGTATGCTGCGGGTGTTGGATTCCTTTGGCACTGAACCTGAGTTCAACCACGCGCACTACGCCCAGTCAAGGGCCACAAAACCCCCTGGGGCAAGTGGAACCTCAACCCCCAACAGTTCAACACCATGTTCCGTAAGTCAATACCCCCACTCCCACCCCCACCCAATTTTCTATCACGAGGGTAGAAAGGACACGTTGCATCGCTGTGGGCGAATTCCATCCATTCAGTTTGGCACTTCCACTCCATGCTCGTGATATGGAAAAGTTAGCCCACAATCTCGATAGCGTGGTCTTAGGCGCCTCTAGGCCCAATTCCTTTGTCAGCTCAATGGGCTCTTTGCCCTCCTGATTGAGTCAGAGATTCTCATGTGGCCAGGCAGGAGGGCCAGCGTGGACTTCCTGGGCCAGAGAAATACTCTGGTCAATGGGAACGGTGGAGCTGAGATTAGTTTCACTCGAAGTGCTCAACTCTACCTGGGGCGTTTGGGTCTTTGCTTTTTTCGAAAGAAATCAGGAGAAAGCAGACGGTCTTTGTCATGTTTTGTGTTTAAATCACCACCTCAGCTACTGGTCTTCAGCCCGTAAGATGCTCTCACCATGTTGACAAATGAGTTGTTACATGGTAACGTAAATGGAATTGGGAGGGCCAAGGTGTTGTGGAATTCCTGTAGTGACACATCCAAACTACTGTTCCTTTCTCATTTTCTGGGACAGAGTGCACTGGGACTGGTGAAAATTGTTTTATAAATCAGTTTTTGAAAGCAGCAACACCGTCCCTGCTTGGAGGGAGAGAGAACCTTGATGGTATAAAGCTCCAGCAGGGCTTAGAAATGACAGACATCCAGGCACTCGGAGGTTCATAAAACAAAATCACATTTCTGAAGATGCCTTTGGGAAAGCGGATATGTTCTAAATCGAGCCTCTGTTCTGATAAGAGGTGTCCTTTAAAAAAATCCTTTATTGCAATGGTGAGTCCATCCTGGGAGAAAAAACCAGTTAAAACCTGAGGTGTGGGGCCTCATTCTTTTGCTGCTGGTGGAACAGCGTTTTTACTTGCTTCGGTTTTATTTTGTTTAGGTATTGACACTGGAAATGCGTGAGTTATTTCAAACTTTCATCTGTCTTCAACAGTGCAGGATTTAATATCAGAGCACCTTGAAAGGACTGGATTACTGTCCCACTGAAATACATGGTGTGTAGGGACTGGTTTTACTGGTCAGCATATTCTGCAGTTCTCTTGAGCTGTCAGTGTCATTGCCGCAGTACAATGATGAAGCTGTGTGACCATTAGTGCAACTGCTTTACAGCAGCAGTCATATGTCCACTGTTAATGAATAATTGGAGACTCCATTGCTAAAAGTACTTAAGTCACAAAATGTCCATTTTGAGAAAATCGAGAGAGTGGACTTCGGTAACTATAAAAGACCTCCTTCCTTTGCGGTGTGTGAAGATGTGACTTCAATACTTTTATCCCTAGGCTCTACAGATAATATAGTAGCACTTTGAGGTGTTCATGCAAACAAGAGTAATTAAAATTAGGTGTCTGTGGATCTGTGTTTGCACAGATTAGAGTGAAAGCCTGCCGGAAATCCATGTAATGGGCTTTTCTCATCCAATCACACCTTGGGAACCTCAAGATCCCTCACCATAGCTCTCAGTTCAGTTCCCTATCCTGGACATTGGTGTAACAAAGAGAGCAACAAACCTCGATTTCAGGTGTAGAATTCCCACAGTCTCCAACTGTAATAAACTGTCCTGACGTTTGTAAATGTTTCACATACAATTCGCCAACTGTAGGATCTCGGTCCATTATACCAGAAGTCATACATATCTGAGAAGTGAAGGGACACGTGTCCCTTTACCATGTCACAGGATCAAGAGTAATAACAAGGTTATTAAAATGATCTGACTCTTAAAAATTGAATTTAACATTCCTCTGCTCTAATAGTAATTCAGAGAAGGCTGTTTGTGACTGTAGTGAGGCTCTCTAGCATTGCTTGCTAGCTGTGCAGATGTGGGCGTGCCTCTGGCTGGTACAGCCTATGATAAATGTACAATTAAATGTACGTATTTCTGATGACTCTATGTGTACAGGCGAGTGACTAAGGGGTGCATATACCCTAATGAAATGTATGTAGGTTGGAAATGAAAATCCCTTATTGAGTAGTGGAGTTCAGTCAATACGGAATGACTAATTAAAATGAACGTGATTTATTTTCCAAGAGTATAAAACCATTGCGCTTGTCTGTCTATATACCCAAAGATAATAAATCCAAGTAATGAAATAACAAGAACAAATTGGGTGTTTGTGAGGAACCTGTGGATATAGCAGAGAGTTGGGGGCAGTGAAGCCACATGACCACACATGTGTGTCTCTTATCTCTCTTCCATGTTAACTCAGCTCAGTAAACAGTCTTTTTTCCTTTAGGCTTTGGGGAACTGATAGGGGAACATTCCCGCAGAAAAACCTACACAGTCAAACCATTCAACTTTTCGGTGGATTAAACCACAACCACATATGTCTGATTCTACTAAACACCTCCACTCACCTCTACCCCCCCCCCCTTTCAGTGAGCCTGTGGGCATGGATTTTTTTTTTCTATACACAAAAATTTAATTATAAAAAAGTTCAAGGTTCAAGGGAGCCGAGAGATGGACCCCCCCTGTGCTTTAAAAAACAATGACAGATGGAGTATCATTTTAAATGTGTTGATATGTAGCTCATTCTCTCTTGTGGTCAGCAGAATGCCCAGAACCCTGTTTGTGCGTGATTAAGTTAGGCAGCTCATATAATAGCAGATGCCGTATGCAGGGGTCCCTCCTACACGGAGCGATGGGCAGGGAGCTGTTACCTCCTGCTTGTCTCGCACGCTCCCACTCCTGAGCCAGCAGATTGCTCAGGGCCTTTCGCTATGCTAACTTCTAACTTTATTTCTTAATTATTTCTTTGCCTCTCAGCTAGTGTTTCCATTTTGTTTGCCTTTTCTGAATGCCAGCTTCTTCATTGCCGCCTCTGTTTCTCTATCAGAATAACTGTCGTCTAATTTCCATTAGCTTTGTGATAATGCCTCCTTTAAGATGGCAATATGACAGCCTCCCTCCCTCAGTTTCTTCCTGTTTGGTTTGTTTGTTCCTAATTATCTGCTTTTTTCTGCTATTTTATCCATTAGCATCAGCGCTAGCTCCTATATTGTTTCTTTGCTATTGTTTCCATTACCTCCTCTGATAGCGACTCCATTAGCTTCATTGCATGTCCATTAGCTTCTCAACTTTTCCGTAAGTTTCGCAGTTTGATTCTCCCATCGCTCATATCCCTTTGCCAGTGTTCTCGGCTTCTTTTTAGCACCTGCTTCTGTTTGACTCAGTAGTGCAATATCAAGTCTAGAAGCTTCTATTTCGATTCCTATGTCAGGACTCCTTGCTGTCTATTCTGATTAGGACCAATTCCGAAGTATGAGAGCTTTATTTGTTTTTTTGGCTACGCAAAAATATTGTGTGATTAAAGTGTCTTTTGCCAGATAGAGAGTCATGTGATATGTAAATAACTTTGAAGATTCAGAATTGGCCTCAGATGTGATATATATATATATATATATATATATATATAAACAATATTAGGGGATTATTTTTATACAATAAAAGCATGACGTGAGCAAAGACTATGTACTAATGGAGTCCTTTTATTAAGTGTCAGTTTGTCATTAAAATCTTGTGAGATGATGCTCGGAATCTTTCAATTATAAAATGCAAGCAGCGACACAGATAAACATCTGTTCCGAGTGCCTTCTATTTTCCTTTCATGCAGATGGTAATTTTACCATCAGCAAATGAATAATTCATGCAGAAATAAACACAATTGTGAGAAATTGCAGTCTGATGAAAGCTCTGTAAAAAAACATTTCTGTCCAACTTATGCAATGGGAAACCAATTTGGTTTCCTTACCTCTTCCATTTCATTAACGTTTCATTTGCTACCTTGGCCGAAATGAGTCCATGGGTTTCTAAGCACATGGTAGGTTAATGTATATCAACAGTCATTACAAAATGTGGCGCGGGAGGTTTTGTCAAACATTCAGGTATTAGTGTTTGTTTTTACCAGCCTTACTTACACATTTACATGCAATGTAAATGTGCACCTTTTGCCGTTCCCTTCGGGATATTTGCATTCTCTTGGGAGGTTTGCCTTATTTGACAGCGGAGACAGCTGGGATGTCCTTGGTAAAGGTTGCCATCACAATCTGGGATGAACCTTCAGCAAAGCACTGCTGCTCTAACTTTCCTGTTTGTTTAAAGTGCTACTTTCGAGTGTTATTTGTCTTTTTTCTCTCAGGCACATCACCGCCTGAGTAAGGTGTTCTTATAAAGGGTTTTACGAGCTTACAGTCACCAAAATGACTTGCCAAATGGTTTTTAGTAATTTAGAAAAAAAGAACCCTACCTCCTGCTGCCAGAATGAGACCATTGATTTACTGATTTAGATGGATATAGAACATGTACTCCGCATGTTTCCTCCAGGTTCTTCTAAGGCTCCCCGTTGGTCTCCTCGGATGGATACAGCCTTTTTTCTTTGCCCTTGTTGCCCAGGGCTTGCTTGTGTGGGGGTAGACTTGGTTAAACTTGGTAGTGTATTGTGACAAAGGTTTGAAGAACACATTCGTGAAATTATTTTTTGCTTTTATTTCCTCATAATTTTCCTGCAAGGTGAGGAAATGCACATGAAATAGGGATTGATTTGTGTCGGTAAAACGTACAGCGGCACTAAAAGGAATGATTGATGTCGTTATCATGTTGATAGAATGTTGCAGCTGGGTGATAATGTTGGTGCATCATTAATGAAATGGCTCCAGGCTGCTCTTAGTTATTGTAAATCAGTTTTAGCCGCACTGCCTGGACTCTGGAATGAAAACTCACACAGGAGTTCTTTCACTTTTTAGTGCTTTACAGGCAATTGACAGCTTTTCCTCTTCTAAAAATCAATAGGCATTTACTTGCTCCAATTCAAAGGTTACCCTTTGCCTTTTTACCTAAAGAAAGATTCCCAATTAGAGAACCTTTCCTTTTTTCACTTATGTTTTATGATTTAGGTTTAGACTGAAATGGTACGAGCTTGCTGAAGTGCAAAATTTCACAAAAGCCGCTCAGCTCTCTGGGGAGCTGAAGGAGGAGGTAAGAGAGGCTGGTCGGTGGGAGAGAGCTGTTAATCTCTTCCCTTCTAAGAACATGAATGTATGTCCTTGCCGCAGCCCTGCATCAACTCAGGACATATACACTACCGCTCAAAAGTTTGGGATCACTTGCAAATTTCTTTGTTTTCCAAAGAAAAATACATTTTCATGCATTTCACAAACATTTTTTTCCATTTCACAAACAATTAAAATTAATCAGATGATTTTCAAAGAACGATCTACATTTTTGCATAGAGGCCTATTACCAGCAACTGTCAGTCCTCTGCATCAATCTCCTGGTATGGCTGCTAATCCAAGTTAAGCATTTTATAAGGCTAATTGATTATTAGAAAACCCTTCTGCAAATGTGTTGCACAGCTGAAAACCATTGAACTAATAAGGGAGCGCTAAAGGGAGCATGGCATTCTTGAGGTTGGTTTAGTACCTCAGTTGTTTGTTTGTTTACAGGCTCAAAATGGCCAGAAAGAAAGAACGTCCTTGAGAGACCCGTCAGTCTATTGTTGTGCTTAGAAAAGAAGGCTATTCAATGCGAGAAATTGAAAACTTAAAATCTCTTACCATGCTGTCAACTACTCCCGTCAGAGAGCAGCACAAACTGGCACTAACAAGGACAGAAAAAAGGAGTGGGAGGCCCCGATGCACAACTGTGCAAGAAGACAAATATCTGAGAGTGTGTAGTTTAAGACAAAGACGTGTCACGGGTTGTCAAATAGCAGCTGCGCAAAATAGTTCCCGTCAAACACCAGTTTCAGTATCGACAGTGAGGGTGGTTTTTTTTTTGATGAAGGCAAAGTTTGAAGTACATATTCATCATTTTCCATTAAAATCATTATTTCTAACTCAGACAATGTCAGCATGTTCTGTTCAATTCCTATATTTCCTATTCAGACTAATTTCTTGTGTGTTTCCATGGAAAACAAGAAAATTTCCAAGTGATCCCAAACTTTTGAGCGGTAGTGTATATACACGTCCTTAGAACAACCGATTGACCTATTGTTGTGAGAATACAAACCCACTACTTATACTGTTGGCTGAGAAGAGTCTATTACTGACTGGTAAAGACTGCTAACAATATGAATTTGGTCATTTCCTGGAAAACTTTGCTTGTTGATAATTTGAATGTAAAAATGGGGTGTCGCCCTTGTGTATACACAACAGAGGAAGATATTGACAAAATATTTACAGATGCAGACTCAAAATACAATTATACAGCGTATGCACCGAGCAGTTTAGAGGGGAGTTTAAAAAAAGAAAATATGATCATGTGCAATCAACTGTTGTCCATTGTTTTCCTCATCTTCCAAAGTAACGTCATCATCTATATCCATGTTTTCTTTTTCCAAATTCTCCTCAAAAGCGCTTGGCACATACAAAAATTGTGTTTATATTTAGTAAGGAAGAGGTTTAGAGGTAGGGGAGATCTGCGAAGTGGTGTAACTGACCTGTTAGGAGGTGGGAAAGGAGGTTTGCAAGATGTGTTAGGAACTCTGTACGGCAGTGGCAGATGTGAGGAGGTGGCTATCAGGAGAGATCCATGCCTCCAAAAGAGCTGGACAGAAGGCGGCTGGACTTGGAGAAGACTTTCTTGGTGACTCCATGACCATCATGTTGTAACTCTGTATTCTACTGCACGTGTGATCAGCTATGCTCAGCTCTAAGATTCATGCAGGGTCCTACTGAAGTTGGGGCAGTAGAGTCTTCAATGTGTCCTGCTGAAATGGACATCTCACTTCCGTGTTCACTGCCAGCACATCCCCTCTTTCCTTGCCCACACAGGAAAAAAGGGCTTTGCTTTTCACATAATGTAAAGGCAGGTATTCTTCATAACTTGTGACATCAATGTCTTTTCTCTGAATTACACTGCATAATCTTCCTTTTCCACTCAGAATGAATGTCAGCGCAAGCTGCTTTGATTAGAGCAAATGCCAGATCCTCAATGTGTCAGCCCCCAAATATCTGAATATCTATTATTATCATTATTGAGCCTCTCTATAAGCCAAAGTATCTTCTGTCCCAGGAAACATGGACAGCATCCAATCTGCTGATAGGAGAACTTGGCTTTAGAGGCTTGTAAAGGTTAGGTGTGAATTTCACACAATGCTCCTGACCTGTCCCTTGCGGACTTCTGGTGTGAGTGGTCATTCGGAGACTCACGGGAGACTTAGCAATGATGACAAAAACGAGTCCGGACTGTCTCATTTTGCCTGGTAACAGTCTCATTTCGCCTGTATGTGAACCTTCACCTTAATATAGCTGGGCTATATAGCATTTCATCTCTAATACTGAATCACTAGTGCTAGTCGGAGGGAGCCCTGTCAGATTCCCTCCTTTTATGCCTTGAAATTTCGTTTTCTGTGACAGTATTTTAGGTGCACATAAGGTCAAACGTGAGTTGGCCTTTTCATTTAAGATTAACTTTCATTTATTATTTCAAAAGGCCTGTGTGACATTCAACATGCGTTGTGTATTTTTATTCATGTATTTGATTTCTGTGGCAATAATGCCTCCATCCAACCATCTATCAATCTTGTGCAGATCCATTGTTTTTCTGCTGTGTATGTGAGCTACCAATGCAACCCCTTAAACACTGATCAAATTTGAAATAACAGGGCCGCAATAATTTTGGCTGGGTCCATATTCAAAAAACTTGTTTAATTCTCAGGGCATAGACAGAATAACCTATTCAATATTAATGAACTTGTTTTTGCAAAACAACAACTTGTATGGCTGCTGTAATAATGCTATAGAAATATTACATCATAAATCACATGATTTTATTTCAAAACAGTTGGCTAACTCCATTACTTAAATGTCAGAGTGAAAAAAAAAAAAAAAGGCAGTTGGAATACAGCCTGTGCAAATTCAGGGATGGGAGGGGCTTGGCTGTCTTTGAGCTTACTGTTACCATGGTGTCCAGCAAGGCATTTCACTAATTAATTTGTCCAGTACTACGGCAACACTGGCCCTCAGTGGTAAGAGCAGCGGTGTTTCTCAACCCATTGTCTACCACAGATGATGGTAATTTTTTTCACACCCTACACTATCCATCCATCAATTCTCTGTACCCCGTGTTCCTCGCTTGGGTCATGGGGGGAGCAGGAGCCTATCCCAGCTGACTCCAGGCGACAAGCAGGGACTCACCCTGGACAGCTCACCAATCCATCGCTGCGCACACACACCATTCACACACCATTCGCTCTCACACACTTACCTATCGGCAATTTAGCATCTCCAATTAACCTGACATACATGTCTTTGGACTGTGGGAGGAAACCGGAGTAATCGGAGGAAACCCACGCGAACACAGGGAGAACATGCAAACTCCACACAGAAAGGCCCCAGGCTAGATTTGAACCCACTGCCTTCTTGCTGTGAGGTAGTGCTATCCACTGCGCCACCATGCCGCCCACACCCAACACTAGTCACGGGCAAAGCAACACTTTCTTAAACTATGACCTAGCTCGCCTACAATTATCATGATGTTAAATCAATTACACATCAATACACTTTCTTGTTTTTAACTTGCCATTTATGTCTGTTCACTTACTTACCTTCAACAGCAGGGACAGATTATGCAAATGCATGTTTAAGCCATAAAGAACACAGCCAGTTGTTGCATTGTAATATTGCATATCCTAAGTGTGCGGTCAAACCTCAAAGATGGCCAAAAGTTTTAATACAACAGCTGCTTATATGGGTCCGTGGGTTTTATGGAGTAAACACGGCTCTCCTTACTTTGTGGTACAAAATGTAACAAATAAATACAAACATATAAATGGACTGAATTGTCATTTATTAAAATAATGTTATCCGATTAGAGATTGGCCCATTGTCACCAATACCCAATCCAGCTATATGAGTTAGTGTCAGACTGATATCCGATATCAGTATTTGTGTTGCTACATCTCTTGATCAAACCTCAATATTTTTAATTTATCCTGATAGTACCTGTATTTATACCTGGGTTCGACTGGCCGCTTACATAATCAAAAAGACTTTTTTTGGGATGTGAAATGAATGGTTGCTTTGGAAGTGGTAAAGATTTTCCCTCGAACAGATTCTGTATTCTGTCTTTTTGTCTCTCGAGCTGGCTCGTGTTGAAACATTAACATTGAAAACCCTTTATTTATGATTTTCAAGAGCAGCGCATTGCTTTGGTGTTACCCACACGTCACCCAGTCAGCTGGGAGGAAGCGGCAAAGGTTTTGTGTCACTTTTCCTTTGAAGCGCTTATAAGAACTCCAGAAAGTTGTAGAGATTGCATCATGTTTGGATTGTTTCCTGTATAACATTACTGAATGTCTTCAGCATCAGTTAGAGCCAGTAATCCTCCCTCTCTTGGTGTTGGCATGTGAACCTTTCCACTTGCTGCAAAATAGCATTCAGTTGAAGTCAGTGACGGAGTCGGTGACTACCCGAATCCTCAACAACAGTGGATTATGTCAGTTCTTCGAAGTTCTTGCCTCATTCTGATGGAGGTATATGAAATTTGAATTGAAGTCTAGTGCTAAAAGTAGTTGAGTCACATTTTCACATGCCATGAGGTAAGGGTGGGAAAAAGTCTTTTATAGTTACCCAATTCGGTTTCCTCAAATTTCTCAAAATGGACATTTTGTGACTGAAGTATTTCCTGCACTGGGGTCTTCAATTAGCAGATTTTACGGATCTCAGACCTTTTTTTTCTTCTCATACTTGACACTATGTCACTTAAGTACATTTAGCACTAGGGTCGTCAGTTTTAGTTTGACCTATGCAAGGGTAGGAATAAAGTTGCTTACATTGTATCGGGCTTAATTTTAACATGGAAATGTGTTTCAGTGATAGTCTTCACTCAATCCCTTTTGGCAATTTGTCTTGCATTTCTTGCTTTGTACTAGCAGTAGTAGACAGCTATGATTCTGCCCTGCAAACAAGCCCCAGTTCTAAGGTCTGTGCCTTGGAAAAGGGCTGTAGCAGGCGTATACCAAACCTAAGATTCACATTCACTGTCTGTCCAAAAAAGGTCTCACACTCCAATATTTTGTTGGAACCCTTGCAGCTTTGATTATTGTGCAAATTTGTTGTGTCATTGTTTTGACAACCGTATGCATCATCAGAATGTTAATTTTTAATTGGTGCTGCATTAATTTTTGGCTCAAGATCTTGTCTTGAGGACATGATAGTTAGACCTCTGTCATCTTCTCGAGCACAGCCTAATAAATTTTAAAGGGGGTAAGGTCAGGACTTAGTGGTGGCCAATTCCTGTGTGATAATGATTCCTCATGTTTGTTTTTTCTTTCTTGTTTTCTTTCCTTGATGCAGGCCAATAACTTGCTCATTCAGAAACACTGTAATATCTTTTTTACCAACAAAGGATACGTCTTCCATCAATTTTTTAGGAAATGAGAAGCTACACGCTTCATCCCTTAGGGTTAAAATAACTATTGCCAGCTGAAACATATTAATCGCAACAATAATGATACAGTCATAGAATTTGTTTATTTATATCCAGATGGCAACTTTTTTTTTTTTTTTTGGACAGGCAGTGTATTACTGTAATGGGCAATAGCGAGAGTATATAAAACCTGAGATTTACATATTTTGGTAAAGGGCAATACCAGGTGTATACCAAACCTGAGATTCACGTGTTTTGGTAAAGGGCAATTAGCCTGGTAAAACCAGACTCTGCTACTTCGCTTTGCTTCGTACACAGAGTCTGTACAGTCGTCAGTGACAAGTGTTTACTTCCTGGTGGGTGGGCGCTTGTTTGAAGTTCAAAATCATTGGTATACCTGTAAACTAATCACTAACGTTTGGCGATGACATATGTTATGCACCGGCTCAGCCGCCTAGTACCTCTGCAGCAAACACAGTCCTTCATACCAGACATGCATTGTAAACAAACTGATTAGTACATTAAAGTTAATACTGTACCCATAATTATGCCCATCTATCAAATTTTAGCCTTCACTCATTCACTTAAAAGAACCAAAGGTGCTCTTTCTGTTCTCCTTACAAGAAACAAACTGTTGAGCTATCGTTTCTCCTGCCAATACTGCTGCCATTAAAAAGAAAAAACGTAAGAGACCCAAAACCAACGCCAGAATCTGCGAGAATAACGCATTATTTACATCAGGACGAAATCTGCGTTGACACGAAAACTGAACCGTTAACCATACTTGCGCTAACATCATACCGAGCTCGCAATCTAACTTTATAGTAACATAGTTTGGCTCCAAGCGTTTGGCTGTCTCAGACAGCCATTTCATTCATGGATAATGACAACATAACACTGAGACAGTGAATAGGTCCTGTGACATGAAGAAAAACACGGCTTTTAAAAAGTTCACTGCTAACTTAAATAGTTTGAAGTTCGCGGGCAATGTAACACTAGAAGCTACAAGCTAGCTGAGGTGGTTCGGCAGTCTCTCGCAGACATGAACAGGGTGCCTATTTCATATGTTTCATGATGGATATTAAGTAGATATGACAACTATTCTCGAAACCTGTGGGGAGTAGCGCTACAACCTCATTTCCATTCAAAAAAATTAATCAAACATTCATCTTGTTGTGGCTATAAGTCGCTGATATCCGGGATTTTCTCCACGACAGAGCGAATGGCCTCCAGTGTCTCCATGTCCGTGGCCATTGTTGATTTTGGAGACTACAATTTCAAACTCGGCGCAGCGGCTACATCATGGCTCTCGACCACACCTACTGTTCGTTGGTTGGTCCGGCGTCTTTTCTGCCGAGGTAAACGAGGCAGAGCTCCGAGTGACCAGACTGAGTAATGAAGCGAAATGAAATTAAGTGGAAGTACGAAGGCTGGCGGAGTCAGGCTAAAGGGGAATACCAGGAGTATACCAAACCTGAGATTCACATGTTTTGGTAAAGGGCAATACCAGGAGTATACCAAACCTGAGATTCACATGTTTTGGTAAAGGGCAATACCAGGAGTATACCAAACCTGAGATTCACATGTTTTGGTGAAGGGCAATACCAGGAGTACACCAAAACTTAGATTCACATGTTTTGGTAAAGGGCAATACCAGGAGTATACCAAACCTGAGATTCACATGTTTTGGTAAAGGGCAGGAGTATACCAAACCTTAGATTCACATGTTTTGGTAACGGGCAATACCAGGAGCATACCAAACCTGAGATTCACATGTTTTGGTGAAGGGCAATACCAAGAGATTCACATGTTTTGGTAAAGGGCAATACCAAGAGTATACCAAACCTGAGATTCACATGTTTTGGTAAAGGGCAATACCAGGAGTATACCAAACCTGAGATTCACATGTTTTGATAAAGGGCAATACCGGGAGTATACCAAACCTTAGATTCACATGTTTTGGTAACGGGCAATACCAGGAGTATACCAAACCTGAGATTCACATGTTTTGGTAAAGGGCAATACCAAGAGATTCACATGTTTTGGTAAAGGGCAATACCAAGAGTATACCAAACCTGAGATTCACATGTTTTGGTAAAGGGCAATACCAGGAGTGTACCAAACCTGAGATTCACATGTTTTGGTAAAGGGCAATACCAGGAGTATACCAAACCTGAGATTCACATGTTTTGGTAAAGGGCAAAACCAGGAGTATACCAAACCTGAGATTTACATGTTTTGGTAAAGGGCAATACCAGGAGTATACCAAACCAGAGATTTACATGTTTTGGTAAAGGGCAATAGCAGCAATATATCAAGCCTGAGATTCACATATTTTGGCGTGGGAGGAAACTAGAGCACACAGAGGAATCACACACTTCCACACGGAGGATAGGGCCAGATTCTGAATCTGTTTTTTGCATATGAACAGTGCTGACTACTGCACCACCATGCCATCCATTTCTCTTACTATAACATGGGCTCTGGGCATCATTAGACAAAAGAAATAACAGTAAAATATGCACAAATTAATTTTATTCCATTTGCATAGTTTTGCATGGTAGTGTGTTAAAAACCCTATAGACATGGCTGCTTAGAATAAAATACTGTATATTGACTAATTACCCTCTGAAACTGTTTTTGTAGACTAATAAATAAATAATATGAATTTTGTGCAGAGTTAAATGAACTGTCTGCAGTAATTTAACAATTAGCTGTGCTTCATGCACTCTCCCGGAGCTGAGAGGCAGCTGGAGGAGGGGGTTTTGAGCGGTGCAGTTCCTAGCGCACGCTCCAGACTTGTTGCCAAATTTAGAGGCTCTCGCCCCTGCATTCCCTGCTTTCCTGTGCTATTGTGCGCTGGTGCTAACAGGAAGAGCCGTGCCTCGATACAGCAGCACTTCAGCTGGACTGCCAAATTTACTACAGCCCAGGGAATGGCTGGTTCCCAAAGTAGCCCTAAAGTGTCATCTACAGATAAATATGCAGAAAGCATGGCGGCGGATGGGGATTCATGGGCCTGTTACCTCGAGCAGAGGGAGTGTGATAAATGGGCATTTTATCACCTATGGAGAATGTGGGACCCCCAAACCAATGTTAGTTCAGGGACTTAGTGCGATTTTCATTTTTAGTGTGTGCTTTCTCATATTGAGGATTAGTTATTTTGTTTTTTTCCTAATCTAATTACTTCTGCCTGGGATGGATGCCGATATCCTTATGTCCTGATTTGTGTTTGGAAACAGATGGTGCTGCGGTGTGCTGTATACAAGCCAGCTCTCAGTACTTGCCCATCTGAATTCTCTGCCCAGTGTTAGCGCAATGGTATCTGGCACTGAACGAAGCAGTATGGGATGCAGTGCGAATTTCTCTTCACAATCCACCGCAGTGAGCGTGGCCTCATGGATCTGAGGCGACAAAACTGGCAGGATAGACTTCAAAATGGCAGCACTTGGCCCAGTTTGTCAGTTTCCTGATTCCAAATGAAATTTTTTTTTATTGAGAACATCCTCCTCTCAATATCTGAGAAGATGCATGTCTGACTGTGTTTAGAAATTTGCGTAAATAATACTGAAACCAAAACAGATGTTTTTTTTTTTTGCCTTTTTTTCTTCGGAAAAGCTAGGTAAAACAAAGCGGACATGGCCTCTGTGGAGTTGGTGTTCATCTTCACCTTGAGGATAGAGTTGTTACGTTTGTCTTGCATATGCAAAGGCCAGAACATTCTCTGCGGATCTCCATTTACTGCAATAACTGCTTGTCCTGAAAAATGCAGCAGAAAGAAGGTTTCTAAGAATATCTTTTGCAGGCAGTGGTCTAATTGAGTGTCAGGGCTGAGAGTCTTTAAATAATTGTTCCAACTCCTGCATTCCTTACTTGTATTCTGATGAATCTGAACACATTCTGATGCCTAAAATTGCTGCATTTTCATTTGTAACCATGACGATGTACAAAATGATCACCAAGGAGGCTGCAATTTAACCGGCTTCCGCAACGCTATCCGAACAGAAGAGGGGATAGCATCGAGAACATCCCAAGTGCTGTATAAAACATCTAAAATGAGAGGAAGACAGATTTTACTTCAAAGATATTGCAAAGCTAAAGATGAGATGTTGTCTATGCTGGTTAATGCCTACCAAATCTACAAGTTCACAGGCAACAGCAGTTTCACTTAAGTGTTCCCCTTAGTACTCAGAACCAACCCATAGCACAGCTTTCTGCCAACTGTCCGAAAATGGCCCGTGAGCAGCATTTAAACTGTGTGGAGGCAAGTGAAATCCACACATATTCCAATCCACATTGCACATATACTGCCCTACTGCCTATTCAGTACCTTCTGAACTAGAAAACTTCACTCTGAAAATTGACATCAGATTATGAAGTTGCTCTTCCTGGAGATGTGATTGAGATATATTTCACTGGAGAAATGCTAATGGTATACCTGTGATCTATCCTGGTTTCACCTGCACCAAATTATGTTAGATAGACTGAAAATAATGTTTGTTTCCAGTATTAAAATATTAAAGTTGAAGTTTGTTTCTTTTGATACTAAAAATTAGGCTAAGAATTGTTCCTGGGCCACAAAAAATATATATTATCATGTGCTGATTGAAGAGATATAGTTCTTCCTGGCCTTTGACTGTACATACAGTAAATGTGTTTTTGTGGCCGAAAGATATAATGACGCTGCATGTCATTGCTTTCTGCCCCTCTCCAACCATACACATAAATACAGTAATGTTCTTGTGATGCTTTTCAGGTTTAGTTAATCAGTAAGGTTAACTGTCTCTCTTTTCAACCCATAGGGTGGAACCTTGCTATTCAGTTTGGTTTGGTCTTGCTAAACTGTTTTACTTTGTGCTGGTGTTGTTGATTGGGCTAAACAGGGAATTGCTTGTGGCTTGCAATCGATATCATCATAATGCCGCAGTCCTTGTCTGGTCTAATGGTCTGTTGTCAGTTTACGTCGTCTTCCTCTGTCCTAGCTGTCAGTATCTTACGATTTTCTGTCTGTCTGTCTCTCCATAGCACACACTCCAGACAACAGCTTTCTGGGGTTTGTGGTCGAGCAGCACCTGAACGCCAGCGACATCCGGCATATTGATGACATCAAGCGACAAAATCAATCCCTCGTCTACGGGAAGGTGGACAACTTCTGGAAGGTACTGTAACTCTGCTTCAGTCATTCTTGGGGTAAATTTTGAAGAACATTATGAAGATATGGTACTTGAATTTCTGAATATGTGTGTGTGTGTGTGTGTGTGTGTTTCTGTGTGGTCCTTGTGTGTGGGGACAAAATGTTGTGTTTCAGATTTCTTAATCCGTATGGGGTCAGGTCCCATGTGTGTGTATTTTGGGTTAGGGGTTGTTGTGGGTGGGATATGGTCAGGGTTAGGTTAAGGTTAGGGTTAGTGTTAGGGTTAGGTTGTACTGTTCATCTAAGAAGAGAATGCAAGTCTATGGAATGTCCCCACAAGACATGAAAACCCAACATGTGTGTGTGTGTGTGTGTGGTGTTGTGTGTCTGTATTGTTGCCTCATCTAAGAAGAGAGCTAGATTTTCCATGCTTGAGTTCCTCCGTGGCTTTCTCACAGTTCACCTGGCGTTACACCATAGTTTTCTGATTAAATTACCATCATCCTAACTGTACCGTGAACATGGAGCCCGGAGCTATATTTAATTAAAATGTATTTGCAATAATTGGTATCCAGGGCAACTAAAACAAGTGTAATTGTATTTTTGGGTTTGTGACTTCTGAAGATTTTTGCATCTTCTTCATTCGTTGTGTCCATCTGGGCAGCTTGCAAAAAGCTCCTTGGTGAAAGCTTTACTTTGGATGTGAGTGTCATGAAGACGACTCCATCTTACAACAGTTCGAGCATTAGGCTGGATGTGATGTTATCACATATTGAATGTGATTCTCTGAACAGCCAGTATAGTCCAGTTGTACCACATTAAAAATCCCCAGCTGTGTGTTTCTCCATCAGGCTTCAACCAGCTTTGACAGTGCAGAAAGTTCCGTGAAAGGCAGCAGAGTTGGATGCACCTTGTTTGACCAAATGAGTTGCTAGCAAAAACACTGTGCAGTCATAATGTATGTGTGGCAGGCCGAAGGAGGGCCCGGGCGGGGAATTGAACCCCAGACTCCCAGGTAAGAGTCATGCGTGCTGACCACGTCGCCAAAGAGCCAGGCTTGTTGGCAAGGTAGCCAGGGCGCATACTTATTAGGAGACATTTCTAGTGACAGGATCCTTCAACTGTCATATCTCTCCCCCTTTTTCAGGAGTGTGTCCTCACGCTCTATGCCTTACACATGCTGCCATCCATTCGGATCCCCCAGATCCTGCTGATTACGCCAGAATGTGGCAGGCCGAAGGAGGGCCCTGGGCGAGAATCGAACCCCAGACTCCCGGGTAAGAGTCATGCGCGCTGACCACGTCGCCAAAGAGCCAGGCTCGTTGGCAAGGTAGCCAGGGCGCGTACTTAGTAGGAGACATTTCTAGTAACAGGACCCTTCAACTGTCACACATGGACAACATAATAAGTTTTTTTTTGGATACCCTAAAAGTGTGGTCATGGAAACATAAATTGTAGCCATTGGTCATTCCCAGTATTGGAGTATTCATGCTGACACTTAAGGTTACCAAAAAGTAATAATATCACCCTTTTAATATCAGCATTGGGCCAACTGGAGCATGTTTAATAATGTCCACGGTGGATTTGTCTGGGCCAGTTAAGACGGTGATTTGTTAGGCCTTTTATGATGGGATTTTCCTATGATTTTGAGCAAATTTTCTAAATTAATAGAGCACTGAACTTGAATTTTGGCTATTCCCTAGTCACAGGAAATATATATTTTGTAAATTGCATTCCGCAGAATACTTATTCCACTGTGGTGCCTTGATGAGTTCGCCAAGGCCGACCGCTTGATGAACTGATTACTAATGAGGATAGGTGGAGTTGGGAATCCACCACAAAGATGGAGTTTCATCACATTGAGACAGGAAACTGCTTCTGAGGGGATTCAATGAGCCCCGTTTCATATTCCATCCCAGCTAACACAGACAGTTCTCACAATGTTTGAGGAATATTCTGCCAACGTTATGACATTGTCAGTGCATAGCAGCAGTACTGCAATATAGCATTTTGTTTAGCTTGGTTTCTGCAGCATCGCTAGACAGTGAGAAATCTCACTCAGTGACCTGATTACGATGTTTACAAAACCCAAAATTTGGTGGTGCACCCCCAATTCTTTATAAAAGGTGTGATCTTTCAGATTAATGCATGAACTAATTTTTCAACCTTATGTAGATACATTGGGTTGATGCGTTCCTCTCATTGCTCAGAGTAATTTCCTAAGCTGCAGTCTGAGGACAAAAGGCCAATACTGCAGGTTGCTGTCTTAGCACTTTGACTCAAACGTGATTAATTCCAGTCAAACCATTTTGCTCGTATTGCTCTGGTTGAAATTCTGTAATATCAGTGAGTGAGACTCAGCCAACAGCCTTAAGCTTTAGGCATGTGACTTGGGTTATTTGGGAATCTGCTTTAAGCTGCTGCTAGCTCAGTGGTCTGAGTCTGAAGAATGCGATTTAAAGCAGATTCAAGCTGCCAATTACCAGATTATCCAAAATCTGTGACATCAGATCAGTGCCATGACCCAAAGAAACTGCTTAACATGGGCAGTGAGAGGGAGTGCTGATGAAGGAATCATGAGAAATGCTGAAGAGAACTGGAAAATCTATTTGGTTGAATTTTCCCTGATAGCTACACTCTACAAAATGTTAGCGAATCCCGACTACAGTCGTGGTATTTCAGTAGCCATATTGTCTTAGGGCACCAGGGGTCCCAGTCTAAGAAGCTACTAAAGAGTTAGGCGACACTCTACAAAATGTTTATGCTGTTCCTTGGAACTATTTTCTGGGAGGGGGTGCTGTAAAGACTTTAATTTCAGCTAATTTGAGATTTATTGGCTGGAGCTATCAAAAAACAAGAGAAAGATTTAAATGTTCAGGAAGCATCTTTATTGTGACGCATGCTTACATCAATCAAAAATAAAGGATAAAATCCTTTATGAAAAGTGCGAATTACTTGAATGAGAGAATCTCAAAAATTAATTCAGTTAAACAGAACAGGCCAAACGAGAATAGGTGAGTACTTAAAAACGCCATATTTTCACTGTGCTCATGTGCCACCATGCCCGATTATGTATTTGGCCAGTTGCATTTCTCATTATAAAAGCAGCAATAAAGCCAAACAAATCTCTTGTTATGTGAACTTGTACTTAAATTCATTAGAGCCTAAAAAATATTTGTTGAATGTTCATTTGAATATACATGGGTCTATGTTATACTTAGATTATTATTATTACCCTGCCCCACCTGAAGGGTGAGGGAAGGGGTATTGTTTTCGGTTTGGTTTGTTTGTGTGTTTGTGCGTTTGTTTCTGTGTTTTTTGTTAACACTCTAATGGCAAAACTAATGGCCAGATTGACTCCAAATTCGGTATAGGGATTGCCACTGACCCAGAATAGATCCCTATTGAATTTCGTACAAGTAGGTGAAAGTATGTAGAGGGGCGAGGTTTGTTGTGCCTGGCACCACTCATTGTTGTTGTTTTATTATTATTATTATTATTATTATTATTATTATTGTCATTATTTTAATTGAAATTCACAGGGGATAGGCTGCATATTTTCTGTTAATACGATGGAAAATGTCAGTTTTTTTGGTTTTTGAGAAACATGAGGACCAATTGAATGGCCAAGTCGGCTATTTTGGTTATTTTGCCTTTCGCTGTGACTTTCACTAACAATGCAGGCATAAATTCAAAGAACAAACACTAGAGTGGGAGATTTCTCTGGTTTCTTATTACCAGCCTGACCATTCAGTCAATGCAAGACAGTCAGCTACTGAGTGTAGGTACCTAGCAAGCACTCTAGCACTCAGTCTTTGTATGAAGTTTGCTGGTGACAGCTTATTAGAGTGTTGCTAGATGACTCGCTAGCTAGCTAGGTAGCTAGCTGCAGTATCTACCTGGTAATAATGTCACGAACATTAGCTTATAATAGACCTACAACATACTCTTGTGTAATTAAATAATACATTGTAAAAAGTTGTAGCAATCGCTTGACATTGTTAAGGTTCGTAATAAATGTCAAGAACATTAGCAGCAGTTGTTAATTTACCTTGTATTAATTTTTATTAGATGGCTGGCCTGCTAATCTGCAATGGAAGATTTTGGGAAGCTGTTTTTCATTGGGCTATTGAGCTATAGTAGTTACTAAAGAAGAAAACAGAATCAAATAGGCCTATTTTATGCACATTGTGCTTTGCCTAATGCACTGACTGATATTTTATTCAGCCAATGTATTGCTGTTAGTGGGTGCATTAGTATGTGTGAACTAACAGGATTCCATCAGCTTGCGTACATTGTGAATTGATGGGCTGAGGGGGGCAAATATAATTTTTGTCCCCGAGCCCATCATCACACACTTCTGCCACTGGTCAGACTGCACATACAGTATGTGGATACCATGTTAATACATGTTATTTGCAGACATTTTCATTCATTATTTAATGAATGCACATATGGACAGAAATGAAAGTCAGACAAAGAAAACATACTATTCTTTATTTAAAAAAAACAGTGAGGTTGCAGTAAAGGGAAGCTGTTGATAGCCCTTGCACCCCTGCTTCCAACGTCTATGCCACTGTATTATTTATGGTATGTAATGTCAGCATTCTCAAAATAGAACCTGGTATTTTTGTGTCTGGTTTTATAGTTTTTTTTCTTGAAAGAGAAACTTTCACCTGGGAACTCATTCAGATCTGGAAACCCCATCTGATATAACTACAGAAGTGTCTGTATGTTTGTGTAGAATTCCTGGTTATTTTTAAGCGTAGTTTCATATAAGCGTTGGTCTAACAGAGCGCTTTAAGTCTCTCGGGATTAGTGATGTATGGCTCAAACAGAAGAGCGCTAAGTGCCTCTAGCACTTAATAAACAGAGTGTAACACTCCGCTGCCACAAAGCTCTGAAAAACAGTATTATCTTTCTTCATTAACACGCCTAATTCTCTTCCTTTATCAGTTACATCCCATCAGATATACATGAGATTCATGGACTTAGGCCCCTTTTATCTGAGAATGGTACAGCCAGCCATTATTCTTCTAACTTTAAATAGCAAAACTCCCTCAGCTTTCACACAGAAGACATTAGCCTCTAATCAGACTCCCCGCTGCTTCCGTTTTACTCCCTGATTTTAATTAAAAATGGCATTATGGAGTTTGTTTTTAATGAGGAGCAATTTAGATGAGGCACCCTCCTCAGACGCTCCCCCGGGGCGGCGTGGGTTTTGACGCCTAGCGCATCTGCTTGATATCATTCGAATCCCAGTGTCTTTCGCTCATCCCAGAGACACTAGCTGTGGTGCATTAACCATCTTAGGTGAACTCTTTCCATATAAAGTTTTAGGTATGTGCAGTGCGGGCCCATTGCTCATGTTGATTGAGGCAAAATTAGTAAAAAGTGGTCTCAACATACCTGTGTGTTGTTTATGTTTATTTAAAGGATCCCCTTAATGAATATGTTCGAGTGAAGGAGTTGCCATGTGTTTACATAAAGCGTTATTCGATATTGGTGATGGTTGAATATGGTTAACTGTGACAAAAAAATTGAAATGCAGTTCATTTTAATGAATTTATGACCCATTGAAAGCTCTTGAAAAGGCCTTGTAGTTGACACCGAGATCATGAGAATTGGCAAAGAAATAAGAAAGTTGTGGAATTTTATAGTGCCCCCAAATAGCGAATTGTTTGGCACTTATTTCAGTGACTGCGGATAAAAAAAAGTGTGTTGCGAGGTGAGCAATTTACTTCAATTTGACCTCAAATATAGTGGACAGTCAAAAAAAAAAAGATATAATCAATGTTTCAAAAAAGAAATAAAATACAAGAATTCAGGAAAGAAAGCATGAACGATTTTCATAAGCGACAGTTACAGCCTGACCGAGTATTGCACTTTGTCACATAGCTAATATGATAATGTGTCCCAAATCCCTTCATTGTACCTGTTTTCTCTTGTATCGGTTGCGAGATTCAATAGGAAGATTAAGGACATAATCCTGGTACCGGCTGCGAAATTCAAAAGGGAGATAGAGGACTGTAACACATCGTACCAATCTAGCGTGAAAGAATCTTAACAATGGCCGGAATGTGTTTTTAATTTCCCTATTCAGTCTCGCAACCGATACTGTCCTCCATGCTTGTTAACATTCGTATTGGTTGCGAGATTGAATAGGGAAATTAAAAACACATTCTGACCATTGTTATGATTCTTCCACGCTAGATTGGTACGATGTGTTACATTCCTCTATCTCTATGGAATTTCGCAACTGGTACCAGAGAAAACAAAAAAAAAGGCGAAAAATCGGATGGAACTTTTTAAAAGACCGGGATGCTAGTTAGGGTAAGCGCAGCATATGCATCCGCAGTATATTAATATTTAATCCACCTTTGCTGTTCATTAGAAGAAAATACGCATTAATTTTTGTAAAGTGGCGACCAATATCGCCAAGAAACATTCATTAGCGTCAAAAGTTGGACATTGTGGACATTCTAACATTCTGTATGTAGCTACAAAAATGTGTTTTTATTTAGCAGTACATTTGCCTGATTATTGCAGTCTATTGCTAGAGAGGATTCAAATACGGTGACATAGTGGGTTCAACAATGTAGTCGAGATGTGGCTACCTCAATCATGGGGTGTCGAATCCAGCTTGCCGCGATCTTTTAAACATTATATATTTTAAAATTTATTGTTTTCATTGGTGTCGGTAAAAGTCGCTCTCATAGATACAATCAGAGCGGCCACCACAACTGCTTCCGTTCACGCGAACCAACTCATGAACGCGCAAGGGTATAAGTTAATTTGGAAACCAGTCAGGGCATCATACCGGTATTCTTGAAAATACTGAAACATAATAGTGCCGGCGCCACTTCCACCATGTACGTAAATAGTCCAGCTATAGTCATAGTAACAGTATTTATCAATTTTTCCTAACATCGTGTAGGCCTAAGTTCCTATGTTGGACTGAGGGATGTTTAACGTTAACGTTACCAACCGATCTGAAAGAACAAAACAAGAAATGACGGGACAATCACACGCATAAATGTGTGTTGGCGCGTTCAATTCCACTTTTTAATTTCCGTTTCTGCTGCAGTCTCTCAAATCCAAGATCTAACAAGCAAAGTATTCCGTTTCTGCTGCAGTGTCAAAGCCGAAATTTGGAGACCCATGTATTTATAATGCAAATACACAGACCAGTAAATACGATTGACTTCAACGCCTGGCCAGCGAGCCAGTCAATCGTCAGCCAACCAATCATTGAAGTTCTTCCCTGGCGGCCGACCAATCGCTGAACTTCTTGGCCAGTCGTCGGCCAACCAATCGTTGAAGTTCTTTCCTGCCGGCCGTTCAATCGCTGAACTTCTTAGCCAATCGTCGGCCAACCAATCGTTGAAGTTCTTCCCGCCGGCCGAGCAATCGCTGAACTTCTTCCCCACCGGCCAGCCAATCGTTGAACTTGATCACTCAGTCACTCACTCACTCAGCGACATTCGCTTTTATAGGGGCCGAGCCGCTGCTCGGCCCGGCCCAAAAATTGAAAACATGAGTGGTCCCAGACAACTTCCTTGAGGTATACCACAATCCTAACTACTACAATTTGAAATACTACCAGCAGATGGATGAAAACCATAACACTTCAACTTCTTAAGCAAACTATCATGATCAATGAGATCAAATGCGGCACTAAAATCGAAGAGAACAGCTCCCAATAGTTTTGAGTTGTCAATATTCATTAGCCATTCATCAGTCATTTGTATAAGTCCTGTACAGGTTGAATGACCCTTTCTGAATGCATGTTGATTGCTTTACCGTCATTATTTTCATGAGGGTGTATGACAAAGGCCTTACCTTGTGACTCTTATCAGTGAGTGGAGATTACTTGGCTTTATTGGCGATAGAACCATAATTACAAATCTGAATATCAGAGGCAAGTGCTATCTGTTCTCAAGTAGCTCGGCCTGCTTATTCCTGCAGTACGCTACTCTTTCACTTCAAACTCAAGTGACAGAGGCTAAGAGTCTGGTCTCTTTTTGCATCTTCCTACGTAAACCGACCACCCTGTACCCTTCACTCCATGAGGATAACTTTTAACAAATGCTAAAAATCCAATCCACCAGTATGATTGTAATTACCTTGATAAGAATATTATCAGATAATAAATGTCTGAGAAAAGAATTGCAATGAGATCCAGTACACTTGAGCTTAGGTTACACGATTTGTATGCATATTTTGCATTTTTGTTCTCCCAATTGACTGTTGCCTTGCCAACACTGCAATAAAAGCTTGATCATGAAATAGTCGATGTTCGCACAGTCGAGGCAGTTTAGCTCTCTTTTAAAAGTAATTCTTAGTTGGTGATGATACCTGATTGCTATGTCTGTCGGACGGCACGTCATGTTTTCTTCGGTAGTTTGACTGTAAGGTGAAGGTTCTGTAGTTCTGTTGAGGATTCCGGTTCAATATCACCATGAGGCTTTTCAACATTTTAGATCTCCAGGCCCAGGTGGGAGACACGACAAAGCGATTCACCGTGGTGTCACTACTGAGCGTGCTCCAGGAGCTAATGCCAGAGTAGAGAGAGACAGCAGCTCCATACATATTGATGTCACGGAGCAGGGTGATGGGCCGAGTGGGGGGGGACTGCGGTGGGAATAATAAACGCACCAGCCAGGAGGCCATTTCTCAAGTAGGGGTTTCCATGGTAACAGGCTTGCGTACTGACCCACAATGAAAGGAGGCCATGGCTTTTAGATTCACTCCTGCTAGTGTGTATGAATGTGCATGTTTGTGAGTGTACGTGTGTGTGTGTGTGTGTGTGTGTGTTTGTGTGAGTGTATGCGAGTGCGTGTGTGCTTTTTTATATGCCTATGCACTTTTTTTTTCAGTCCGTGGAAAACAAATTAACCGTAATGTTTGATCAATAGGTGCAGATGTTTGAAGTGGTAATATTCTCCGTTAGCAGTCACAGTTGTGTTCACAGATCCCGGCATGATAAGCACTGAGCACACTGAGTGCCCTTTTACATCCTCACCCCCTCTTTCCAACATTTGTTGAGCTGTAAAACGTTATCAAATGATTCACTTAAACAAATATGGCTGCACGAAGGGAAAATTGCAGCAACAAAGAAAAATCCAATTGTTTCATATTTTTGAGCACTGATCTGCCAAAGAAGAGAGTGTAGGTTTGAAACTCAATATGTTGAGATTTCATTGCCGCGATACTCGGGAAGAACGCTCTCCAGATAAATGAAACAGCCTCTTATGGGGAGAGATGGTGGCTTTGATGTCCATGGTTGGGCTTGGTTGCATGTTAATAACAGAACGCAAGTTGCAGTGACCTGCTAGATTTTCTTGATTCTCTGCGCTGAATTGATCTGTTGATGAAGGAGGTGAAGCAGGTGAATTTTTTGCTGCTTTTAAAGCTCTTGTTGGCTCTCCAGGACCATGATTATGGCCCTTTTGAGCTGCTTATTAAAGGCTAATACTTCAGTAACTCCAAAGTTGGGCTTGAACCCTCATGTTCCCAGGTGGCTAACAGATTTGATCCAGTCTAGGAGATTCAGCTAAAAATCTAATTCGTTTAAGCAAAGGCTATTGCCCCAACCGTTGGGCAAATTGTATGTGTCAGTTTGGTTATTCACCTAACCATTCTCAGCCAATGAAATGCATGGAATATTTCGCGAGCAACATCTTTCGGTGAAATTTTTTGGCATCATTGTAATGGTGTCATCTGGAGCACGGCGTCACAAAGACGATTGGGGGAATAAGAGCAACTTTCCCCCCTGTTCCACCAATGGTTGGGGCAATAAGAGCAACTTTCCTTCCTGTACCACCAGCGGTTGGGGGAATGAGCACTTTGTTCATTTAAACAGGCCAGTAATAGTATGAAGTTCCAATGTTCCCACTCCCTCATTGACATAACAACTAGCACATAATTTCCAACATTGCAGAGAGATTATTCCAATTGGTAGGACAGTACGCCTGTCATAGCTGCCACAGAATCTCTGGTCAGTTGGACATCTGCACAAGCTGATAGTATTGCAGTGTATGTGCATTTTAAAGATGTTCTTAACAGCTCCACACCAGTCCCCTTCATCTGAATGGGTTCAAGATTTGCCCTAATGAAGAGCCAGATTTTACAACCTCAATTCCACAAGAATTGAGAATGCGCGTTAAACAGAATTAAATTTTTGAATTTTTTTACCTGCATTTAATTGAAACAGCACAAAGAAACATATTGAAATTTTCACCTAACTGTATTTTTGTTAATATTTGTGAATTCCTGATTTGATGCCTGCTGCACATTCCAAAACAATTGGGACAGGGGAATGGAAAGACTGGCAAAGTTGTTGAATCTTCAGAAAAACTTCTGTTAGGAACATTCAACAGATAAACCGGCGTGTACCCCCTTTGGACCCCCTTTAAAACGAGATGCTGCATCGCAAGGGGCTATCCTAAATAAAATTGAAATTGTGTAGGTATCTGGTGATTCAATTATGATTGGGTATAAAATGAGCAGTCTCAACATACTCTGTTCTTTACTTGCAAGGTGGTTTGAGGTTCTCCGCTTTGCCAAAAGCTGCGTGAAGAAATAGTGAAACAGTTTGAGAACAATGTTTCCCGAAGTCCAATTGCACAGAATTTAGGGATTCCACTATTGACGGTCCATAATGTTGTGAAAATATTCAGAGAAACTGGAGCAGTCTTTATGCTCTTAGGACAAGGCCAAATTCCAGCTCTGGATGCACATAACTGTGACCCCACAGATGGCACTGCATAAAGAGCCGACTTGCTTCTGTAATGGACGGAGCCACATGGACTTGCAAATACTTTCGAAGGCTTGGGTCAGAGAACACAGCTTGTCCTGGCATCGTCAAACACAACTTAATGCAAACACAACATTTGGCAGATTATGAAGCGTTAATACGACAATGGAAACCCCTAAGTGTTGACCAGCTGAAGTACTCTATGATGCAAGAATGGGAGCTAATTCTTCTTTTAAAACTCCAACAATTATTTATCTGAGTTTGAAAATGATTGCTGAGTGTTATTCAAAGGAGAGGTGATGTTGCACAGTGGCGGGCATGCACCTGTCCCAACTTCACTGGAACGTGTTACAGACAAGATTTTTTTAAAAATAGGTAATATTTTCAAAATAAATAAAGTTGATGAGCTAAAACATTATTTATTACGTCTGAGCACTTTTTTGAATCGAATACAGTTAGAAGTAATTTGCAATTACTGCTGGTTGTTTTTAATCAACGTTTTTACACATTCCTCTGGAATTGAGGTCATAGAAGGTTCACTGATGCTATGTTATATCTGTAGTATTTGTTTTTCTTCTACAACAAGTCTGGCTCATTGTGCATTCCAGACAAATACAGAGTAAGTGACCCAGTCCCTGACCCCATTTATCTTGTTTGACAGCATTTCCAGCAGTGTGTGGACTGGGGGATTAGTTAACAGCGGCATGTGCTCAGGAATATCTTTCAGAGCGTGCTCCTTTGCCTTGGCAGGTATCAATAGTGTCAAAAACGGGGCATCCTAACAGAAACACATTCCCAGGACTAGAGTCGAACTTCTTACTACGAATACCAATCAGTGAAGTCTGTTTCAGAATTTCGGAGTCTGACAAAATGGCCAATTAACCTCTTGGAGCAGAATACTTGTTTCATAGCTCCCAGATAACCAGTGTCATCTTCGGCTCAAGCCAGATTTAGGTAGTTTTCTTAAACCCAGCTATACTCCCAATACAAACTCCACAAAACTTCATTCTGCGGGTTAATTTCCTTGGAGGAGAAGCCTGTTTCTTTACCTGTGTCACAGTGTTGCAAGTCTGTGTGAGAGGCTTTCTGTCAAATAGGCCCAGCCTCCAATTTGTTCAATATTACGCACATCCTTTGATCCCTCTGCTTGAAATGAACGGAGTCACGGAGGAGAGAAGCCGACTGATCAATCTCCAAGTCTTGTGCTTTGATGTTCAGCTGCAGGCAGCTGACAGTCAAAAAGCTTCGTAGAAGTTATAAACTGATAACTATTTATTTAGCTACAGCGCTTTGTGAGTGTGTATGAATACAGTTGTATTCAAGGTACCCTGACTTTGTCCACTACATATGCTGTGACTTCACACTTTCATGTTTTGTGAACTTTGTGCCCCTTAAAATTTGCAGTGAAAATTACGTTGTAATATTTGCATTTGTTTGCTAAGATAAGTTGGCAAATGAATGACAGAGCTGCTAGCTCCCTGGCTGAAGACTATATAGCCAAAAGTATGTGGATACTTTACCGAAACCTCATTGACATACATGGAAAACAGACAGTTCTTACACCAATGGACATTCTGTGGCCTGATAGAACAGACATTAGAATCTATTTGAGGGCAGCGCTATTCAAATCCTTTCAACCACTCCTTCATCCCTCCTGCACTGAAGGCTACATTGAGACTAATTGGAACTGTGAAAGGGGGGGGAGAACCATGCATAGGAAGGGCAACAATTTCCAAATCCTAAAGCAAAACTGCATGAAAATACTTTCAAATGAAAGCTTAAAGTCCATCCATCTATGCAGTCTATTTGAACCAATTCACTCCAAGTTCAATTAAAATTCAAGTCTGTCAGTAAAGCGTCCACAAACTATTGGCTGCATAGAGTATCTAAATGAGGCAGGAATACTTATTTAATATGTACGGTTGATATTCTAAATGAAGAGAGCCCGGATATTATCCGATTTGTATGAAGGTGGTGGACTGCATTTTGCTCTGTGGCAAAAAGAAATGGCTCTGTGGTTCTTTATCACTGACAGGAGATAAGGAGCCTTTCTGTGATATCATCACGGTACTGATATCATAAAATGGGCTTACAGCCTAACCAATTTCCTTCTTCACGAATCCCCGTATCGCTGCCATCAATCCCTGTGACTGAACAAAGCGCGTTTGGAATTGAACCATGAAATACTATGAAGATAGCTAGCCTTAGCACGCCTGCTGTGCTAACAGGGCATTGAAGGAGGCAACTTTTTCTGGTCTGCCTTTGAGCTACATATTCCTCTTACAGGCACATAAACCTGCCATTCAAGTGCACACCTGTGGACGCCTGCTGCCCCAGAGATGAGCCATCTGTGCAGGATTATACCCTGTAGTGTGGAAGAACATCTGTTTCTTCCCCTCTGATGCAGACACAATGCGTATATGTTACCCTCTTCGTAGGCTGTCATTAGAACAAAGTCAAGTTGATGTTTTGGATAAAGGATTATTCTTTAGGTTATGCAGAAGAGAGATTGTAAGCAGGACTAAGGAACATTTAACGTTTGAAGTGAGCAGACGTTTATGACCTAATATATTCTACCCGACGTGATGGATTTCTCAAGGCAACCTTTCACGGCCTACTCATAAAAATTTGGCATTTTTATGAGCAAGACCAATACGGAAAACTCAACAGAAGCAGCACGTTTCTGTCAGTTAATTTTTGTATACAGCTGAGGGAGGTATCGGAATTCTGATACAGTTTAGAATTGATTTGTCTGTTCTGAACGCTTTGTTTTGATTGACTTTGCAAGTCGAGTAAAATGAATAACTTTCTGTCCTTAAATGCCTTGTACTACTGCCAGTTATCTGCAATTATTGTTAAATTTTTTTGGGGCTTTTCTCAGAGGAAATCTTACTGGAATAAGCACGGTAATCCCTCGGCCTCCACTGAGCGTGCTCCCCACAGGTAGTGCGGCCTACGGTATACTAGCCTTTTATAATTAATCCCTCTCTCTCTCTAAGGCACAGCTGCAGACAGGTGTAATATTCACAATCCTGCATTCTGCTTCTGCAGCTCAGATAAAGCAAACCGTTTTACTTACAAACTCATATTTCCATATTTTAAGATTTTGTTAAATGAATAGTGGAATTGTTCATTTTTTTGTACTGGTCCTGTGAACTTCGTGACAGTGGGTCTGAGATGAAGCAGTGCAGCAGTTTGTCATTTGCGTACAAATAAAATTGTACATGTGGACTGAGAGGAGTCTTTTAAGGTTTTATTTTTATATGTTGAATTTTTCGAGATCTTTGTTTTATTCTAATCAATAATTACAACTGGCTTGATATGCATTCATCATTCTGTAATATGTTACGTATCTACTTATAGATAAACAGTAGTGATACAATGCGGTGCATTGTGTAAATCTTGTCTGCGCGTAGGCTAATTTGAATTTTACTTGTCTGATGATGGAATACGGAAAAACATTCATGCTCGGAGAGCTCGCGGTAGAGCTTTAGCAGAATTGGTCAGAAATTCTAGAGAGTGAGTAAAAAAAAAACACTATATACTTTTTAAATGTCTAATTATTATATTCTCTAGCAATGTATACAACATCTTTTTACATGTACGTTTTCAGCAGCTCTTTCTGCTTCTTTTGATACCAGTTAGCACCTTGTTAGATTAAACCCATGACTGCTGTGGAACAATTTAAGGAGTTAAGTGAAATTTCACTTATGCCAACTGATCAGGCTCTGATACAAAGCAAACAAAACAGAATTCCCTCTGTGAAGTTTCAAGTTAACGTAAAACATTTATGGCACGTTAGGAAACTGATGCCGAAAACTCCGCAGCACATTTGTAACGTTCCATGTCCTATGATATTCAGTGACCAAGAAGGCCCTTTGCCTGGGGGTAAACTGTGGACGCACCACGCTTGGCAGTGCCAGGTCATTACGACCAATGCACAGGCAGGATTCATATGTCTGTTTTTAAGTTCAAATGACTATGCAACCCATTATGACATGCATGGTCAATTTCATATCCAGCCCTGGTCAGTTGGCACAAGTCAGATTTCACTTGAGTCCCTTAATTGTCCTCTTTACAGTCATGCCTGAAACCTAATGAGGTGTACCTGGTACCAATATGAGCGGAAAGATCTGAGGCAAAAGTACGAAATATGTTGTATACATGTATATTGCTAAACCATCACAAAATGACCCGTTAAAAAGTGTATAGTTTTTTTTTTACTCACTCTGTATAGCTGCTTCAGGTCACAAGATCACCCGATCAGATGTTCCAGTCTGTACTTCGTTTATGCGCCATTTATAATTATGTCTTGTGGACTGGCTGTTCTAAACGTGCACCTTGCCTGAACCTGTGGCTGGTTCATACACTCATAATGTCATATCAGGCCCTGTTGTTTCCTCTCCATTTTCTGCGTGACTTGAAAAGCAGAGTATACTACGTTGTACTTTTCTCTGGCCATTCTCAAGGTCCACATTGGTGATGCATTAATGACAGTGTATTTCTGTCCTTGGATCCTTATGTGCACCTGTTTGCTCCGCATAGTACTATAGCATTAGGAACTAAAGAAGTATGAATTGGTTGACTGCCAGTTTTTTTCTTTTTATTTGGTCCAGCTTCAATGACTCACGATGGATGCTCTGCCAAAAAAATTGATTTGTCAAGTCTACTCTAAATGAAAATATTGTGATTTTTTTTTTCCCCTCCACTTGACAAAGATGAAATTTTAGCACCACTCACAGTCTAATAATGCATACATTTTCGGGAATTCTTCTTTTGCTTGAGTGCACTCCAGCTGTTCGGCAAAGCTCCAAGTTAAAAGATGGAGTGAAATGTTTCTGGTGATTGTCACTCACTTCATGAACTGATGCCGATCACGGCACTTCAGATATAGTTCATGGGCAAGATATTGTTGTGTCTCGGGACGTTTACGATGCTGCAGCCAAATATATAGTGACAGTGCCTTATTGAATTGTGCATGGTACTCACACTGGCTGTTAAATCTCTTCTCTACCCGAAAAGCAGGGAAGTCAGCCAAGACATGTCCTGCTGTCTGTCCTTTCCTTTTCCTGCTGTGAGTCACAAGCTGTGTCCAAATAGTTTTTTTTTGCCTAGAAAAATTCCTAACTCCTAAAAAATGATCCGAAATAATTACATGGCAGCCATGATAAGTGCATTCGAATTCTTTAGATGTTAAGGTAAGGCATCTCAGTGCTTCCTGATTTACCTCCTTTAGCATAGGGTACACAGTACCATCCTTTTTGAAAAGAAAGGAGGTAGCGCTATCCCACAAATCTGCGCAGCAGCACATTTTAAAGCGACGACAATTCATCTGGCCATTTGTGAAGACAAATGTATATAATCGGCAGGGAACTCATGATCACGTTGCCTAGTGTAAGTGCGTTCCAGTGGCGGCTCGTGAACTGGCAACTGGGAAGGCTCAAAACAATCCCTTAGAATTAATGATTGGTCACGACCTGTTTTCAATCATTCATTTAAATTACCATTACAGAAACTCGAAAACTCTCAACATTATCAGGTGTGGCCAGTTTTCATTTATAACGCATACCGATTACGACTCTGGATTTCTCGCGCTTTTCTTTACTCAGCGGTTGGAAGAAATTCATGTGTTTCGCGATCGGTTAAATTAAATTAGATCATTTGAAACGTCTTTATGCAATTCTATTGCTTCCAACCCCTCCATGGACAAGGACTTCAATTCCGCGCGAGAATCTCTTATATAGCCTACGTGTTGATTGAATAATTGCTGACTACAGCCGAAGAACGTAAATATGCCACTTAAACTCACACCGAATGCGTGAGAGTTGACAGGTATGCGTTATAAATGAAAACTGGCCACACCTGATAATGTTGAGAGTTTTCGGAGTTTCTGTAATGGTAATTTAAATGAATGATTGAAAACAGGTCGTGACCAATCATTATTTTTAAGGGACTGTTTTGAGCGTCCCCAGTTGCCAGTTCACGAGCCGCCACTGGTGAATTCGGATTCTCTTACTAGCACAATTGTCTTCCTAAGCCGTTTGGAATTTCCCTTTTTAACCTTTCCTCTACTTCATGACGTTTTCCATAAAGGTTAAAGAAAAGTGGATAGGAATTAGTGGATAGGCTGTCATTTTTTTTCCTATTCGAACGCAGCCACTGTCTGTCTTTCCCTGACAGGAGAATAAGTAATGCTGGCTGTTATGTGCCTGTAGGCATACAGTATGTATTAATTGGCTATATCTGGAAGACTTTGTGTCTCCCATGTTGCGTCTGCTTTGGTTAGGAATGGTAGTATGTCTCTGATGTTGTGTTGTCCTGTTTGTGTGTTACAGGACAAGAGAAAGTATCTGGACATTATCCACAGCTACACGGAGGTACATGGCACAGTGCACGGCACCAGCACCATCCACCTGCCCGCCTACGTCAAAAACCACGGCATCCTGAGCGGCCGGGACCTGCAGTTCCTTCTGAGGGAGACCAAGGTGAGACTTACACATAACACTGAAGTGAAGACAAAGGGTTTCTCACTGAGTTTGAGCCTATATTCATTTATCCCACCTCAGAAAAGAATACTTGGATGGCACTGGTCGAAAGCAGTCACGTGGAAACCCCGTATATTCCCATATTACGTCTCCAAGCCCCATACACGGCGTGCAAGTAGATTATCTCCTCTATCGTCTCTGGAGCAGCCAAAATGGCATGCATGGGGAAAAAAAAGGTCTTCGGGGGGATAAATTCATTACACAGTTTCTTAGAGAGCCAATACGGAAATATATGGGGATCAAGTGAATGCCATATTGGGAGAGGTGTCATATTTGCCCTCTAACAAACTGTGTAACTTATAATATTAGTTAGGTCTAGAGGTTTCACATGGAAGTCATACTTAAACTTAGAGACTTTAGGGGTCTTCAGGGTAAAGTGTAGAAATAACCATAATAATGTAAAAATTAAGAAATAAACATACTCAACATGATTTTAACCTCATAAAATGTAGTATTTTGATAAAAATTGACATGGTTGCCATGTAAACAGCACTTTAATGACAAAATCTGAAAATATTTTGTGGCACTGATATTTCAATAACCCATGGTCTGGTTTTACTCAAATTAGTCTCATATGAAAGGTTTAAGATAGTTCTATGAAATGACATGGTATTTTTTTGTTTGGAACATTTATGAATATTTAATGAGCTCTGTTATGTAACCATAATGAAAATCGCTACCATCAACTTGCTTCATTTTCAAAATTAACCCCCTAGGGATGCACCTATCTAGAAAATCCTATGTCATTTCATAGATCTTCAACAGATACAACTTCAGTCCAAATTTCAAGTCAATTAGATGAATATTAATGAATTTATGAATGTCACAAGGTTATAAATCAGTCAAAATTGTGATTTTCGGTAATTTGCATTTAAGGGGAGGAGAAACCCAAAAATCACTTCAATCTGCTCAAGAACAGGACAATCAATCAGAGGGAGCAAGAGGGAGAAGTTTATGCTTCAGGGGCATTTTAATGTTCTAAGTTGACTGTTACAATGATTTGTAGGTGTAGGTGTATTTTCTCAAAACCTGATTTTTGCCCCGATTGCTATCATTTAAGGCACTATATCTCACTTATTCGTGGAGCTTTTCTCATGAAATTTTGACAGAAGTCTCTGTACATATCAGGAAGTCTACTGAACTAAAAGTTTTGGTTTAGCACTTTGGGTCTGTGAGTTATGGTGATTTATATTTCATATCGAGGGGGCGAAAAATGGCAAAATCCTCTTTTACCCCACTAAATCTCTACTATTATGTGTAAATGCTTTATTTAAGTTCAGAAGAAGGTGTAAACATAAATAAATTTAATTAAAAAAACCTGATTCAAATATCTTGCTTCAGTCCTGAGATATAAGGCGAAGAAATAATGGTGAAATCGAGGTGGCGGCCATCTTGAATCACATGACCTAATTATGCAAATTAGGTCAAATTCATATTTTGTGAATTTCAGGTCATATACTGTCAATACACCAAGTTTGAATGATTTCTATCCAAAAATGACAATTTTTTTCCAAAAGGTTTCTCCTCCCCTTAAAGTAGCAATTGAGGCAGAGGAAAACATAGATTATTGGTGTTTACTGGCATCTTACTGCACTCCTTTATTTATTTTATGTGAAAATCAAAAATATTGAAATTTTCAAAAAAAATTGAATTTTTTACCCTGAAGACCCCTTCATATTGTTGAGTGCTAATCATATTGTGAAATGTGGTTTATTGTTCATAAGATTGCAAGAGAAAAAGATCAATCATTCATTCATTCTGTCTGGGTGAACTCAGAGACTCGAGTGCAGACAGCTGATCAAAAATAAACCGAAGTTTACTTTCCAATCAGGGTCATGCAGGCAGGGTCAAAAACCAGAGAGCCAGAAAGCGGAGCCAAATCACAGGGCGAATGCGTGGTCAGGCAGGGTTCAGAGAGCAGGAGGCTAGAATGCAGTACAAAAATCACAATCAAAAAACTCGAATTCAAGAAGGTAGGCCGAGGTTGTTGGAACATCAGGCACTGATGAATAAACAGGGCAGAACCCAAAAATCATAGATCAGGAACAAGCAGGGTCATACATGGAACAGGAAAGCAGCCAGAGAAGGCTCATACGAAATCAGGCCCAAAATCAATAAACTCTCGAAGACGGAGTGAAAGAGAATGGTGTGTATAAACAAGACTAAATGAGCCAGCAAGAATCATATGAGGGACAGGGCACGGGAATGCCTAGGTAACAAGGCAATAGGAGCGATCTGATATAGCGCAAAACTGTCGTAAATCGGGAGATGAGATGAAGGAAAGGGATGTTTTGTCGACATCCGCACTTCCGGTAATAAGACCAGCTTCGCCAAGCCAATTCATGCATGATGAAATGCGATGAGCATTGCGCAGCTTCGCAGTCGAATACCATCGTGGATACACAGATATGAACATGAAAATACCGCAAAATTCAAATAAACGCTACAAACGAGTCAAAGCCGGAGGTCACGTTTTGGAACGAAATGCTATAAATCGCCAGTATATTAGCTAGCGTTCGACCTTGCGCGGATATGAGCGGAAGTTCACTCGTCGGCATTTTTACATTTGACCCGTGATTTTCTGCCGTCATATCCGCCTGGCGATGTGCCGTATTGTCTATCAGATTGCTCCTATTGTTCAGAGTGAGAGACAAGAAACATGGAAGAGAAATTGAAACAAAGACACATGGACATGGAAAGCAGAGACAAACACGGGAGCAAAGATTCACGAAAGAAAACAAAATAGTAGATGATGAAAAATAGGAAGATTACTTGTAAGCACTGACAAATGCATTCATTCACTCATCCAGAGGAGCCAGACACATAATCACAGTAATTATATTGATTTCCACTTGTGGTGAGCTGGTGGGCTTTGTGTAAGTAGAGTGGACAGGACCCAGAAGCACCCTGCTCAGTGTTTCATGCCTCCCTCCTGTCCCTCTGTTCCTCACAGCTCCCACACCTTGGTTAGATATTATATTGCTCCTTTTACTATGCTTTGCATCACAATTCCCCCAACAAGTCTGTTGCCAGCATCTCTAATCCTTTATCACTGCCCCATACTCTCCCAACTGATTCACTTCCAACCGGGGGCAGGAAATGAAGTACACAATAGCTACAACAGAGGTGGACATCACTGTTTCTGTAGAGCTGGTCTGTGTGCTTGTCCTTGTTACATTCACTTACCCTAGTTTAAGTTTCGTGACTGCTCTATAATTTCTTTACTTGATTTCGGTAAAATCTTCAGAATAGAGGTGCTGTAAGCTGCTGTCGCTCATGTTGCTGTAGTCAGGGCTCATTGCTATGAATGCCAGTATCCGTCATTTAAGATTGATCATAAAGTTGCTTTACAGCACTGAAGCAGGCTGGTTTGTGTTTTCCTGTCCTTCGAACTGTAAGCATCTGTTGTTTTACTGCGGTGTGAAATCATTTTTAGTTATCGCCGGTGCAGATCTTTGCAGAACAGTTAGATTAATGATTCAGGTGAAATTCAGAGTCAGAATGATGAATGTATTGTGGCGGCACTAATGCTGAAGAAGTGCCTTTAGCTACTGCTAAGAATTCAACTTTAATGGATTCTTTTGGAATTATTGAGGCTTTGAAACCCTGGTCATCCCACTACTTCCATCATTTGGAAGGATGCAGCAGCTGGGGGCACCATTGTTCTGCTCATGGACTGTGAATAGATGACAGTATGTGACATCACCTCATCATTATATGACATCACCTCATTGTGTCACTCAAGATCTACTGAGCTGATAACTTGACCCTGGCACAGCACATCATTGCCCTTGATTATTTTCCAGAGCGAGGAGAGTAGGATTATCACAGTCTGTTCCTTGTTCACATTTTCTCTATGCGCGGTTTTGTGTTCTCATTATTGCGCAAATAAATGCAAGTCTGTGCTTTCCATTAGGGGGGAATACAACAAGCTAACCATTGGCCAATGCTGTCCCTCAGCAGGCCATCTGCATTATTGAGAGTCGGCTTGGCGTATCCCCTGCTTTAGAAGCACAGTATGTCAGCCCTTTTTCGGCTTGTTAAACTCACCCATCCAGAAGAAACGGAAACAAATGTCATTCACTAGGCTCAGAAACCAATCTGCATTTCTCATTAAATTTGACTTTTGAACAGTGTTTTGTGGAGGAAAACATGCATATACATGATGGGTTTTTCTGCAAATGTTTATGAAGCAAAAATAAATAATGAAATAAGGATGAATTTTCCGAGCGAGGGCTTACATTCAAATTACTTCTAGGATCGGTAATTAATTCTTGTAAAACTGGATCAGTTTATGGAGTGAACTGATGCTCACGAAGGAGAATTGAGCTCTGTGAGTGTTCTGGTCCTTGTGATGAATATACCTGGCTACAGTTTGCTGGTGCTAATTGTTCTCCTGAGATTTGAGGACCAGGCTAATGCACAGTCCGAAAAGGAAATAAATGCTTGTATTTTGTGGAGTCCGACAGCAGTTATTCACAAACTCCCTGAACTTCTGAAGTGCTGGAGGCACGACTGTGACTTTCGGTGGTCTAAGTGTGGGAGAGCAAACACTGGAGGTTAGGATACGTCAAACTTAATTTCCTGAGAGTCACCAGGGCAAGTTCTCCCCCATTCATCTATTTAAGGAGACTTACATTTACTCATGTAGTAGGTTTTTATTGGCAGAACACCTGTGGGCTTTCTTGATGATCAAAGACAACATAAAATACACAACTCATATCATGAGCTATATTGTATCAATAAAAATTGGAAAATGTACAGTGCTTAGCAAATTTATTGGACCACCACCCCCAATCGCGTTGGTAATTTAATTTTTATGTTTCTGTAATGGTTATGTGCAGGCTCTTTAACTGAAATGATACTTTTAATGCTAAAATATAATTGTTGTCATACATGAATTTTTGAATTTACTATTTTACAAAAAAGCAGAAAAAAATTGTTAAACACATTATTATTTTTTGACTACGATGCCAATTAACAGTTATTTTCTTGCATTCCTGAACATAAAAATTAGTGTAGGTGGTTGAATGCAAGCTGTTATCGAGGCCAAAGTAGGCCATACAATTTGTTTGTTTCAATATGTGAATAAGGACTATTAAAGGTTTCAGTTTGTTATTTGCCAAAGAAATAACAAAATAATTTTTAGTTTTAAACAAGTTTTTGACAATTTCTTAAATATTTGTGTTTTCTCGTTTTTTATGACAGGTGATCTAATAAATTTGTTAACCACTGTATATTCTTTAAAATGGTTTCAGGCCTAAGCTTTTTTTCTCCAGTGAATGTCAAGGAAATTTTTTACTCTCCTGAAAGAATCCTGGTGTCCCTATTTTCAATGTACCCTTCAGCCAGAGAGATAATGCTATGGAGTGGTGTTCGCTGCAGCCTGCTACTCTTGTAAATATTGGGGTGGCGGTCTGATACTCAGTGCGCCCTCGGGGTCCAGGCTATTCCACTCCACTGTGGCATATTCTATTCTTGATTGAATTTCTGCTATACTTAAAATTCTGGCATTTGCAAAGGATCTCTTCGAAAATGCCATACTGAAACATATTTTTGCTTCTGTGAGGAGTTTTGTGTATAAATAAAATATTCTTCATTTAATTTTGAGCAAACATTTAAGCCATTTCCTTTATTGCTCATCTGTTGCTTGAGTGAAGGCTTTTTCAGGACTTTATCTTTAAGCTCATGGAGGACATTATGTATTTGCCTCTTGTAAACTTAAGCCAACCAATATCCATATTTACACAGGCTTGTTATCATCATAATCTCTGTTATGCTAATAAGTGGTGCATCAGAGGTGTGTGCAGAATATGCTGTGTGTAAATTTTAACGTGACCGCTGGAGCAGGGACTGAACTCCAGTGTAAAGGGCACCGAGCGTTCTCATGTTGACTCTTTTTTTCCAATATATACACACTCGCATGCACGCAGGCACATGCAGACACACACACACACACACACAATTAGCATGTTTCAGGAACAATCTGTCTGTATTTCAGGCAGAGGTTAACAGATACCAGCACACGGTAGTAAAAGTTGACAGGTTATAGAAGGTTATTATTTTGTGGATTGTTCTAACCCTGCACAGTCTTCATCAGTCAGCTTCACACACTGGGAAACATCTAGCAAATTGTAAAAAAAAAAAAAATTTCCTACTTATAAAAACTGTATTGTCTCATTATGCATTATGCTTGTGGATTTGCACTGGGGTCTTACGTAAAAGGTCCGGTCCTCTGGTTCTGATTAAGCTTGACTGAAGAGCAGCGTTTAGGAAGCAGCTGGTGGCTCCGTGAGTTTTGATCGAGGACTATGTCTGTCACAGTTTTGAATTGGCTTTGGGTTTACAGCTTGAATATGCCTGTTCAGAGACAGTTGTTCTCAGTGGAGCTCTAAGTCACGGGCCTGTTATGGTAAAGGGGCTTTACACATTTGGGGGTCCCATGTACAGCTGAAATAGGATCAGTCTCCTATAGCAGCAGGGCCCACTGTGATGTTTTCTCTGTAACTGACTCTTTGGATCATAAACACAGGGTTCCCACAGGTGCTGGAAATCCTTGAAAATGCTCGAATTTCAATATGGTGTCTTCAAAGATTTGAGAAATGCTTGGATTTTTAATAAAGTGCTTCAAACTGCTCAAAATTGTAGTGTAATTGCATTCCTTTCACACTAAATCACTTTCTGACTGAGCAGTTCAATGAAAGTGTAATTTACCCCAGCTGCAAGGTGCTGGAAAGACTCGATAAAGGCGTGAGATTGACTGTGCGAAGGGTGCAGGAACCCTGTAAATGGAGGACTGGACACAGAGAGCGCTGTGGAGAGCTGTGGCTAGCAGTGCCAGGGTAGTGTCTCTCTGGACCCTTGACTCTTGCTCTGCTGTTCTGGTCTCATTGTAAGTCTTCTCCCGCGGTAAGACAGTGAGATTCCACTCAGTCACTGGGGATGTAATGGAGTTGAGGAAAATCACTCTGGTTCTCTTTGCTGTTTGGCTGTGAAGAACTGCATGGGTGGCGTGTGGGTGTGGGCACTCTTGGGTATTTCGTGTGGCTGTGAGCAGACTGGGATATTTTGTGTGGATATGGATGGACTCTGGGATATTTTGTGTGGATATAGACAGGCTCTGGGGTATTTTGTGTGGAAATATAGAGATGCTGGAGCATTTGTATGGATATGGACAGACTCTGGGGTATTTTGTGCTAAAATATGCAGACACTGGGGCAATTTGTGCGGATCTGGACAGACTGGGGTATTTAGTGAAGATATGGACCTACTCTGGGGTATTTTGTGTGGATATGGACGGACTCTGGGCTACTTAGTGAGGATATGGACTAGGGATGTCCGATATTGGCTTTTTTGCCAATATCCGATATGCCGATATTGGTCGACTCTTAATTTCCGATATCCACCAATATCGATATATGCGGGCTGTATTTCCCCCCAGACTAATTTTAAGCAACATGACATATCTCCTGTCATGGAATTAACACATCATGTCAACTTTTCTCATGATGCCCCACTAGATGCATTCACAAATGCAACAAGGCTTTCCAAATGTAAACAATAATTAAGAAAAAAATAAGAAAACAACTTCAACTTAAGTTATGGAAAAAGCGTCATATTTGTTTTTTAAAATTTTGTCGCAACAGTTTGGATCACACTGTTCCTGAGATAATCCTGACAATGCCCCCTACACCTAGGCAATTTGACTACTTCACAAATTTTAAAATATTGGACCAGAACAACTGTGTGCAGCAAGTAAGATTGACTAAAATAACATGCAAGTGATTAAATTTTGGCATATCTAGGCCAATGCACAGCTGAGATATAGGCCAAAATTCAAATCCAGCTATGCTGGCAGAGATTTAGTCTTCCCAGTGGGCCAGATTTGCAATCGGCGTGCTTTTAGATTTTGCTGCCACCTGGCGGTGGAATGCAACAACACCCTACATCAGCCAACGAAAATAACTAATGCACGGAGTTGCCTTGGGGTGGCGCTGAGCTTTCTGAGTGCTCTTGTTTTATCAGTTTTCATTATCGGCAAAAAATCCGATAGCAATCTTTTCCGATATTACATTTTTATGCAAATATCGGCTGATAATATCAGTCCGCCGATATTATCGGACATCCCTAATATGGCCATACTCTGGGGTATTTTTTGTGGATATAGATGGACTCTGCAGCATTTTGAGTGGATATGGACAGACTCTGGGGCTATTTACCGTGGATATGGACAGATTCTGGGTATTTTGTTCGGATATGGAAACTGGGGTATTTTGTGTGGAAATATATAGACACTGGGGCATTTGTGTGGATAGGGACAGACTTTCGGGTATTTAGTGTGGAAATATACAGATACTGGGGCAATTTGTGCAGATATGGACAGACTCTGGGGTATTTAGTGAGGATATATACAGACACTGGAGCATTTTCTTTGGCTGTGAGCAGACTCGGGTATTGTTGACAGAAGTGTGCAATTACAGGCGCACTTGAAGGAGCTGTGGTATGAATTGTCTTTGCTGGAGCGGATGTTTTTTATCTATTTGATTTTTTTGCAGAGGTTCGGGTCAGTGCTGCTGTGTAAGCTTCCTGCGCTTGGTGGCATTTTTCCACTCGTTCAAACAGCAGTCACAGCAGGGGTCTCGCCGTTGCTGTTGTTGCACAGCAGACACCTTCAGATAGCACCTATTTTACACGACTGAGACACAAAATGCTTTTAAGGCCATCCTGTCCTGTAATGAGTCTCTGCTGCCCCCTGCTGCCAGGAAGGTAGAAAAGCAGCAGTAACGTTCCTCGCGCAACAGCAGGGCCGACTGCAGAGTGTATTCTGGATACTCCAGCTTTGTATTTAATTTCAATTGAACAAAAGTTATTTAAAATTAACAGCAAGAACATGTTTTTACTGTTTAGTTGTGCCGTGATCATTACTACTGAATGACTTACTGAATTAATGAATGGGACTACAGATGAAAATTAGCTTGTAGCTAACTCTGGTACAGCTAAGAGCACTACACTGTCCCTGTCAAATAAAAAAACAAAGAAATGAATGAATGAATGAATGACTGCGTGAATGGAAGAATGAATGAATGTTGCGCTTAGAAAGCATTTTTCTCTCAGGGACTCAAAGCACTTGAGAAGATGAGAACATGGAAGCTCCCATCTGGCCAGAAGTCTTCACATCAGGGGAGGAGGAGAGGGAGAGAATTTTTGTTGCCAGTTTAATCAGGGGATAATTATCTGGCCTTTACCACTCAAGTATTTCTGTAATATGTTACAACAGAAGTATATGCCTTTGGAAACCATTATTTGTGTCAATGCAACTTAAGTATTTGTTTCAAACAACAGAGAAAAATCATTACATCAGTTTTACTACTCTGTCCAGTGAAAACTGCTTCACTGATTAGTCAACTTATCAGTGCAGTCCACCCATATGCCTAACCTCTGTCCAGATCCATTGGGGAGATGATCTGGTTCCATTTAGGCACCGCTGGCTTGCAGGACGGACCTGTGTTCCCATTCATGCCTGTAAAAGACTGGAATATGATTCATAGAATAAAGAGGAAAGTTGCCAGTCAGGTCTTTCAGTTAAAATGAGGTAATTGCGATTTAGACCCAGAGGAGGTGATCATTGCTGCATTCACGGTCAATCATTGTTTCTGAGAATTACCACCGACAAAATGCTTTCCTTTGTTGTGGGATATTTTTCTGTGTCGGCTCAGAGTGGTTATTTTAAAGTTGTATCTTTGTCTTGGTCTTTTAAATGAAAAACATTGCACAAGCCTATGTATAATACTATCATTATGCCATGTATAGTAGAACTGGAACCATTAGCAGAAACCAGCAGCAGAGTTGATATTATATTGACTGAACATCCAAATCCAGAACACAGACAGGGCAGTGCGGGTATAGCAGATCGTAATCAGGGACAGTCAGGGGTCTGAGATCCGCGGCTGAAGTACTGGAGACGGAGCATGGCAAAATCGAGGAGATGAGCCCAGGTCAAAGGCAGGAAAGCAGGCTGAGGGATGTTGGGGCTGGAGAGGAGGGTAATGGTGAGGACTGGGCTGTTGAAAACAGGAATTGGAAGGATAAAATATGAGCACAAAGTTGGGCAGGAAAACACAAGAACCAGGAGTCAAGGAGCAAAGAGAACCAAACACAAGAGAGCAAAGTTTAGCAGGAGGTGGCACAAGAACAATCTGACAAAGAAACACAGAAGACAAAGGAACTAAAATACACAGATAGCTCAGGGGAAACTACAAACAAGTGCGCGAAAGGGCGTTAGGAATGCAGAAGGGGATGGACCTTGTTGCGAGACACTTAACTAATCAATCAGACAATAAGGAGAAAGCATGTTAGACACATGGAGAGAGTAGAAAAGACGTGATTATTAACGTGGAGACGGGACGTGACAGTGATGTTTGTCTTTTCTTGTTTCACAGCTGTTCGTTGGGCTGTCCTTCCCCTATGAGGGCCCCGCCCCTCTGGAAGCTATCGCTAACGGCTGCGCATTCCTCAACCCAAAGTTCACCCCCCCGAAAAGCAGCAAAAACACTGACTTCTTCAAAGGAAAGCCCACTCTCAGAGAGGTGAGTTTGTCTTCCATCTGACTTGGCTTCTGTTCTGTTATGGATCAGTGGGAATCACTGCTGCGGATTCTTTTATTTTTCAATCTCAGCCCAGTATTTCAGTGATATTCACCCGTGGTGATTTTGAATAGAAGCCTACAGCTTCTGAACCTGTCCTTCTAAAACTTGACAAGGGATAATTCTGATCTAAAACACTGCAACTCGGAGGATTGAAAATCTAAATGTCTATGTTGCCATCTGCTGGTCCAAAAAATAACTATTTGAAGGAAAAGAGTGATAGACTTAAACTTGCTCAATCTCTTACATTTATCCCTTATACACAATGAAAATACTGGGAAATGACAAAAAATTATGTCTCCTTGAATGGGGCAAATACGTCCTAATATTATGGTACAATTCTTCAAGTCATTTCCAAACTACCCATGTATGATAAAGGTTAAATTAAAGAACATGGACAGCTCATATGATCACATGGTGAAACAGGGGTTGATTGGTGAGTGGATATTGCCTCTGTCTTCAAGGCTCACGCGTGTTACACTCAGAGGAAGATTCAAAGAGTGGTGCTGTATCTGTGTAGGGACGGCATGGCCTGTGGTGGCAGGACCCCATATGAAACATTTTGACAGCCCAAAATCCCTGGCATTGCCTCTGTCAACAGAGACGAATATTGGCCCTTAGTAATGTCTGTTCTGTCGTTTCTTCCTCTGTCTCCCCCTCCGTCCATCTTACCTCCGTCGCCCTCTCTCTCTCTCACTCACAGCTGACCTCCCAGCACCCCTACGCCGAGGTCTACATCGGCCAGCCCCACGTGTGGACCGTCAACATCGACAACGCTGCAGAGGTGGACAGAGCGGTCAGATCCATCCTCAGCCAGAAGGTGGTGCTGTTCAGTCCTGCCCACATTATTTCACACTGATGTTAATTGCACAGCTGCACAGTGGTTTTATTCAAGACGATCTCTTATAGGGAAAATCTGAATGTGCCTGTGATTATCTTTTACACTGAACTAATAGTAAGAACTCCAGAGCTCTCTTGGTGTGAGTGAAAGAGAGCAGTGTATTGCTTGTCTGGTGTTGGTCCCTTAGGCAGCATGTGTTGAGAAATGTGGGTTGGGCTTGTGTTTATGTCTCACTGCTGGAATAACAGTTGTGTTCAATGATGCTTGTTTCCTTGAGACTATACCACAGCCTGCAGTTCAAACATCTTTAATTTCATTGTTTTTGACTCTATTGTAGACATGTAGATTTTTCAACCAACTGAATGAAGTTCAGGAAAGCGGTGATCAGACCAGCACATTTTATGAAACATTAAAACATTCTTAGTGATGTGTTACATGTTATAAGGGAGCACGTCTGTCGCCCTGTAGTGTACAGTACTGGCAGCTCCAGCTGAGTCGCCTGTGTTTTCGCCCTCAGATTGAGCCCTACCTGCCTTACGAATTCACTTGTGAGGGAATGCTGCAGAGAGTCAACGCTTTCATCGAGAACCAGGTCCAGCTCCATCACCTCCTCCCTCAAATCTTACACCATCACACTGTTATTTAACCGTCTCCACCCTGCATCAGGAAATCTGACCATTCACATCCTGACCATGACCATGCGACTATGTCTGCTCCACTTCCACATATTACATGCAGATAGTCCTCCACTGCAGCTAACAAACCACTGCAGAAAAAGATATTCTCATTATGCTGCAGCGATAGAGTTAATCCTTGCATAAATACACCATCTCTGTTCAATAGTCACCAAGTTGGTTCAATGGTCTGCTGGAGTTACACAGATGATGGTGGTAAGTATTTGAAATTATTTGACGTGATCTGCCTCTCCTGTGGCAGGATTTTTGTCACGGCCAGGTGATGTGGCCCCCACTGAGCGCGCTCCAGGTGAAGGTGGCCGAACCTGGGAGGTCCTGCAAGCAGGTGTGTCAAGAGGCGCATCTGATCTGTGAGCCGTCTTTCTTCCAACACCTTAACAAGGACAAGGCCCTGGCCAGGTATGTAGCCCTGGGGAATCTCCTGTAGTCATTGTGCATGCTGAGGACCAGGGTCATTCCATGTCAGATCAACAAATGGCTTCCACCGCACCATCTCAGAATTGGCAAAAAAAAAAATATATATATATAAAATATGTGTGTGTGTGTGTGTGTGTCAAAATATGCATTAAAACCAGTGTATTCTGAAAATTTCAGCTTAATCAGTCTACTATTTAGGTTTTGGCAGAGGTTTAAAGTTTCAGAATTTTCACCCAATTTCAGGCATTTTTGTGCCATTCAAACAATTTTAGCACCCCATAAAATCATTAATATGTATCATATAACTTTGAAACTTGGTATTTAGACTAATTGGACCCTGAGGAACCCATTTTTAACATTATTGTTAGTGAAAAATGAGGAGCAGAGATGGTATCATGCCTCTGAAGCAAAACTGTCAATAATATTTATGCTTGTACATGAAAACTTTTATATCTCCAGGAGTATAAGTCACACTGCTTTGAAATTTCACGTATATGTTCTTTATGCGTCTGTTGGCGACCAACAAAAAAAACTGGAGATGTGTTATACTTACTCTAGGTTTTATTAATTTCTTAAATATATTTCATACATAGCTGCATCAGATATTACACTCTCCATCGCAAATTTATCACAGTCAGCCAAGGCGTGCTACAATAGGTTTAATAATGTGCTTGGTGGTGCACTGCACATACATTAAACCAGTTTTACCAGTCAAGCAGGTATCAAGTCAGAGAGGTCTGTACAGACTTGTATAGGCCTTTGAGACTGACACTCCCCTGCCCACACCACCTCCAGTCAACCCAGCCACCAGTACAGGCACCACCTGGTCTCTCACAAGGACTATAGCAATAGCTTATCTTAATAATTATGGTGCATCTGTAGTTACTTATAGCTGCTGATGTCAGCCACCTGCCCCAGCCTTCCTGCACCTTGCTTGTCTGCTTCCCTATTAATAACACCTCCTCCAGATATAACTTCAAGAAAAACCGGTTTAATATAGGTGCAGTGCACCACCAAGCACATTATTCAACCTATTGTAGCATACCATGGCTGACTGTGATGAATTTGTGATGGAGAGTGTAATATCTGATGCAGTTATGTATGAAATATACAAAACCCAAAACCAGTGAAGTTGGCACATTATGTAAATTGTAGATAAAAACAGAATACAATGATTTGCAAATCCTTTTCAACTTATATTCAATTGAATACACTGCAAAGACAAGATGTTTAATGTTCAAACTGAGAAACTTTATTTTTTTTTTTGCAAATAATCATTAACTTAGAATTTAAAGGCAGCAACACATTGCAAAAAAAAGTTGGCACAGGGCTTTTTTTTACCACTGTGTTACATCACCTTTCCTTTTAACGACACTCAGTAAACGTTTGGGAACTGAGGAGACCAATTTTTGAAGCTTTTCAGGTGGAACTCTTTCCCATTCTTGCTTGATGTACAGCTTAAGTTGTTCAACAAGTCGATTTTACGCTCATATGCGCCACACATTTTCAATGGGAGACAGGTCTGGACTACAGGCAGGCCAGTCTAGTATAACTCTTTTACTACGGCCATGCTGTTGTAACACGTGCAGAATGTGGCTTGGCATTGTCTTGCTGAAATAAGCAGGGCGCCCATGAAAAAAGACGTTGCTTGGATGGCAACATATGTTGCTCCAAAACCTGTATGTACCTTTCAGCATTAATGGTGCCTTCACATATGTGTAAGTTGCCCATGCCTTGGGCACTAATACACCCCATACCATCACAGATGCTGGCTTTTGAACTTTGCGCCTATAATAACAGTCCGGATGGTTTTTTCCTCTTTGGTCCGGAAAACACGACGTCCACAGTTTCCAAAAACAATTTGAAATGTGGACTCGTCAGACCACAGAACACTTTTCCACTTTGCATCAGTTCATCTTAGATGAGCTTGGGCCCAGCTTCGGGCGGCGTTTTCTGGGTGCTGTTGATAAATGGCTTTGCATTGTAGATTTAACTTGCACTTGCAGATGTAGCGACGAACTGTAGTTACTGACAGTGGTTTTCTGAAGTGTTCCTGAATGTGGTGATGTCCTTTACACACTGATGTCGGTTTTTGATGCAGTACCGCCTGAGGGATCGAAGGTCACGGGCATTCAATGTTGGTTTTCGCCTTGTCGCCACGTGCAGTGATTTCTCCAGATTCTCTGAACCTTTTGAATAATACGGACCGTAGATGATGAAATCCCTAAATTTCTTGCAATAGCTCGTTGAGGAATGTTGTTTTTAAACTGTTGACAATCAGCTCACACATTTGTTCACTAAGTGGTGACCTCGCCCCATCCTTGTTTGTGAATGACTGAGCATTTCAGGAAGCTGCTTTTATACCCAATCATGGCACCCACCTGTTCCCAATTAGCCCGTTCACCTGTGGGATGTTCCAAATAAGTGTTTGATGAGCATTCCTCAACTCTCTCAGTCTTTTTGCCACTTGTGCCAGCTTTTTTGAAACATGTTGCAGGCAACAAATTCCAAATGAGCTAATATTTGCAAAAAATTACAAAGTTTACCTGTTCGAACATTAAGTAACTTGTCTTTGCTGTGTATTCAATTGAATATAGGTTGAAAAGGATTTGCAAATCATTGTATTCTGTTTTTATTTATGATTTACACAACCTGCCAACTTCACTGGTTTTGGGTTTTTTATTTAAGAAATTCAAAATTCCTAGACTATGCATAACACATCTCCAGTTCTTTTTTACTGGTTGCCAACACACACATAAAAAACATATGTGAAATTTCAAAGCTGTGTGACTTATACCCCTGGAGATATAAAAGTTTTCATGTACAGGCATAAATATTATTGACAGTTTTGCTTCAGAGGCATGAGACCATCTCTGCTCCTCATTTTTCACCTAAAATAATGGTAAAAATTGATTCCTCAGGGTCCAATTAGTCTAAATACCAAGTTTCAAAGTTATATGATACATATTAATGATTTTATGGGGTGCTAAAATTGTATTTGAATATATCATGGCACAAAAATGCCAGAAATTGGGTGAAAATTCTGAAATTTTAAACCACGGCCAAAACCTAAGTATTTGACTGATTAAGCTGAAAATTTCAGGATACACTAGTTTTCATGCATATTTTGGCTTTTTTTTTTTTTTTTTTGGCCAATTCTGAGATGGTGTGGTGGAAACTTGCTGGAAAATCTGTGGATTTGACATGGAATGACTCACCAGTTACATAGACTGATCATTGTTAATGGTGATGAGTAACTTTCTCTCTTAAGGAGCTGCAAGTTTCTTATTGTGTCTTTCATTGTTTACGTTAGTCTTCAACATTTTTACCTCTGCCAAGGAGGTTTCGTCTTTGCCTGTGTTTGTCTGTCTGTCTGTTGGCAACTTTACTCAGAAAAAATATGAATGGATTTTGATGAAATTTTTCAGGGGGGTAGCGTACAGCCCAAGAGACAAACATTTTGGTGGTGATCCAGACCAACATTCAGACTCAGGAATTTCTCAGATGATTCTTCACCATTGCGGGATTACAACATAGGGCCATAAATGTCATAAATCTTAAACTCCACTAGATGGTAGTAAAGTTCAATGTGACAATACTTAGCCAATTGTTGAAATACAATGATTAGCTTGCAGATTTGTGTTATCGTAGAAGAGTGGCCTATTGGCCTTGGCTGAGGTATGTGGTCTTCAGAAATAATTAAGCATTATGTGAAATGTAAAATGCCTCATAGTATGCATAGTCATTTATACTTTATGTAGAGCTGTTTTACCTGTACCTCAGTCACATGTTCATCTGTTGCTTTCAAACTCCGAATGGCTTTAGGCTGCTGCAAATTTTACTGCTTTCCGACACTTTCAGTGGACACTGCGTTAACATAATCATCATATCAATTATGTATCTTGCGCATCTTGTGTTAAAGGTTTTCAACTGGAGTGAGTGGTAAATAATTGAAATTTACAGGTGTGCCACTGAAAACCAGAAGCTTCTACTAACTGTATTGTGAGAATGCTCTTATTGTAATCCTCTCTGGTCACACCATTGGTCTGTTTTGCCAGGTTCGGAATAGAGTGTCGGACGGTGGAGTCCGCCAGTGACACGGTGGTGCCAGCGTTCAGTAAGACTCGAGGGCACTGCGTCTTCCAGTCTGATCTGCTGCTCTTCAGCTGCGCGGGCGCACACCAGTCCCTCAAGCGCGTCTGCCCCTGCCGGGACTACATGAAGGGCCAGGTCGCGCTCTGCAAGGGCTGCCTATAGCACCTGTTCCCCCTGCAAGTCCCCAAGCAGGAGCTTTAGCTGACTGGGAACAGACTGGATGAGCAGATGAGGAGGGCTTGTGCAGTATAACACCAGCGATCCCTGCTGACCCTCAGGCCTGCACACACACTGAGAGCAGGACCAGGCCTGAGGGGAAGCCTGTTATTCTCTCTTTTGTGCAGACTACATGGAATGTGTGCATTTTGGAACAGGCTGTCCTGAAGACAGAGCGTGGGGTACACAGAGGAGGTGGAATGAGCTGTGTGGGGATGGACAGGAGGGGGCAGTCCATGGGTGCTGGGACACTGCTGGAGGAAGCTGCTGTCAGCCTGCATTGGCTGAATAAATAAGTGTTGCATGGAGTTTGAACCTCACCCGCGCCCTCTATGGGCAGGAAGTGGCACTGCAGCATAATGTTCTCGCCCAGACTCGGTTTGTATGCTCATCACCGCAGTGGGACCATTCTCCCGGGAGAAGCTAAGAAAAGACCTCTCTGATGCTCCAGCAGTCTGCAGACTATTCCCGCAGGACATCAGAATACTTTCTAGATCTGTGTTTGCACTAGTGTCAGTAGCAGGCAATAGAGGAAAGGATGTTAGCCTTGCGAAGAATGGCAGTGAATTTGGGTGCACCCCAATTCTGTTCTGCATTCTTATCTACAATACAGCCTTTTGCTGCCAGCAACAGCTAAGAGGGCAAATTATATAGTTTTGGGGTTTACTAGGAAGAAGGATTCACTTTATATGACCAACTGTACAAAGTCATTGTGTGCATTTTCACTCTGTCATCATCTGTTTGTGAGTTTGACTGCTAGAAACGTTAAGCAGTGCCCATTTTCCGCATAAACATTTAAAGTGTGACGGGGGGCATTATGGCGAACGAGGGTGGAGGTACTGAAGCTCACCATGCTTTTACTGGGGTTTGCTATCCGAAGGATCTGATGTCTGTTATGTTCTGTTCCTCCATTACCAGCTAGTATACTGTAGTGCCAATGAATCTGAGGCTGTTTTACCGCAGAAATTAGCACTGCACGTGGGAATTAGATTTCACGTGAAGTAGATGGTAAGCAATGAGAAGTCTGTGGGTGAAACAGGTGGTCCTCTGTCCTAAATTCAGGGAGGGCCATGAGAAAGGTAGAACTGATTCCCAAAAACTTTGTGCACATAATTGGCTTTTGCCACAGTATCTGTTAAAATAATATGATTAGAATTTATTGATTCTGAATATTTATACAGATAGACATGTATATCTATATTTATTTATATGACTGATTAAGATGATGAATAAATATAGAACTGTATGCTAGCTCTTGTATGGATGTATATGTGATAGTTGTGTACAGAGTTTGAAAACTGTAATATATTGATTGGATTACCATTTTTTTTCACACATTTGCATTATCATATCAGTAATTTTGCCTGCAGATTTAAAATGAACACCTTAAAAAATAGTTGGAATTTCCTGAATAAAATGCACTATTTCAACATGTTTATCAAAATAGATATAACAGCAATGTATATTGTCCATATGTAGTTTTGTTCTTTATTTATTTTGTATGCTGATATGTATTGACATTTGAAAAGATGTGTATTTGTTTTTTATTTATATAACAGAAGGGAGATTCTTTTTTTGAAGAAAAAAATATTTAAAAGTAATATAAGTGTTCATTTGTATAGTGAAGTGCAGCGTGACAGGTGTCAAGAGTACACTGTGTTGAGAGTGAAATTAAGAGCCCAGCACTCAAAGTGAGGCCGCTAAATTTCTTTAACTAAATTTCTCTAATTAAGTGCCTATTAGAGGGGCTGGAAAGCAAACATTCTCATTTGACTGCAGTGAAGAGCACAGATTTATCGTTTAATTTACCCAGACAGAAGCACATGCCCCGCATGACATTTTATCCCATATCACATAACTGTAATAGTTTTCATTCATCCCAGCTCAACACATAATTTTGGTATTTTCCAAGGTACATAACACTTTTGCAAAAATTTCATTGGCTGCGACCATGGGGTAAAAAAAAAAAAGTCACTTTGCGGTACGTCATGGTGAACGATAACTGGTGGTTCCTCTGGCGGCCCGTGCGTAAAGAAACTGTTCTTGATGATGAAGTGAACGGTCTTCAATTTCTGTTTGTATTTAGCCAAACTGAACACCAAGTGTAACAATATTTGAATCGATATGGCTTAGTGCTGTAGTGAGCTAGTAAATGGCATTCTTATAACTAAGTTAACATTACTTTTCTAGCTAGCTACAGTGCATGCAGTACCTTTCCATAATCATCATATAACATTAGTTTGTTTGCGAGCTAATGTTAGCCAGCTCCTCAGCTGACTGTCAATTCAGAAACTGTTGCCAGATCAAACGTGAATGTCTGACTGACTGAGTACCGGTGATGGAGTTAGCTCAGTGCTAACATGTAATGTAAAGTGTCATTAAGGCATTAACGGAAATCATGTTTATTTTCAGTTGAATTACGCAATTACTTATGTGATAAGCAGAATCTTTAATTCTTGGTCGTCTCATTTGAAAGTTAAGGAACTTGTTGAGTAACTTTTGGGTTAATTGCTCGCTAAAGCTTGTAGCAAACGCAAAATCAACTTGACTTGTTTCATAACTTTACAATGTGACGACCTCTCAAGTAAGATCCTCTATATAATATCTACGCAATCAACGATATTTGATCCTGACTCGTACAGTGAATTTGTGGTTTGCGGGAAATCCGCTCATTTGCTGTTACGTCAGAGCTTTACGAGAGTGATATTAAAGCATGATTGGATTTTGAAAACAGTGCTTTAGGATTGATCCACAAACAACCATTCATCATTTTTAACTGGAAAATAACTATGTTAAACAAAAATGGCATTTCTGTGCATTGAAAACATTCTACGCTAAAAATGTTATTGACATCCTCCTTGGTATCGGACATGCCTGGAAATCTTCCACGGCTTTGATAACGCTCTTTCGGATCATTCTGGAAGCCTCGCTGATATTAAATTCTTTCATCTCAATGTCCTCTGCACTTCTCAATGCCGAACCAGGACACCTGCACGCTCCACTTTATTCTCAATGCCAGCAACAACCTCACGTTCCTGTCTACTGCTCAGTGATTAAAGAAAAAAACAAAAAAACAAAACCTTAATTCGTACGTGTAAATGTAGATCCGTATCATGTAGTATGTTTACTTTGAAGTTTTATCATTCTTGATTGTCATGTTTGTAAAAATGATGAACTGCAGCCAAGCTACCATTTTAAGTACATGATGTGCCTTTTTAATGGTTAGTAGACCTGCCTAATTTCTCCATCTATAAAGAATATTCTGTTTCAGAGGTCAGTCATGTTCTCATCTTCTCATTCACAAAGTACCCCTTTTTTTTTTTTTTACTGCTAGTGAGCTCTTTTAACAATTGTGTTCACCATGTTCTGGGAAAAACTAAGGACTGCAGAAGACTGAGCAAAACTCCAGAGGAAATCTGATGGTTTTTGTTTTTTGAAAGATGTTCATTTGTAATTGCAGTGTCTCCGGTTAGAATTATTTGCTCATTATTTTTGCTTGAACTGTACAATAACCGGAGGAAAAATTACACCGTACAATAATTAGCTCTTTTCAGAGGCATCAAAATTAGGTTTCTGTCCGTACATGTTGAAAATTGTACATTGTTTCATGTGGCGTGTAAAAAGTTTAGGATTGAAAAAGCAGTGAATCAAACAGTTGTGTGAAATTTTACTCAAGTGACAGAAGGAAATGATTCATTGGCTCTACTCTTGATGAATAAGCAGGATAGAACTTTATTTTTCAATAAACTTTTTTTCTGTGACAAGAACCATTTATAGGAGTGTTATATATAAATATACATTGTGTATACATCAGTTGTACCACTCCAAAGTTTACATTCACCCATCAAATTCTGCACATTTCGCACTAGAACTGCACCTCTTAACAGACCTATATTACACTGAAAACTGGCACTGTGCTTGATATCTGTGCATTTGATGTGAAATTATCTGTTTGTCTGAACAGTATTTGTAAAGAATGTGTACATACACTGCCTGATTTGCACGGAGTTAGTGAATGTAATTGTGCACCTTCGTATGTGTGCATTTATACACCTGGGCAATGGCAATGCATCACTCAAGTCCTAAAACAAGTTCCACTTCAACATAGGATTAAATTAATAAAATCAAAAAGCACTGTCCAATTCTTGGAAATGTGGCTTGTACGTATCTTTCCTGGCATGCAAAATTTTGAGGAAAGATTTTGATCTTTTCATTACACTATTTTAGCTTTTAAAGAAGGTGCATGTTTTCAACACATTTAATGCTCTTCAAAGTATGGGCCTATTGTCCTTTTCTAGCAGGACACACAGGTCCCACAATATTTCCAAATATTGTGTTGAGACAAATGCGTCCCAGAAACCGTTGCATTTGGGCCAATTCCGCATTGTAGTCGCATAAATGACGCACATACCCAATGGGTAACTCTAATTCATATAACTGTATTCAGCTTGGAAAGTGTTAAGATGGATAGGAGACTGGTGTTCACAAAAAAAAAATTTCCCCTGAAGTCTGAACTTCAGTTGGAAGGAACAGAATCAATAGCTGACTAAGATGAAGCTTAATTTTTCAGACGTGCAACCCCACTGCTAACACTGAGCACATGCAATTAAACGCCGCTTAGGACAAAGCCTTTTAAATGTGAAATGCACTTCTATACAGGATAAAACCTTAATGTCCAGGACTTGCCAACTGTCAGAAAATTTGTTTTGAATTTGATGGTGTTCACTTTTGCCCAGATGTATAGAATACATGTCTGCATGTAGTGAATGACTCACTACTGAAAGTCACACTGGTGATTGCTGTGTCAGTGTCAGCCTGTCGAATGTGTACAAGGGTCTGTCTTTGGTCCTACGAGCTTCCAAATAACTACTTAGATGTCTAACACAAACCTACTCTGGCCAGAATCTGTGTCTCTCTGGAGAAGTCCATTTGAAACTTGCACACTTTCCCAATTTCTACAAAACACACATACTCACTATACAATAGGTCTATGTTCACAGTACTATCTACTATCTGAGCGTAAATCGACAATATTGAGCCTTGCACACTCTCAGAAACACATGAAATATTGTAAAATATTTTTCGGTGACCATACTGGTAATCTTCATCTGATTTCACAGGCTACTGCTTGTTCTGGTAATGCCAAGATAAATACTCGTGTCAAACTCACTAATCTATATACGTTGTACATCAGGTGCTGCTGGTATGAAATTCATAAAAAATAAAAATGTGTGTTAAAAGTACAGAAATTCTCCAGGATAACATGTACGGTACGCATTTCTCACACACCCCAGCCCAGCTTAAAGTCGACTCGATTTAATCGTTTTATGGCACATACCTGTAGCTCATATGGATGTATTGGCAGAAAAAAAATACAAATGTCTGATTTCATTTCATTGATGAACACACTGCGCCTGCCCAGATTCCATTCGGCAAATGGTTTCATTGTTTGGACACAACTCGGATCAATATATGAAAATACAGTCTTTTCTTTTTAGTCTATTTATTTATCAGAAGCTGATGCCACACAGGAACATATTCAGAAAATGTTCTCTTATTAATCAATATGGCAAATCTGGGAAATCAGTGTTCCAACTTTCCATCTTAATGCCACACAAACACTTGGATGGAAACCAGCAATAGGGTGTTAGGCCCTAAATGCTCATCAAGGATGGCTATCCCATCTGGTCCAAACTGACAGAAGGGCTACAGTGGCACGAGGTGCAGAACAGCTTAATGATAGTTACTGGACGAATACGTCAGAACACAGTATATCGCACCCTGCTGTGTATGGGTCCGTGTAGCTGCAGAACTGTTAGAGTGCCCATAAATGTGTGCCATTTACCAGGGGAACAGATGGCACTAGAGTGCACTAAGGGAAGAAGACTAGTCAGTAGAGGGAGTGTGATGCTCTGGGAAGTGTTCTGCTGGGAAACTCTTCAGTTTCATGGAGCTCTTTCGGCAGCATGCGGAGGACAAACAGCATGTTAGACAGGTTTTGGCTCATGGGCGTGCTCATATGCACCATCTATGCACCTTCGTATATTCTGTGAATGTATTCTGTAAATCATTACTCTTGTATTATGATCATTACATGAGCATGAGTCTCCTGCTGATAGGTAGATTTGGGTGATGATACTGGTATCACTGAAGAGAGAAAAGAATGCCGAGTCGCCACAGCAGAGGGTTGTGCCAGAAAGAGATGTTTTGCCTGGGACTGGCGTGTGTCAGAGGGCAGCTTGGCTGCCTCAGTTCTTTGATTACAAACCCTGGCATTATCCCTAGATATACAAGACCTCAGCCAAAATAAATACGAGTAACCCTGATTCAGACTTACACACACACAGTGCTGTATACACATTAAACTGATAACCAGAGATTAATTTAAGCTGGGATAAGGCAGAGAAACAGAAAGTCACTGCATAGGCTCATCCTGTTTTTTTTTTTTTTTTTAGACTCATCACATTCTTATCCATTATTGCTTTCTTCTGTCCAAACTCGGCATTTCCAGTTGTGTTTGGACCTGTATCATCACTCTGGTGTGTGTCGTCAGCTCTGCAGGGTGCAGTCTTGTACGAGTCCTCTGCAGAACACGTAGAGGCCTGTTTCTGTTGCTCGGAGGTCCACCCACTGAGCTGTGCAGCCTGCAGGTGCAGCCAGGCTGCAATCCCCTAATCCACCAAAGGGGGCACTGGTGCCTAACTAGACCCTGCCCACTGAAACCCCACCAACACTTGCAGTTGAGGCTTGATGCCTCATATGCCACAGGCACGGCAAGTATCCAATCAGGTGCACTTGTGTGCATCACCACAATAAGGGGCAGTGCTCCAGACACAGGCGCCGCTAGGGTACTATCACATTAAGAGGATTCACTTCTAAAATACAGCAAATCTATTTATGCTCTTTGCTGGGAAGCTATTTGTTCTAAATACATAGGTAGCAATAACATTAATAATAATAATTTAACAGTCACTTTAAGCAGCAATCTGAGTTGTTTTAGAGTAACACACTAAGCTATAGTAAAGTCTACCCCAAACTATATCATACAAAGTGTTCAGCATTTCCTTCACAAGCAGCAAGATAGAGTCACCCTGGTGGACACTGCCAAAAACAGTGAGACTCCCGACTCCGACGCATCTCTTCCTAGACGGTTGGGCCTCCCCCGCCCCATACTTCTTTTTGACACATTGAGTTTGGAGATGAAAAAAATGCAGCGACCCAAAGCAGTGATGGGAGGCCTGTTTTTTGAGTGAGGTATCGCTGGCACCTTAAAGTACATGTTTATCGGAGTCTTTCTCGAGTTATGGGGCCTGAAAAGGGCCCTGCGCATACAGCCCCACCCCTCCACACCGTCGTCGTTCTGGGCACGCTCACTCGAACCTCTCGTAGTGTCTCGTCTGCCTCACCCGAGGCACCATGTCCATCAGCAACCTGCAGAACAGAGGTGTGAGATCTGATATTCCACTCTGCCACTGTACCAACAGAGGGCGCCATTTCTGTAATTCTGTAGATCAGCATCGGTCTTCTGTTTTATGTCACGTCAGGTATCCTAGAATAAAGGCTTATGTATGGATCCATAGTTAGATTCAGATGCAAGGGCACGATAACATGTCAGTGTGCGTGTGTGTGTGTGTGTGTGTGTGTGTGTGTGTGTGCGTGTATGTATGTGCATATGTGCGCACATGTGCTTAGTATACAGTATTAATGCATGTACTTGCAGGTGCGTTCTTCTGCTTGTAACATTATACACTCACTTGATCCCATAAGCCATTATAATGAATCCGATCAGGACCCCTATTGTCCCATCCAGGTACCATACGGCTGGATCATGGCGGAACACCTCGGCGCTGATAAGTATAGAGAACCCCATCACTCCCCCAACTAGGGAGTTGAACCCTACAAAACAGAGAAAAGATAATAACAGGGGCAGGTAAAACAGACAGCTGTCACCGGATCATGTGATCAGCTCCAGGAGGTTATGCAGTACGGTGATTGTCTTGGATGCACCAGCTCTCTCAATGACAACAGAAGATAATTTAAATCTGAGTGATGTGTGCATCCCCCTGAGCAATACTGGCCCCCTCACAGAAATTAGCAAAAATATCCGTAAACATCGCCAAATTACTGAAATTTTAAACCGAAGTATTAGGTTACATTTGCTCTTATTCACTGCTGTCATTTAAAAACTTCATTTATTTTTGTTTGTTTGTCTATTAAAGTAAGAGATTTTTTTCCTATTGATTAAAATCTGATTTTATTTCCAATAAAACCAAACCAAACCAAAAGGTTCCTAAGATGACGAGAGAAAAATGATGGATGACCTACAAAAATCATGTGGAGAATAATTACAGTGTTAAAATAAATGCACTGTGTATGGCTTCCCCAAACGTTTCCCAAAATATGACTAATTGTGCATTTTCTCTTTTACAGTAAACAATACACATTACATGCTAAAATACACAGTGTGCAGCTATCATGTCTACCAGACCCACTAAAAGGGAGAAATTGGTTCCTCGGCTTTTATATGCGTGTTTAAAATGGTAATAATTTACAGCATCAAATCCTAAAAGAAGTGGAGATGAAGTGGTGTGAGAACTGCTCTTTTTGACCAAACCCGTGTGTGTGTGTGTGTGTGTGTGTGCATACATACATGATGTGTGCACGCACACACACTCACAGACACACACACACATCGATTTCATTATTTCTAATAGTATATTTTTGAATCTGTACATCTCTCCACATAGTTGGCACTGTTAAGGAAAGGATCAGATTGACAGCAGGGTGCTTTTGTTGCCAAGCAATCGCTTTTTTTCTGAAAAAAAAAAGCATCTTTCTCTGAAACGCATCCACTGTAAGAAAGGAGTGCATGTGTGCTTCTTCCACAGAGCACAGACGCCACCTACATCAAAACCTGCACCAACTAAGTCCTGGCAATAATGGAGAAGAACCTCACATCACAGACTAAAGAATGGAAGTAAATTGCAGGCAGTCCTGCCATGAAGTTATGCTTTTGATAAAAAAAACTTTTTTAACAGTACATACAGGCTGGAAAAAAAGATATCCAGTTATTATTTTTGCTTTAGCTTTCAAAGCCAGAAAGTACAGGCTTTGAGGACTGATAGATGAATCAGCTTGGTCTGTTGCCCACACTCAGGCACTGAACTTGTGTTTGAGGTGAGCTGGTTTAGGAGAGGGGTCCTCATCACTCACAACACACCCCCCTCCCCCAATCCACCTTTTAAATGTGGCTGTGCCAATCTCTATTTCCTCTCCATTCTTCCCTCCTTCCAGCCTCATTCTTTTCTTCTTTCTCTTTTTAGTCTGTCCTTTCTGTGCGTCTCCACTGATTGGACTATGTCTGCCAGCAACTGACTCACAGTCACCAAAATAAATCTGCCCTGTGAATTTTTAGGATTTATTTTTCTTTGCGTCTTTCCGATTTCTTTAGATTGTTTTTGTATGGTTGTATCACAGTTTGTTTCATTAGGATTCTGTTTTTTGAGAACTCTTTTCTCCCAGTACTATCATTTTAGTAAATGTTGATTGTAAATAAAACTAGAACATGTTTTTACTCGTAAAAACGGACGTCTCCCCCCTGGCCCCCTTCCCTGCCTAACCCTCCAGACGGACAGATAAACGGACAGACAGACAGGCACATACCAAAAGGCACCACTGCAGGACCTGAGTAGTAAGTGTGCAAGGTTTTGTTAAGATCATGCAAACAGTTTAGGAGTTACGCTCTGGAAAGGAAGTGGGAACGCCGACGCAAACGGGAACTGTGCCTAAAACAATTTGTCTCCCCTCTCCCTCCAGGGTGGGGGGGGGACATATATACAGTAGGTTATCCACAAGGAGTGGGGAAGGACTACGGAGGTGAGATGAAACTGAGTTCCAGAGTTCAGCTATAATGTTCACCACGTTACCCAGAGGAAACAAGCCAAAAATAAATGAGTGATATGATTGGCATGTGAGGGAGGAAGCGAGGTGCATGATAGGTTGAGAGAGGAGGGGCAACGTGCGTGATAGGTTAAGAGAGGAGGGGGGGGGGATGCGTGATTAGCTGAGAGAAGTGATAAGATCTCCCATGGAAACAAGCTCTTGACACCATCTGTGACGCAGCCTCACGCAGCTCTTGTGATCCCACAGTTATTCTTAGAGTGAAGCAAACCGATGTTCCTGTACAGGGACATCACTCCTGCATGTGACCCTCTCACTTTCACTAACAAAAATGCTTTCGTACCCTCATTGTGCACAGTGGTTAGCACTGTTGCCTTAGAATGAGGGTCCGGGTTTTAGTCCCAGCCAGCCAGATCCTCTCTGCATGGAGTTTGCATGTTTTTCCTGTGTACAAGTAGTTTTTCTCTAGGAACTCCAGTTTACCTCACCGTGAAAGACATGCTCTACAGCAACACTATTCAACCTTATACAGAAAGGGCTGGTGTGGGTGCAGGCTTTCATTCCAACCAAGCTGCTACACACCTGATTCTACTGATCAACCCCAGGAGTCCTTGCTAAAGAGCTTGATTAGTGGTATCAGGTGTGTAAGTGCTTGGTTGGAATGAAAGCCTGCACCCACACCGGCCCCTGCAGGATAATGTTGGATAACAGGAACACTCCTATCAGTGCCCCGGACCAAGGCTCTGCCATTAGAACTGGATTTGGTTCCTGTGTGCTACACTGTGGCCACCCACTGCTCCTATGTAACTAGAATGGGTTAAATGCTGAGGACAGATTGCCCCACGGAGTTTAGTAAAGTATATCTTATGTTAGTAGCTGAGCTGGAGGGAGTGTGCGGATTGGCTGCGCTCCAGATACACACCGTCGGTGATGAGGGCCCTGCTGGTCAGGACCTTCCCCAGCATGAACTTCAGCACGGCCAGCACGATGCACGACAGGCCGCTAACGATGGAGACGCTGAACAGGAAGTCATCCTGACGGAGAGAGGGCAAAAATAAAGAGTGTTAACTTTTAACAGGTTTACCTGACTCAGCAACACCCTTATCGCACAATATTCTTACACAGCATACAGTGCTTAACAAATTTATTAGACCACCTGTCATAAAAAAGCGAGAAAACACGAATATTTAAAAATTTTGTCAAAAACTTGTTTAAAAGTGAAAATTATTTTGTTATTTCTGTAGCAAATAACAAACTGAAACCACTAAATAGTGCTTATTCACAAATAAAAACAAAAAAAAACTATATTTTGTATGGCCTCCTTTGGCCTTGATAACAGCTTGCATTCTTGCATTCAACCATTAAAACTAATTTTTATTTACAGGAATGCAAGAAAATAGCTGGTATTTGGCATCTTAATCAAAAAATAATTTTTTTTTTTGTAAAACGGTAAATTCGCAAATTCATGGATAACAACAATAATTATATTTTAAGCATTAAAAATATCAATATAGTTAAAGAGCTTGCGCACACTGGTGGATCAACCATTACAGAAACATTAAAAATATTTTGATCATACCAACACGGTTAATTTAGGGCAGCTGTGGCATAAACCTTACATTAGGTGATGGTCTAATAAATTTGTTAAGGGGTGATCTGGGGTTAAATGGGCAAAATTTGATTATTTTTCCAAAAATACTTTTTGAATAAAAATATTCTATAATAACCCACCTTTAATAATCACTAATTGCTACAAGGATTAAAAACTGAATTTTGCCATAAAATCATGATTTAAAAGCAACCGTGATGATGAAATTTATGCTTTTCACTCCAGGAAAGTGATAAACATTTGAATAATCAGATAATACAGTCTGAAAAATGGGTGTTAGCCACAGACTTAGACTGAACTCAACTTTTCAATGCAGTCTAATGCATTTTCCATTGATTTCCTAAGGTATTACTTTTTCCACGTTTCTCATGTTTGTGGCAGCCATAACTTTTTTATTTATCATTGAAAATCAATGAAATTTAGGCTGCAGGTACTTTACTTCATTATAAATGCAATGACATAAAGAAATTTTGCCTATCTGTTACATACTTTGAATATTTTGAGTATTCGTCAGATTCTGCGCAAAATAATTTCAAAATTTGAGTAAAATGCCCCAAAATCACAAAACTGATAAATTGGGCAAAGAATGGCTATATCATTGCATTTGGATAAGCAATGGCTTTTAAATGATGAAAGAAAAACTGAATTCTATCATAGCGTTAAAGAGGAATTGGTGCCAGAAGTTTTCTGCATATTTAATAAGCTTGCTCAGTTACCATGGCAACCGCATAAACAGAAAAATGCCAACTTGTATCTTTTTTGGTGCTTATTACATATACCTCTTTAGATTAATTCTGAGTTGTTTCCTGGTGTCATTTTTCATTTAACCCCAGATCACCCCTTAAGCACTGAACATACTGCCTTATCCTAAATTCACATTCAGAAAGAACTAAAATTCACTCTACTTTTATACTGTATACCCAGTAAACATCCAGTATCATAGTGACATCAGTTCAGTATTACAGCTAAGATTAAATAAAGATTGAAATGAAAGTGGCTGTGCTTGCACTGTTCCTTGCAGATGGCCGTATCCAGACAGCCAGGTTTCCATTCAAGGTCCACAAGTTTGACCTTGACTTTCCCCCGAAACGGCAAACACCAGCTGACTGTGTGACTGCGCTGCTAATTTTGCATTATATAAAACTTTCTCTTCCATAACAAAGTCCCAATGCTGTACCAGAAGAACACTAAAGACATTAAGCTCTTTCTTTATCACCACTTCCTCTCTAGTCTTTGATTTCCTGAAACCAGAAAGTTTAAAATCAATTACTGAAGCAGAATGCATCATGACTCAGACTGACTAGAGATAACATTCACACAAACGTCCCGATGTGAAATTGCACTATGAGAAGGGGGGCGACCAGAGAGTGTCACTTTAGAGTTCATGCAGCCGTGCTCTTGACACGCGCTTCAGCTGCTCTCTAATGGGCTGGAAGACTTGGAGAGGTGTGGGAGATTAGCCAAGCTGTTTCCCAAAGAGCTCTGGGGTCAAAGTGGCTCAAGCATCACTTAATTAACGTCAGTGTTCATGTCCACTTAGGAGAGGAAGTGTCCCCTTGTGTCCATGTGTGGGGGGAGGGGGGTGATCATGTGACACTGACAGGTCATGTGGAATCTGCTCAATGACCTTTATTCACTATCCCCCACCCCCACCATCTCCCCCGACTGCAACAACTAATTAACCTATTCAAATTGTACATGTTTAGTCCGGCATCAAAATCCACTCTGTGGCACCATCACTGGGTGGGAGAACAGGACGGGAAAAAAAAACACACTGAAAATCAGAGACGGAAAAAAAAACTCATTTATCTCTGATTCAAAAGTGTTTTTTCTACCATAATTGACTTCAGAAGTCCAGTGCTTACAAACATGATGGAGCACAGCAGTTTGTGACAGGGGCTCACACCACTACCAAAACAAGGCTCATGAGTGTTTTGGAGCAAAATGGCCAATAAAGCTTCAACACAGGTGGGTGTTTCAAACTGATGGCAGTTGAGACGGTTACTCCTTTTTCACCTTCAAGCTCTTAAGATCTTGAAAAGCACCACATCATAAACTGCCATTATCAGACTCTTGTCTGGATGTACAGCCTGTGCAAATACATGTCATCAGAGGGAAAGGTTTGCATTTGGAGCCATTGCAGTTCCTTGTGCAGTATAGGCCAATTCACTCCAAGATCCATACAGGGACATTACCCCCCAAAAAAAAACAGATTATAGAGTCATAAGTTAGAACCTGAAGCAAATAGGAATGTGGCCTTTTACCAAAGCTGCACCACATGTGCATATCAATCCGTAAAAGAGATACTGCTATCAAAGTAAACTCACTTTGATACAATACCTTTTCTTCCACAGTGCGTCGACAAAACCATTTGAGACTAAATTCAGTGCAGAACATTACACTTCACACTCAGAATGCATCCCTGCCTTTAAGCATATTACAGCCTCAGAGTATATGGTAAAGTCTGCCTATAAACCAGGGTCTGAAGGGCTCAGTAAGAGGAGCAATAATCATTCTTCACACGGAACTGTATTACTGCTGAATTCACTCCTGCTCCTTCACTCCTCTTTAGCTGACCATGAGTCTCTAAACTCATTATGTGCAGTACAGTATTCTTTATGAACGGAGCAGGATCCCTCTGTTAAAAAACACCATTTTATTGAGAAGAACTGGACAAAACAATAGCAATGAACGTGCGGTCGCATTACACGAATTAGTGTTTGGTCTGTTAGATCAATGTAATTCCACTTTTGTCACTGCAACTGTTTGAACATTTCAATTTCAGTTCTTATACAAATTAAGTAAACCATTTGAATTTGACAGCACTTGGCACACATACACATATTGCACAGTTACTTAAAAATAAGTACAGCTGAATTTCATTAACATTTTGTAGATGCAACTCCCACCAACTGATTTTTTGAAAGCCTTCAAGCACTGAACTTAATCTCAGCCCATTAGCAAAAATGTACCCCTTGCTTTTTGGTTTTTGTCAATGCCATCCAGGGTGACATTCGCTTTTGAAAATGAAGATCACAGTGGAGAAATGATCAAAGTCACATTTTCAAGTTGTGGAGAAATGATGAATAAAAAATTCAAAATGATCTTAGGAACAAAGCACTGAAAAAATATGCAAAAAATATAAAATATATAAAATATAATAATAACATATAATATTATAATATATTATTATAAATATTAACAAACATAATATATAAAGTATACAAAAATGCAAAATTTGGACTCTGATCATTTTTCCTTTGTGGTCTTCAAATACATGAATAGGATTTAAATTTAGGTTTAAGATCAGCAGCACCAATTGTGAGAAGCAATCTCCATCCTTCATTTGTTATCAGACTTAGGACCAGCCCCTGAGCTTCCTGGGGGAAGAAACTATATGTGAGGAGAATAGTGCGCAGGCACCTTGGTGTCCACACCACTCAAAAAGGACCTTGCCCTGGGAAAAAGATTTGCCCTCAGTTTTCACATTTGGCCCCTATCCGGCCTAAAGGTTGTCAGAAGACAGCCGGTTTGCTTTGCCAATTTGATGTATTTGAGCCATAAAATTGAAGCCAAATTAGGTGTTGAGGCTCGACAGAATTTGTGATTCCTCCCAGTATGGAGCATACGTACATCAGTATGGATACAAGCCAGGTCTACAAAATACAGAGGGAGGGATTTAAATGTGTTTGTATTGACCTAAAATGAACAACTGACACAGCATTGATGTTGATTGATCTATTTATCCAGGTTCCAGTGTCAGTTCCAGCCCTAAATAAGGGACAGCACACTACTGCTTTTTATTTCCATCTGTCCATCCAATGAAGGCAGTAATCTACCTTAGCTAGCCTTCATTCACAATACCATGTTGCCAAATCAGTAATGTTAAACTAAATCAATCATCAAAGGGCTTATATTGCTTGTAGCTCGTGATTTGAGGCAGCTTCGATTGATAATAGCTGGCAAATATTAGAAGCATAAAGTAATACTTAACAAAACAAATAATTCCAAATTCAAATGAATGAATCCAACACATAAAAATACACACAAAAAAAAAATAGAATGGCACTATTTAAAGATTGCGTAGATTAAATTGCAACACAATTCAAATGTTAATGCCTAAGTGGCTCTCAGTACAGCCATATTGTCCAAAAATTAAGACTCCATACCTGCTTTTCAAAGGCCTTAATCTTCCCACAGGGCTTGCACTTCAGTTGGGCTTTAGTAAATCGGGTGGAACACTTAGGCCTAATCGGACCCACTTGTAAAATCCCTTTACCAATTAAAAGTGCATTTATCCGTATTACTGCATACACCAATTACCAATAACATTAAACCCACTAGAAGGTGAAATGAATAACATTGAATATGTCAATTGAAGGGCACCTTTCAAGGAGTGGGATATATTAGGCAGCCAGTACGTTATTGTGTTTGATGTGTTGGAAGCAGGAAAAACGGGCAAGTGTAAGGATTTCAGTGACTTTGACAGGGGCCAAATTTTGACAGCTAGACGACTGGGTCAGAGCTTATCCGAAATTGCAGCTCTTGTGGGGTGTTCCAAGTCTGCAGAGGTCAGTACCAACCAAAGGAGGTCCAAGGAAGGAAAACTAGTGAACTGGCAACAGGGAGGCCAATGGTCATTGATGAGCATGGAGAGCACAGGCTGACCAATGTGGTCCAATCCAACAGCAGAGCAACTGTAACTCAAACAGCTAATAAAGTTCATGCTGGTTCTGATAGAAAGGTGTCAGTACATACAGTGCATTGCAGTTTGTTGCGTACGGGGCTGTGTAGCCGCAGATGGGTCAGGTAGCCCACGTTGACTCCTGCCCACCGCCAAAACCGCCTACACTGGGCACGTGAGCATCAGAACTGGACCAAGAAACAATGGAAGAAGGCGGCCTTGTATGACACATCACATTCTCCCTTACATCACGTGCACTGGCTGAGTACACCATTCACCTGGGGACGATATGGCACCAGGATGCACAATGGGAAGTAGGCAAGCTGGAAAAACCTCACAAGTTACACGATTTAAAGGATCTGCTGCTCACAACTTAGTGTCATATACCGGAGCACAGCTTCAGAAGTCCTGTAGAGTCCTTGCCTTGACGGATCAAAGATGTTTCAGGGTCACAAAGGGGACCTCCATAATATTAGGCAGGTGATTTTTTTTTTTTTAAAGATTATTTTTGGGGAATTTTTCCTTTATTTGACAGTTGTACAGTGTAGAGAGACAGGAAAGTTGGGGAGAAGAATGGGGGAAGACATGCAGCAAAGGACTCAAGCCGGAATCGAACCCAGGTTGCTGCGGGAAGGATACAGCCTTGATGGTACGCGTGCTTAGACCGATGAGCCACCGGGGCGCCCCAGCAGGTGATTTAAAAAAATTTTTTTTTTATTTGGCATCTCCAATCCCACCCGAATCTGGAATGCCCAATTGAGGAACTATGTACAAAGCTTGCTCGTATGCGACCCCTTGTTGCCAATTCAGGAGAGAGGGACGGCTCACGGCTCTCCTCCGAAGCACGTGCCCATCAACTACTGCTTCTTTACACTCATTGGTTGAATCCTCACAAGTTCAGAACTAGGGTGAAGGATACCCAAACATGAACAAGCTTAGAATCTTCCTGACGAGCGCCCGGCTGGCCAACAGGAGGCGCTTGAGCAAAGAACAAAGCAACCATTTTATATTTCCCTTCCCGGCAGTCCCTTCCCAATTTGCAACCCTGTAGCATAATGGCCAGTTGTGCGCTACTTCTGAAAAAGCTGCTGACCACTGCCAGTTGGTACGACCGGGGCTCGAACCTGCACCCTGATAGTCACTTCTGCTCTGCAATGCGGTGCTTTAACCAAGTGAGCTATCTGGCAGCTATTAGTCAGGTGATTTTAATGTTTTGGCTGATTTATGCATACCCGTAATGCACTGGTATAACCCTTGATAAACTCATTTCAATTGCAATCTTCACCCATCCCAACACTTTTGCAGATCCTAAAGCATTGTTGGAGGCATTATCTGCAGCAAGAGGGATCTGGATCGAATGTAATATTTTCACACTCAAGCTCAAAGTAGTAATGCTACTTTAGACGCTCACAAAGCATTACTTATTTATCAATGAATCTTGATCACAAACACAGTTGTGACTACCACACATGCAGAGTATGCAGCTGCAGTTAGAGTCCCGAACAGACCCCTCCATACTGCAGCACTAATACATCTCAAGCTCTCGTCCAGTGAAGTCTAAGCATCATTCAACCACTGGTGTAATCAGTGAGCATTAACATCAGAAAGCAGGTATTTACAGTACTCCACAAGTAAAGTCTTATGCATTATGGAGACTCATACTTTCTGTAACTCACCAACTAAATATCAATACAATCCATAAATCCAACCATTTCATCAGCGTATCTGGGGCCGCGTTGCAAGGGTAGCAGACTAAGCAAAGTGGCCGAGGCATCCCCCTCCCTAGCTACTTCCTCCAACTCTTCCTTAGGGACCCCAGACCATTACCAGGCCAGCCAGGAGATATTATAGTGTCCAGCGTGTTCTGGGTCTGCCTCGAGGCCTCCTCCCAGTTGGACATGCTCGGAACACCTCTAAAGGGACGCATACGGGAGGCATACGGATCAGACACCCGAACCACCTCAACTGACTCCTCTCAATGCGGAGAGGAGGAGCAGCGGTTCAACTCTGAGCCTCTCCCTGATGACCGAGCCTCTCACCCAATCTCTAAGGGTCAACCCAGCCACCCTGAGAAGAAAGCTGATTTCGGCTGCTCAAAATCACAATCTTTTCCCTTTGATAGCTGCCCAGAGCTCATTATCATAGCTGAGGGTTGGAATGTAGATCCACCAGTAAATTGAGAGCTTTGCTTTTAGGCTCAGCTTCTTCTTCACCACGAAGGACCGGTACAATGCCCGCTTCACTGCCGATGCCACACCAATCCGCCTGTCAATCACACGGTCCATACTACCCTCACTCAAGAACAAGACCCCAAGATACATAAAGTCCTCCAATTGGGGTAACAACTCACCCTTGACTCCGAGGGGACAATCCACTTTTTTTCGGAAGAGAATTATGGCCTCAAATTTGTAAGCAACGATCCTCATTCCTAGCCCGGAATCCATACATATCAAGTGCTGGTCGCTCCCAACGGCCACTGACTGATATCAGTCTGGCCTCAGTCGTATAGCCAGCGTTTAGCCCTTACGTCACTAATGAAGTGAATATATGAATATTCATGTTTTCTGCTCTTGGCTGATTGGGTGCCCTTTTGGCGAGAACCACCAATCGAATATGAGTTAGCCGGCCAGCAACGGCATTCGTGAATGCTATTTGACATGAGCTTAAAAATTAGATTGTGGCTTGCTTGCGTTTACTCTTGGAGTGGTTGTTAGGTTTTGAACAGGATAATCTTTGGCCATATCTGCATTTTGTTTATTTCAGTGGGATTCCCCAGTTTAATAAAGGCTAAATTAAATAATACTCAAATTACATAACGTATTTCACTGTAATTGGCGTTAGCTATAGCTCAAAGGGCATGATTGCATCAGCTAGATTAAAGTGATACTCCACCCAAAAACTATAATTTGTATATCAATTACTCACCATTAGATGTCTTGAACGGACGAAGTTGTTCTTCACCTGGCGCAACTTTATGGCCACTGGAGAGTTTTGAAAAATTATCCAAATTCCTTTTTTGCTGGAAGCAAATGGGGTCACCCAGTAGCAATGGGAAAACTCCACAAAACGTCCATTGACAAACTTTCAAACCATCGTCCAACGCATCGTCCAGTATAATCCAAGTCTGCTTTGTCCACTCGTATCCTCAGAACTCTAGAAACGTGGTTCTTTTTCGCTAAAAATAATAAAATACCACAGTTATGCTTCAAATAAGCTTGCGCATTCAACGGAAGTCCCGCCTCCCGGCTCGTTCATTGCCCAGAGACTCTGCTGCCACTCAGATGAATACTCGTATAAACACGAGCTGGGAGGCGGGACTTCTGTTGAATGCAGAACTGTGGTATTTTATTTATTTTTAAGTCTGTCTAAAGGGGCGGGGCACCCTTGCGACTGTGAGCCAATCACAGATCTCGCATGGATTTTGTGCGAATGTTTGAAAGTCAAACGCTGGTCTACCGACTGAGGCCAAACATATAAGCAAGTGACCGTTGGGAGCAACCAAAGCTTGATATGAATGGATTCCAGGCTACCTCATTCCGCCTGCATCACACTCAGCTGCAAATCACTCTAGCGCACATTGGAGGTCACAGCACGATGAAGCCCACAGGATTTTCATTGCTAACTAAAGTTGCCTATTACCTAGCTGGCTAACAAAGGGGAGTAATTGAGTTTCAGAAACAGGTCACCCAGCTTGCTCGCTACATAATTAGAATGAACTTAAAAACGCATGATAGTGGGAAGACTATTTACCCATAGACTGTATTTAGCTACCTTACTTTGAAAGGCAGGGTCAGATTTTTTTAATTGGGGTTGTACGAAGTACTTAGTCAATGTATTAGTGACTGAGCTAGCAGATAGCAGTCAACACGAGTTTGTAGAGGCTGGCAGGAGCACCAAACATCGGCATGGGCACTAAGCAATACACTGCTAAGGACAAGAAAGCAGAAAATTAGTTTTAGCCTGATACAACTCTACTTGGAAAAGATCAAACTAGTAAACCCTTTGATGAGCTTTCTGACACAATAGGCTACAACCAGTCTCTTGTTTGTGTACAACACAAGAGTTTACCGCCAACACTGAAGCAGCCAGTTAGGCTACATAAAAAGTTCAGGGGATGTGACTGCGACTGAGTGGGATGGACACTATACGGGCGGGACCTCAACCCCATGATTACAATTGCACAGACTCTAACTCCAAATGCGCAAGATGGTAGTGTCCATATGATGGATATTTTGGCTACATTTTTGTACAGCATTAGGAAGTGGAGATTCAATGTTCATTTTTACATGCAGTCGATGATAAAAACCTGCTAGCTGAGGTATGTGCTCTCTGAGTGCCCTCTGATTATTATTTCATTCAGTTGTCAACAGCGCTGTGCTTTTCGCTGTTGCTGGTAGTTTTAAACCTTTGCGCTGTCACTTCTTTCATTCACCACTGACATTACTCTGTGCTTCGTCTGATTGAGATGGGTAGGTCCGCTTTCATCATCATGCATTGGGACCCGACACTGACTCGTTACCCCACTGATCACAAATATCAGCAATTAACATGTAAAATTATCCGTAAGGTAATAGTTTTACGACAGGGTAACCTCTATGTGCTGCTTTGCCCCTTTCATGTGTCACACAGAACCCACTGCTCTTGGCTGGAAAAAAGTAGTCGCTGCCAAATCAATAATAAAAAAAAAAACAGTGCTATGTGTTTTTGAAACAGGACGCTTTGGAAATCAGCTTTGTGAAAGTGACCCATCTGCAGTGCATGCTCACTGTATCACCTTCGAGAGCTGTGCTAGCAGAATATATTTAATAAAATCAACAGTACAGACACTGGCCTATTTCTGGACTGCAGCTGCATAGACCTCGTTTATGGTCGCAAATACCATTAGAATAGCACAGAATCTGAGGCTATCCATAATTTATACATAAGAACATCATGACATCAGCGCAGTGAACTGAGGAGAGTTGGGAGTCCTGTTACTATTTTTAGAAACTGCTTGTATGCGCCAAAGGTTTTCTTCAGAGCGAAGGCTGGGTTTAGCTGAAGTGTAAGAACACCAGCTGGCGTTACACCGAGCGCGTCACCCTGTTCTCTGCGCCTGTCTGCTTAACAAGAGAGCCCGCGCCACAATTAACAAGATTTGACTGTTCCCTAAAGCACTCGTTTGGGGGATCAAAAACTGCTCCATGAAGCATCTGATGTTCCTGAGGAACGGACGCAGTTAGCATGAGCCCTCTGATCAGCCGCCTGCGGACACTAGAAATCAATATAAAATTACAGCATTGATTACTAGATTTTGCAGGTATTAAAGTTGTTTAAAGCAAAAATGTGCTGCTGCCATATTTGCACACAATTGATAAAGCTGCAAACAAAAAGATATCATTACACACAAGAGGACTAAAAAAAAAAAAAAAACCTTTGCATCTGTTTTACAGTCTCCTGTAAAACCTGCCAAGTACTAACAAGAACCTTAGAGAAGACACGCTGAATCTTTAACCTCTGAAATGTAAACTATAATAACAGCCCTGAAATATTAACAGGATATAGCATTTGTTTAATTCACTGTACGGGACTTGCATAGCAATAGAAAGAAAGTTTGATTAAATTTTTTCTAAAATACTGCATAGATTTAATTAAGTGAGACCATTTTAAAGCACACTGTCAAGACTGTCCATACTTCTCACATTAGTATACAGTATTTGTCTACAGTCAACATTCTGTGTATGATACCCACATGAGAAAAACATGACATTCATTCATTTTAAATTAATGGAATAATAAACAGCTATATTACTATAATTATCTAAATGATTAAAGTCAACTGCAATGATTTACAAAGGATGGTGCAACACCGGTAAAATTTTGCCCTTAACTCTGTCATGTTACATAAGTGGCCCAGTCAAACTACTGCACAAAACCTATAATAATATGCCGTGGCAATGAAGGCATAATAGAAGCTCAGAGAATGATTTAGGAATGCAATGTAATGACCCAGAATTGATTTGCAAATCCTCCTTCTCAGCAGAAGGTTGGCAATCCAAAGTGCCCAATTAATGCAGGTTTTTCATTAGCCTTCGTATTCATGAGCCGTGGGCAGATGGAGCCAAAATTGATTTCTGTGGGAATATTTTAGGTCCCTGTACAGCCTGCCCATTAAATGAAATGTACACTTTTCAATTCAGAAAGGTCAGCGATGCTCTGGTCTAAAACACAGTCATGTCTTCCGCAGTCATTGAAACAAAGGGGACACTGAAATGCAATTAGCCTATTCTGGGACCAGGACCTGAGAATCATCACACACACACACCCTCCTCCGGCTGGGTGATTAAGCGAGTGACAGCGCTCTGACGATAGAGAAATCAGGCTTCTCGCTCCTCACTTTGTCGCAGAATATCTGATTTCATTCCTTTCTATGGCTCTCTGAAGGCATTGAGATCACAACATCGCACCCGAGAGTCTAGCAAATGGAATTCGCACATGGTGACGAAGGCCTTGCTGTAACAGAATGAGACCTGCTTCTCAGAGCAGAGAGGGACCAGCATTATATCAGAAGCTCCTCGTCCGAACCCAGGGCGACTTATCCACCGTGCACCAACAGAGTCATGTGCAGTTGCCATGCGGAAAAATCATATTACCAGACAGCGATGTCATCAGTATTTGCTAATGAACAGCAATGACTAAGCAACACTGTATTCAATCTCAGTAGCAAAAAAAAAAAAAAAAAAAAAATATATATATATACTGTATATGTATATACATAAAATGTGTGTGTGTGTGTGTATGTGTGAATATGTGTAAATTATTGCAATCTCATGCTCAGTGAGGGTAATTCTATAATTTATACAAAAATTTTAGTGTTTCCATCCACTCCATACCTTCAGCAATAATTATACTGCAGTTCTACAGTCATCCCAAGGAAACTACTTGACTGTATATGGCAAATAAAATGCATTTCCTTATGTTAATGGACTTTATGCAAAAAGTCAGAGATTTATCATTGGTGTATGCTGTAAATCTATCAGCCACATTAAAATGACCAGCCTAATATTGCATACAGTATGTCCCCCTTGTGGCGTCAAAAGAGCCCTGACCCGTCGAGGCATGGACTTTGCAAGACCTCTGAGGGTGTGCTGTGATATCTGGTACCAAGATGTTAGCAGCAGATCCTTTACGTCCTGTAAGCTGTGAGGTGGGATCCCCATGGAACAGATTTGTTTTTCCAGCATGTCCCACAAATGCTCAATCAAATTGATGTCCGTGGAATTTGGGGGCCAAGTCAACATCTTGAACTTGTTGTTGTGTTCCTCAAACCAATCAAGAACAATTTTTGAGTATGGCAGGGTGCATTATGCTCCGGAAAGCGGCCACAGCCATCAAGGAATGCTGTTGCCCATGAAGGGGTGCACTTAGTATGTGACAATATTTTAGTTGGTGGTACGTGTCAAAGTAACATCCAAAGGGATGCCAGGACCCAGGGGTTCCCAGCAGAACATTGCCCAAAGCATCACACTGCTTCCACTGGCTTGCACTCTTCCCACAGAGCATCCTGATGCCATGTCTTTTCAAGGAAAGCGACGCACACGCACCCAACCATTCATATGATGTAAAAGAAAACATGACTCATCAGATCAGGCCACCCTCCTCCATTGCTCAGTGGTAGAGTTCTTATGCTCCAAAGCCCATTGTAGGCACTCTCAGTGATGAAAAGGGGTTAACATGGGCATTGTGACCGTTCTGCAGACATGCAGGCCCATATGCAAGAACCAGCATTAACCTTTTAAGAAATCTGTGCTGCGGGAGCATTTCAGTGGAATTGGACCAGACATGCTAGCCTTCACTCCCCACATGCATTTGTGAGCCTTAAGACCTACACAGTATTATAAAGGTGTACCTAACTAAGCTGCCAGTAAGTGTATGTGTATACTCAAACATACTTGATAAATAGCGTGTACTCATGATCTGTGCGCACATATGTGAGGGGAGTTCTGGGTTCATAATCATACAAATGAGGGCGCTCAATTTCAGGACAGCTTTGCATATTTTCTCACGTTTGATGAAAAATACTGGAGAAAATGAGCAAAAATCATGTCACATTTGTGACATTTCCACAAGGTTATCACTGATTAACCATGGATCCTTGGTTACTTGTTTACCACCATATATGGTGTCGCTACCTCTCCAGAGTATCATGTGACACGATGCAACAAGCGCTTGACCTCATGCAGGATGACAGTGGTCACGAATCACGTGTAGTAAAGGCCGATTTTACAGAAGAGACCCAAGACTAGCTATAATGATTTTTAAAGGAGATACCATTTAGTACAGCAAAGTCTATAGTTGGATATCAATATACGTTTGCATTGGGAAGAAGAAGTCACATTTTTAGTAAGAAACTGCAATTTTGTCCAAAAATAAAAGATTTAAGAGGTAAAAAAAGATGTTATAGTATCTGTTGATATAAAATCATTGTGAAAAGATTTTTGCATTTACAGCAATTTATCGTGGGCTTTTTTTCAGGGTACTGCATTTCATTTCAAAACTGCCATCATCACCACCTCCCTTATTCTTAAGTAGTTTAATTTAATTCCAACCCTGATACATCAATCCTACTTTCACAGGGAAATGTAAGTAGATTTTTTTTTCTCATTAGTATAACTCAAAACTTTCAGAGAGATAGCTTATTTCAAATTCATTTAGGGACTCCCAAGAATGCGATTTCGCCCTTGTAGGAGGGCTGGGAATAGCCCTGGACAAGCAATCTCATTTCTTTAATTCCATAGGGACAGTGCCTTTGCTTTGCAATGAGTCGCACTTCAAAAAAAAAAAAAATCTACCGCAAGATATCAAGACACAGACCTTAAGCTACGCTTGTAAATCTTCAAAACTAAAAATACGCACAATGACAGGAAAATTTCCTACAATCTGCCGCTAACAGCTTGCAGCACAACAGATGAAGAGAAAAACTGAGTAGATCTTCTAGATTTTGTAAAAATGTGGGAGCAAAACAACTTTAGGGGGAGCGGTAGACAAAAAATATTCTTCTTACCACTTCAGGGAGCAGCTTGGTGGCCAGGTCATGGATGGCCTTTCCCAGAATACACAAGGAAGAGAGGATGAACACCACCCCCAGGACCACACAGGCTCTGCAAACAACCACAACACACAACCACGTAAAGAAACACAAAACACAAGCCTGCAAGAAACACAAAACAGGCATGTGAAGAACCACAAAGACAATCAGATAAAAGAATACAAAACACAAAGCATGAAAAAAACCACAAAACACAAGCATGTAAAGAACCACAAAATAAAAGCATGTAAAGAACCACAAAACAAACACATAAAGAACCACAAAACACAAGCATGTAAACCACTATACTCTGCCACTGCAGCAGATTGCATACTGAGCTGAAAATTTAATTGAGCTGAAACTGGTTAATCTTTTCATATGATATGCTTTTGATTAAAGTAAGTGAATTTTCTAGCAGGACACTTCTGTTCGATTTCACCATTTATTAAAATACAACATATATTTGCCGGACTCTGCTCAAGTGATGCACAGGAACAATCTGAACAAGCGTGACATACAGTCCCTGAGCCCACAAACCCTCAAACCTGCACTCCTGAGGGTAGCACACGAGCAGAGTCAGCTGCTAATAAACTCAGAAACCAGCATAGTGCATTTCCTTTGATTCGCAGTAGTCTGTATGGTCTTCTCCTCTAAAAGCAATGGGATCAGAGGACGCTGAATGCAGACAGAGGAGCATCCAATCAAAGATTTTTAGAAAACCTTGATACAAAGAAAATATGCCACATGAGGTATATAACTGTGAGTGGCGACAAGCATGTCGCATTTCCTTTGAATTCATACAAGCTTACATGATCTTCACCACTGGGAGCCAGGAGATCAGCAGGATGCTCAATTGCAGACAGTGGAAGATCTGTCAAGACACCATTAGAGTGACTTGTTACAAAGGAAATGTGCAGTGTGAGGTATGAAACCGCGTGTGGCAACAAGAATGTCGCATTTCCTTTGAATTCACCCAAGCATATGTGACCCTCTCCTCTCGGTGCATGGAGAGCTGCAGGCATGCTGAATGCAGATGCAGATGGAAGAACATCTGGCAAGACACTGCTAAAGTGGAATATGCCAAGTGAGACATGAGACTATGTGTGGCAATGAGCATATCACATTTCCTTTGAATTCACGCAAGCATGTCCGCCCTTCCCATCAGAGCGCAGGGGGATCAGCAAGTGTGCTGAATAGAAATGGGTAGAAATTCAGTAAGACACTGCTAAAGTGGCTTGATACAAAGGGAATATGTGAATTATGAAACTATATGGTGACAAGCTTGTCACAATTCCTTCAAATTCACACAAGCATGTGTGACCTTCTCTTCTGAAGGTCGGGAGATCAGCAGGAGTGCTGAATGCAGACCGAGGAACATCTGGCAAGAAACCATTGGAGTGACTTAATACAAAAGAAATATACAATGTGGGGTAGGGTTCCCCAGTCAAACGTGATGTCACATTATCACTCATAAAATTTCGAGATGGCAATTTGGCTGGGGAAATTTGGTGTTTTATAGGGAATATTACACAGCAACTGTATACTATGAGAGATAAGCTGTGCCAATATGCACAAAAATATTTTTTCTTTCAGATCCAAACAGATTTTAGGGGCCAAGCCCCTTAAACAAAGTGTTCACACTGTGTTGAATATCAGTGGTAGATGAGTCCAGAAGTCTCTGAACTCCCACAAAAGGGTAGGTAGGATATTGACTTTTGTGACCACACACTCAGAAATTACAAAGCAAATCTGCAAATTTTGACTAAATAAACAAACGAAATGGACACTTTTTCCCCTCATAAAAACCTGAGTGGTCCAACTGCTGCATATAAAACTCTGTGAGAGTAAAACCGGATCACAGGCATTCCTCTTTTCCAAAACAGAGAAAGGTTTTAAAAGGGCTATCTGCATAAAAAAGAAGAGGACCAAAAACTGACCAACATTTGAAAGATTTTCATGCAACTGCACAAACTAAACATGAGAAGTCAGAGTTGAATGTCCGCTCTTACCCTTTGCCACATTTGTGAAATGCTCGGTCTCTGACAATAGTAAAAAGTTTTGGGGTCCACAAGCAGAAGTCGTCTAGGGTGCAACTGTAGAAAACCTGGGGCATGCCCACCACTGGCATTGTCAGTATTGGTAAATAATGTGTGTATTTTTTACCATGTCTTCATTTCTGTTTAAATTTCAAGTTTCCTTATTTCCATGTCCGTCTTTTCTCCATGTTTCCACGTGTTTTTGTTTTCCTTTCTCTCCACGTGTCATGTCCCCCTGCATAAGTGTTTGATCAATTGAATAATTGACTCGTTTTGTTACCCCACCCCCTTGTGCATTCCTCAGGCCTCTTTCTCCAGCTGTTCCTGGTTCCCCCATCAGTTCTGCATCTATTTATTCCCCTTCTGTCTCTGTTTCAGAGCAAGATCAGTCACAGCTGCTTCTGCTCGGTGTCAAACAGGCCATTTCCAGAGTCTGCCTGTTTTTTTGATTTTCAGATTTACCCTTAGTGTCTAATTGTGCATTGTTACTTCCTTTTCTGTTTTTGGTCAAAAGTTGGACTAAGGGGGCGCCCCAGTGGCACATCGGTTTAAGCACGCTCACCATAAAGGCTGTGGCCTTCCCGCAGCGACCCGGGTTCGATTCCGGCTCGGGTCATTTGCTGCATGTCTTCCCCACTCTTCTCCCCAACTTTCCTGTCTCTCTCTACTGTGTGACTATCAAATAAAGTAGAAAATCCCCAAAAAATAATCTTAAAAAAAAGTACATTTAAGAGTTGGACTAAGATTTTGTACTGCTTTCTGCCCACATGGTTTCTCGAACTTTTCCTGATCTTTGACCATGTCCATGCCTGCTCTCTGGTCCTCAGCTAGACTTTTCTGACCATTCCTGTGTTTGATAAACTTTGGTTTATTTTTCACATCTGTCAGCTTTTGACTCCCTGCATTCACTTGACAGACATGTCCATGATAAAAGGTCTGATAGACACAGTGGAAAACGTTATGAGCTCCACATGGAAGACTCTCCTCATGGTCTAAAAATGAATTTACAAGCATTCCTCTTGCTCATAAAGGCATAATCAAAGAATGCTACTGAGATCCCTCATGTACTCAAAAAGAATCTAATGTATAGTCACGTAGAGATGAGTCTTGTGGCAAACATTTTATATGTGACTAAATCACTGCATCGGCATTTTAAGAGCGAGAAAAGATCTCAGAGGAAATGGCACCCTAAAATGTCAGTGGGAAGAAAGGGAACACTGTGCCTGCAAAAGAGGCGTTGCATTGATAAGATCCCAAAACTATACAGAAAGCGTCATATTCTGAACAAAGTGGGTCATGAACACATTTACTGGCAGTACATCCGGGATCGCAGTTCATTTCCACAAGCACTCCTCCGCAAGGAGCAAGACTCTGAAGCAGGTTAGTTCTGCTTTCCCCCGGGTGATGCCTTTCCAGCTGAGCAAATTTCCCATGAGATAATCTTTAAAGACAGTACTCAGCTTTGTCACATACATTCATGTCACCATTTAAAGGCAGTGCAGACAGAAACGGACTTCATTAAAACCATTCAGCCAATGAAACAGAGCATCCAAAATGTCTATTTGCCTGGTGTTCAATCAGTCTGCTAATAAAATGTCAGCACTCTGCTAAACATAGCATTTATGATTCCAGAATCACGCTGTTTTCCAAAGCACTGATCCAGGAATCCTAGAATCATGGATCACAGGAATGGAGAAATGTGCTCACAGGAATGGAACAAAACAGAAAACAAAAAGAATAATGAATATTCCTCTCATTGGACATCGACATGGGCACTCTGCTCACATCCTTAGACATTCTACCAATGGGCATTCTGTCCTGACATGTCCTTTCCATCCATAAAGTACAGGCACAGCGCCAGCATGGCCTCACCAGTGCTATATTTAATTGGTCTCAGTGTGGTCAGTAACGTGGGTACACTGAAGTGCCGCAAGTTGTGTGTTTATGTTTGCGTGTGCCATGCGCATCATCCTGCCTGTGATGTTTGCGAGAGCCTGGCCCTGGGGAAATGTAGCCAGGCTACAGCAGGCGGGAGGCAAACCCCACAACCACAGCCCAGCGGATGTACACAGGTGCGGCAGAAATCCAGGTCACTTCACAAATCTGTACAGGGACATTAGCACTTTTAGGCCTGAAATTCGGCTTTGGGCCAGAGCGGGAGGATGGACCTACACGCCGGACACTGGCCTCAGTTCAGTGGTGGAGGGTTTATTTCACTGTAGGGCTGCATACAGCTCATCGATTCGCTCAACCCCTCTTTTCCCCACTCTCGCCTTTTTCTCTCTCTCCCTCTCTCGCTCTCTCACATACACACTGACAACAATCCTGTCTGTGCATAGCCCCTCATGTGCAGGAGGAGCAAGTGGCGTTGGCTTTTCCCCACAGAGACAGCCAAATTGCTTCATAGAATGGTTCACGAATGGTTAGTATCATGAGCAGCTCCACACAAATTTGTCCAAAATAGGAAAATACAAGTTAACTCAGATAAGAATATAGACTAAGTTAACACAATGCTGTCAAGCTCAGAGACCCAACTATTTAAATAAGTTATATGCATGGCCGGATCTAGGGGGTGCAGGGGTGGGCTACGCCCCCCAAGATTTTTACAGTGCCCCCCCAGCGCCTCCTGACTTACTAACGTATATTTTAGCGCAATTAAAAGGAGTGCGTAATGCGAATTCAATGAGAATGAAACGCGATCGCCCCGGTCAACAAAATGAAACACGATCTCTCCCCCCCCCACACCGTCAACAAAACGTCTCTACCCCCCCTGCAATTTTCATTGCACCACCAGTCGAAGCAGGCTGCAGCCGGCCCTGGTTATATGTAAGGAGCCAACCTAAGCTAGTAACAATAGCAATAAAACATTACTGTAACTTTGTCATAAATTTCATGTAACCATGAAAATTCCTTACCCTGGACAAATATGCCAACAAAACCATCCATAGTTTCAGATCAGCATATTCTACACAAGAAGCTAATTCTGGTGTGCTATCCACAAATGTCCTCTTCTTGTGAACAGTGCCTGACCTGAAAACGTAGCTCTTTCAAGTGGTTCCCAAACTATTTTTTTTTTTCCAACCATAATTGCGATCACAGAATTTTAACAACCTGTTCATTTTTATTAATCCATCGATTTTCATGTTTAAAAGGAATGTTTGCCCTCTTAAATCACCTCAGGACAAAGATGGATACTGGGTCTTCATCGCTACATTCCAAATAATCGCATTAGAGGAGACCGCATTTTCAGAGACAGTGGTGAATCAGTGAGACGGGAATTAGATTTCTGAACACAGGTGTTAAAGCTCTTGAAAAAATCAAAACAGGTTTGAGTAAATTACATCTTTGCTTCGTAGTTGAATTCTTTATTACATGTGAATTAATGGTTAGATGCAGTGGCCATGTGTCAACTAATTTACTAATTAGAAGCCAACGGATTCTGTACATCATTGCAATTCGTGGTTGGAACAAAGATGTTCTGAGGCCTTTACATATGATGGAGCATTGGAATATTTTTTTTTTTCCAGAAAGCCCTAAAATAGGGACTTCACTAGAGATTAATGGATGGGGGCAGGGCTGGTCTGGCCTGCTCTCCTCTTGCTATTGATGATTTTAAATATTTGGGAGGGCTCAAGACGGCTACAGCCCCCCTAAAATAGGCCTAACTATGTCCCTGCCCCTGCCCCGTAAGTATGATGTGCAAACCTTGCCAACCTTGCAAAAAATAAGCTGTGGTGCAATCACTTAACGTTTAGTAATGGAGCACTCACTGTGTATATTTACAGTTATTTTACAGTAAGTGTTGGCAATGGAGCACTGAATATTTTTCACTCACTAGACAAAGTGTAGAAATCAAGCACTCACTGTATATGTTATTTAGTTATATGGCTCAAAGTGAAGCAATGGAGCACTGTATACAGTATATTTTAAAAATAAGATATAATGTGAAAGACTGCATATATTGTATTGTATTATATTATATATATCTCCAACTACTATTTAGAAGTAAACAAATGGCGTACATCATTATAGGCTGTCACGTTCAATTTCAGTATTAACCGAATACAAGCTAGCCAGCAAATCAAAAGCAGCCTTTGCTCACTGTGCATTCTGTACTAGAAGTTACAAGTAGCTATCAAGTTGCAACATAACAAAGCTATTCATCATACAAAAAGAAACTAGATAACTTGGTCGCCACAGGGACCGAGCCGTGTATCTCCCCGATCCCCAAATTTCAGACAAAATGGCCACCGGCAGCCATATTGTACTTCCGAAATTGACGAAAATTGGTCTTGAACATTGTCAAATAAATATCTTCACCTGTGCAAAATTAGAAAAAATTCCTGTAATAATTGTCGCTTCCAGAGCCCGGAACAGAAAATCTCTGGGGCGTGGCGGTGGCCCCGCAACTGAGCCTTAGTATCTCCCAACTATCGTCATCAGGGAGATACAAAAACTAGATAACTCGGTCGCCACAGGGGCCGAGTCGTGTATCTCCCCGATCCCCAAATTTCGGACAAAATGGCCACCAGTAGCCATATTGGACTTCCAAAATTGCCGAAAATCGGTCTTGAGCATTGTCAAATAAATATCTTCGCCTGTGCAAAATGTGCTCACTTGTGGTATCTTGAAAACTACCACTAGAGCATTCACAAGCCATACAGTGAAACGCCCACATTTTCATCATGACATTAGGCTGCATTCGGCCATTTCTATTGCCATGGCAACCAAAATCGATAGGTGTTGTGACCTCACCATAACCTATGCCAACACCAAATAAGAAGGGAATCGGCTGAAATTTGTGGCCTGTAGAGCGTCTGCAAGAAAATCTCCACAGACATGGCCGCAGCAGCGGAAGTAAGTGAGTAAGCAAAATTTATTTATATCACCTCTCACAGAGAAAAGCTCACAAGTGCTTCACAGATTAAAACAATAAACCATAAAGCATAAAATAAGACACATAAAGCGCTGACATAAAAAAAACATTAAAAAAAACATACAAGACAAGATACAGCGACAGTCAAAGCAAGAAAAGTTTAAATCAAGTCAGGAAATGCTTGCCTATACAAAATGACAACTATGAAACCACAGTAGCCGCTCGACTTCATCCGGGGACCACAATTGAACAATTTATTAAATGATTAATTACCAAAAGCGTGGGTGTGCCACTCCACTACCACCACAAATAGAATCTAATTCCATGGGAACACTGCTCCCCAGCTGCCAGCCCAAAACTCTTAGTTTCAGTTGATATTTCTAGTGTGCTAGCCACCTAATCCCCTTCTTGATCAACTGTGGTTCACCTTCACCAAAACATTTTGAAAATAAATTAGGATTTTAAAAAGATATCCACTGGCCCTTTCCATAATGGATGGATAATGCCGTAACAATGGCCCGGGTATACAGCTGCAGGTACGCTGCACTGGGGATAACTGAAAATAAGAGATAAAAGTTTAAGAAGCTGAAAATGGCTTGACCCTTTGACACATGGGGCTCTATCTTTCACACTGCCCTACCCGTTGCCACTACCCGCTACCCGTGAATTACGCATTTAGCAGCTTCCACTATCCCTAAACGATATCTTGCGGCCACACTACCCGCTATGCATTATGCCGACTCCTTTTGCGCCTGGAGGTGTGCCCGTGGGGCGTGTTTATGCGCTTTTCCTACAATTGCTATCTTGACCACACACGTTAGGGAAAGCGTATAGCGGGTCCTCAAACCACCCGCTACCCATTTGGGCTTTTACAAGAGCGCGCCCAGGCGGCTTCAATGCGCATCCACTTAGACACATGTGGACGTGCACATGCGGTTCCACTTCCCGAATTAACTCGCCTATAAAAAGCCACCTTGCTTTAGCCTCAGTTGAACCCCTGAGAAAATGGCAAAGATAGTACTAAATCGCCTTGATCCCCAGTTAAATAATAGAAGACGCCCAGAACGCGTGTACCGCCAGCGCACCAGCTACCTGGGCCTTTCAGGTAGGTCTATATTGTTTGTATTTTGTATCAATCATTTTTTCCGCTTTTATAATATTATATAATTATTACATATAATATATATTAATGATATACATTATATATAATATCAGGGCCGGCGCAAGACCTGAAAATTTGGGGGAAAATATTCGTCCCTTTATTGACTACAATTAGTCCTGGCTAATTCTAGATGGTTTTCCTTTATTAACACGTTTTCCAATTCAAGAATAATCAAGTGGCAATTGAAGACACGGCTTCTCTCCCCCATGCGATCTAACAGCGACAAAATAATGGGCTACATTCATTACAGAAAAATAATTTAATTATAAATAGGTCTATGCACAGGAACTCAGCAACGGTAATTTTTTTTTTCCAGCGAGAGCGGCATTTCATAACTCTCTTGCGAATGAAGGTAATTTCGGCGACAAGTACGCACACCTGTTTTTGCAGCACGGTCACGCAACTTGCTGTAAAAAATAGACAGCTGTCTGATTGGAAAATGTAAACGGACGAAACCACGCACTTGTCACCAGAATCACCTTCATTCGCTGAACAGTTCTGAAATGCCGCTCTCGCTGGAAAAAAGTTACGTCGCTGAGTGCCAGTGCATATACCTAATTTTATTTTTCGAAAATAGGATTTTGTTCTATGCCTCATTTCAGACGGGAGAGGGAGTTGGAAGTGCATGGCGAAACACGTTTTTCTTTTTTTCTTTTTTTTTGAAGTTTCCATCACAAAAGGGGTAGGCTTGATGTTTTTTTTTTTTTTCATTATTACATACCAAACATTAAACAATACGTCAATGTCAAATAATAATAATAATAATAATAATAATACAATTCATGATTAACTTAACAAAAACAGATCCTCCCTGTCTGGATTTGACCTCATGCACGAGCAATTTAACCGTTTTCGGGGAACGTGGCGACCTTCCTCTCTCCATCCATCGGGTTTCGGTTTGAGGATTTGGGATAGCGCAGCCTGCTCCTAAAGGCAATGGCACCTGGCACACTGATTGGTTTAACTGGCGTAACGCCCAAACCACGCCCATGCATAATATAACGGGTAGCGCAGGTGTTTTAGGGATATAGGCAGGTGTGCAAGATAGCAACTTTTGCGGGGGAACGCCTCTTACGCAATGCGAAATCCCCAAATAACGGGTTTAGGGACTCTGGCGTAAGATAGGGCTCATCAACTCCTGCAGCTTCAGAACTACATGCCACAGGGTAGCAGTCTCCTCCATTGTCGGCGAGTAACAGTGACTACACTCAGAACACATTTCACCTCCACCCTCTCAACTTGACCCAGTCAACAGCAGCTGCACTCCAACTAACATTTAACACGCTGGCGTGAACGCTCTTCGCTTCAGTGCCCATGAACCAGCAGTCTGATTTTGGTAAAATAACGGAGACTTAATGAGACCTCTCCTCATTACTTCTGCATAAATCACCCTGGGATGGTCTGTCTGCCATCTAATTAGATCGTCTCTGCCTCTGTTCTGTTTTTCTCCTCACCTTCCTCTGAGGCGCAGGCTGGCATAAATATTACAACAGCAGGATACGGATGACAAGGCGAGTAAACGCTCATTTTTCAATCTGAAGGCCAAAGCAGCAGGACCCTGCAGGATGAGCAAAACGACACACACACACACACACACACACACACACACACACGCCTACAAAACTCTAGCTCCCAGTCCTGTACACTAATGTCGCAAAGTCTGGAGAGCTTGTGCCAAAATCATAGTGTTTCTGCAGTGATTATTAACACAGCATCTTTTAAAGCAGCATTGACTATAAACTAATACAGGCAAGCGGCCTGACTTAGCAGTATTGTGAGAGCCGGGCAGCAAACTCCTCAGGTATAGGCAGGGGGGTTAGCAGGAGGTGTTGGTCAACTCTGTCACAAGCAGTAGAGAGCTTAGTGATTTTTGGAATAGAGAAGCGATAAGCGTCTGCCTTTGAAGAGAGGAACACTCCCCTTCCTCAGCAGGAAGTCCCAATAGACAGGCAAGTGTCAAAAAGGTCAGACAAATAATAGCACATACAGTAAGATAGCTGTCATCCATCATCATGGTCACACTGGAACCACTGAATCAGGGCTCAGTGCCTCCCGCAGCTCATAACTCCATCACAGACTGTGTTCATCCAGAAAAGATTGAAGGTGAAACAAGGCACATTTATACTTTCAAAGGTGAATTATCCAAACTGCAGTATGACAAAGATACATCTGAGAAATTCACAGACATCTATTGACCAAATAAGGGAAACATATTAACATGAATATTCAAGAGATGGTCATTGACTAAAAAGATTACCTTAGGTCAGCAATGAAAGCAGAAAAAAATTCATTGTCAGTCAGGTATCTTCCTAAAAAAATTTCAGCCCTACAACAAATATTCATGATTAAGGCCTAGCTTCAGCAATGAATCAGAGTGGTGTCTTGTATGTTTTTTTTTTCCCCCACTAAACTGACTTACAAATTTCTCTCATTTTTTCTCAGTACCCGCTGAGATATAAAAAAAAAAACTACCTGCACCAAGATCTTGCTTATTATTCTGCCAGCTAATGAAGCGAGTGACACACTGCGCCATTATGCCAGCCTGGGGAGCCATACATCTGCTGCTTCTGCTGCCTGTTTACAGGCAGCCTGCTCTCCAGCACAGCTCCTCTGCTATTTAATGCTGTTAGGAAACTCGATTGCTTACAGATATCAGCAGAATGGTGAGGGAGCCAATTAAATGCTAGGTTTGGTTTGCATATCAGATTCGTATTTACAGTATCATAAAAAAAGAAAAATGATTTGATTGGTTTGTGTTCACAATCCTGCCAGGGGAAATTCCTTAAATTTTTAGGGTAGAGGATTCAATCAAGACATTCTTATTATGATTTAACTGAGAAAATGGAAAGTCAACGCATTTTTTTTTTTTTTTACATAAAATCATACTGATACAAATAAAACACCTAAGAGAATGGATTCTGTGCGCAATGGATTATTGCATTCTTCCTTTTTACCAACGCCTAAGTTTCAAACAATATTGAGTAAACCAGCCATCTTCATCTGGGCTTTAATGCTATGAACCAGTGAAAGACAGAAGAAGACAGCAGTAGGGGTACGAGGTCGCAAGGGGGAAGGTGGCATTTCAAATAAGGGATTTAAAAAAATGTTTTTCGTTTTGGAGCATTCTGAGCAGAAACATTATTTTTATGTACCCACGCCAGTGTCCCTAAGCCTCTCCTCTAATTAATAACTGGTTAGAATGTTAAAAAAGAACAGTTAATAATGTTCTTTTTAAAAATAACATTACCTTTGCAAAATTATTTATATACTTAGCTCCATTAAATGCACGGGTGAGGTATGTACTGTATTTGTGGCAAATTGAAGAATTGATTGATTTTTATTGCTTTTCCAGTGAGGCACGAGAGGAAATAAAGAAAAGTGTGCGGTATTACAATCCTGACGCGCGCCATGTGAACGCACCAAGCACTTCAGTAATAACAAACATTGAGCTGTTTGTGATGTGTACAGTGACACTTGACTTGTTCTTTTTGGTGTGGTCAATAAACTACATAAAGCCAACAAAAAAAAATTAAAAATGCTTCTGCATCAAGAAAATGCAACGGCTTGTGACACAGGAGAGAGAAAAAGAGCCTTTGGCATGTTCGGGCAGATCTCAGCGCCCGAGAGGTGGTGCGTCATTTGCACTGTCACCGTTCAACAATCAGTCGGCTGTCTATCCGAGAATGGAACACAGGCACTGTCACTGGCCGACCCGCTTAGGGCAGCCACAGTGGCGATGGCGGCTCAAAGCGCCACATCTGGTTATAGCCTGTGCGTGACAGATTCGGACAGCAACCCAAACTGATCATGAGATGGGGGTCCAAGACTATTTGGCGCAAGTATCGTTTGGCGCCGTCTATGGAAAAACACACGTGCATGACCCCTACGGAAAACCCAGTTTTTGCCCATTTATGCATGGCTGCCCTTACCATGGTCAGTCAGCGACAGTCCCTGTTTTCCATTCTCAGACAGAAACAGGGAAATAAAGTGCCAAAAAATGACACAGAGGCAGGTGCCCACAGTCAGAAGTGAAGAGTTCCTACTCCTGTTGATGGGCAAAAAATTGGTTTTCTGTAGGGGCCGTGTGCACGCATGTTTTGCTCACGTAGACGACGTCAAACGGTACTTGCGCTCACCCTCAATCGTCTCGGACCCCTCATCTCATGATCAGTTTTGGTTGCTGTCCGGAATCTGTCACGTACAGGCTGTAACCAGATGTGGCGCTCTTGAGCCGCCATCGTCACTCGTGGCAACCCTAAGTGGGGTCGGTCAGTGACAGTGCCTGTGTTCCATTCTCGGATAGACAGCTGACTAATTGTTGAACGGTAACAGTGCAAATGACGCACCACCTCTCGGCGGCTGAGACCTGCCCGTAACATGCCAAAGGATCTTTTTTTCTCTCCTGTGTCACAAGCCGTTCCATTTTCTTGATGCAGTAGCATTTTTCATTTATTTTGTTGGCTTTATGTAGGCTATTGACCACACCAAAGTCAAAGTCAAGTTTATTACATCCATATCAATGGAAATTACATTGCATTCACCCACTGTCATGCCCACATAATAAAATAAAAAATAGCCTTCGTAGGGTACACACACACACACAGACGCATCTGCGCCTATAGTTGCAGGCACTGACATCATACAAATAACATTAAGTTAACACTACAATATAATAAGTTAACATTTAGACACACAGACATCCAGCTAAAATAATTCTACAAATTCTGCAAAGAACAAGTCAAGTGTCACTGTACACATCACGAACAGCTCAATGTTTGTTATTACTGAAGTGCTTGGCGCGTGCACGTGGTGCGCGTCAGGATTACAATACCACGCGCTTTTCTTTATTTCCTCTCGTGCCTCACTGGAAAAGCAATAAAAATCAATCGATTCTTCAATTTGCCGCAAATACAGTACATACCTCATCCGTGCGTTTTTAATGGAGCTACGTATATATCAATAGGATAAAATACATAAACCAAAGACAAAAACAATTAATATTTGCAGCTTTACAAAAAGGCTGAATGAGTAATGCACACACGTCCTGACTGCACCTGCCCTATATCCCAACCCTCACCACATTCCAAACAAAAATCTAAAATTTGTATTCATGCAAAGTAACTTTCAAATGTGTTTTGGCTCCAGCTGCCAATAAGCACCACTAATAAGATGAATGCGGTGCGACCAGTGTCTATCTTTGGAAACCAGCCAACTGGGTTAGTCCACAACTTTTAAATGAAATAAAATGACCTTAAATCAATTAGTTTTACATTCTATTTGTTTCCTTTAAAAGTTTCCATTCTGACAGTCACCAACAGTTTTAAATCAGGCTGTACCATTTAAAAACAACTATAGCTAAAAGATATTTTAACAATACTTAAGAAAAAGCATTCTTCAGTTTGCCGTTACTTGCTTTAATAACATCTATGTCGCAAACCGCATGCAAGCATGTAGCCCAAGTAGCCTCCTTTAAAGCGCTGAAATCGTCTGTAACAGTTATGAATCAATAGCGGATTCAAATAGAAAGGTTTCTGGCCAACTAACGTTAATAATTCAAGATAAACACAAAACGTTATCAGATCAAGATTCATGCCTACAGTATTATAGTAAAGCTCATCGGCCCTAGATTCCCCGTGCGCTACAAAACAATTGGAGTATTTCACAGGGTAGAAATCACCTCAGTGGACAATACACTTTAATTTCAAATTTAAGCTAATTAATTCAAAGTCATAACTAAGATAAAATGTTAGCTAGCTATCAAAAGTTAGTGGATAAATGAGGCTAAATAACTAGCTAGCTAGCTAGCTCCAGTATATGCAAATAAAATTACTATCACTGTTGAATGTCAAATTTTCATAAAAGCAAATGACAGTTAGCAATAACAAATTCAACAGAGAAATTTGGGTTTATATTGCCAAACTTTCCTTCAAGGCCGAAGGAAATGAAGTACATAACATCACATTTGATGGGAGTCGGATCCCTTTGAGTCACAACCCATGTTAGCTATTTTCATCCTCAGCACCGCAAAGAGTAATATGTTTAATTCTGAAAGTTCCGCTAATGTTTTTTTTTTTTTTTTTGTCAGGCAGATGATTTGATAGATTTTCTTGCCCGTAGCATTTTACTTGTTCCAGGCAATCGGGCAATCCTTATTGTTGAACCATGCATAATTCCAGTGAATTTATTCATGGCAGGTGCTGGTATACGCTTTTTCTGAACATGGATGAAGTTCAAAACTGAGAGCTAAAATCAAAGGTCAGCAGATATGAACGTTAACTGTTAACGGCCAAACTTAACCTTTGCTAATTGCATGACCCTGAACATGTTGCGTCTCTGGTAGGTTATTTAAAATAATGTGTCAGTAATTTAATGAATTTGGATAAGGTAAAGCCAGCCAATGTTGGACAGATAATCATTATTACCACCTCGCTGTTGTATGCGGGGCCGGGAAAATATGCAGGCTCATAAAATCTGACATTAGACGACAAGCAGTCTGGGGAAAAATAGTGTGGGCAGCAAGTGAATCACTTCCAGAATAGAATTTCCTTTAAAAATTTATTGCCAATTATGCTTCAAGAAAAGTTAACTAAAACGATAAATAACATCATTTACCAGTTTAAAATTGAGAATAGCATTTTGACTCTAGAACAACAATTTCTTTTGTTCCTGTTTACGATTACATTCATCCCAAAATTTTGTTTGTTTCCAGTTTTTGTTTTCATTCTTTGAACCGTTTTTAAACCCAGTTTTAAACCGCATAAGGAACTCAACATTTAATCTAGAGACTAACATCAAAAGCCAAATTCCTTCAAAGTAATTCACATAACAAAGAACAGTTTCACATTGAAATTAGTCAAACGACTTAGTGAACTGCATTGGTGGAATGATATGAATATTTTATGCCTCTGGATGAAAGCCCCATAAAAAACTTTCAGTAAATAAAACTACAAATTAATAAAAATACAGCAACTTGTGATATTTATTTGAATTTATTTTCTTGGTGCACCAGGTCAACACGCAAGCTAGCTAGCCAACTAACTACAACCCCAATTCTGAAATAGTAGGGACAAAGTGTAAATTGTGAATAAATTCAAAACGCAATGCCTTTCGAATCACACCAGCCAGTTTTTTATTCACAATAGAACAGAGATAACATAGCAAATGTTGAAACTGAGAAATTTTACAATTTTATTCACAAGATGAGCTCATTTCAAATTTGATGGCTGCTCCAGGTCTCAAAAAAGTTGGGACAGGGGCCTGTTACCATGGTGTAGCATCCTCTCTTCTTTTTAACACACAGTGGAGGTGTCTGGGCATTGAGGAGACAAGTTTCTTAAGTTTAGCCATTGGAATTTGATGCCGCTCTTGTTTAATACAGGCTGCTGGCGAGTTTTGGGTCTCCTTTGACAGACTTTTTTCTTTAATTATGCGCCAAACGTTCTCAATCGGTGAAAGATCAGGACTGCAGTCAGGCCAGTTCAGCACATGGACTCTTCTACTACGAAGCCATGCTGTTGTAATAGCTGCAGTATGTGGCTTTGCATTGTCCTGCTGAAATACACAAGGCCTTCCCTGGAATAGATGTCATCTGGAGGGGAGCATATGTTGCTCTAAAACCTTTATATGCCTTTCAGCATTCATGGTGCTTTTTAAAACATGCAAGTGTCCCACACCATATGCACTAATGCATCCCCATGCCATCAGAGATGCTGGCTTTCCAACTGAACGCGGATAACAGGAGGGGTGGTCTTTCTCCTTTTCAGCCCGGAGGACACGACGCCCATGATTTCCAACAAGAATGTCAAATTTGGACTCGTCTGGCTAAAGGACACTTTGCCACTTTGCTACAGACCATTTCAAATGAGCTTTGGCCCACAGAACAAGGCAGCGCTTCTGGATCATGCTCAACATGGGCTTCCTTTTGGCATGATAGAATTTTAGGTGGCATCTGTTGATGGCACGGCAGGCTGTGTTTACTGACAGTGGTTTCTTGAAGTATTCCTGGGCCCATTTAGTAATGTCAATGACAGAATCATGCGGTGAGTGATGCAGTGGCGTCTGAGGGCCGAAGATCACGGGCATCCAGTAAAGGTCTTGACCTTGTCCCTTACGCACAGAGATTCTTCCAGTTTCTCTGAATCTTTTGATGATGTTATGCACTGTCAATGATGAGACCTTCAAAGCCTTTGCAATTTGACGTTGAGGAACATTGTTTCCACAGTTTTTTTACGCAAGCCTTCGCAGGTTGGAGAGCCTCTGGCCATCTTTACTTCTGAGAGACTCAGCCTCTCTAAGACATCCCTTTTATAGCCTATCATGTTACACACCTGATGCCAGTTAACTTAATTACTTGCTAAATGTTCTTTCAGCTGATTCTCTTATATATACATTGCTTATTCAGCCCTTTTTGGAGATTTGTAGCAGCCAGAAAATTTGAAATAAGCTCATTTTGTGGATAAAAATGTAAAATGTCTAAGTTTCTGTCATGGTTTGTGAGGTTTGCGTGTTGTTTGGACCTTTCTTTGCGGCTCTCGTCCGGGGACAATATCGAATTCCTGGGCCATCATTTCTTTACCCAGCTGGTTGACTGAGCTGGGGCAGCGCTTCCCAGAATCTATATAAGCGGGATGTCCGGCACGCCTCCTTCGCTAGAGTGTCTGTGTTTAGATTCGCACTATAGCCGAAGATATCTTTAGTCAGGTTTGGTATGACTTTCTATCTTCTTATTGTTGGAGCTTCTTCTCCCTTCTTCTATCTCGCTTTGCTTCCGTGGTTTGGACTATTATACGACCTTTGGAAGCGCAAGTACTTGCGTTTGGTCTATATTATTCTCTGTGTTTGTACTATGTTCGTGCTACTCCCTTTCTATCTGTTGTTGCGCTTGGCCTCCGTATACTACCGGCCATTACAGTTTCAACATTTGAAATGTTATCTATGTTCTATTGTAAATAACATATTGGCTCATGTGATCTGAAAGTCATTGCATTTTGATTTTATTCACAATTTACACTTTGTCCCAACTATTTCGGAATTGGGGTTGTACATAGCCCAGTCACCAACCCTAATAGACAGCTGAATAAGTAGTCAGTCTCACCTAGTGACACTTCCTTCATGAAAACCCCTCAACATAAAATGTCTCCTTACTACTGCCCTGACTGTTACTACAGTTTACTTTTGCATCTGCCATTGGCAGAATAGTCTTAGGTCTGAATTTGGTGCGTCCAATTAAAATGCAATGTGCAGCGACAAGGAACTGCATCCACCCTCCCCCCACTTCCTCCCAAAGTGATGAGAATATATCAGAGGAGTGACAGGTTTTGAAGCATTGCCCATGAATACAGTGTTGAAGTTTGACAGTAAACTCCTGTTTATCTCAGATGGGGCCAGCAGGCGCGGCTGATGGAATCCATCTCCATAGTGATCTATATCCCCGCGGGCTGCAGACGGCGACTGAGCCGACAGCCTTCACTGGCAGGAGCAGCTCAGGAAACAGGAGGCTGTCGGGACCCTCCAGGGGCTTGGGAAATTAAAAAAAAAACAGCCCTTCCTCTGCTTTTGATTTCCTGCTGGCTGAACCCCTGCGTTTCTTTCCGCACTGCACTTCACCAGGTCCTCAAACACTTCTCAAGGGCTGATGAGATGCGCTCCTGCAGCCCGTCCGCCAGACTCTGACACGGCCAGTGTTCGGTCCAAGCCACTGCCTGCTCTGCAAAGCCCGACCCCAAGCGAGCACCACCAGGCACTGCTGCGATCAGTACTGAGCGGGCTACCCCACTGCCCTTATAATTACAGGGCCTCTGCACTAAATATAACCAAACCCAGCACATATACACACACACGCTCGTGCACACAGACGCACACATCGGCGTAAGTTCTAATAATTAATACCAAGAGATAAGCACGACATGTAGCAGCATACAACCACTTTCAGTATTAGTGGAGTGGAAGAAAATGTATTTTATCCGCTAGGCAGTCCGGTCAGCCGCGACCGCATGGGTGTAGCCCCCAAAAGCCAGCTTCCTCGCTTTGTAGCGCATTATTCAGCCAATACTGTCACCATGGCAACCAAAATCGAAAGGTGTCATAAGTGAAGTATAGTACATGTCCACATCAAATATGAAAGTAATCGGTCAAAAATTACAGTCTGTACTGCGCTCACAATGAAGTGTCTACAGATGCAGACGCGGCGGCAGCGGCGATGGCGGAGATGATAAGCATGAATCCATAGTTTCTACCCGACTTCATCTGGGGACTACCATTATTTATTTTTATAAGGGGAACGGTAGATGTATATTATATGCACTCAGTAGACAATCTATTTCTACCCAAATATACAATGTATTTACTGAACCATTCCATGTTTACATGTTAGAATCAGGTTAGTCGTTTTGCTCAAGGGCAAAAGAACAGGTTACAAGCCCAGACTCCTGAACATCACACAGCGCCACCGGCAACTGAGGGAGCGCACGAGCTCTTTCAGCAGAGCCACAGAGAATCCGCGACCTCCACACAGAGGCCCTGCTGTAAGGCAAAAGGGCTGCCCAATGTACTACGTGAAAATATACTGAAGGATTGATTTCATTTCTAGGTTCTCAGCTGAATCGAGGCCAAGGGCTCACCTCAGAACGTGATGGTTCTAATGCTGTTACTGAGGTGTTTGCTGGAATTCTATACTGATGTCAAGACAGTGTACAGGTAACATACAGCACCCACGTACTCTCGGTATGCAGTTATATTCCCATGTCCTGAGAGTGTAAAAGTAACACACAGCCCTCACATGTACTCTCGGTGTGCAGAATTACAGTGCTGTGAAAAAGTATTTGTCCCCTTCCTAATTTTTTTTTTTTTTTGTATATTTGTGACACTTAAATGTTTCAGATCGTCGTACAAATTTTAATATTAGACAAAGAAAACCAGAGTAAATACAAAATGCAGTTTTTAAATGAAGATTTCATTTATTGAGGGAAAAAGCTATCCAAACGTCCCAGGCCCTATGTGAAAATGTAATTGCCCCCTAAACCAAATAACTGGTTGCGCCACCCTCGGCGACAGCAACTGCAATCAAGCATTTGCGATAACTGGCAATGAGCCTTTCATATCACTGTGGAGGAATTTTGACCCACTGTTCTTTGCAGAATTGTTTTAATTCAGCCACATTGGAGGGTTTTCGAACATGAATGGCCTGTTTAAGGTCATGCAGCAGCATCTCAATCGGGTTTAAGTCCGGACTTTGACTAGGCCACTCCATTTCTGGAATTTTCTGGTAGAGAGCAGAATTCATGATTCCATCAATACGGCAAGTCGTCCAGGTCCTGAAGCAGCAAAGCTGCCCCAGACCATCACACTACCACCACCGTGTTTGAATGTTGGTATGATGTTCTTTTTATGAAATGCCTTGTTAGTTTTACACCACATGTAACAGGACGCACACCTTCCAAAAAGTTCAACTTCTGTCTCGTCAGTCCACAGAATATTTTCCCAACAGTCTTGGGAATCATCAAGATGTTTTTTGGTAAATGTGAGACGAGCCTTCATTTTTCTTTTTGGCCAGCAGTGGTTTTCACCTTGGAACTCTCCCATGGATGCCATTTTCGCCCAGTCTCTTTCTTATTGTTGAATCATGAACACTGACTTTAACTGAGGCAAGTGAATTCTGCACGTCTTCAGATGTTGTTCTGGGTTCTTTTGTGACCTCCCGGATGAGTCGTCGATGCACTCTTGGATTAATTTTGGTAGGCCAGCCACTCCTGGGAAGGTTCAGCACTGTTCCAAGTTCTCTCCATTTGTGGATAATGGCTCTCACTGTGGTTCGCTGGAGTCCCAAAGCCTTAGAAATGGCTTTGTAACCCTTTCAAGACTGATAGATGTCAATGCCTTTGTTTCTCATCTGCTCTTGAATTTCTTTCGATCGCGGCATGATGCGTTGCTTTTTGAGATCTTTTAGCCTACTTCACTTTGTCAGATAGGTTCTATTTAAGCGATTTCTTGATTCAACAGTTATCAGGCCTGGCTGTGGCTAGTGAAATAGAACTCAAATGTGGTTAATCGCAGTTAATTCAAGATTTAACAAGGGGGGGGGAATTACTTTTTCACATAGGGCCTGGTAGGTTTAGATAGCTTTTTTCCCTTAATAAATGAAATCATTATTTAAAAACTGCATTTTGTATTTACTTGGGTTATCTTTGTCTAATATTAAAATTTGATGACCTGAAACATTAAGTGTGACGATTTAATATATATAAAAAAATAAGAAATCAGGAAGGGGGCAAATACCTAAACAGCACATTCTGATGTCCTGACAGACAGAGTAAAATTAACACACAGCACTCACATGTACTCTCGGTGTGCAGTTATATTCCCATGTCCTGACAGTGTAATAGTAACACACAGCAGCGTAAAAGTAACACACAGTACTCACATGTACTCTCGGTGTGCTGAGTGTACCGCTGCCGCGTTGCTGTAGCGCCACAGAACAATAATGGAGGACAGCACATCCAAAGTAGCATCAAACTGAGGGGAAAAAAAAAAAAAAAAAACTCATTATCCATTTTAGAGAGAAAAAAAACGCACTTCAGCTCTCCAAAGCGTCTCTAATTTCCACTTAAACACAAGGCTCTGGTAATCAGAGTTCAATTAAGGGGCTGGCATTGCATTCTGACAAAGGCGGATACTCTCGTAGAGGCTGCATTATTACGTTCTTATTAATGTGAAATCACACTCTGCACTGATACCACAGTGAGGATGTCATCATCCGCCTGAACAGCAGGCCCAAGTTTTATGTGATTGATGAAAATAATATTAAAGGTGTAGAGCAGCTACTTACAGCAAATCCGAATGCAGAGGCACTGTGTCTCATGAAGGAAACCGCTACAAGGAAGAGAGAAAAAAATTAATACTTTAAACATAGTGATGGTTTAAACAAATATTCTAACACACGGAATGTTGGCAACAGAGCTTTTTCCCCAATAGACAAAACACATTCGGGCATAATCTAATATATCATATTCAAACATTTATCTACATTGTGCAAAATAAAAATAAATATTTTTAAAATGCAAAGACATAAACTAAATACTGAATAGAGTACTGTATCTAGTCTGCTTATACACGCATTTCTCAATTTAAACAAAGATTAGTTTGGGAAAGTTTCTTTTCAGGCAAAAATATGCTCTATTAATCTAAGAGGATTTTTATGTATTGCAGGCAGCAATAGCCTGCAGGTTTGGTATAGATTAACCCAACACTGAGGAGATTATTACTCTCTGACCCAGCCAATTCTGATCAATTCCTCCAACCATGATGGGTAACACTTTCATCAGCAGAATTTAAAACTCTGTTACACCCACCGTATGTTTTATCTGAGATACATACGCAATTTTATTTAAGCTCATGACTACACACAGGTGAAAGACCATAATAAACCTGAATATGCTGCTACAATAGAGATACTAGTGGTTTAGGAAAACAGAATATAAAACCATTTTAAGAATAAATGGCAGAGTGTGAGCTCTGGTCTTCCTGTACTGGTTCCTTGTGTACGCCTCACTTCTTCCCCAGTCTCACAGGCTGGCCTGGCACATACTGAATTAGCAGCAGGTAATGACCAAAGCATTGGCAGAGATGTGAATTAAGTTCACAGGAGCTCCTCGGGACATGAGCGCCATTCGCACCGAGTCCAGGGAGGCACAGAGGTGACAGATGTGTGCCCCAGGACCGGGCCGCATTCTAATGAGGCTTTTAGCAGGCTCTCAGAGTGCTGAGAGGACGCGGATAACCGACGCACATTTTAACCAACAATCACACTCCTCAGCCCAGACTGAAACCACACCCTGGTCAGCTACAGGTGCACAGCCTGCTTAACCAGGCACAGCACACTTTACAAATGAACTGATGCAAGTCATTGATGTGCAGTGACACAGATTGAGGGAGGTGTGTGAACAGAGAGCTTACACCACCCAGCATCATTTTTGTTGAATAAAATCCAGTGCTTGTTTCTTACTAATTTTGAGGCGCTGATTCCAAAAATAGGGTCTGATTTGCTCAAGCACGTCACATTTTCTCACAGTGTATGATGTGCATTTCATAGCATTGTCACTTTTGACAACCACTTGAAAGGCTGAGAAGCCGTGTATCATCCCTTAATCATCAGAAAAGCTGCCACAGAGACATGATTTCCGTCTCCTTCTGAGCCTGGCAAGAACTATTTGTTCAATTCTAGGCTGACTTTCACATGTATGAGTGATTCTAAAGGCATTATTTAATGCCTGATCCTGATTTCATGCTTAGTAATATGGCCACTGATGGAAGAAAAAGCAAACATGATCCATACATTTTCTGCTACTTCTGTGGGTGTTCCCCTACACCCAAACAGCATTTGTTGCTGTTTTGATCAGTGCATAAGAGACAATATATATGCTATAATAAGGAAAATCTTCATTTTTATTTTGTGAAAAAAAAACCTGCGTCATAAAACTTTTTACTTGCATTTTTTTAACTCTGCATCCTCAAATTAGGTATTATGAGGCCTTTTTGGAAGATCAGCAGAATTTTTTTTTTCAACATGCAGGGTAGTGTTATCCAAAACAGAGGAGGCACTTAAGACTTTAAGCATGACTACCTACTTTCCATAACTGCGCCATAAATAGGGGAAAGTAAGAAGAATTGAACTTACTGTATTTGGTTAATTCCAACGTAATAATACACAACAGGCATAAGTATTAAGACAGCTGTCATCATTTTGACTTGGTACACCACCAAAATGGTTTAGAAATAAACCAATCAAGACAAGCTTGAAGGATAGAATTTCAGCTTTCATTTGAGGGTTTTCATTCGAGGGTTCAATGAAGCGCTGTCCAACGAGTCTTGAAGAATTAGGCTTAATCTGAGCAGATTATGCAACTCTATATTAAAAATAATCCATCCCTCTGCTTTTGTCAGTTTACACTTCAATTAATACCAGCAAACCAGTTCAATTGGCAGCAATATACCCACACACATTTCCACGTTTTGCTATAGGTGCTACGTTTCAGATTATGAGTACTTATTTCCGTTCTATCTTCCTATCACTTTGGTAAAAGTTGTTCTTTGTCTCATCTGTCCATGGGATATTGCTCCAGAACTATAAAGGCTTTAGATGTTTTTTTTTTAGATGTTTCTCCTGTTTTTGGAAAGATGAGCCCAATTGAGTAAAGTTCTTAATCCAGGCTGTCTATGACATTCTGCCAGGACCATCCAGCTTGGTCTGCTGGGGGAAGGTTGAGTCACCAGCTCGTCCTCTCTGCCAGGAGAGAGGGATTCTGGAGCACATCCGCAGCTGCTGTTTGAAAGCCCTGGGCGAGGGGCGCTACCACTGTCAACATGACCAAGTCTTTAAAGCCATAGTGGGCCCCATCTGCAGTGGGATTTAAAATTTATGGAGCAGACTGTACATCAGTGCGCACACACATGTGCTATCTAAAGGTGGGCCAAAATCAGAAAATAATGCAGTCTGCCATCATGCATGTCCAACAGACCCTCTACATTCACACAGCATCTCTTGCTTAAAGTCAGATAGATTCACCATGAGATAAATCACTTGCTGAGGACCCAGTAGCTGCATCTGTTCGTCTGAGAATAATGCACAGTAGATTGCTCTGCAATATATGAAGACCACAAAGGAAAAACAATCAGAGTTCAAATTTAGCATTTTTGTATATTTTAAATATTATTATTATTATTATTATTATATTTATGATAATATATAGTAATATTATATATTATTACAATATTTTATAAATTTCATATTTTTTGCATAGTTATTCAGTGCTGTTTCTTTTTGATTCATCATTTCTTCACAACGTGAAAATGTGACTGATCATTTTTCCATTGTGGTCTTCATATGATAGCATATACTGTATTTATAAACAGCTCAGAAACAAGAGGGAAATATTCCAAAATGCAATTTGTGTTTGAAGATTAGGCTGGGCAATCAACTACTACAGAAAGTATTCCTAAATTGTACAGCTATTGCTTCTATTGACATATTGGGCTATCTATTTAACCACTTAGTGCTCGGAGCCGTGTTTACTCGCTAACAACCGCCGGGCTTGAGTCCCGGATCCATCTATAAAGGATAGCTCATGCGAGTCGTATTTAACAGGGCAGCAGTGAATGCTGCCGTGCGCGCTGGTTTTCACTGATTGTCGTTGGCGTAATGGGTGATAAGAACTGTGCTGTTTAGCATCTTAACCATCCTAACACTGACTTGAGTTCATGCGATATACGATAAGGATGCAATCAATTAGGCTACATACATCTTTTACTTACAAAGAAACAGATTGCGAGGTGACAGAATGACGGCGACATGAAAAAAAAAACTTACATAAAAATTCTTGACAGTATGGTAAGTTGGGAAGCACGGTTCGACGCATAATGGAATCTCATAACTCACGCTGTATGTAGCGTGACTCTTTCATTACACCGTTCTTGGCGCAAACTACACAAGATTCGCACAGTCTCAACTTCTTCGCAGTGGCGGGTGCGAATAGCCAGTTGATGACTGCGATCAACACCGCTCATACCGTAGTTGTTATCAACAATACAGTTCAACGTGGTTTCACCATTTGCTCACCCTGACGATTCCTCTTCACTGTTTCGCACATGTGGCCCGCGGGTTGACAGCATCTTCTCAAGCTTTTTGTCCTGCCACAGCAAGACCAGGCGTCAGTTCGTTTGGCTGTCACCATGTGATCACGGTGAAAATGAACGAAACAAACTTTACAAACTGAAAGTAATGGAATGTATGCACGTTACTTCTTATATCACCTAAGACCAATCATAACGTCACATGAACTCAAACCATTGTCTGTGTTTAGATGCAAAGCAAAAAGCATTCATGATAACAGTTCTGCGTGTTTAGATGCAAAGCAAGCAACGTGATGAGACGCGGCTCTGGGACTCGAGCCGGTCGGCAGTAATACGAGTACACACGCTTCCGGGCAAGTTCGATAAGCCAACTGATAAGAGATCGGGCAGGCGTGAGTTGCGGTAATGTAAATATAAGGGAAACAAGTGGTTAATTATCTGTGCACTAATTTATACTTTAATGTGCACATTAGAGTGTATAGCAGCACAATGCAGGGTAGGAGTGAAAAGCCTGGGGCAGTGCTTATTTCACTGATCCCTCCCAGTAACTGTACATGGGACAGAAAAACGGAATATCCATATGAAGAGTAAAAACTGAACTAAAATGAGACAATGAGGCAGCCCGGGCATTGTTTGATCTGCATTACTACTTGACACCCATTTGACAAAATTAAATTAAAGTTTCAGCTTTTGTGTTTGTTCACTGTTATTGCTCAAATTTATCTCACTAAACTGGGCAAGTGAAAACAGACAAGATCAACTGCAAATCAAAATTTAGGTTGAATGACAGAATCTACTTTGCACTAATTCTTGAGGGCACTCCTGAATTCAAGAAGAAACACTAGCAGTCTTAAGCTGCATTCACACCGGACGCAAAACGAATTTTTCACGCGACAGATTACATTCAAAGTCAATGCAAAGATGCGAAAGTGTATTCGCGTCTTTGCATTGACTTTGAATGTAATCTGTCGTGAGAAAAATTCGTTTCGCGTCCGGTGTGAAAGCGGTTTTACTCAGCCGACTCAGAGTAGAAAGACTGTCAAGACAGAGAGGGTATAAGTATAGTCTTTGTCAAAATTCTCTTAATCCTCTCCCAGTAGCTGGCCATCAGAGTGAGAGTATCTATCTGATCCATCTATCTCTTCCACAGGAGAGGCCGGCGTACCCCCTCATAACGCTTTCAGTGAAGGAAAAATACAACCTCCACAGTCACTTTTACAATAAGTGCCACATACCTTTTATGAAGAACCATAAAAATTGATTTGGCTTTACCATCCTGGACTCCAGCACCACATATGAATGGTACAAAACACTGGCTGATTGCAGGCATGGTGCCATCTGGATTTCACAAAGCGAAGCCAACACTTCCATGTTCAGTTGTGTATTTGCATGTCAATAACTCTGCCTCGACAACAAGCTCTCTGAGAGGCCTGACAGTTTGTTTCCTCCATCTGTCGAACGAAACAACCCTCCTGACAGTTTATGACGCCAACATGATGAACAGCCACCGATTCCCTTTTACAGGAGCAGTTTTGACCATCAGAGGTAGCAAATTTGTCACAATACAACTAGCGTTATAAGACACAGTACCTTATGATAAAGAGAATAAACTGTCTGAGAAAGGAAGTGCTCTTGAGGCAGAGGAACTACTAACTTTGTCAGGTATTCGTGACCCATGTCTCTGCACACCTCAGCCCATGAAACAAAAGTATTTTCAGGCAGCTCTGAACCACTTAGGAAGTATAAAATAGTGAGTAGGATTCTAGCCTGTTATTAGATATGCACATGAAAACTGAAATGAGCACACCAACAAAACCCAGAAGACAAAAGCATATTTTTGAAGGGACTACACAAACATTAACAAATCTGTAAATTGCTACTCGTCCTGTAGCATCCCAACCGATTAAATTAATTCCAGACAAACCATTGGCAGACTGTTAACCAGGAATAAATGGCAAGTTATCATGGGAGTCGGCAGATTTAACACAATTCTAAAGTGTGGAAATAATGCTTCCCTTACCTAACTGTTTTCAGACTTGTGGTCTGGTCTGCTAAGAGCTTGGAGGGATACATTTACAAAATAATCATTCTGTGGAAAATCTAGTTGAATTGTCATAGCCTGGATTTTTGAGTCCAGTAATCTCCCTCAATCCAACTGTAAAACAGTTTGTATAGAGACAACACAGCCCCAGAAGTTGCAAGCAAAAGTTTTTTGCATTTATCTCATGTTTTTCACTCATGTTTAATAACCTTCTATCCCACCTGAGACCACTGCACGATATGAGGCACAATACAATTGATCTTTTCATAAATAGCTCCTGAAAACAGCAAGGTACTAAGGGTGTGTAAAACGTCTGATTTCAAAATTCACTCTGTCAGGAGCATAATTGAGCCCCAGAATCTGGACATAATCTCTAGCCTGCTGGAGCTCTCGGCAGGAGCGAACCCTAATGCCAATATGCTATGTCGACAAGCAGGCTGGCATCCGACAGGGGTGGTGCTGTCCGTCAAATGATACAACCGCATCCACATTAGCGTCCTCCTCTTATCAATCACATCTCAAGATAGTCATGTTTTTTCATTATCCTTTGACAGAAACCATTACAGCTCAAGTGGTGAGATGTGTGAAATAAAATATTGATTTTCTCACCTGCAGTACCATCCTTCCCCCTATAAACTAGGGTCAAGTTTTTGTTTAAGTGTTTTTGTGCCCTCCAGGCAGAAAACATTGTTGAATAGAGAATGTGCTTCATACTTTTAGCAAAAACTAAAATCATTAAATGGGGCAATAAAAATAAATAAATAAATAAAGTCGGCGTGCAACAATCAGATGCTAAAAAAAGACCAGATTTACGGTATAAGAAGGCATTAGATGCCCTCTATAAAAAATCCAGCGCATAGCCTTAGTAATGAATATGTATTTCTCTCTCATGGGAGGGCGGTGAAAAATGGCACAGAAACTATTCACTGCTCTGTGAAGCTCGTTATTCATCTTTTGGGAGAAAGCATTTCAGGAACAGAATAAATAAATGGCAGTATCTGAGATGTAGCCTTTAATTATAAGTGCTTTTCGCCTGCGATATCCTAGGCTGTGAATCGCATCCACGAACATTTTCACTTTCATTTCCAGTCAGATCCCACTGCATTCTGCTGCAGACAACACTCTTTGACTCTACATGTCTCTTCCTGTTGTTCCACTGACGTTAGCAGTACTTAATAATTCATCACATACAGGAAGACTTCAGAACATTAGAGTGCTAGCTTGCAGAATTAAGACTATACTAGAGCCTCCTGCCCCTGTAGCAACCCCTTACATCTACAGTGTGAGTAAGCAAGTTTAGTCAGATAAACAGAAAAGGAAAAAGGTCCGGATGCGTGCAGTGAACTAACTGTGCTCATAAACAGATAAGAGAGGATAGAGACTGAGGCTTCCCAATTACTTTGTAGTGACCCAGAAGTATTTAAATGGCTTTCATGTTGTGAGTGTTTCCTTAATTGTTCTTCCCCGCAATCAAGCGGTCCTCGTTAGTTTCGGTTTCATTTTTTATTGATTCTCATTTTTTAATTATTGTCTTGTTCCATTCCCCTTCCTCCTTGTTTCACTCCCCATGCTGACACTAACAATTTCCTTTTCATTGATTGTTATCTTGTGTATTTAAATTCCTGGTCTTTGTCTTCCCTTTTCAGGATTGGGGACTGCTGTCATATGTTCTCAGTGGTTGGTGTTATGTCAACTAAAAACCATGAATTTATTCATGAGGGACATTCTTTCCAGATTCTGCGGTCCTAGCAAATGGCTTCCCGCAGTCCCCCCTCCTATCCAGTTTGAAGCTGTGCACCATCCCAGTGTGCCCTAGTTCATTAGGCTAGCCATCCTGGTTACTGACCCCGACCAGACCCTTCAACTACAGCCTGCCTTACTCATCATGGTCCTGATTGCCCCTGCCTGAGCTTGTATCATCAATGAAAACACCCCTGCTCCAGAAGCATTTTTGAGTTCACCTTCCGTTTTGTTAATAAAGGCCAATTTTGGCATTTATCAGTGACCTGTGCTTGGTTCTGCTCTGACTTGCCACGTTTGACAGCCATGATAAGTGCTGTTCGAATTCTCTAAAAGCTAACAAAAGGTGTTTAAGTGCTTCCTTACTTATCTCCTTTAGCATAGGGTACACTGAACCTTTACAAAAAGAAAGGAGATAACACCCTCCCACAATCCCTAATGGCAACAATATTTAAAGGGATGAACCATCCTTTCAGCCATTCACGAAAATAAACGAACACGATGGGCAAGGGATGCATGACGACGTTGTCTAGTGTTAGTGCAGTCAGATTCTCTTAGCACCTAAGGTTGTCTTTTCCGAAGTCCTTATAAATTCTTCTTTACATCTTTCTGTAACCTCATGACGTTTTCCATTGAGTAAAAAAAAAAAAAAAAGTAGTCAGGAATTAGAAGATAGGACATATGTTTAGGACTTTTGAAATGCAACCCAAGACTCCTGTTCTGTAAATGACATTTAGCATGCACTCGCCCACACACACACACACACACACACACACACACACACTCGCACATCTTGCTGGAACTAGGGCACGTATCTTTAACTTTTCTTTGTGCAAACATGTCTGTCAGTCAAAGTGAGATGCCCTACTTACATTTAAAATACCTGATAGTCAGGGACAAAAATCGTTTCTATCTCCACAGTTGTCATGACAGTGTAAAAAAAAAGGCCAGAAAATAATATTTTTAACTTTAAACCCATCTGACAGCTGAAACTAAATTGATATCTATTTTTAAGCCCAAGAAATAAGTCAAAGAAATGATAATTACAGTGGTCGTTGATGTATTTGTTTATATTTACTAAACAACTTGACCTAGGCAGACTGCGCCTAATTTCAATATAGCCTGAAATTCAGTTCCTAATGAGATCCCTACAGAGATATCAGTCTCTGTCCCCATTGGCAAATGCAAAGCAACACAGCTTAATATAGGTTCTTACTCGATTGTTCTTAATCTTACTATACAGGGCCAACCAGTTTGTTTCGATCATAAGATGACCAATAAGACAAACTCATAATTGAGCTGCTACTCGAATTTTAAAGTCATGTGACAATCCCTGATTCTTATATTTTAATATGAGGACAGTAAGGGTGCCCCCCAGCAGAAAGGATGCATTTGCCAACATGGTCTACACTCCACTTACAGGAATGTCAATCATTGTGCTTGATGTGCAATTTAACAATACTTGATGGATAGTCAATAAAACTTAAAAATGAAAAAAAAAAAAAAAACTAGAGGTTCCAATGAACCTGAAGCTTAGCTTATCTTGCACCCTTCCAAGCCCATTTGGGAGTGGGGTATGGGGCTGTAGCGAAATACCAAAACAGTTTATCATAAAGATGTTGCGTTCAAAGTTTCATCAAATTTCATTTATATTTTCGACCACCAGAGGTTAAGTCATTCATAGAAGTGTCTATGAGTGAAGGAATGTCAAAGGTCATCAAACAGCCATTTTTCAGAAATTTTAAAAACCCATCATTGTATGTTGAGGCATGCTGTATACTACTTACATACCAAATTTCAACTATATCTGTATTAGACAGGTGTAAAATGGACAACTTCAGTTTTTCAATATGACTAATCACAATTCTAATCCCACTAGCTTTCTAGCTGATGAATTGAAGGTTGTACATATTCTTGATCCTGAAGAGGAAAGCAGATGTCTCCCTTTATTCCCAGTCCCAGATTTACCACACAAAGAGCAAATGTGTACTGGGATATTGCAAATTTTGTGTAAAAACAAAACAATAATTTTGCAGGGTGCATTCTCATATAAAAAGGAGAGACATGCATCTCATAAACAACCATTAAACTATTGCTTTTGCAGTTTATTTTATGGATGTGCTTTATGGCTCGCAGAATTTAATGAGATTTTTAGGCCTTGATTTATAAATTCTTCCAAGCCTAAGGTTGAATATTTACACAACAACATCAGCAACACTGCCTTTATTTACAGACCAAAATGAAATGGGAATATTACTTATCATGAGCTCAGGAGAGAACTTTGCCAACTCTAATTAAATATCACATATACCGGGAATGTGATATCATGGGTTAAGCAGCAAACAAACAGCTATGCTTCTATTGTATTTCAATAATCCAAAGACATCCCCTCAATTGACGAGAGACGGAGTATAAATATGCACAGCTCTTACATTGGTGCTTTCGTCAATTTCAACACCATTGATATGCAGGGAGATCAGCTAAAGGAGCTGAGCTAGCACAATGCAGCTTGTTTGCAGTAGTCAATGTAAAAAGCAATAAAGAATAAGGGGAAGCGAAGCTAGCTTAGCATTCCTTATACACAACGATTTATTGAGGTCAAGAAATAAAGCCAGTAAAGCCCTTGCCCGGCGTGTTTTGCCAGACCCCCTGGAGACCAGATTCACCGGCAGTATCAGAGGCAGATTCGCATGGCATAGCATAAAAACAAACTCTAAAGCAAACTCCCCTTTCCCCAAACAGCACTTCCTCTGCCGCACACAATGATTCATGCGGTCCTCCTTTATGCTACATGGCAGTTTGCACTGCAGTGAAAGCTAGATTTTGAGCCACGTCAAGGTCTCCTGCAGCATTTTACATTCCAACTGCCTTTGTATACAGTGGGCTGCTGTAACGACTCAAATTTAGTCCTTGTGGAAATATCCTATGTCTAACAACTGGCAAGATCAATAAACTTTCACATTTATCAGTAAATATTCACATACAACATAAGAAAAAAACTAAAAGAATAATTTCAAATGACATTGCATTCACAAAGGGTGCTATATCTATTAATAAAATGACTGGTTAACTGATTGCTTGAATTACTTGTTAGTTTAGTGCTAACTGATTAAAGTTCTCTGGAAAGCTTAGCTGAGTTGCAAAGATCTTGTGGTTCACTAATAGTATTTTGGTCCTCTGAGCATAGATTCCCACACTCGCCTTCATTAGCAGAGGTCCCACAACAGATTTTACCCCTCTCTTGTACCTATACATCACCCAATCACAGCAGGAAACCCAGCTCTACAATGAGTCAGTAGTGTCCATGTGTCTGTGGGGCAGCAGGCCTTGAAAAACCTCTGATAATCAAAACGGTCAACCAAACTCCAATCTAAGCAGCTCCTCTCCCGTGAGCTTGGGTAACAAATGCAGGCAGCATCTGAATCCTATTGGGGAAGTTTTTAAAAACTCCTCCCTGCATACTAATACATTTTCTTCTGCTTGGAGCTACTGCGATAGGCCCAGGATGTTGTGTGATGTCAGTATATCAGCACGTTTAAAGATGACTAAATCTCTTGTGAACTGACCATACTGCTCTCTCATGAAGCCACTGTGGTGACTGTTCTAACAATAAACCCGAATCTAACTCTGTCCTCCATCATTAAGTTCTCTCAAAACCAACACGTTCTCATCCCGACTTGTCATATAGTGACGCTACATGACCAAGCCTTGATATATGACAAAAAAGGAGACTTTTCGTGTCCTTATTTGACGTTTCAGGTAGGGTTTGGGTTAGGGGGTAGGGATTAGGGGGTTCAGGTTCGCTTTGAACTGGCGTCAGATAAGGACGCCAACGGCCTCCTTTTTCGTGGTCTATCGACGCTTGGTCAGATAGCATCGCTATTGAGTTGGGATGAGACTAGGCTCACAATACAAGTTTAATCACCAAACAGAGTAACATGCTTCATTTTCATATAATATTTAGTATGTCTATACAAACATACATACTTCTGTTCTGAGAGCTTTATTTCAAGGGTTCTTGAGCAATAGAAATGAGGAGAACAAATAAATTTCAGGCTGCAATCATGCTAAATGTGATGCTTTCAGCCGTGATTTAAACAGACACAGTTAAGGCTCATCAACAGAATAGAAGTGACATCTGTAGCAATTCACAAAATATTCCTTTAAGGTGCATTCAATCCTATAACCTAACTATTTTCATGCATTTTGGGTATGAACAGCCAACATTTTATACACTCAAAAGCTGTCAAGGCGGAATTTAGCCACTGCAAAGTAAAGCCACCCTGACACTTGCACGATTTTTGTCCCCGCAATGCCATGCAATGCATCGTGGCAATGATTGAAGTCTTCGGGAACGAGCGTGAGGAGTGTGTGAAGGGTGTGGGGGTGCGTGCCATGTACTAGAGAGAATTTTGAAATGTTCACAAATTCGGCACGCATTCGGCACGCAATGTTCGTGCCATGTGCGTGCCACTTGCGTGAACCATGCACGAACACTACGCGAACTCGGCGCAAACGCTGCCGACGGTGCGTGTCAATGCGTGCCGTGTTAAGGTGTTGTCACGAGTTGTTCACGTGATCGTGGCACGCCCAGCTCACGCATAGTTCGCGCACGTCACGAACCATTCGTGCATGGCAGGAACTTCTCACAAAGTGTTCACGCATAGTTCAAATTTTTGGCCGCACATTGCGTAGACAGTGCGTAACTTATGCTTGTACAGTGTGCAAACAGGGCGCAAACAAGGCTCCGCTGCGTACCACCGAAATGGCACGCCTTGCCACGACGCATTGCGCGGCATTGCGGGGACAAAAATCCTGCAAGTGTCAGGGTGGCATAAGTATGATTTCCAGTCTACGAGAAGCAGTCAAACTATTTAGTGAGAAATGTAGCTTGAATCACTTCGCTGACCCGACTATAAATCTGACTTCAACCACTGGTGCAACAAATTGGCCTTGTAAAGACAAGATGGAGTAAATTGGACATGTTTTTTTAGACCACTCCATTACTGCATCGAAACAACATTTCAGATGTCTGCATCCTAGCAGCTATTCTTAGAGAGCTCTCCTCTGATCTGTGCAGTCTGTTAGGTGGGAAATCATTCCTGACTGTGGTACAGGATAAAAATACCACCCCAGAAATGAAATAATCTCTTTCACTTGCAATTCTGTGTTGAGAATTATATGCATATGTAGAAATCCGTCAAAAAGAAGACACACTAAAATCTCCACTTCCTCGAATCATCTAGGTATTCCCTCACAAAGTAGCATTGTGAAAAAAATGTTTAATTTCTGATTCAAAAACAAAATTTAAATTTCTTAACATTTGCAAGGCTATCTCAGCAATGAGCTAGCAGACTAGGTAAAGGAAAGCCCAAAATCAAGGCCTTATTGCGGTGAAACAAATCACTTTCAGAGTGAGGGGCTCAGGTTCAAGCCATTAGATAGGACCTGGGCCAACTGTTCTGTCCCAGAGTGAGTCTCAGGTTACACAGCACAGCATTATACGGCACCGTGCTATAGAACACAACGCTACACAGCACTGAGCTATGCAGACCTGCGCTATACACCGTAGCAAGAAACACAAACGTGCCAGGCCTCCATGCACTATTCATTAAATTTTGATTTGAATACTCAAAAGATCTTAGAATCCTCGCTGGTTTCAGGCTACCTATTGTTTTAAAACTCTCAGACTCTTTTCCAAGTTAAAAAAAAATGCTCATTCAATGGTGAAATTTAAGGAAATTTCATCCAATACAGCAATTATCTAAACAGGGTCCAAACCAGGGATCAAAAGCCATAGACACTGACCCCATTCTGCTCTCCGGTGCCCTTATACAGAGGAAGTGGACTTCACTGTGGTAAAGAACAAATGTATTTAAATGTGCGGAATGAGACCCTGTTGTGTTATCTCTGCTTCTGTCCTGCCTCCCGGGGACAAACCTGTCTCCATCACAGCTCCTGTGTAGCCACATCAATAATGCAAAGAGCTATTCCCTCATACACAAGGCTAATGCGCGCAGGACAGGGGGAAAAACTCAGCAAGCATGGCAGGAACAGCACATACAGTGCCAGACGTGTGGTTATGGAGAGGGCATCATGCACACGGTTATTGTACGAGTGGATTTTATGCTGAACACCAGATTTGTCTATGGAAACTGACTGATTTCTTTCCAGGAGCACAATTAAATGGGGGGATTTCTCAGAGCTGAATTACATACCACTAGGCTATTCCAGTCCAGTATTGACCAAGGGTGGCTTATTTTTTATTTTATTTTTTTTAAAGAGACTGCAGTGTGGTTCCAAATAAAGAATAAAGAGCAGCTATTAATCCTAGAGAACACAAATCCCTAAATAGGGCCAGGAGAGACTGTGTGCAAGGAGGGCTACAGCTTCAATAGTTAACCCAATATAAGCAATGAGCCTTACAGATGTAATTGAGATAGAACCAGTATCCCATTGCCTCAGCTGGTCAAGGAGTCACAATACCATTTCCAACCACATAAGAAATATGTAATCTATAAAATCACTACAGTTTACAAAAAGAAATATTTTGAGTTCTCCATTTTCCCTTTCATAATTTACAATAATTTCTCGATTGAATTGCTAATAATATAAATTGTACAGCCGGAATGAAAACGAGTCAGCTGGATAATCATTTAGAGAGGAATATTTACTTTAAATGATAAACCAAATCTACATCTGCTAGTCACTGAGCCTGGGTGCATTTCAAAAGGAACACTTATGGTTAATAGGAAACAATTAGACTGTCCAATTCCCATACAGCATATCCTGAATAAGTAGATATATATAAAGCTCATTTAAAATAAAAACAGCGAGCCAGATCTCCAATAATGATATTGCCATACTGAAGACTCAGACATTAGAAGTACAAAAAGAATCAATAGTTTGCATTTCCTTCCTATTTAATGGTAACCGGGAGGGCATCATCGCTCCCTCATTGGACGAGAGGAAATGGATCAAAGCTGCTCCTCGAGACCAACTACCTACCAGTTCTCAAGACAATGATCTATAGCTAATCTACATCGTCCTATAGTCAAGTCAAAGGAATCTCTAAGTGAGTTACTGTAAGAAATCAAAATCGAGAAAACTATACAAAGCAAAAACATGCGCAGAATGAAAAAGGCAAGTGCCATATTTTACTTGACTGAACAAAGATGAAGCTCACCATCTGCACATTATTTCATTTCCAACCATTAATGTTGTAGTATAGCGACAAAACAAAAAACCTGTTTCATTCACTGCATTCACTACTGCTGCATGTCTCACTCAAAAATCGAAAATAATCCTTTGGTACAGCACAAAAAAAAGGATTTTTTTTTGTATTTTTGGGGTACTTTCAGCTGCTTGGACTTAGAAAACAGGGTCACACTTTAGATGAAGTGTTGCTCATAAAGGCTTTATACAGAATGCATAATGCCTTCATAAATGAGACATAATGTCTTCACAAATCATACAGAAGCAAATTTCAAGCTTTGTAAAGGGTGAAATGATGTATATCCTTATTCAACATGTGATGTCAGATGTGACAATGACAATGTCACTTAGCCGACAATGTCACCCTTTATCACATTTAGCCACTAGCTAAGTGACATTGTCAGTTATATCACATCTGGCATCACATGCTGAATAAAGATATGTTATTTCACCCTTTACAAAGCATGACATTTGCTTATGTATGATTTATGAAGACATTATGTCTCATTTATGAAGGCATTATGGATGCTGTATAAAGCCTTTATGAGCAACACTTCATCTAAAGTGTGACCAAAAACTGCATCTGAATATAGGCACATAGACATCAAGTTACTTTGCGTACAGTCCAATACATCGTGTAAGTAGATGGGCTACCTTTATCTAGACTGACTAACTATATATAATGGGTACAATTGTGCTATCCATGGCAAACAACACATCCAGACCAGCAAGCATTTGTATCACTATAGCAGTAATTCTAATATGAACTATGCGAAACCAAAATGAAAAATCTAAAAATCTTTATAAAAAAAGAAAACCATATAATAAGAGCCATAAACTGAACCAGATGAAGGGTACAGCATGTAGGAAGTGCCTCAGTTATGAAGACGGCATGGTCATCAGACCACCGTGATGCAGGTTGTTTGAATTCAGACACTTGACCTCTGTCTAGTTTATCTCTCTCGCTCGCTCCCTGCTATTCATGTCTCTTTACACTAAGCAGCAAAGTTAAAAACCGCCCAAACAGTAGATGCATTAAAAAGTGCAGGTGTCAGGCAGTGGGTATTAGAGGAGAACCAAGATGGACTCTTCAACATGTAGGTTGTTAGTTTGTAGGAGATACCAAGTGGGTCTCATAACTCTAATGTGTAATTGGCTTGCATCGTGGGGAAAATAATTTGCAGATATGTATCGACGGTTTCCCAAATCAGGAGTGAGATTTATGCAAAACCGCAGCTGCATTTGCAGACAATGGGCCATTCCAAATGGGATTTGGACATGCCCAGTCCTTGGCTCGGTTTCACATTTAAATTGCAAAATTCCCGTAGAAGGATTTCTGTTCAGATATTAGATCTCACAGGTTCAGTGGGACTAATTATTTTGTTTCATAATGAATGTCAATATAATGGGCGAGGTTTTAATAGGAACATTCCTCAGGATAATACAGATAATCAATCAGCTGTGACGATTAGATTAACGAGCAATGTGAAATACCGGGTTTAGATCGGCACGTTATTTGATGAAGTATAATTTTTATCTAATTTGGTAAAATTAATTACATAGCACAGCAAATGTTTAATCATTTCCAAGAAGATCCAGTATATTTTCAATTCTAATATCCCTTTTATACTTTTTGCGCAAAAATAAGAAACAACAGCATGTCTGTTGGTGCCATGGTAACATGGTAAATGACTTCCTGGATAATTTTTTCCTCAGCAACAGACTGGGTGAAGTCCTTTTCTATTGGCTGTTTTGCCCAGTGGCCGTTGCAATAAAAATAGGAAATTAAACATTCGTAAAGTGGGGCCACATACAACATTACTCACACAACATAACTCCACTCAGTTTTTCAGTGACCTTGACCCAGTTAGGTTGCAAACGCATTGCACAGATTTCTGGAAAAAAAATCTGTGCAATCTGAGCAAACCATCTTTGCGCTAGACTGCTGACAGACAAATATGCAAACAGATAAACAAATGCCACTGAAAACAATACCCCTTCCCCTTTGAGTGAGACAGTCAACAAATATGCATGAATAAGAGTGTAGAAAACTTCTGCACAACTCTCTTAATGGAACAGAGGAGGCTTTTTATTCAAATGCTGCTCATCAGTGTGCATTTTCCCTTTATGTGCTGGTGCATTCTGGGAGCTCAAGGCTGAGATGTCAGAACTTTGAAGTGCTGTAGAGTGCTTCATCTAAGCCTTCCACTCAAAAACAGTCTCACTTATGTGTGAGCAAACCTCAGACACAGAGGAGGAACAGAGACAGATGGAGCATGAGTCACAAAGGAACTGGGAAAGAGATGAGGAAGTAGATAGAGTACCATGAGAAAGTATTCGCCCCCTGCTTATTTCATGTATTTTTGCATATTGCTCACACAAAAAAAGTTTCAGAACTTGAAACATAAGTCTTGTAAGAGAAGGAGAACATAACAGAATGCAACTACAGCTTTTAAATGATTATTTAATTTATTGCAGAACAAGTCCATGGCGGGGAAGACTGCCAGACAGACCAGGGAAGCCGAAACATGTTGTCAGGGTGGACTGGGAAAGTTTGCTAAAGGACCCTGTCCGGACGATTTTCAACTCACTCCTCTGGAAGAGCTTTTCCCATATCCCGGGGGAGGCTGGGGACATGGACTCCGAGTGGACCCTGTTCAAAGTCTCTATTGTGGAAGCGGCTGCCGCAAGCTGTGGCCTGAAGATTGTCGGTGCCAGTCATGGTGGCAACCCAAGGACCCGTTGGTGGTCTCCAGCGGTGAGGGAGGCCGTCAAGCTGAAGAAGGTGGCCTTTCGGGCTTAGTTGGCCCAGAGGACCCCGACTTGAGGAGACTGGTACCAGCAGGCTAGAAGGACTGCAGCCGCCGTAGTTGCTGAAGCAAATACTGGAGTTTGGGAGGAGTTCGGGGAGGCAATGGAGAAGGACTTTCAGATGGCCTCAAACGGCAAACCGTCAAAGGACTCAGGGAGGGGAGGCAGGGCTTCACCCAGGCTGTTTTCAGCAGGGGTGGGGAACTGCTGACCTCGACTGAGGATATTGTCTGGCAGTGAAAAGAGCACTTTGAGGGACTTCTGAATCCGGCAGACACGCCCTCCAGTGAGGAGGCATGGATGAAGGACTCGGGCGAGTCATTGCCCATTTCCCTGGTGGAAGTCACTGAGGTGGTCAAAAAGCTCCGCAGTGGCAAGTCACCAGGGATGGACGAGATTCGTCCTGAGATGCTGAAGGCCCTGGATGTTGTTGGGCTGTCGTGATTGACACGCCTGTTCAACATTGCGTAGATGTCCGGTACAGCAGCCGTGGACTGGCAAACTGGGATGGTGGTTCCCATTTTTAAAAAAGGGGATCGGAGGGTGTGCTCCAATTATAGGGGGATCAGACTGCTCAGCCTCCCAGGAGATGCCTATACCAGGGTGCTGGAAAGGAGACTCCGCCCAATTGTCGAACCTTGGATTCAGGTGGAGCAAAGCGGGTTCCATTCCAGCCGTGGAACAGCGGACTAACGTTTTACCCTCGCATGGATACTGGAGGGGTCATGGGAGTTTGCCAATCCAGTCTATATGTGTTTCGTGGGCTTGGAGAAGGCTTATGACCATGTCTTGCGAAGTATCCTGCGAGAGGTGCTGTGGCGTATGGGGCTCCAGGTCCCTTAATTCGAGCCATTCGATCCCTGTACAACCAAAGCCGGAGTTGTGTCCGCGTTCTTGGCATTAAGTCGAACACATTTGTTGAACTCTGCCACGTGTATGCCTTGTCTCCTTTTTTGTTCATGATTTTCATGGACAGGATATCAAGGCACAGCCGAGGTTTGGAGGGAGTCTAGTTTGGTGGCCTCAGGGTTGCATCTCTGCTGTTTGCAGATGATGTGGTCCTGTCGGCTTCATCACGCTGTGACCTCCAACGCACACTGCAGTGGTTCGCAGCTGAGTGTGAAACGGTCGGAATGAGGATCAGCACCTCCAAATCTGAGGCTATGGTTCTCTCCGGGAAAAAGGTGGATTTTCCCCTTCAGGTGGGGGGGTGAGTTGTTACCCCAAGTGGAGGAGTTCAAGTATCTCAGGGTCTCATTCACAAGTGAGGGTAGGATGGAGCGTGAGATCAACAAACGGATCGCTGCTGCGTCTGCAGTGAAGCGGGCTTTGTACCGGTCCATTGTGGTGAAGAAGCAGCTGAGCGTAAAAGCAAAGCTCTCGATTTACTGGTCGATCTACGTTCCAACCCTCACCTATGGTCACAAGCTTTGGGTAGTGGCTGAAAGAATAAGATCGCGAATACAGAACGAGCTTTCTCTGTAGGGCGGCTGGGCTGACCCTTAGGGATAGGATGAGGAGCTCAGGCATCCAGGAGAAGCTCAGAGTAGAACCGCTGCTCCTCTGCGTCGAGAGGAGTCAGTTGAGGTGGTTCGAGCATCTAGTCCGGATGCCTCCTGGACGCCTCCCTTAAGAGGTTTTCCTCTCAAAAAATATTCTTTCTCATTTCTACTGGAATGTAAATGCAAAAAGTGGCCACAATTGTGTATATTACTGAATTAATTGCAAACATAATAGATCACATACACTGGAAAAGAAAATGACTGAAATATCATACAAGACTGAGGTAACAGTAAGTTCTGTGGGACGTTTCTAAAAATCACTGGGAAGTTGCCACACAAAGCAGGTACAATGCACTGATATGATGCAGATATGAAAATGGAGAGCCAAACAAGAAGATAACCCTAAATGAGAAAGTGGATGAGGGTGCCAAAATTTCAAACACCATTTAAGAACACGATTGCTTATGCTGCCTATTCTCATCAAAAATTTTCCAGATTGAACGAAAAAGCACATCGCAGGGATTCGACAGAAAGGCACGTGGATATCACTGAGCTGAGCTGCAGAGAGAGGAAGAAAAAGGCTATTCAGAACATTAATGAAGAGAAAACCAGCCTTCGGTGCAGGTTCACAAAACCATTTGGTCTGTAGTAACATGAAGGGACCAAATTCTTTGTTCTGGTTTCAAAGCCCAGCAGACAGTGCTTGTTAAGTCAAGTCTGCAGCAGGCAGAGACTGGCTTCAAATGGAGCGCAAATTAAACGGCACTTCGAGAGTAGACAACCTGTCACTGCAGCGCTGTTAATTAGCACACATTGAAGATACGAGACGGCTGGAGTTCTGGGATCTCATTGGCTGGTGTTGAATTTGCGGAAATCCCCTCAGCCTCTGGCCCCACTGAAGAAACAGGGGAGACAAAAACAACTCAAGATTCTAGAATCTATTTAACACAATTGACCCTCACCGTATGAACTGCCTTGGCACTACGCAGGAGAAATACAGTTCAATCCTGGATTCAGAATCACAAATTCTCATGCCCAAATGACCATATAGGTCGTTTGTTCCCCCCTCTGATACAACCCATTGAAGCGTTTCTGATGAGAGGTTCATTTACCCAATTACCATAAGTAACAGTGGCGGTGCACCTTCAAAAACAAACAATTAGAAAAACGTTGTGGCTTCTGTAAAAGGTGTTACTCACTACAGTTTTTGGTTAGTTTAAGGTTTGGACTAATTTTAAGACAAGGTTTGGGTTCAGGGTTAGGGTAAGGCGATTGTTTTATAACATCAAAAACCAGTGGTGACTATCTGTTGCATATTTTAAACTCACAGTTGGAAACAAGAATCGCATGTCGGTCTCCCGTATAGAGTCTTATGGTCCTAACCATCCAACCCGACCACCACCCTGCGAGAACTCCCTCGCTATGTATAAACACACCATATGATTTCCTGCCTTGCTGTGGTCTTAATTTCCACAGCCACTAGAGGGCATCTGTTACTTAACCATAAATACAGGTCATTTTGGCCACTTGCATTTATGACTTATCTGGTCATTTTCCTCAGAAGGAAAGCTTCATTGAGAAGGGGTGCTATGCTAAACACCTACCATATGGAGGCTATAATTGTATGTAAGAGGTGCATTTTGTATGCATAGTCAGAGACATTGACCTATTAGATAAGTAGTTATAGATTGTTCATACATCTGCACTCTTTCTCACGACCCTCTGTGTATACAAGATATGCATCAATGAAGTAAAATACTGTACGTTGATTGTCACGTTTTGCTGGTAAAACTTTACAAAAACTGAGCAAACGGTCATCAGTCCGAAAACCATGCTATAAAAAGATTCTTTATAAACCATGACTTTAATACAACATACTCGAGAAAAGAAGTATAATATTGTAAGTCACTTTGGACAAGAGCATTTGCCAAATAAAAGCAATGTAAAGTTTCTCTTTTGACTTACATTTTCTGTACTGTCTGAATTTTTTCTGATATGAGGATGTACTAAACTTAGTTTAAAGTTGCCTTGTTGTGTTTCAAGTGGAATTGTACTGAACCAATGTTGATGCAACACATAAAAGACAACCTTCACAATGGGGTAAAATAGCAGTAAGCTAATCAGTCACATAAATCTGAGCTATGTTATGTGAGCATTTTAAGATGACACATTTGTCATCATTCATGTGGAAATGACTTCACAAGTTTTGAAGCAATACAGTAATACAATCAATACAGTATAAACTGGCCAGTCATGCTGCTGATCAGCCTCAGTTATTGAATAATTAACCATAAATTCATTGCAAATAAAGCAAAGTAAAAAGCAAAACCTTCAGCACGATAATCTGCTTAAAGGACGGTACGTCTTTGGAACATACACATCATTTAGGCCTCTCAGATTACCATGAGTTTTTTCACACGTGCCGGCCGACGGATGACACAAGTTCTGCGTGGCACGTTTCTGAGAAACCCAATGAAATTGCAAGCAGGTGTTACTTTTCCGTGAACAGCGCTCCTGTGACATCGTTCGTGTGTGCTCAGAAAAGCCTGACCTTGAACTCACTGATACTTTCGGCCCTTTTCAAGCCATCTCTGTCACTTTACCTCTAGATAATCATTTTATTACTCATTTGAGGTCGGCAAGAAGCATTTTTCAAAACAGTTCACATGCAGTGCAGAAATGCATAATGTGTTCACGTCTTCACCTGAATGTCACATCTCTATGGCTCCAATGGCCAGGGTTTTCCCTATTTCTTATCGCGATCTTAGAATTACAGGGTTCTAACTGACATTTTGGTCAAAATTGAGTTACCTATTGCACATAATTGGTAATAAATAGTTCTAATGATTAAGTATGGGTATTCAATTCATTTGTTAAATTGGGTTCAGATCAGAATGGCAAAGTTCCAGTTCCCTAAATGTACACTGAGTGGCCAAACTTTGCAAGCAAATTCCTCAATTCTTTGTAAATATTAGTTAGAACCCTGTAATTCTAAGGTCTCATCATTCCAAATACCTATGTGTAACCAACATGAATAGTCTTTGTAAGGTGTTCAGCCTCCACATTCTGCCAGATCAGCTTAACACACCTTAACACAACAAAATCAAAATGTAAATATTTTCTGGAGGGATGGGGTCATAGCTTCCAAGAGATATTCTCTCATTTGTTGCTTTGATAATGGTGGTGGAGGGCACTGTCTAGCACATGTTCCAAAATGGCCCTTCTGCTTTAAAGTGGATTAGTAGTCCAAATCATGGAATGAAAATGAACAGAAGCATTTGCATTTGTAATGCTTGTCCATGCATTTATCAAGGTTTTTCCTTTAATTTGTCACCCATCTGTATAAAGATTGAGAAACACATATGCATTGATTTTTTAATGAGTTGATGCTTAGATGTTATGAGACTAGTCACCCAGTAGCACGACCTGACATGACCATTTCTCTGAAACACTATCCATCCATTCACAAGGGGCTGTGATATTCTGCATCGCCTAATTGTTGTGAGAGCATGAAGCAGACCCTCTCCCTTAACCCCTTAAACTCTGACTTCTGACATGTTTTTTAGATTCAAAGTCAGAAAATTCATTTTTTTCATATTGTAGGAAAATGTTACATATATGCTGTGTTCTAGTTGCAGTGCTTCACTGAGGCTACAACACAATTATAATAAAAAAACATTCAAACCCAGGACGCCAAGCTTTTATGGCCACAGCATTACATCAAACTGAAAATACTTACATCTTGTACATCATTTTCTATATATTTCCCTGTATTTCAGCAAGATGTTGTTGAGATTGTTGAAAACCTTGGAATCTCCACTAGAATTTAAAATAGGCCTGAAGTTCTGCGGGTTATGTATTCCTGCTACATTTGATGAACTCTTGTATGGGTCCTTAGGTTTTCTGGGGTTAAGGCTGTGAGGTCATCGCACCTATGCATGGTCGGATATGAATTCAATATTATAAATCATATAATTATTTAAATGCAAAAAAAAAAAAAAAAAACAATGAGGCTGACATATCAACAGTCTGTAAGCATTACAAATTTCAACATCCATTCAATTAATGTTAGTGCCACTTGTTTCATTCCAGCATGGACTAGTAATGATGGTACACAAATGTATTTTTCAATATTGTGAGATCAACCCTGTCAATTTTAGTGCAAGAGAGATCAGTGTATCCCTCCTACAATGAGGGATGTCATGGATCAGCGGTTATTCCTCGTCCGCCGTAGAAATTCCCTTGCTACTGGTCTAGTGGCAATATTTTTATATTTGGTGTGTACCTTTGATACAATCGGAGGACAAAAGCGAGAGATTTTGTGAAAATGTGAAATATTATTTCTAATTTCAATGAAAATTTTATTCACATACTGTATATGATATTATGTGTACATGTAGATGTACCAAATACAGTTTTCCTTGCTTGGAGTTCTGCATGTTAGTGTGATGGCTGGTGTTTTGAGACGCCAAAAGCAGCGGCCGAAACTAAAGGAAGTCCAGCAAAATAAGAGAGACAAACCGACAAAAAGGGAGAGAGAGAGACTCGCGCTTCCAATGGACAAAGATCTAGTCCGGGTACAAAAGGAAGCAAAGCGAGCAGGACTGAAACGAAATAAAGGGAAAATCTCAGTTACCGAGATATCGAGATAAGGCACCAGACGGTGCATAGAAAGAGAGAAATAATGAGAGAAAGTTTCCCTTGCTAACTAGCACTTTCCTCTTTGCAACTAATTCCTCAAACAATTCTCTAGCTAGAGACCTTACCGGCTAAAGTGCAAAGTTACACTGACACTCTAGCAAAGGCGGCGAGGCGGAACTTGGGTTTAAATAGAGTCCGGGTGCCGCCCACAATTAATGCCAGCTGGCCAAAGAATTCGATAGTAGGCAAAACGATATCGTCCCGGACGAGAGAAAGAAAGAAAGCTCGCCAGCCTCCAAAAACCATGAGTTAGAGTAGCTATTAAACTAATAAGAATGTTCTCCTGTACAGGGGATACATCTGCAATCTTGGGCAACCGAATTTTCTAGTCATCATTATGACCTTTCTTTAAAAATGCAGTGTGATGAGTAGTTAATGGCAAAGCCCCACCCCACCCCCCTAAACAAGCTGTATTTGTGAGAAAATACAGCAAGAATGGCTCGTTAGCCATGAGCCGGTTAGCAAGTAAGTTGGTTCCGCAGTAGACCTTGTCCTGCTGCAGCAAATCTAAGTAGTGTTCTTGAAAGACCTGCAGCTCAAGTACAGAGAATGCCCTGGGCGTTCAGCTGGGCCCTTCCAGCAGACACAGAAGGTGGGCATCATGGGAGGTGCATTAGTGCCACCGAAGCACACATCTAGCGCCAACATCCAAGGTGGTAAACAGTGTCCTTGGTGCCAACCTCTGACTGCCAATGAACACAAGCTGTTGTGAGGAGGGTTTTTAGCAAAAAGAGTTTTTTTTCTAAAGTTAATTTTGAAACTATAATTCTGCCAATGAACCACAACCACAATCACAGGAAATAATAAACATTGCACAGAACTGATGCAATTTAAAAAAATACATTTTAATAGATGCAGAAGATATGAGCGAATTCCTGGGACAGTTGAGGGAAAACAACGACAGTCCTGTCCAGCAATCTACTACTCCCAGCTAAACTAGGACAAATGGTGTCATATTGAAAATGGAAGAAAAAAGGTTAACATAATAGTTGGCTACAAGCAGAGGTTCAATGCAAATGGTTGAACCACTATTAAAAATAATGCCAAGCTGAAAACAGCCCCTCTCGCACTAAAACTAACTCTAAAACTAACTCCAAACAGCCCCTCTCTCATTAACTCTAATACTAATTCTAAACAGCTATCAGACTTCAAGGATTAAGCCCAAGGATTATTGCTCGGCAGTCCCTACAAGTCCCTTTAAGAGCATGCTTGGTTGACATACTCACAATGGGGAAAGCACACTTACACATTCACACTAGGGAAAGCACACTTACAAACACTCACACTGGGGAAAGCACACATTCTCACAGGGGGAGAACCATAAACACACACACACACACACACACACACAGGGTGGATTCAGGTCATGACAAGACAATGAAAAGGATAACATTTCTTTTACTAATAAAAGGCTCTGAGTGATTTTTAAATGATACCGAAGCGATATAGTTCCCTGACCCGATTCCTACTCTCAGTAATACAGTAAACCCTCATGTTGGTCCCTGTGCGTGTATGCTGGATCAGCACTTACTCAGACAACGAGGGACTAACCCATTTATACCAGATGTGTCTCCTACCATATCCTCATTAGGTGTACTCTAAACCCCACACGGAAACAGAATACAGTGCTACAGCATATTGTAAATGGGCAATCATTTTAACAGTATGCATATATCACGTTTGTGCATCTGGACAGCAATTTTTTTATACCTATATCGCAACCCTACATGTCAAAAAAAAATTCTACTGATTTCCCAAAAAGGTCTCATAACACGTGATAGTCTGGTGCCCAAAGATGTTAAAAGGGCACCAGGGGAGTGATGGAATAAAGAAGGACCCAAGTGCAGGGACGTGGTTTTATAAAATAAAAAAAGAGCAAAAATAACACAAAATTACAAGAGGATAACAAACAGGGAGAGAACATAACTAAAAAGTGTCACAACCTAAGGCTACCTGCCAGTGAAGGGGGAACCAGAGGTTTAAATAAACAAAGGAATGATAATCAATGAATGAAAACCAAGTGTGCTAATTAGGAGGGAGAACAGAGGAGGTAATTGAATAATTGAATGAAGGCAGGTAGCCAAAAGTCCAAAATATACTTAATTTGAAGATGCTGAGACAAAAAATGCAAGTAAAAAAGTTTCTATCACGTACAGTTCTTCCGCAAAATAAGAATGAAGGTTTTCGCAATTTTATCATACATATCGGCTTTTATCGGAACAGCAACAAATGTATGTGTGTAGCAGAAAACATCTAGAACAGGTCTGCATATTCTTTTGTCAGTGGCAATATTACTAAGCATGAAATCGGGATAAGACATAAAATTATGTCTTTAGAATAATTAATTCATGAGAAAATCAGCCCAGAATTGAACAAATAGTTCTCGCCTGGCTCAGAGGAAGATGGAAATCATCTCTTTGTGGCAGTTTTTCCAGTGATTAAGGGATAAAACAAGACTTCACAACCTTACAAGTGGTCGTCAAACGTGACGATGTTATGAAATGCACATCATACACTGTGAGAAAATGTGACGTGCTTGAGCAAAACAGACTCTATTTTTGGAATCAGCACCTCAAAATTAGTAAGAAACAAGCACTGGATTTTATTCAGCAAAAATGATGCAGGGCGGTGTATTATGCACACCCATCTATACCCATTTTGAAGTGATAGAAACCTGATCTCTTCTTCGTTATGCACTTAATTTCCAAATATTGCAGTTTAATTGAATTTTGGCAAGGTATTAATTGCATAAGTCCATAAGTTGATAGGTGTTAAAATCAAAGGTCATACCTGTCTCTAGGTTATTTTGCCTTCCTGCTTGGTATATGCCAACCAAACGCATCATGTACATCACATATTAATAATTAAGACGGGATAAAATGCCAGCCTGGCAGATTGCAGGAGGTGGCAGCGTCCAAGCTTTATCTCTTCTATTTTTAAACAGTGCTAATGTTCACTGCTAATGCCAGAGGCTAAGGAAGTTTGAGCGGTAATTTAGAGAAACTTGGGATGACTTTGGTTTCCTAATTAAAGTGGCGGCCTTCCCCTCTACACAGTTCTGGCCTCCAGGCCACAGAGAGGGTTTGTGTTCATCTCTTATCTCTATCGATTTATATTCAGGTTAGCTGTAGAGGCTGAAGGTTTTTAGCTGGTGTGTGAGGTAACGGCAAGGGAGGGTGTAACCCCAGTGAGAGCACTTTGGCAAATGTTTGCCTTTTTCTAAGAGACACTTTTTTCAGTGTTGTAAGAGCAGATTTTTATTGCTGCAGTTTTTAAGGAAATAATTAATTTGTCTATTTCTCCTGTGATCTGGAAAAACCTAGTCTGTGTGTCACTTTTGGTAGAAATTGAGTTTAATATTCATTTGCAGTAATTAAAAGTGGTAGAAATCTTAAAACACTAGCTATAAGTGTCATTTAAACTTTCAAAATCAAGTTTTTATCATTTTTTTCTGTTAGGAAAAGTCCAGAACCTAAAAGTTTTTGTTCAATTGTGAGATCTTTGCCACTGATAAACTGACTAGGTTTTTCCAGATCACAAGAGATTTGCAAATCCACAAAAAGCGGACTAAATTGAACTATTTTCTGTCGACTTCATTTGTTATACATTAATGAATTATCTGATCAGCTTATTCTGATGAGGGCTGTATGGGCTTAGAGACTATACCTGTGCAATACACTGGAATATACCCCAGGCAGTCTGCCAGTCCATCGCACACCATGTACACCATTAATTCAGTGCCAATGGGGCCCTGGAGGGTCCATTAATCCATCACAGGGATTGCAAATTTTCACTCACACTCGTTCTTGTGGGTTACTTAGAGCAGAGCTGGCCATTATCAGCTCTTGAATCCAAATCCAGCCCCGGTTTTCTTTCGTTCCAGGCCATTAATCAAACAATTATTGCCGCTGATTGACCAGACTGTCATCAGACCAGTCTCCCAGGTGCACAGAGGGTGGAAAACAAGCAATTCTAGGCCCTCGAGGACCGCGATCTGAGGAGTCCTGATTTAGAGTGTCCAATTAGCCTAACATGCATGTCTCTGCATTGTGAAAAGAAACCAGGGTGCCACTCGAACACGGCGAACATGCCAAATCCGCACAGACAGACCTCAAGCAGGTTTGAACCAACAACCTCCTTGTAGTGAGGTAACAGTGGTACTCTATCTGAATAAATATGAAAATATGAAGTCTTCCATTTGCCTCCTGCCGACCCTCAAACGTCTTCATGTTTCCTCTCCTGTCTCTGGCCTATTACATGACAATACTTTTTCATTTTTCTTTATACTCGCAATGCCCTCCTGTACAGACTGATACCGACACTCAAATACTTTTCAGGGAAAACCGTGTGCAGTGGTCCAGCTCAAATTAACTCAGTAATCGAGGGCTGGTGAACGGCTTTCTCCACCGCATGGTTGCACAGCCCTGGTACTGAAGACCGATCATCCTGTACATTTTTATTTCTACCACAATCTGGCACACCTGATTCAACTTAGCAGCTCAGTGATATCAATGCAAATACTGAATGCATGCTCTCATAATAGCATAAAGACTAAAGGCAAACTCGCAGAAGAGTTCACAGACTGAAGACAGTGTTAACAGGCACAGCTCACAGACTCCACTTAGCCGCAGAACAGCTCAGTTACCAAACACAGAGAAAAGGAATGGCTCACATAGTAAAAGCAGCATCAGAAAATAACACAGGTTGAATACAAGACTGCGACCTCCGGAGCCAGCCATCAGCTATGGAACGTACCATACACCAGAGGTTTGCAAACTAATGCACCGTTTGCACAATCGCTGTGCTGTGGGCTCACATATATCTCACCACACAGACTCCAAAGCATAGGCCACTTTCTTTACAGATTTTGTATTCAAATAACGTGAGACTTAAAAACCATGCAACATTAATAAGATTGTGCACATGTAAAGAAATTCCAAGTTAATCCTAATAAAGTAAATAAAAATTACATGCAGTTTATCTTACCCGCTGTTTTATAAATTAGGACATTTTTTACTATATGCAGATATTCTTTTTTGAGTATATGCATTATTTAAGTATGAAATACATGCCAATTTTTAGATATAAGGCCTATAATTTTTTTGTTCATTCCTTGTTCAAAACACATTGATTTACTCAAAAAGAAATTATTTCCATCTGAGTATATGCGCTCTTTAACAGACTGGACTTTTACCCATCTCACTGCATCAATACTATTCACGTGAGTAACACTTAATGTTCAATGTGAGATTTTAGACTGGGTATCATTGCCTAACATAACACCGCTTTCAAACTCCTGGACTTTTTCTATGATGGAATTATATTCAATACAGGTGCATCCATACAAAATCAACCATTCAGAACAAATTTTGATTTTCAGGCCTTAATTCTATCACAGAAGAGCTAGGGTAAGAGAATATGTAGTCTTTACGTTCGTAACATTGTCTGGAATGTCACTATTCCCGAATTTGTAACAAAATCATGAAACCCCCTGATTTTCAGCTGGCCTTAGTTCAAACTCACTGAGAGGAAGAAAGTCTAAGAAGCAGTGTCACCCTTGCTTTATGCTCATAATGATCAGAGCAGGCTAACCTTGGCCTCACAGCTCATTGGACAGAGCACTCCAGGCCTCAGCTCAGACGGGTTTGAAGTTGGGATTTTTCGCGGCTGCGCCAACAGCTTGATAAGAGGAATGATTAATGGAGCACGGACAACTTAAGAGCCTCTGCAGCAGCCATCCCTTAAGATGCAAGCCTGGCGAACCCCAATTTACCCACCGTTCGCTAACAACCTCTCACTGTGGACCCACGAGGCTCCTCTATCCCCACACTCCCTGAGAGGAGTGCAGCTCAGTACAGAGTACGTGTTTGGAGAGAGCAAAGGAAGGCTTTTTAAAATGGAGTCCATATAAATGAGTTAGATGGAGGACATAAAAGAAGTTTAAGTGTAAGACCAGCAGCAGGAGAAGCTGAAATTTGAGGGCTTACATGAACAAGATAAAGGCTACTTGATGAGGGAAATGCAAACAAATATAAGGCACATTCAATTTCTATTCTTTTTTCTATCTTCCTTCCTTTCCTGGTACCTTGCCTGAAAATCGACTGAAGCCCACAATAATAAAGGAGATTCGAATCCATAAAACGTGCCAACAGGAAATTAGGAAGTTTGGTGACGATCAAGTCGAGCTTGATGGAAACTTAATGGTTTCCTTCGCAAAAGTACTTTTCCAGAATATGTGATGCATAGATAACCCAGCGAATCAGCCTCTCTCAGAACGTCACACATCTGCTCACACCACTAACTTCTGTCGCTTCAAAATGACGCTTTGATATTCCTGCATTTCGAGGAGCGCGGACATGCCATTCCCCCTCATTCCGCTTTCTCTTCATTCTCATTTCTCTTTCCCCTCACAATGAGTAGAGCTCAAAGCAAGGAGAAGATTTAAGAGAAGGAAGGAGGTGTAAAATGAGCAACCAGAATGAACACGTCTTACTGTCAAATGTCAAAAATTTACAAAATGAAGGAACCCCTTGCGCTTCAGACCCTCTGTCAGCGGAGGATGGCGCTCGCAGAAAGGACAGTAAATCCGAATGCAAATAAGAAACTGGAGCGCTCAAATCACCAGCATAAATTTATTTAGGTGCCAGGACTGACAGTCCTGGCACCTAAATAAATTTATGCTGGTGATTTGAGCGCTCCAGTTTTGTCTTTGCATTTGGGTCAAAAATTTACATTTCATACAACATTAAATGTAGTGGCATCCAAATTACCGGCAGTGCATTTTTGCCTATTTTTTAATGTCTTCTCTCCTTCGAGAGACTGGCACACAGGATAACCATTTCAGGAGAAATCTGCAGCCATTTTAAGTTTTTGACTGCCAATAGTCTGTTCAGACACATCAGTAGTTGAAAGGAGGGGCGCTGTCCTTTTGCCTGGTTACCTGTTAAAGAGTTCTGTTGCCATGAACCAACCGAAATGGGCGCAGATGGCATTCAGGGAACTAATAAATGGGGGAAGAAAGGAATGTTGCTGAGACTGACATCAGACATATTTTGCATAATTATGCACAATTTCTTCATGTGAAATTTACATTCTACACAGCATCCCTCCAGCTCAGACCTAATTTTGATTTTCTATTGTGCGCACAAATATATTTAGCATTCAGACCATTTTTGCCAAAGGTGTCCAATCTGAATAATATCTTCCTGACACAGAAAATGCACGCTGGTTGCACTTCAAGTCAATGATCCCAGGAAAACATAAAACAAGAGACTTCGAAGAACAGGGTCTATGGAAGTATTGTAAACATTTCTGCAGTATTACCCAGACACCCACTTAAAAGGGAGAGCGACACCACACACTCTCCATTTATATTCTTTCGGCTCTGTGCAAGAACAGGGCGCGTAAGCCAGCAGCAGAAAATCAGATATCCCCTTAAGGCCTGATACAGTTACTGTTCGGGAGTCGATATGCTCAATCCCGCCGCTTAATGCAGTGAGCCACGGGATCCAGGCTCTTCCGTGGCCTGTCTTACGGCTGCACAGGAGGGGGTGGAGGTTACAGGGAGAACTCGAGCTCTGCACACAGACCCTTCCGGGAGTCTGGAATATTCTGGCATACTTAGAACTTTCATGGTTGTCTTGAAGTCCTGTTGCACCCAGCTTGCCCTCCCCACTACTCTCTCCTTCATTTCAGGAATTTACAGTCCATGAGGTCACCAGAGGCTCCAATCTCCCCATTATCATGTACAGCCCATAACACTCTTAACAAGAGCACTCAGAGAGCGCATACCTCCGCCAAGACCCAACAGCGGCCCACATGTCCGGGACACATATGAGTTGTGTTATCATGCGCCTCCACACGGGTAAATAAAAAAACCCTGGATCTAGAATGTGATCTGGATCACTCCCAACATGAAATCACTTCTAAATTAGGCCAAGACGCACCTCTGGTAAAAATTCCATAAAAATCCGTCTGTAACTATTTCTGAAATGTTGCCAACAAACGAACAAACATACTTACCCAAAAAACCAAAGGGAAAACATAACCTCCTTGGCGAAGGTGAAAAATTTTCAATAAATTGGAGAAAAATTGTGGTGTGCCAATACCCCGACATGAAGCAACTGTCAGACAGAACAAAACGGAGGCAAAAATATCGAAGGGATGAAGGCTGTCTGCGGTCGGCAGGTGCGATTTCAAAATGATGCGCGATATTACACTCAAAAAAGTGTACTGGCTTAGAAAAAGTTGTACTTCATTGTCAGATTTCTCTGAAATTTATCTTGCCATTATTTTATTCCCTTTTCGCAAAAAGATGCACGCTGATACAGTAAGACAAACAGTACCAACAGTTATCATATATCTCATAAAATGTCATTATTGAACAAAAAAGCAATAATACACTGATCCACGTTACACCAGGCTCACAGCCAGATTTCTATAATTATAATGCGCTTTCCCAACCAATTAAAATAACCCATGGCCAACCGAGAGCCAATCGTCCCAGAGCAACTTTGTGTGTTGAGGAATAAATGCGTTCTGAAGTATGGCAGTTAAATTCATGGGACCCTTAAGTCCGAGTCAGATGAAGCACCACCAGGAAGAATTAACATCCTTTCAACGTATCCAGCTTGAAATATTGCCTGAAGTGTTTGATGTATGATCTCTAAGCACAGTTGTAGAAGTCTGGACAAGCTAACGTCAAGCTGTATCATAAGACAGCTGTACCAATGAATGATCTCATATTGTATTGTGAGGAAAACATATTGAAGACGAAACATTCTTAGATCTTTATTAAAAGCTTTATGGCACTTAAGCTCCTAGATTGTACCATTTTGCCAGACAAAAAGTGCTTTGAACTAGATAGGGTTCCTCATTTGAGACACACTGCCTTTGAATACTGTTTCTTCTAGGAGTGTAGAAACATTAGAGTTATGTTAAAATTCATAAACGAGTAATACTTCCTTTTTGTGGGTCACTAGTTTGATGTATTTAGGTTGTCAGTTTTCCCCCAGGAAAGGGAAGAGAAGAGAAATATTTTCATACATAAATAAGGAAAGATTCACTTTAACTCTGCTCAGTCAGGTCTGTAGTGTAGTGTACTTTCAGCACCATTTGTGTGGAACATTATCAAGATTTTTCAGGCATTGATGGCAGTCTCAGCTCAAATGGCAGACTGTCGTGCTTTGCTTTTCCTTCCAACACAAAACTGAGAAGAGGGAGCAGATTCCAGAAACCTGAGTCGGAGCCTGAGAGGGTCTGAAGGTATGAGATGGTTTTGGTGGCTATGAGGCCAATTTTTAGCTCTGGATCAGCGTGTCAGGTGATGTAGGGTAAGGGCTTATAAATGTTGCTCACATGTACCGCAACAAATCGCAAAAATCAAGTTTTTCTAGTTTACCATTATGATTGACTGGTGAATTAACAAAGCAATATTTCACACACAGGAGAGTGGAATGTATTAAGACCACACTGAGACAGGAATAATGCTGATAAAGCTTGCCGGTGAGCCTGCTCTGATCATTCTCAATATAAAAATAAAAACTATAGCTCCATTTTGCTGGACTATTTTAAGTTCCTCATGTGCTGTTTAATTTGGGAGAAGCTTAAAATATGGTTATTTTAATTTTACAGTTAAGAATAAAAGTGTACCACAATAATTAGATGCTTTAATTGTCAGCAGTTAGCGCTGTGTTTTGGAGTGAGATACAAGGGTTTGGTATTTGGCTCCCAATAACACCCTCTTTCATCACTTCTAGGGCAGCCAGCTTGGTACAACAAGCAACCAGTAGGATGTCCATCCAGTCAATACTCGCCATTGCTTTACAGAAAAAATATCATTGAAACCTACAAAAGGGAATATAAGCACTCAACATCTTTTTCTAACTGGCAATCAGGCAATACACCCGTCCATGCTTTGGAGCTATTGGCAATCCAGAGCCCAGAGTGAGCAAGTACTCACTGAAAGCTGCCACGGCCAGGATAAGCGTCACCACAATGGAGATCCAGGATACCCACAATGCCTTTCTGCGGTAACTCTGAGCTTCATGTGGCTTCAGTCTCATGCTGCTCTCCAGCAAGCCTGCCAGAAACAACATAACTGTCCGTCACACAACTCAGAATAGGTGACACCAAACAAAGTCAAATACTCATATGTACATTCTTGTTATCAATACTAGAAGCACAATATATTGCTATCAATAGCTAACATTTTTAAATCCTCAGATCCTTATCAAAGGGCATGGATTGCTTTGACAAACTTACTTAACTATGTCTTTGGTAGGACTTTTATGAATGGCTTTATCAACCTCATATTGTCAAAAATGTAGTTATTTGATGGAATACAAACAGCATATGTTGAATTTATCAAAAAGCCTAACAGTACTACAATTTTAGGGGCCAATTAGCATAACAATTCTGGAATATTCTGGTGTATACAGTCAGATTTTTTTAAAACTAATCTAGGCTACTAGATTTAGGACTGGTGAGTTTGTGCAGGCATGTGTTTGTGTATATATGCCATGCATACGTCTGTGTATGTGAGTGAGAGTGTGAGTGTATGAGAGCGCACACATGCCCTTTTGGCAACGTGCCACAAGGTGCTTGACACCAGCGAAGAATGCAACTCTGAAACAGAGATTAAGCAGTGAGGGTCACAAGTTCCATGTTATGTACTGGTGGTATGCACCGCTGATGCCTAGCTTTAAAGCAGTAAGATGCTACATGTGATGCCATCACTTTCTTTAACAATTATGAGACTGAAATGTCGCAACTGACATCCAGTATTCATATTGGTGTGTAGTAGTATTTCTACTCAACAAATAGAAATTAGGTCAAATGTAGAAGTTTGGTGCTAATTTGACCAGAGGCGATCAATGTGGCCTCATCTCACATGTGATTGTGTAATCTTTCAGCTGTCTACTACGGAGAAAATAAACACCTCTTCACATCTGCTGCCATCTTCCTCCTATGTAGATGGCTGGAAAGACATACAACTCAATAGGCAGAACCAATCATTGCCAACAGGATTCGATTGAGGTTGCCTTAATCTTGGCTTGACTAAGCTTGGCTGTGGAGGTCATTTCAAGTGGAATGCAATTTCTGGGTTGGAGACTTTGTATACCAAAACGCAAATTGGAACAATAAGGGTTGGAGTGTTTTAATAAAATTTAACCCATAGCTATGAATTCACACTGATATGCAGAGGACAAAAGCAAAACTAGAGTGATATCTCAAACAATGTACGTGAGCTGCCAAAGGTCCAAGGAAGTACGCATAACAATTGTTTATTTTTCCATACTGCATGTTGTTAGTACATAGCTACTTGAACTTTCAGATATTATAAAATTGGTCCTCATAATATTTCTCCTTACAAGATAATTTAACTTATGCACATATTTATTTTTTGCCTAAAATAACGTTACACAGACATGCACAGTGTGATCCATAACTTTTTGTTTTTGAATCTTTTAGTATGCGAAACAGCCACTTCATTACTACCTGTCATCCACAACCTCAGCTATCCCATTGCCGATGCAGAATACTGCAGGGACAGAGCTCCCTGCCTTATTCAAATGACTCTGCAGAAACTGTGGCTTTATGTAGACAGTGGGGAAAAGGGAGCTTCCTGATAACACAACTGTAAACAAACCCTTGAATGAACGTGACCAACCTGGTGGACAATGGACATTTCAGTTTCCCTTCTCACAACACTGTCCCATCCAGGGGATCAATGCAATCATATGACCAATGTCATTGGTCATATATTTGACGTTTCAGAATAAAAATCCAAAATAGACTTGAGGGAAGATTATTCCATAAAGAGGGAAACGTACGCACTGGAGTAGGGCCACTCTACACATTGCTGACATTATTGCAGAGAAGCAGAGATTAAACATTCCTCTAAGTCTTTATAGTCACGGCCCTAAAGGAATGTATGTTTTACTCTAACAACTGTATGATGTTTGGAGTTCAAAAAAAAAAAAAGTCTGAAGGATTTATAGAGGGAACTTCTAAGGATTTTTTAGGAAGATTTTACTCAAACAGTTCATATTGAAGGCGAACTCTGGATTGATTAGAAGACTTTAGAAATTAATTATTGATTTTATTAATTTAATAGCCTCAAAATCTCTCCCCTCTTCGTGTAGATCCAAACAGTGAGCCTTCCTAGCACCTGCCTCAGTGTAAGTGAATGTTTTCCTCTATCATCTCAACCAAGGGACCATAGTCCAAACAACGGCTGACAACCTCCCATCTCCCGAGAATTTAAGGTTCTTACACGCGTTATTTTTAGTCCTGGTGTTGACACAAATAACCGCGATCAAAAACAATTCAGCGGGTTTCCATCACCATAAGATAAAATTAAGCCAACAGATAGGTCCCTACTAGAACATACACAAAATTCAAATGATTTCATTGTCACATACTATCGTGCCATAATTTAATATTCTTCAAAAAGTACTTGTTCGTTAACATGAAACTTAATTCTGCATCCAACGTGCTGAGAAATAGTTTAAGTATGCGGTTCTACTTTCTGTGCGCACATATATTCCATACACACCTGAATAATTAAACGCACTCTGCAGACGTCATAATTGCAATGCCAAGTCCAACTGCGCATCCATTATCAACCTCAAATAATGTATAACTGACCATTTTAAAGGGAATTAAATAATTTTACCTTGACCCTCCACGCTGTCGCTTATTTTCATCTCTTGATTCCGGTCCATGTTGAAAGGGTCTTCTTGATTTGCCCTATTTGGTGTGTGCTGTTCTGGAGGGGCGCACTGTCCGTTACGAGCCGGGGGCTCCACAATGGTGGGGTCAGGCACTGGGCAAGGGTCTGGTGTCCGAGTGTCGGTCATCGCTTTTTTTTTTTTGTTGCTTCAGTTCGATAGAAGCACTCAAATTATGTCACACTTGAGCGAGAAGTCCAATCCTCCACCGCGTGCTGATGCCGCCGGCGTTGAGTTGCACAGTGCAAAGAGGGTGCAGAGATAAGATATCGAGACTCTCCTCCGCATCAACAAGAGCCCCCCCTTCTCTCTCCGACACGGACTCGCGAACTAGCGAGCGGGGACTACAACAGTAAGTCTCTAATTAAAAAGAATACACGCTTTTTAACAGGGCCTCTCCGCTGAGGTTTTCCAGAATCCGTGCTCATATCGGTGTCAGGCGCCTTATCAGACCATCTCTGGCGAGACTTAAGGCGGGCAGCAGTTCTCTCAAAGCACTGCTTTTGGATGCGCTGCACCTCTCGCAGGTTAAAAATCTACTGGCGACGCATTTCTTGGCTGCTTCGGTGTGGGAACCCAGCCATTCACCATCTTATATAGTCTACAGATATGGCTTTTGCTGGATGATTAATTTGAAAAAGTTATTTTTGTTGATATTTCACAGGAGTTAAACGCCGCATATACCAGGGTTGAATGCTGGGATCACTTTATTTCAATGTAACAACTATTAAACTAAACAGCATGTTGCATTCAACTAAGGTGCCTTTACTTTCATGGTACAGTCTATTCTGATGAACAGCGATTTTTCAGTTTTGTTAAAAAAAAAAACAAAACAGCTCGCGACAGTAGCCTGACCGTCGACCAAAACCTCCCGGCGACTGAGTAAGATGCGACAGTGGTCAGGGACGACATGTAAAAATATAAAAACAGCTTGCGTCACTAGTCTGACCGCCGTTTAAACATCCTGGCGGCAGAGTAAGATGCGATAGCTGGTGATCAATAACAAAAAAATTTAAAACAATGTCTAAATTTAAAAACCTCAGGCAACTAGCTGCAAAGCATTCAACTCCAAGTCCCAGTAGACTCATTTTGGAACTTGAAGTCGAGCAAACTCATAAATGTTTTGCACCTGATTGCCTTACTTTCTAAAGTCCAGTAAACTTTTTTTATTATTATTGATTATTATTTTATTTTAATTTTTTTTTTTAACAGAGAACACGCTTTGTGATGCGTACAAGCGAATTGCATATGTTAACTGTTCGATGTTCAATAATAGCGCTAACGCGTGGATTTCTATGACCTGATGCGTGTTGTAGATGTTATCTTCACGTTTCGTTCCTAAAACAACAAAAGGCAAGACAGAAAATACCAAGTTGCTCTTCAGCCCTTAGAGAAACTGACCAGGTTTGCACAAGATGGGCTAAAATGACGCGTCATTGATCTATGATGGAAAAATCGTGATTTTACGAAATTTAGTGGATATTAAATGTTCTGTCTCAACTAAACTTGAGGACACAGACAAAAAATTCACAATCATTTGTTGTTCTGCGTTGAACAGATTTGTTAAGTGTATGATAGCCTCAAGCTACGCCAGGTACATACAGCACCACCTATAGACAACATGTATCATGGTTCCAATTTCAGGATAGCCCAATGTGGGAAAGGAACTTGCTTCGACGATGTAAGAGTTGCTTTAAATACAGATTTAAATTCTGCTGAACTTCAGCATGCAGAGGGGCCACCTCTTGGTCGCATACAAACATAGAAAAAAAAAAAAAAACTTTGCAGACGTCAGGTCTGGGGTAACACAATGGAATTTGCATATATTTATGAACTAAACAAAACAATCTTGAGTTTATTGTTTTCTGAGTAAACTAAATGAAGACACAGGAGATATAATGGGCAAAAATTGATTTTCTATGTCAAAAGTGAAACATTAACGCAATTCATGCTTTTATTCAGAACGCGGATAGTTCTGGCAAGTGCAGGATTGTGTTTTGTGAGGGTGAATGCACATTTGCACTAGTCTTTTTTTCAACATGTAATTTAATTGAATGCAACCTATACTCACACTTAGACATGCACACACACACACACACACACACACACACACACACACAACCATGCGCGCGCACATGCACAGACAATGTCCTAGAGGGTCCAGAACCAGAGTTCATATTAAACTTTAATACAGGTTATGCCACACACCTTTTAATGAAATGTTGTCGATGTAATTAAAGGATGTTGTTCACCATGCAAAGTTTTACACATGCTGTACATCAGCAGTATGGTGCGTTCATAACGTAAGTGGTTTATAGGTGGCTCTACAAGCTTCAGATATTACAAAATGCATTTGTTCTTTGTAAATATATATTCTGCACAAAAAAAAAACTGAGTCACTCTTGTTATGACCCGACCGGAAATTCAACACAGAGGCAGAGTACAATCCACTAATAGGGTTTATTAATAGTGATACGGTATGACAGTGGGGCGGAGGAGAATGGCACCGTTCAGTTCTGATGTAACAGGTGAGGCTGTGTGAGTGTAGCCAGTGCCCAACCAGTGGCTTTCTGGGATGATTGCCTGATGGAGTGCTCACTTTCCCAGAGCCGAACTGTCAGATGGCAGAATGCAGAAGTTTAACAGAAACTTAATGAATTCTGGACCACTCCCAAAGTAGAGGAGAGTATTGGGTGGGATTGCGGATAGGAGATCGGGTGGATAGGAGATCGGGGCGGGCTTGGTGTTGGACAAGGTCTGTGATTGTGTGGACGTTGGGCGCCTCCCAGGTGGCAAGACTCAGGGTGGGGCTCGCATCTCTTGACGGAGTCTGAGTGGCTCCCAGGCCCCCCGGGGTCCCAGGTGGTGGCTGTTTCTTGCTTCCGTCTTGGAGAGGGGAAGGGTGGGAGGGACACAGAAACGAGACGAGCGGGGATTGTGGGAATGTGGGAGGTATATATAGGCGTGAGGACGAATAGGAAGGCGCATTGGGAGTGGCCCTGTTCATTAACCTATGTTATCGGGAACTCCATATAGTCCCAATTCTGACAAGTGTAGAAGGCTTGAGAGCTTGTTCCTAATAAACTGGGCAGAGGAATATTCTGAGAGTTGATTTACAGGAGTGCAGTCCCAATCCTGGAGACCAAGAGTGAGGCTCAAGAGCTTGATCCTATTAACTGAACTAGGAGGAACTCTTCTGTAAATTACTATCATTAGGTCAAAATTAAATTTGAAAATACAAAGTGTTTTACTAATAAATCCTGACTGGTGCTAAAGTGCACATAGTAAATTACAATCCAGCAACTAGAAAACTCAAAATAGGGGGTATAAATTATGTCAACACTATTGTGAGGAGGGGTATCCATGACTGGGACTCAGCCCAGTGAAAGGGAAGCATGCCAGACGCAAACCAATCAAAAGAGACAATACTTCTAATCGACACGCAAGCTGCTAGGATGGGAGGAGACACGAAAAACATTCACGAGGGTTGTGACAAAGAAAATGAGAGTAAGAACAAAATGCCGGTCTTAAATGTTCATTTCATTTATTGAAAGTAATGAGCTATTCAAAACCTACATCACCCATGTGAAAAAATTCATTGTCCCCCTAAACCTAATAACTGGTTGTGTCACCCTTGGCAACAACTGCAATCAAACATTAGCAATATCTGGCAGTGATTACAGTAAATTGCTGGGGAAGACTTCTGGCCTGCTCTTCTTTGCAGAATTGTTTTATCTAGAATCTAGGCACACTGGATGGTTATCAAGCACGAACTTGCCCATTTAAGGTCATGCCACAACATCTTAATTGGATTCAAGTCAGGACTTCAGCTGGGCCACTCAAAAATCTTCAATTTGTTTCTTTTGAGTCATTCAGAGGTGGACTTGCTTGTGTGCCATGGATTATTTTCCTGCTGCATAACCTAGCTGCACATTAGCTACAGGCCCCAAACTGATGGCCGAACATTCTCCTTCAGGATTTTCTAGCGAAGAGAATTCCTGGTACCGTCAATTATGGTAAGCTGCCCAGGTCAGGAAGCAGCAAAGCAGCCCCAGACCATCACACTACCATCCCCGTGTTTGACTGTTGGTATGATGTTCTTATTGTGGAATGCTATGCTAACTTGACACAACATTCAACCAAACCCATGTCTTCTAAAAAGTTCCACCTTTGACCCCTCATTCCGCAGAATATTATTCCAAAATTCTTGGGGACCATCAAGATGTTTTTTGGCAAATATGAGAGAGGCCTTTTTCTTTGGTCAGCAGTGGTTTTCACCTTGCAGCTCTCCCAGTATTGCCATTTTTGTCCAGTCTGTTCCTTATTGCGGAATCGCGAACCCTGATGATAACTGAGGCAAGTGAAGTCTGAAGTTCTTTAGATGTTAGTCTGAGTTTTTTATGCCCTTCTGGATGAGTCCTTTGTGTGCTCTCGGAGGAGTTTTGGTCCCTGTTCCAAGTTTTCTCCATTTGCAGATAATGGCCCTCAACATGGTTTGCTGGAGTCCCAGTGCCAAAGAAATGGTTGTATAGCTCTTTCCAGACTGAAAGACATCAATGACTTTGTTTCTCATCTGCTCTTAAATAAAACCTGTCTAGCTATGTAAAGTAGGCCAAAAGCAGCACATGATGCTGTGATATAAAGAAATTTAAGTGTTGTTGAGATTCAGCAGAGCTGGCAGTAATCACGCCTGGGTGTGTCTTGTAAAATTTAACCCAATTATCAATTTAATTTGTTTAATTGGTTGATTGAGTAATTAAGGGGCCAACTAATTTTTTTCACCTAGGGCCAAGTAGAGTGATAGCTTTTTTCCTTCAACAAATTAAATCATTTATTTAAGAACTGAAATTTGTGATCATCTACTACATTTAAAAGTGAGAAATATGCAAAAATAGAAGTAATTGGGAAGGGGGGAAATACTTTTTTTTACAGCTCTGTACATCTAATTGCTGAACAGGCTCAATTAAATTGACGTTCAATTCACTTGGATGTGTCTAGTCTAATTTAATGCAGTTATCAATAACATTTTTCTAAATAAAATGATTGACTAACAGTGAGGAAAATTACTTTTTCTGACGGGCAGTTGATGTTAGATAACTGTTTTCCTTCAATAAAAGGCATTAAATTGAATACTGCATTTTATGTTTAATCAGGTTTTCATTATAATTCATTTTGTTTCTCACAACTAGGCACTCTTGTGGTGGCGTGTATCTCACAGATTCAGTTCCATGTAAGCTGACATGCCAACAAGATTTAAATCTTGAAGATATTAATGTTTGAATCCTTACATTTAACCATTTGACATAGGTCTTACTAGTGGCTACTGTTTTAACTGTGAAAGCCTCCTTTTTTGAATTTCACCCTCATTAAATTCAGTTGCCATATGATGACACAAGGGGGTGGCAAATGATGGAAATGACATTCAAATGGTAAGCCAGCTCCAGTTCTTTTGTAGCCAATATTTATTACCTCTGCCAACGAAGTTGGGGCGGAGGTTATGTTTTCGCCCGTTTGTTTGTTTGTCTGTTTGTGAACAACATAACTCAAAAAGTAATGAATGGATTTGTCTGAAATTTTGTGGGTGGATTGCTATTACATCAAGGATGGACCCTATTGATTTTCACCGCAATCACTGGAACAATATGGCCGCCACGGCAGCCATGTTGAAATCCTATCACACGCGATAAATCAAAAAGTCATGCACGGATTTGTCTGAAATTTTGTGGGTAGATTGGGATTACATCAAGGATGGACCCTATTGATTTTGACCGCGATCAGTGAAAAAATATGGCCGCCACGGCAACCATCTTGAAATCTTATCACACGTAATAACTCAACTTTGCTCCCACTCATGCACATTTGGATTGTGCTGCCTTGGCAGAGGTTTGCACTCTACAAGTGCCTCTAGTATTAATTCATGTCATGACAATGAGAGTAAGTGTTGTTCAGAATGAACTGGCAGAGATTCAGTTACAGTTTAGAAATGAAAAGCCTGCGATGGCCCCAGTGGATAACTTTGTCAATAAATTTTGACAGTTGTCTACTGCTTGTATGATAGTCAAGTAGTTGTGACGAACTAGTGTTTCCAGTGCCAGTTTTAAGTAGTTGAAAATTAGTGGTTAAATGATTTTGAATTACATGCTCTGGATCAGTTGTTGCCAAACTCAGTCCTTGGGCCCCCCTATGTTTGTTGTTTTTTGTTCCAACCACAATAGCAATTGCAGGATTTTAACTATCACTTAATTTTTCCCAATAAGATTAATTTCATGTTTAAGGCAATATTTTCATCCCCCGCCGCGCGTTTAGCGCGAAGCGGGGGATATAGCATTGGGCTCCGTCCGTCCGTCCGTCCGTCCGTACGAACACATATCGTACGGACGGCGGGGGATATTGCCATGTTAGTGGCAAACACTTGTTTTAGCTACATTTTGAAAGAAATATCCATTTCACCTTGAAGAATAAAAGGCATTTGCAAGAGTGGATAGCACTGCTGCCTCACAACAAGAAGGCTATGGCTTCGAATCTGGCCTGGGGCCTTTCTGTGTGGAGTTTGTATGTACTCCCCTTGTTTGCATGGTTTCCTCCAGGTACTCCAGTTTCCCCCACCTTGAAAAACATGCATTATAGGAACAACCGGTACCCCTGACCAAGTAACTCATGTAAGAATTAGAGTTGGTCTCCGGGCGCTGCTCTGTGGCTGCCCACTGCTCCTAACAATACGATGGGTTAAATGCAGAGGACAAATCACCCCGCAGGGTTCAGTAAAGTACGTTGTATATCTATCTGTGTATCTTGATTGTTTACATTGACTGGTTATTCTTTCCCCTCTTTTAATGCACTAATTTATAATGTGTAAAGTATATGGAAGTTTTAGTTTGCATGGTACGTATAGATATCAAATAGTTATTTGTCAAAATGTGAGTTAAAGGAGCTATGTTGCGATTACTGCACATGCTCAGAGCATACACCCCAAGAAAGTGAATCTGCTTGACTGCGAGCCATAATCTGATTCCATCCTTGCCAATCCGTCTTTGTTCTGCATTGTATTTATATATTTCACTTACTACAGCATCATGATTTTTATATTAAGGAACTTTCTATCAAAATTTGAGGATTTAAAGTGTTAATCAAAGCTTTGGCCAATGGATACAAAGAATGTAAGCTGGTTGCTGTCGCCATTAATCACAGAAGAAAACTACCCACTAGATTCAGACCTGCAGATGAGCGGATTAACTTTGTTCAAAGCAGTAATCAGTAATTGTGACACAGCTCCATTAAGAGTATAAACAACTGCTCTAAACACAAAATGGACCAAATTAAGACAAATTAACAACTTGTTAAAATTCTTCGATTGCATTTGCGGTTGGAACAAAAACCAGCTTATGCAACAAGGCTCCAGGGCTGAGTTTTAGAACCACTGCCCAAGATATCAGCTCTGTTATAAACTCGCACCTTTTTTGCCAGTTATTTTAACTGGCACCTTTTTTGCCAGTTATTTTAACTGTAATTTTACAATCAGTTTATAACAGAGGTTCTGTATATGTTAACTGTAAACCACAGTCAAATGTGCGAAGAACTCTACTTACAGTTAAAATAACGAGGAGATAATGCATTAACTGTTAAAATCAGTCCATTTATAGCAGTGTGGGTCAGTCTCAGTTGAAGTCAGTTTGAGATCTGGCTTGGTTCAGAAATGTAATACCGAATCATGTAATGTAATATCATGTTAGTGGCAAAATGTTTGATTTCATCAGATCCATTGACTATCTAAACCATGTGTTCCGTGTCACAGCTGGCTGGAGCTTATCCTGGTACGCAATGGGTAAGAGGCAGGAATACTCCCTGGACAATTTGCCATCACAGAGAACACAGCTTATTCACTATAAGTGACCCTAACATCTAATAACCACGCCTTTGAACAGTGGGAAAAAATGATAAGCCATACCCAGAGAAAGGCTTCAGGCTGCATTCGACTCACAATCTTCTTGCTGTGATGCAACCGTGCTACGTGCAGCGCCTGTTTGCCGCTCTAAATTTTTCTCATCAATTGATATAATGATACCATTTATAAGAGTTTCTCATCTTATTGTTAGGTGTGGATGTTTGGATGGAAATATTTCATTTTAAGGCATGATAAAATCTGTTTTGAACATAGTGTTTTGTTATACTGTACATATGATATTTCATATGCTGGATTTATGTTTTGAAAAGTAAATATATAATCCACAGACTTGTTTTGACTATTTTGAAAGCATGAAACATGGTGTGAAGAGATGTGTATTAACACGAGACGAGCTGTAATATGCTGGGTTATCATATTTCTTTTATTATCACTTTAGTCATATGAATCAAAATTGTTAAAATAGAGTTCAATGAAGTATTAATTCAAGCTCAACGTAATATAAAATGGCTCTCTGCTGCTCCCAGATGGACATCTGAAAATACTGCATGATAAAAAAATGTTTCCGCAAAAATGCTTTTACGCCACAAAAATGATACATGCGTACTTTTCATTTCAAATCAAAGATATGAAAAATCTATTATATGCTTTTTTTTTTTTTTACTCCAAGTCCTTTTCAATAACATGTCAGTTTAATTTATTTTTGCAGGAATTTATTGACATGCACCGCCTAACTATATCAGTATTGGTTGTTCAAATAATTAATTACAAATATTTTTCATGTTTGTTTCTCAATTTTCATGTGCACTTCAGTATTCTCTTTTCATTAAGTGTCTGTTGTAACATAAATCATCACCTGTCTCAGCTCAGGACAACGTGTACAGTATGTGCAGATAGTGCTTGTGCTTTCTTAACCTCATTGGGATCCTGACAGGATGAAATGTGGTCTGCATTCTTTTTGTGTGTGTGTGTGTGTGTGTGTGTGTGTGTGTGTGCGCATTTGCGTGTGTATGTGTCTATTCATGTCTATTGTACTGTTGCATTTAGCAGTGTGCAGACTTCACCCATTTATGTAACTGACCCTCAATGTGCGCTCTTGAATATTTTGAATAACACTTGAATAACACTGATGCTAGAGCATCCCAACATTTCAAATGTTGTATTTTATGAATGTTACAGTTGCGTTAGCCAGTAAAGTACATTCTGATCTACAGTGATCCACACAAATGTGGATTTCACAAACATATCAACATTTATTTTTCTGCAATGTTTTACTAAGTTTTAAAACATATTTACTGTCTTATTTATCTACTCTTTCTAGGAAGTCCCATTACAGATCTTGAACATTCATGAATTTTTTGGCTTCCTTCATAGATTCTGACCATAGGGCTTCATTAGGTTTAAATGCAGAGTCTGCTTGACATTGCAAGTTTGCAACCATCAATTCAATTTTGGAAGAACCATTTTTGTATTGATTTTGAGGTAGGCTACTGCGAGGGTATCTGATTTATTAGCAGTGTACCTATTATCAAGCCTTTGGAAAAAGGCAACCTGGTTTTCAGATGAAATAGTCAGTGAAATTACGCCATTATTGCGTTTAATTATTAATTTAAAAAGGACTGATGGACAACTGGCAGGTAAAAAAAAAAAACACAAAGCATCAGTGATCCATCATTAGTTCCGGTAGATACTGAGTGTAGGGGTATTCCTTCAAATGCCCTTATTTTCTGAGATCAGTAATAGTTCTGTCCAGAATGTCAACATGATTTTGATGTCATTTGACCTTAGTACCTAGTTCTCAGCAAGGATTTTTCAATGTGCTGCCTCATCAAAAATCCTTTCGATATGGAAGTGGAAATTTATGATTGAATTCACAGACTGAAGGTTCAAGATGAACCCAAACATCTACATTCTTGAACTGTGACCCTTTGTTTCTGTTTTTATATTAATGATGCATTGATCATAGTAATGATTTGTACAGTACACAGTATGTAATGCATAACATTGAAACAGAGCATCAGCTAAACTTTGGCCACTACATTGATAAAGGACCACGGTTCACCTTTTCTGAAAATTTTGTTCAATTTGATTAAATTGTTTATGCGCTACACTGCTGACAGACTAGCAAACAAATAAACAAATGAAACCTCGAGGAGACCTTGACCAGTCTTATTGAAAGTCTGATGCGTCTTGTGACAATGCATCAGGTCTTTGTGACATCGATGTGTCAGTACTATGATCACATCAGTCCAGTGTAAATGCTTCATAATGATGTTTCAACTGACATGAAATTGTGTCATTGTTACATCAAGACTCATGTCCATCATGAGAAAGCTGTGTCTTAAGATCGATTTGTGTTTACAACAAATTACAGGTCCCACAAATGATTTTTATGTGCAAATATTACATATTAAATGCAAATTGAAGAATTTGATTTTTTTGGAAGAAATATATTTTTGCATCATAGCGTTGTCACATGACATTATATGGACAAATGTGGAACAGATTTTGAAAGCATCCATAAAGTTTTTTTATATGAAATATCAATCAATATGGTTGCTTGCAAATTATATTTGATCCATTTGTAGGACAATTTTGACCGTAGGCGGTAACCACGACGGTCAAGGTTGATCACTTACCCCAGGTAATACTTGATGGGCCTTGAGGTCTGGTATATTGTCATCACATTTGGTAACTAATTGACAAAAAATTCAAACAAGAAAGTTGTTTTTGAACTTTGTATGTTTGACCTTGACCTTGGACCTATGATCTTCATGTGAGGTATATAGGAACAAAAGGCCGTGGTAGATTACAGAACGTTAATGGTGCAGTGATATGCACGTGTAATATTGCTTATTACAGGCAAATAGAAGGATTTGAATGCTTGCGTGAAAAAAATTCTTATTTGCGTCATGGCGTCGTCATATGATGACAAATTGATAAAAAGGAGGCAGAGTTGGAGAGCATTCATCGAGACTTTTCATGAGAGGTTTCACTGGATATGGTTGCTCAAATATTAATTTTTAACCCATTTACATGTCAGCTTAAACCTTAGGTGCTAACCATGAAGGTCAAGGTTGATTGCTTATTCCAGGATATGGCTCATGCGCCTTGAGGCCTGGTACATCGTCATCAAGTTTGGTGACAATCAAACAAAAACTGCAAACAGGAATGTTATCTTTGACATTTCGATATCTGACCTTGATGTGGCCTGGACCTTAAACCTATGACCTCCATATAAAGTCAGTAGATTCAGTATCATAAATGGTTTCAAGTCATGTAATATGATGGCCATTGACCGAATTTTTCCTGAAATATGAACAAAGGTGTGGACAAACTGATAAACGCACATGCACACAAACGAACAAACAAACCGACTAACAAAGACTTTTGACAAGACTTACGAACAAACAATACCTCTCGTCCGGCATCGAGCGAGATGATAGTTCATAGTTATAAGAGCAATTACAGATTAAGATTAAGTGTTTTATGGTTCTCACCTAGTGCGCACAAGAATTTAGGCTGTTACCAAGGAAAATGCAGTGGGTCTCTTTAATCCGGCTATGTACGTACTACATTTCCCATAAATCTAATGCAACCCTGTTCTGTGTAAATGACGCATGTATTTCCGGTGATGTCTTTGGCGTGTTTGCGTATGTCCGGTCTTAGCGCCCATGCTATGTGCGAAGCGCAATGGCGGCGTGCCGGGGATCTTCAAGATGGTTCTTCAACCGGGATCAGCTTGAAAGCACGCCGTCCCGCCGCTGTGGAGTTGAATCTGATAGGGAGCTATCATATAGACAGCAGGCGGCTAACCTCATTCAAGATATGGGCCAGAGACTCAACGTGTATCCTTTCTTATGGTAACCAGAGTAACCAGACTTTCCCGACTGGAAGTTCTGCTTGTGGTAATCATAGCTAGCTAACGTTAGCTTGTTAGCTAGGTGTTCGTGATAGATGTGCCGTGGCGCATTGATGGGCCCTCCGCTTTAGCCAAGTCGCTGAAGTTAGCCAAAAATAGTTGAAGGCTGAGCAATTTGACTGAACAAACACTTAGCTATGGTGGTAATTTAACTGATAGACTGCTATCCGCTATTTTCAGGAAAACAACAATTCAAACTACTGTTGGTGTTAGATTGGTTGCATAAGACTCCATCTCTTATCTTGCTAACTAGCTAGCTGCCAAGCTAACTTTGGACTGACGCTGTAAAGGCCTGGCTGTTTGATTAGCTTATGTTGTTTTTGAGAGCTGAGGAACCACTTTTCCAGGCTTTGGGAAAATGGACAGCGGACTTTGTTTTTCACCCAGCTTTGTGGTGTTCGGGGAATTTCAGAAAATGAGGGCATTTTAGTCCTTGAAGTACTCTCCCCCGTGCTACGCGCACACATAGCTGATGCACACACGTTATCATTGTGATTATTGACGTTCTTATTACCCGCACTATTTTAAGAAGTAATGCTGGAAGCTTGCAGCCGTTGAGTATCGGCAGCTAGGTTTTACTTTTTCATTATGGTTGGAACTTGGATCTCATTTGGTGCTTTTTTTTTTTTTTTTTACTGGAACAAACCAGGAACGTTTGTTTCACTTGCTGCGCATGCGTTGTGCTTTTCTTCCTGTTTCTATTGTGACAGGCGCGAGGAATGGGTCTGGTTTTTTTTTTTTTAACTTTGGTTTAAAGGGCATCTAAAGTCGATTCCCATTGTTTTTGTTTATCGGCCAATCAGCGAGCCACACCTGCGCAAACGAACCGAAATAGAAGGATTATCTACGCGGGTACGCAAAACATTTGTTGATGAATGAAATTGGTCATGTGACAATGCAAGATGTCAACAAAAGCAAGTGATTTGTTTGTAAACATTGGATGTTCAACGTCCCGTCTGAGAATCTACTTTAGATGCCCTTTAAGAAATTGCCATTTCGTTGTCTCCGGCGATGGTTCCCATTCGTGGCCATGGGGGGCCCTCTGTGTATGCTAGTTTTTCCTTCAACCGCCAACGCAATCCCAGAATTAGCAACCTGTTAATTTTTCTTAATTTGTTGCTTTCACGTTTCACCCTCTTAAACCAGATAGTTTGAAATGGCAAAGAATTTAATAATGTTTAAAAGCCCTGTGTTCATGCTTCTATTTTTCTGTTATCTGAATGATAGCACCAGAGGTTTTGTTTTAATCGATGAAAATCAGCACTGGTGAATTGATTAGGCACTAGTTAGATTTTTGAATGCTGGTGTCTTAGTTCTATTTAAAATGTTTCTCTGAAAACCAGTCAACAACAAATAGGTTTTATTCATTTTAAGTGGCTTCTCCCTCGTACTCTTCATAACCTAATAAATTGTTAACATCGCTGACCATGTGTCCTCAATTTCATCTGTCAAGCTAAGTAGTGCTTTCATTTAATCAGCTTTCCCTCTTTATATGCAATGAAGTTATTTTCAATGCCGCACAGTATTCTTTGTGGAATGCTGAACCATTTCCGACATGTAGCCTAACAAGAGTGTTGCAATTAAGAACAATTTACACATGAAAATACAGAGATTGCAATTGTTGTTAGATCTAAAAGCAGCATAGACGATGTTTCCCCCTGGGCCAGATTCAGGAGCCATTTGGATGGAGCACTACTTGCAGTCTTTGCAGCACACCCCCACAGTATTGGCACCTATAACGGTTAAAGTCTTGGAACTTTTTGGTCACACCGTGACACTCATTTGGTTTATAAATTCACGCTGGCTTTCCACGCCTATAATTCATGTTTTAAACTTAAAAACCTGAGCATTGTTAGTGACAGTCCAGTCAATTAACTCATTGTAGCCCTCGGATGAAGTTGGGTGGCTAATATTGATTCACGCTTGTTGTCTCCTCTGCTGCCGCGTCCATAGACGCTTCTTTGTGGGCGCTGAACAGGCTGTGTTTTTTGACCGATTCCTTTCGTATTTTGTATGGACATGTGTTATACTTAAGTTATGACACCTATCGATTTAGGTTGCCATGGCGACGGTATTGGCCAAAATTGTGCAACAAAGGGGAGAAGCGGGCTTTTTGAGGCCACGCAAAGCAGACGCGGCCGACCGGACTGTCTAGTTATCTTCGTATATTGGCTACTGGCAGTAGTGATATAAAAATTATTTCCAGTATTTGCCTTGGGGATTATAGTTGGGTGATGAAAGTCCCAAGCTACAAAATACAGACTAGTATAAAGGGCTTTCCAAGTACTCATGTATGTGACTAGCCATGTAGTTTGAAATGCGATTCCTTTGGCTCCGTGCTGTGAAGGTCCTCATGTTCCTCTGTGTGAAGTATTTTGATAAGCATTTATCGATGCTACTAACCATTAAACCTGTTTGCTCATGCTGAATATCTGAGGCTTGTACTGTAGGTCCACACTTTGATTGTGGTGACGCTTTTCCTTAACGCTGGCCTTCAGCTCTCAACTTACTATAAACACTGCAATTGTTTACATGCACAGATTTTATATGTACCATTCATTCACCAAGTTCCACAGAAATGTAAGTATTTTGTGTTTTCCTTGTCTTTTATGTCTGAGTTGATGTGTAGTTTCTCCCACTGGAGATACTATTTTAAGAAGATATTTGGTATTTTGTAATTGGTGATGGATCAGATATTGAAGTTAATTATGTGCTAGAAACATGTAGTCAGTATAGCTTGCTCTGGTAAGCTTGATGCAGAGCTAGACAGTTGTCTGGTCATGGAGGCCATGATCTGATGTTTCTGAGACACTGACCATCAGTGCTTTTCTGCTGCGCGGTTGGATGTCGGCACTCTGGCCCCACCGTCTGCAAGTGTTTTGCTCAATTCACTATTTTCCTTTTTAAGAAAATCGATACAGCACTGAGAAAAGCAGCCTCTGGGGAGAGAATTTTCATATTTTTCCTTTCTTTCGCAGATAATTTCTCCAACAGCTTTATTCTTGGCGGCAAAGGTGGAGGAGCAGCCTCGTAAACTTGAGCATGTCATTAAGGTGGCTCATGCCTGCCTAAACCCTCAAGAAGCCCCACTAGACACTAAGAGTAATGTAAGTATGGGTGCTACCTGCGTTATACTGTTCACCTCCACCTTCACATGCTGTACTCACGATGAGAACATTGGTGGCCTCTGCTGTGTCTGGAGATGGTGTCTTCAGTATTGAGGTTCTACTGGGCTCACAGAAATTCAGCCTAGATCATGACTGTGAAAGGGAATTTGTTTAAGTTCTGAGTCTAGCTTTTTTACTGATAATTTCCAAAAAAAAAAAAATGGAGAAAATGCCATTAAGTGTGGAGAAAACGCAACCAAAACAAAGCCCTTTTTGCAGCTTTACCATGAAATTACCGGTTTAAACTTTATTGGGGGAGTATTTTTTTCCCTCTTCCCGTGGAATGCTGTATCTGTTTCCTGTGCCGCTATTGCTCTGATGAAAGTTTTAGTGGCTACTACCTGACCACACTTTTTATTGCAGCTGAAATGGGTTGCTTCATGTATTAGATTTGAAAGGTATGGAGATGCAGTACGAATATAATGCATTGATTGTGTGTTGATCCTCAGGCATACCTCCAGCAAGCTCAAGAGCTGGTGTTACTTGAAGCCATACTCCTGCAGACATTAGGTGAGTAAAGGCCCTCGTCCAGATAGAGCTGCTCAGTGAACCGCGGCCTGTAAATCAATAATGTACCAGGGAACTGCAGCTGTGCTCGGACAGGACCTCCTCTGAGGCTGCTGTTTCAGCGTGCCCCACCCAACCCCTCTGCATCGACCACCATTTCATTTTTTTAAAGACACATTTTCCCTGGCCCCAAGTTCATTGAGAGGTGTTGTTAAGTCTATGAAAGAATGTCTGGTAATGTTGATGATGGTATTACATCCTGAATCACAGCAGGTCACCTCTCATGGATTCCTCTGTGGATACTGCTCTTAATTAATTTCATTGATTGTCAATTTGAAGAGTACTCAGTCTTACACTTGGTGTTTTATTGTTTTTTTTTTTCCCCTAATGTTAACAGATGTAATGAGCCCTTAAATCAATTGGAGGCCAGTCTTGTATCACAAAGGTGTCAATCTCTGCACCATGACAAGTGTTTCCTGTTGGTAGCATGTACGCAGTATGCCAATTGGCCGAAAATTCGACAGCATTCACCTCTTCATTTGATACAGTGCCTTGTTAATATTGGAAAGTATTTTTCTATTGTTTTCATATTTGTCATGAAATAATGGTAGCCTAACTGTGAATTATGTGTTTCATTTCAGGGTTTGAGGTAACGATTGAGCATCCACATACTGATGTTGTGAAGTGTTCCCAACTAGTGCGAGGTACGGCCTTCTCTCCCAACACTGCTGTTCTGTCCATTCCCTGCGCTGTGCTGGTGTGAAAGAATGAAAGTGCTTTTACTTTTTGTCTCAGACCTCCGATTGTACAATGGAATCGGTTTGCTGTGATGTCACACATGTATTTCAATATTTTGCTGATAACGTTGATTACACCAAACTAGGTGGTTACAGGTCACTTTGTACCCATCAGTATCTGTGTTAACTGTATGCGTCATAACATGAAGCTGTGCTGTTAAGTCACCCAAATATGGCATTTGAATATTTAGATGACAAAATCGATTTGAATTTGTTTGAATATTTAAATAAAAATGTCTAAGTCGTGTAATTTGCATGCATTGGCATGAAATAATTTTTTGAGTTTGCAGTGCATAATATTCATGTTTGTGTGTGCGTTTGTTGTGTATCCAATATTGATTATCCTACTACAAATGAATAAAGCAATCTAAGTACACTTTACACAGAAATGTTTACCTTTTAACATTATGGCCTATGGTGACAATGCATTGAGGTCTCTGATCTTATTTAACCATTTTAGCGCTAACGGGACACACGTCCCACCAGTATTTGTCAGTGGGACGTATTTGTCCCACCAGTACTGATATATATCGATTCCTGACCAGTATAGTATGGCAATTGATATTGATAAAATATTTAAAGCTACAAAAATGGCGTGTATATCCAATGGGTAACTGATTCGTATTACTGTATTCAGCAGTGAAAGGGTTAATGTTCATGGTCTTCCTCTCTGCTCAGCTGTAAAGCAACACTCCTTGTTTTTGTTTTCTTGCAGCAAGCAAGGACTTGGCACAGACTTCCTATTTCATGGCTACCAACAGGTTATTATCCTGACCCTGTTTGTTGCACTGTGATGGCACACTATGGCTTCCTAAACTGCAGGGTCCCCTTACTGTGCTCAACGCCCTCCGTGCGCTGGTGACCCTGCAGCGCCCCCCGCTGGGCGCTTGCTCTGGGGCCCAGCTGCAGTGCGGTGTATTGTACGAGGGTCTGAGTTGGCACTTGGGGTTGAATGCACATTGTGAAGTGTAGTGGTGCTCTCGCGCTCTTGTTCGCTCGCTAGAGTGCATAAGTCTAAAGACGCAAACGGTAGCCTGAATAGCATCTAAAGATTGCAGGGATGTAAACTTAGAAGTCCTCTCGGTAAGTACTAAAATATTTTTGTTTATTTTTGAAATTACTTTTGAAATGTGGCTTTTAAAACCTGCCTGAAATATTTATTGTAATATGTCATATCGAGATTGTAAAGTTTAAGTGTTATCCATTTTGCTGTAAATACATCCTTTCCATATACGAGACGAATAGCTATGTTTTAGCAATTTTATGAATTGATGGGGAAACTGCCACATCTATTTGATTTGAAGAGATTTGATTTAAAGTATTATCGTTTTTGCAACTTGGATCAAATAATTTCCTTTTCATTGAACAGAGGTTCAGGAAGACTTAAAGGAGCTGTGTCACGAGTACTGCGCATGCTAAGAACTTTGAAAAGACGCTCACAGCCACTGGCTGCTTATGGCCATTTTCACGTCAAAATGACCGGGAGGTCTACCAAACTGGAAGCATGCAACTTGGTGAATGATGTGGAAGCTGCTACCAAATATTAAGGAAAAGTAGTGGACAAATGCTGGTCTCCACAATAACTTTTTATTTCACACACACATTTTGCTTGCAAAGTGGCTAACTACTTAACCCTTTAAGGCCTAATGCAAAAATCCCAGCAGAGAATCATGCTGCCATGTTTACCATAGTAACCTGTATTTGGGCTGAAGCACAGCTTCTCAGCTTTCAGGAACAGTTGGAATTTTTTTTCTATTGCGAAAAAACTTACAGTAATTACGGTACTTTCAAAATTACGCCAAGATATCTGTGTCGGCGACAACACGTTCTTAAAATGCGCACATGCTGTCCCGGTTTAAATGGGTTAACTTGCTTCATTTAGATGGCATCACCAGACAATTGGCTGAATTACTAGCTAACGTTCCCTATGTGGCTATCGCGATTACGCTAAGTAGCTAGATATACAGACATCCACGAAAACCTTTTATTTCACGTGTAGCATTGTTGGCAAAGTTAGCTGGCCCGCTAGCTAAATGTTCTCTTAATGCATTTGAAGAAACTCATCAGACAACTAGGCGAATAGCTTGCCAGCGTTAGCTATGTAGCCAGGGTTCTGCCCAGGACAGTAGGAGTGCTGGATGGAAAATTGCTGTGCACGTGAGTTGGAAAAATTTTTGCGACAATTTGAATGCAAATATTGCCTCTCCGTCTCTGAGGCAGGTCTTTGATGTTCTCCGTGGTGCATATGCGAGATGCCTTTTCATAGATGGATGCCGTATTCATAAACTTTTTTTTTTCCATTTTGTATCCAAATACTTTTGATCAAATGTCTGAATATGACTTAACAACTGTAATTTATGTTTCAAACATTTCTAATGAAGCTTAACAAATCTGAACAATTCATAAAACTTAACAATTCATAAGTAAGTTAATTACATTATACGTTGTATCATTAACGACTATTACAATCATTATTTGGCAGTGGCGGAGTCAGAACTGGGAATCGGGGGGGGCACATAACATCCGTTTAAAACAATTATTTGTCCTAACCTGTTCTCAGTCATTTTCATAATTAACAAAAAAAATTCACTCCGAGAGCACTCCACACTGTCAGGTGCAGCTAGCTCTCCCTGTTTAGGTAAGACGACAATCATTTATCTGGACGCTTATTTGTTGCACTTAAATCAGCGTTATTCAAAATTGCATACCTGTCAAATTGCACGCATATGGCTTGAGTCTCACGCTTTCTATATTTAATTGCTGAGTCCCACTTTTTACATCAACCCTTGCTGTACTGAGAGTGAGAGGTGATATTTCATGGGAATGCGGGTCAGTCATTATTCAATCATGCGAATTTTAGAGATTCTCACGCGGAATTGAAATCTCTGTGTTTGGAAGTTTTTAAACGAAGAATGTAAACGATCATGAAGCGCAAGTTAAATCGCCTGATATGCGGAAAAGGTAGCGCGGAAGTTTGTTTTTCGTAAAGCATAGGCCTATTACTGAGGAAATTATGTTTCTGCACTGAATTCAGCCCATTATTTCATCGCTGTTAGATCTCATATGATGTGAAGCCGTGTCTTCAATTGCCAATGGATTATTACGATAATTTGAAAACTCGTCAATAAAGGAAAATGATTGAGAACTAGCCAGGACTTGGCCAGTATGCCACGGCGCGGGTCGAAAACGAAAGTTCACCATTCTGACAATAATAGAAGGGGGGAGCATATTTGGGGTCATTTATGTATTGTTTCTAGTGGTTTTATTGGACACTGGATGCCCTCATTTTATCTGATCTTTGAAAAAATAGTGCCGGTCGGGAAAAGCTGAGTGATGGTTGGTGCATTCCGAGTGCTAGCATCGGCAGAACCCTGGTAGCTATCGTGGCTACACGACATTCCTAACTGTGCAGATGGCAATGAAGAGGAGATTTTTCCTCTATGATGTTTATTGGAGGATGGCTAACAAGCTTACGTTCCTCATAGCCTTCGGCAAAATGGCTAAATTGGCATTTTGAATCCGTGAATTTCCATGGAATACTCTTTAATATAGAAAGCATAATTTCTTGAGTTTCTAAAACAGAGATACAATGCAAATACGAAGATGGATTGGCAAGGATGGAATCAGATTATGACTTGCAGTCAAGTGGAATCGCTTTCTTGGGATGTACCTTCTGAGCATGAGCGGTAACAGTGGCACGGCTCCTTTAATGTTTGAACTGGTATTGTTTTAGTGGCTTGAGCTGGTTCTCAGGTGAAAAACATTTTGCTGCATTTTTTATTGCAGTTTTCATGTAAAACATGACTTTCAGTAACCTCACAATTACTTTGACAAAATGAAAGATGAACATGTGGGATCTGAAAAGGGTTTGTATATTGTGTTTGCATCTGTGATTTTGATGTATGGACAGAGCAGAACTCTGCAGTGAAGTGCAATATCTGGGCGGGCCTAGTGTTGAAAGCATGCATGTATGTGCACAAGAGAGACTCCCATTATTTCTATCCCCTCTGAAAAAATGCAACATGATTTATTGCGGCTAGAACACAGTTTTGATTTTACTTATGCTGGGATTTTTTTTTTGGCGCTGGCTTAACCAGATGCGCAAAACATTCAGGATATGGGTGTACTTAACATTAGAGCCAGGCCAATACCTATATTTGGGAGTAATACTGATATTGGCCGGTATTCATTATATAGAGAGGATCTCTAATGAGTGAGCCTGAGATAACAAATTCATGAAACGAGTAATAATTTTCATATAAAAGAAAATTACTGCTCGAGTTTCATGAATTTGATATCTCGGGCTCACAAATTTGAGATCCTATTTATCCCATGAATGTCAGCACCTTATTATTTGGAAAATTAATGAAAAGTGTTCGCTTCTAGTTGGCGGTCTATTCAAGTTAATGGGATGAATAATTGGCTACCTAGCATGCTAACATTTTTTGCCATTAAATTAATAAATTTAAGGTTCAACCTTAACAGTAACTTATAACTTAGTATTTTAATGGCACAAAGTGCTAGCATGCTAGCCATTGAATTATTTATCCCATTCACATGAATAAATTGCAAACTAGAAACCAATGCTAGTGATGGTTACAATTTACCAGAAGGAGGGTTGGTAACATTATTGTGTTTGTCAATGAATGGAGTCTGACAAATCGCGATGCGAGAAAGTTATATTACACGTGTATAATACCGAACCTGTATCTCATGGGATATTGTGGCCATTCAGTACAGTCAGATAGTGTGCTTACTTTATTTTATGACTGCACAATGTAGCTGAGCCTAGACCTCACCAATTGAAGCAATCCCAGATCATAACACTGCCCACCTGAGGCTTGTACGGTGGGCACTATGCAGGACAGGTGCATCGCTTCGTGGGCTTCTTTTCTCATCTTGCCATGCCCATTGGTCTGAAATGGGGTATATTTTGACTCATTAGACCACACTCCCTAGCGTATTCAAGTCTGTTTTTTTCCTGATAAGCCTCACAAACAAGGAGCTTTTGTATGGCCAGACTGCTGTTTTGTCCCAATCCTGCAAGCTTGGGCGATTCCATGCCTGTCGTACGGGACATTCAGACAGTATTTTACATCCAGAAAATAAAACGATGACTGGCTTTAAAGTAGGCTGTGACCTTTAAATTGTGTTACCACGCTTCAACATTATTCAATGATCAAACTAATTCATTTCCATTTTTGGGGGGTGAAATAAGCAAAAATAGGATCTGTCGTACGGGATGCAGAGAAATCACCTTTTTTTCCAACAAAGTCTTTTCAAGAACTCTGTGAATTGGCTATTGAAAATTTTTGAAAAATAGTCAAGAAATATTGGAGAGAGTCTGCTGTCTTGTATTAAAGTAGTTTTATTAAAAAAAATCAAGACACGAATTCAACAGGGTTTAAAAATTCTAGGGGGTACCTGTAGTACGGGACAGAAAAAAATCTGTCGTACGGGACACTCTGAATTGACACTGTTTTTACTGAAGCACTGCTTCTACCTGTTATTGCACTTGAAACTTGAACAGCTAAAGCTAAATAAATAATAACTGATTACTTTGTAACAATTCATGTCCCCTCAGTTAAAAAAATGGCGAACGTTTTGCCTTCAATCTGTTGTACGGAACATGACCATAAACAGCCTGTCATTTATCATATTTTTCTTCGTCAAGCAAAGGGTCATGTGACTGTCACTTTGCAAGATGACAGACTTTACTCTAGATATGTGACTTGTAAAGACTGGGAACTTGAGTGATATCAATTTGTGGGAAATTAAGGCAATTGATTGAAAATTGTGGAAAATTGAAAATTTGATGAAATTTCATGTCTCCTTTGATTTCACCCCAAATCACCATTCTGCTTTCATGTAAGTGAGAAAACTTACTTGTTCTAAATGATGTGGGTATTCAGGGTTACAAATCATAATAGACCAGTCAGTTGAAAACATTTCTCAAATTAAGCATTTTTTCCGTTTCTAGCATGGAATCGCCCTGTTGCGTTGTGCACCCGGAAATACTCTTTCACAATTTAACATAGTCATGCATGGCAGAGGAAAACTCCACTCAGGGATAGAGGTTTAGATTCTTCTGTATGCCTAATGTAAATGTGTTGCGAGTGTGAGGATGATGGACCTGTGGTACTTCAAGTGTTACCAGATGAGTTTTCTGGTCCAGTGTTCAGACATTGTGCTTCACTGCTTGGCTCAAAGTTACCATCCAGTATTGGCTAAGAGGGGTCATCTCTGCTTTTCATGAGCTGAATGTTGTTTAGACCTGAGGAACTGAGCTTTGGTGCAGAGGTTCTCAATTGGTTTTATTCTTCAAGCATGCTTAAGTCACCATAGTACGCACCAGTTGGTACTACACATTTACTATAACTCATTTCAGTGATCCTCATATGAATATTTTCACGAAGAAAACAGTTTGAATGGCTTCTGGTTTGGTGAAATCAGTATATCTGAAATTGAAATTTAAGGACCTCCATTTTGGGAACCCATCATAGAGTTCTTCAGGGGATGGAATTAAATGATGGCAGAGAATTTGAGATTTGTGAGTGAAGCGTTTGACTGTGTTCACCATAGTCTGAAAGGAGACACACTTGTTAAACTTAATTTCATGTGAAGCTATAATATGGGTGCAAATACATATTTTAATGTTAGGAGCAGTAGAACCTCTTTATCTGGATGATAACTATTTGGCCCCTGCTCTGACAATGTTCATGATGAATTTGTTTACAAATCATTTTTTTCCAGCATAGCTACCTGAAATTCATAGGTAATGCTGCATTCACATGGATCACTGGAGATGGCAAAGCTGCAGTTTTGAGATGGTACAGGGAGATGAAATTCAGGATCCCTCAAAGGCAAACTAACAGCTGTATGGTGATTTTACAATGTTTGTCGTATAATCTAGTACATTTACAGCTTTGATGAGTAAAGGACAGTTGTGCTGTGGACAGCTTTTTATTTGCTACAGAGAAGCAAAATGGCTTGTTTTTACTGTCCATGTGCTATTTTCACATCCAGTTTGGAATTTTGTTGAATGTAATCATATAAAAAGTTAGAGTCCCTGGGAACACAGAATTGATCTTTACAATTGATGACATATTTGAACATTGATTTTGTTCTGAATAATCCATCAAAGTTTCAATGAGAAGAAATTAACATGCGTTACAATGCGTGACAAAAATGGCCAAATGGACTCATCAAAGCTTTTTTATGTACACGACCATAGTGAACGTGTCAGTGTCAGTGGGAGGGGGGGTGATTTGTTTACTCTGTGAATGGTTGAGCTCCTAACCAATGACCTTGGGTGGATTGCTTGTATGCCGTGACATCACCTTGGAATGAAATAGTTCATGCCCTTTTTCAATCCAGCCACTGGGAAAGGAGAATCTTTGTAAATCTATTTAGCGATAAGTAGTGATCTTGTGTTATATATACTGTATACCTCCCAGATCCAAAAAAAAAGGATAAAATATAATTGATGATTAAAGTTCCTTGGGGCTTGAAAAGCTTAAACTTCAGTGGCACGTGCGCATTAGTTGTCGCCAGAGATGATTCTTTGCCACCCTAGTCAATGACCTTGTTTGCTGTTTGAGGTGATCGCATGGGAATGCAGCATAACCCATTTAGCATTTTTTAATGCAGTGGAACAGGTTTATCGAGTCTTTGCAGTGTTTACATGTTGGAAGTAGTCTCCTGTGACCTGGAGGAATGATGAGCAATTTGTTTCCCCCCCCCCCCTTCTTTCTCTCCTCATGTGAACGATACACAGCCTGCACCTCACCACCTTCTGCCTGCAGTACAGGCCCACGGTGATAGCTTGCGTGTGCATTCATCTGGCCTGCAAGTGGTCCAACTGGAAGATCCCGGTCTCCACAGACGGGAAACACTGGTGGGAGTATGTGGATCCCTCAGTGACGCTCGGGCTACTCGACGGTGAGCTCCTTATCCCCGGCCCTCTCTTCTCCTGCACGGAGTCACGTTTGTTTGGGGTCTGGAGTATCAAACTGTTCAATGTTCTCCCAGCCCACCCTCATACCTGACCTGGCTATTGACTATACTCCCATCTGGTGAAAACGGCCAATACCAGTAGTATTAGTGAAAATACTCGCAGCAAACTTCCTATCATCACCACTCACTTGAGGAATATTTGCACTTCTCACTTTTTGATGCTGATTTGCATGTTTAAACAGGCGGAATTAACTGTAGATTTCCCAGTATTTCTTTGTAAAGCAGTGGAGACGATGTTGTGACCTGTGCAAAGCCAGTTGTATTTCAGTAGTGTCCTGCATGAGGTTAGTTAGTGTTCCCAGTTGCAACATGAGGGTTCCAGAAAATCTGGTCATGGGGCTATTTTGTGTCCATCACGTTATCAGGCACCGTCTCAAAGTGAATGGGTTATTATCCGTCTTCTTTTTTTCTCATGTCTGGGTATTTCCTCCATTATGCTTATGCTTATTAAACTGCTAGCTAGTTTATTGTTTCTCCCCGAAATGAATACAGTTCCCTTCCAAAAAAAGAATGGAAAAAATCCAACAATTTTCATTGTGCGAAACGGTAAAGTTTCTTAGGATGGAAACAAAATGGCTCCTATTCTTGAGTAGTCTCAATTCTAGGGAATCTAGTGCTGCCCGTGAATAGTCATTTTTGCCTAGTGAAGTTCCTAACTCACAACTTGCAGCCCCTGCATCTGCAAATAATTATGTGGCAGCCATGATAAGTGCTTTCAAATTCTTTAAATGTTGAGGAACGGTGTCTTGGTGCTTCCTAACTTGCCTCCTTTAGCATAGGGTACACAGAACCATCCTTTTCGAAAAGAAAGGAGATAACACTATCCCACTATTCCACATGGCAGCAATATTTAAAGCGACAACTGTTCAGCCGGCCAATCTCGTACAGTAACGTATATAATGGGCTGGGGACTCATGATCGCGTTGCATAGTGTAAGCGCATTCGGATTTTCTTTGCAGCGCGGTTGTCTTTCTAAGCTGTTAGGAATTCCCTTTTACACCTTTACCTTATGAGGTTTTGGACAAAGGTGAAAGAAAAGTTTTTCGGAATTAGTGGGCAGGACATAATTTGACTATTCGGACGCAGCCTAGGGTTAGTGTTCATGCACTTTGAGTGCTGTTTGCTCCCCATTCCACAAGGGGGAGCTGGTGCTAGTTACTTCACAAACATGGAGCTGTATTGATTGTCCTTCCCCTGCCATGTTTGTGCATTGTTTATGCTTGGTTTGTATGTGGTTTGTGCAAGAATGTGGGACTGAGCAGTATGGAACTGAATCATATCTTCACTTTCTGTTCAGAACTGACCCATGAGTTTCTGCAGATCCTCGAGAAAACGCCCAGTAGATTGAAGAGAATAAGGAACTGGAGGGTAAGGATCGATCACATTTATTGGACGCAGTTTTTGGCAGGAGGTGTACTTGTATCTTTTTGTTTGATATTAGGGGGAGAATTCATTCTGCTCTCCTTGGAAACATTGAGGCTCACATTGTCACTGTTGTTTTGCCGTTTCAGGCCACACAAGCAGCTAAAAAGTCCAAAGGTGACGGGCAGTCGACAGACAGCCTGTATCCAGGCCCCTCCCTGATGCAGGGCCATTCCTCATCGGACAGCATTCCCGGGGTTGCGGCCAGCGGAACGTTCCAGAAGCCGGCCTCCTCGTCCTTTCCCGCGCCCCTGCCACTGGACAGCCTGTCAGACGCGCAGGACGCCCCCTACACCATCGCTGCCCCCAGTGACTGGCCCCAGGAACCCCCCAAAAACACTGACCTGCCCCCAGCCAAGCAGGACCACAAGGCCAAGCACCAGCCGGCCGTCTCGGCCCCCCCACCTGTCGCCCCCTCTCAGAAACTGTCGCTGGATATGTACCGGGAGAAGCAGGCGAGCGAACTGGCCGCACAGAAACGCCGCCAGGAACAGGGACCGGAGGCGGAGCCCCTGGCCTTGACAGACCCCGCCCCTCAGCACAGGAAGCCCCACCCCCCTCCTCTCCAGCAGGCCCCTGGCTGCAGCTCCTCCCCCATAACCCCACCTCTCAAGGTGAAGGGGCCCCCGCAGGGGGGCGAGCGACGGGACAAGACCAACTCCCTGAAGCTGCGCGTGCCCATCCCCTCTGCTGAAAAGGGCGGGGCCAGCCGGGATGAGCCGAAGGGCGGGGCCAGCCGGGAGGAGCTGCAGATGAAGGTGAAGGTGTCCTCCGCGGAAGAGGGCGGGGCCAAGAGCAAACATTCCAGCCCCCCCGCAGCACACAAGAAGCACAGGGAGCAGTCGTCTCACCGGCACCAAAAACACTCTCACGCCCACGCCAACCAGCACCACGGCAACGGGAAAGCGGCCCTCCAGGGGCCCTCGGTCCCTGCGGCAGCGGCCCTCAGGAGCCCGGTAGGTTGTGTGAGCGAGGTCGGGGGCCCGGGCGGCGGCTCCTCCCGGAAGAGGGCGCACCCCGACGCCAGTCACAACCACCACCACTCTAAAGGGAGCAAAAGTTGGAAAAGCGCAGGTAGTTTCTCTCCTTGTTCCTCTGTAAAGCAGTGTGTGTCGTCTCCCAGCTGTGTTCCTAACCTGCCCTTCCCCTCCCCCGCCCTGTCACACAGCAGGTGGGCTGCGGACGTCTCAGCCGCCCAGTGACACTGGACAGGAGGCCAGTGGAGAGGCCGAGCGTCTCGCACACGGACCACAGAGACACCTCTGACGCGCTCGATCCGCTCTGTAGTGTCCCGAGGGTGCACACACAGGCCTGGGGAGGGGGGAGGGGAAAGATGCTAACAAAATCACAGATCAACGACAAAAAACAAAACCGTCAAACTGACAAAAAACAATTTGCCTTACTGCTAATGTTCAGCCCCTAACCTTTTTCCATAATCGCTGCTTCGCCCTTCATTCTCTTGGGAGGGGTTTAATCTACATGTGCAAATCTCCTCACAAAGTAGTTTAATACGTACTGGATGGGGACGAATGAAAGGTGTGACCTTTTTTTTCCCTTTAAAATTTAATAGTAATCATTTAAACAGTATTTCCGTCTTGGTTGACTTCTCACGAGCATGGCCACTTCCAATTCGCTACTGTGCCTTGCACTGGTGAACACACGGGTCAAACACTGCAGCTGAGATGGTGGATTTTTAGTTGCGTAGTTTGCTTTTCGTTTTACGTTTTTTTTTTTTTTTTTTTGGTTTAAGCTTATCTGAAGATACTGTATGTATTATTTGCATGTTTCAATCACAAAGGGAGAAACGGAGACTGACAACTGTTTACAGAAAGTTGCAAAGAATGTACATACATTTTCGTATGTTAAAAAAACTATACTACAAATTCTCAGGTGTCAAGCTGCTTGTAAGTATAACGAAATTATATGTGTATCTGTATAAAAAAAAGACTATTGTCACATGATGCGAGACTCTTGGTCATGTGATCTGCAGCATTCCAGCAGTGTGCTATGAGCCCTCTGGCTGCTCAGACGGCTTCTGAGGCCCATTTTTGTTTTGGGCGATCCAGACTCTACCAAGCGATCGCTTGGCTTGATGTCATGCAATTTGTACAATATTTGTGACCTCCTGGGACCTTGAGCTTTATGCCAAAGGCTGTGCTTCAGTTTGAAATTTGGACAGTTGTAGGACCATAAAGTTTACATTATTGCTGTGAAGTGCATTGAAAATTGTTTCTCGGCTTGTTGAAGTGGCCTAGATTCAAGAGCTGTAAATCCATAACATCGCACTGTATTTGAGAAAATGGCTAAAAGTATTTTCGAAGTAAATGGGGGTGGAAGGAGCCATTTTGCGCCATACTTGACTTGTAGGTCAGATCCCTACGTAATGCAACGTTTTAATTCCATATGCAGATTGTTGTAGACTGATCAGTCCTCCGTTCGTGTGCGGAAAGTTGATTGAAGCCAAGAATAAGTTCCTAATAATGGCAGTGATTTTACTCATCAATGCAGGTTTACTATCGTTCAAAGAATGGCAAATCTTGACATCTACGAATTGAAATTCCATGAATAAATCCTCAAGGTTTCAATTTACCTCAAAATTGTGTCTTGTCTTTAATCAATAATGCAGAGTTTTCTTGAGGTGAAATTCAGGGCAGGTCTGGATGCAGTCCTTTCTTAACGGAAAGAACAGTCAGTTGTTTTGATCAATGCTGTAGCACAGGTATGTTACACCTGTTTGCATTATACTGTGGTGCACACACTAGGTGTATACAAAGATGTGATGACTACGGGGTCTCAAATTGGTTTGTAAAAGGGCAGAGGGTCTGCAGGGTTTCAATTCAGCTGAGCAGAAGCACACCTGATCCAACTAATTTTAATCAACTGATCAGCCTGCATGGTTGATTAGTAGTAGCAGGTGTGCTGCTGCTCCGCTAGAATGAAAACAAGCAGCCCCCGGCCCTACTGTGGACCAGTTTGAGACCCCTGGATCAGAATATTCAGCATGTCTTATTGCTCTCATAGCAGTGAGTGATGGTAAATATAAGCGGTTTTCTTGTTGAACACTGACTCAAGGAGTTGTGTGTGGGATTTTGTAGATGAACACTGCTTGGACCTTTCCTACATTCTCCTGCCAGTTTTTTTTTTTTTTTTTTTTTTTTTAAATTGGTTTATTTACCTGTGAAGTGATGGTTGATGTGTGGGAGCTGGGTGTGATGTATGTAGCTGCATGTGGCTGCAGTGCATCTATACCTTTTTCCTTTTAGAAATGGTTTCCATCTTTTCTCAGTTTGCAACATACATATAATTCCTTGTCTAAAACTAAGGGGAATGTGCCTCTGCTTTGTAGTACAACTTGTGAAAATTTGAGCTGGGGACATTTACATGTAGAGATGGTGTAATATGTTTTTCTTCCAGTGGGGGATAATTCTTTCCCGGCATCATTAGACACATGCAGGGGTTAATCCACCGAAGTCCAAAGTGCTAGATCTGTGGTTCAGTTGGGATGCGCGGGGCGAAGCTCCGGTGACCGGTGAAAATCTGTCTACTCGCCCTGAGTAAGCCGGCTACAAAAAAAAAAAAAAAAAAATCAGAATAAGGTTATATCCCTTTTATTTTCTCTTTCCAACTGTTGTGCCTAGCGAGATACAAAAAAAAGCATTCCGTATTCAACCTCCACTTTTTTCAACTTTTTATTTGCCAGAGTGATTTTAAAAGGCAGCGCCTATATATTTTTGTGGGTTTATTAGTGAGAAAGGGGTGTAGAATTTAATATTTATTGCCGCGAATGCATATGCTGCGCCTGCCCTAGTCACCGGGTGTGTTATCAGTAACACGGCTTCAGCTGTTATAGGTCATTACCAAGTATAGTAGCACTAGAAAGTAAACTCTAAATTTTCTTGACTGGATGTACGCTTGACGTTTTTACACACCCAAACATCAGGGTAAGCCGAGAAAGTACTGATTTCATTCGATATTGGTGGAAGTTTTAGAGGCCTACGGATTTTATTTTTTTACCCACGTGGGCACTGAACCGTGACAATACCGCGAAAAATTATTTGCAGACATTGCCTCGGAAAATCAAGTCCTCAATTGCAACTGAGAGACCGTTCGATCGACAGATAGCTGAAATGAGACGAACAAAGCAACAATCATTGTTCAGTGCACGGAACAAAAGACCCAAGGAAAGCACGGAACATGGTAAGGTTTTTTTTTCTTCTCGTAAATCGCAGTTTTAGTATTTTAACTGCATGCGTAATTTAATTGGCCTTGTTATTTACAACTTGGAGCACGTCGCGCAGGTAGCGGCCCGCGCACAGAGTATTCTGTAAAATAAAGTTGCAGTATTGATTTTAATAATGCGTTCTTGAACTGCGGCGTTTTCCCCAGTGACATTTGTAGATTAATTTTTATTAGCAACTGTACGTACCGGTTATTATGCGTGACTTCAAAACGTGACGTTTGTGCACGGGTAAACTACTTCGGGCATTGTTTTTCAGAAGAGGAATGCGCCAATAATTTACTTTCCATAGTGCATCACTACTTCCGAGATGGTGGCAGAACCTGAGGTAGCCACACAAAGCCGCTTCAGGAATTCATAAATGCGTCCAATGTCATAAACAGGGCTGTTACTGACATGGTTTTGCTAGATGAGTCTGACGCCGATTCGGCCTTCGAGTTTGACATGGAAGAGGAAAATTTACAACTAACCAGTCCTGTTGATTAAGAGAATTCCACAAAAACTTAATTTTGCTGCTAAGCATATTTGATTTAACTTTTTTGTTAGTTGAATATCTCAACCAAGTTCTTTTTTCTGACTCATAAATTATGAAACAAGATGCCTGAAGATGACTTAAGTCGGAAGCCTTTGCGTTTTCATCTAGTACATTAAAATAGGGGAAATAAAGAAACAAAACCAGAAGCAAGTGGCTTTCTTTTCAGGTGCCATCAGAATGAGTAGGCTACTCTGAAATCATTGAACCTCGGACAGTTTCAATGTTGAGATTGCTTGAAATCATTATTCTCTCATATAATGATTTCAGTATACGATTACAGTATAATAAATGGAGCATATCTGTCAAAAAAATTGATAAATAAAAACTACTATCCTCAATCTGCCTTGTAGTTGCTCAAAATGCCCCGACATGCATTTTTCGGAGCGTCCCAATTCAAAATTGGCTCTGTGACTTTCAAAAGTAACCTCATTCTTGACGCCTACTAAAATATTGTTTCCTCCTACTTACAGAGAACCTTGTCGGGGTTAAATGTATTATGGGACTTTTATGTGGTAATGCAGGGTATGCCTCTGGTCATTTTACCACATTGCCAGCAGACAGCATCCTGTTAATTTTCAGTGAATTAGGATGTGTTTTCGTGGAGACGCATGGCAAAGCATTTTCACTCCAAGTACTTGAATTTCTTAATCGTGCGTGATTTTCAATTGCTGAGCGGAGTGTACAAGTCATCATATCCAACCTTATCATGATAACCACCTTGTTGCTTAAAGCAGAGCACCGTTTTGAAACATGGCCTACTCGGCAAGCGTTAAGCAGATCTACTAGTCGATCCATCTGCATATTGATCTTTCAATTTGTGATGGAGGGTTGGCTAGATGAAGGATGGATAAATGTTCAGATATCAATCAATACGCTAACACTGCCCACCTTTAGTATATGGGTAGAATTGAAGTAATAGCTTATTGATAGACCTTTTTAGAAAGTGTTAAACTAACCCACTGTCTGTTACAATTAACCCCATTCATGGTGTAAGTTGTAACATTTTACATTCGGTGCTAAAGTACAGGAATGGTAGGTCCTGAAAATAAACTTCGTGTTCATTTGTGGCAGAGGTGTGTATGTTGCTTGTACAAAAACATGGTTAATCAAATGTAAATATATTTTAAGAATTATTTAGCCAAAGCCAAAATGTGTGCTTTGCTCTCCCTGACCACCTCTTCAGGACTGATTTTTGTCTTATGGGCACTAGACAGCAGTGTTTGCTCTATACTAGGGAACTGATGCGACAGTTTTGCTGATTTTGGGCTTTCTGCAGTGCAAGGAGAACTATGGCAGCCAAGGATGGACAAATCTGTGGGCTGCCTGCACTGCCCCTCCCATTTTGCATCATCACAGCCCTGTAGCTGAACTGAGCCCCACCTATTATAGTCAGATCAGTATTGGCCTCATCTTACCTGGAGCTGCAGTCTTCCTGTGAAGTGGCTCCTGTTTACTCCTCAGCGCTTGCGGGGACTCTGCGGTGCTGCTAGCATTAGCTAATTGTTACCACGGTGACGGGCCCTAAGGGCCAGAGCAAATTGCTACCATCCCAGACTCCAGCTGCGACTTCTCAATCCTGTTTGCACACAACCAGCGCAACTAACAGGCTTCACAGCTCCAAGAAAGTATTCCTAGGTTTGTGCCCCTTAAGGGTTCATTCTGTGGTAAGTATATACACCACAAAACTGACCTTTTTTTTCTCTTTACCTTTGTTTCCACTATCCAGTTTTAGTGGGCATCTGGTGGGGATTCGCATGAAAGTGTCACCATTTCTGTTAAGAGAAACCTAGAAGATTCAGCAGAAGTCAGAAGGATCCACTGAACCCTCTCATTTGAGTGTGAGAGAGAGAGAGACACGCACACACACACGATGCCTCTCAGCTGGCATTGGAGCCGGTTGCTCTTCTGACCGATTCTCTTTGCTGCCGAGGTGGCCCCTCTGCCCTTTAAGCTTAAGCACAAGAAATGGGACCCAAGCGGAAAGGGTAAAATCGATATGGCCAGACAGCTGGGTCGGTGCATGCAAGTGGCAAGGCTTCTGGGGCTGCTCGCGGTTGGCAGTGGTGAGTATATATCGACCGTGGTTCAAGGAGTAACAAGCCACTAACTTTCGACTGTGAGTGCCTAAGACTCATCAGGGCACAATTGCAGCAAACATGACCCCGTCTGGTCCAAACTGACAGAAGGGCAACTTTGGCACAAGTTGCGGAGAATTTTAATGATGGTCACTGGAAGAATATGTTGCAACTTAGAGCACTGCACCTACAAAGGGCATGTGAGCATTGAAACTGAACCTTGATGCAATGGAAGAAGGGAGAATGGTCAGTAACGCCCATTTCCATCATTTTCTTCAACTGGGTACGTTTGCACTGTTTGCCTGAGGAAGAGATAGAACCAGGATGCACTGTGGGAAGAAAAATGCTGGCGGAGGGAGTGTGATGCTCTGGGAAGTGTTCTGCTGGGAAACCCTGGCTCCTGGCATTCATGCAGACAGGACTGTTAAGGCAGCACTTAGAGGATCAACAACATACCTGGGATATAGCCATAATGTTTGAATCATCGGAGTATTATGTACTGTTTACATTTCTTAATCCTCAATGAAAAGCCTATACCGCAGTATCACCATTATTACTCTGGAGGCCACACAAAAACACAGCGCACTCGAAACGAGATGGGGCCCCAACTTAATTTTACGTTTTGGTTTAAAGGTACAACCTTAGAGTGACAAGATCACCCCCGTTTAGTACACGATACTTCGTGAACTCATCGCGGTAGCCTGTGCAAATCTGGGATTTACGTGAAGGCGGTCTACATGAACATGAAGCTTTGTTCTGGGACCTTGGTAAGCACATTCAATTTAGCGTAGTTCTAATTTCTCACTAGGCTCCATCGGTCTCCACTAGATGGAGCCAGTGTTTCATTAATATTTGCAGTGAGAGGAACAGCTTTCGACGCATCGAGGCGTAGTGCGAATGGAGCTGGAGTTAGAGCCCTGTTCCAGCGAAGTATTTCAGTGCTGACAAATCCTTGGAAAATGGGAGCAGAGAAATATGTAGACAGACCATCTTGCATGGTTCACTTTCCTTCCTCAACTGATATTAATACAGCGAATTAATATGCTCCATCTTAAATTGACATTCAACATTTCAGCGGTGGAGTTAGTCTTTAAACTTGCATTCAGTTATAACACAAAAGATGGGACGTGCTCCCCACCCTGTTCCTGTTTGTGCATCGTGAAGAGATCGTGAAGTCAGAATCGATGCTCATGAAATGGCGAGGAGTTGGAAGGCTTCTGACAGCAGCACTACAAGCTGAGTTGAAAGTTGAAGGTGTTTCATAATAATCCATTGTGAGGAATGACGAGCGTCTGGCAGATTAAAATTTTCCTTTTTTTCCCCTTAAAGCTGCTTTTTAATGAGAAGGGAAATTAGAGGAAATGAGTACATGCTTTTAAAGCCCATCTCTTTGTTACCACGGATACCTTTTTTTTTTTTTTTTTTTTTTTTTTTTTGCTGCCTTGAAGTCATTACGGTCGCTCTTAAAAGAGAACTTCCCACCTTCACTGTGGTTTCCACTTTCCTTCGAGAAGATTGTAGGCTGTCAATGTTGAATTTTCTGTTTTACTTTAGCAATTTTCTCTTCACATAATGCTATTAGTTTGATGATAATGCGATTTTGGTGAAGTTCACTTCACTCCTTAATTGCCCCTTGTTCAGAATGTGTATAAAAATAAAATTTTATGGAAGTTCAGAAAAAAAAATGAAAACATTTCATGAGTACGTAAGAACCCTTACAGATATGACTGACTGCACTCAAGCTGGAGTTCTCTCTCTGCTGCTGCATATAATGGTATTTAACGAACACACATCAAGGTGTCTGTTTCTCTTACATGCAACTCTGAATCTGGCTTATCTGTCCTTGGTTAGGCCCAGTCTTCACTCTTTTCCCCAATTTTGCATGAAATCTTTCGTTTCTCTTGCACCAAACTAGTGTGATCACTTATGCATTAGGCAACACAGTACACGCTAAGAACACTGTTGAAAAGAATTCAGAAAAATTGTAAGCAAGATTGCATGAGCAACATGATTATTAAAGAAATTTTTAATTTGTCACAATCAATATTTTGTTGATATTTCAATCAATGCATTGCCACTTAAGTGAATAAAAGCATCACTTTCCTTCAAAAACATGATACTGTATGACAGGGCTATTCAACCGTGTCCAGAAAGGGCCGGTGTGGGCGCAGGCTTTCATTCCAACCACACCTGACAACACTAATCAACCCCAAGAGTCTTTGCTAATGAGCTTGATTAGTAGTATCGGGTGTGTAAGTGCTTAGTAGGAAGGAAAGCCTGCACCCACACTGGCCCTTGCAGGATGATGTTGAATAGCCCTGCTGTATGATAAATGCTAATCTAACCGAATGATAAATGCGAAGGTTTGTGTCCACATGCTGTCTTAGGAAGCAAGTAGGAAAAAGGTATTAATGCATCAGAAACGCCTTTAACTCCAGCTTACTGAATTTAATTTCTGTTGAATAATTGTAAGGATGGATTTGTCAGGAAATTGGAGTTCACTGAGCCATTGCATCAATTTAATTTTTGTTTTTCTTCCAAAATTAGCATTTAGTTCAGAAAGCAATCTGTTCATTGCAATTGCTGTTTTGTATTATTTTAATTCAAACTCATCAAACATATCAAAGAAAGTTTCATGCGGGAATTCACATAAATATATATATTTCATTTCTTCAGAAATGCATGTTTACCATGTTTTGCGTTTTCTAAATGTTATTTCCCGTGTGATATTTGTATACAGCCGATGACCAATGCCAGAATCACCGCACTCAAAATGTTCTGAGAAACTGAATGGATTCTACTGAATGGAAAATTCCAACAGTTTTTTTTCATTATGAATGAATACAATATAAGACTGAATGAATTTTTCAAACTGCTGTCATGATTAGCTAAGTAGGGAGAGACATGAGGGAAAGAGAAGTGGAAGTTGGGTGGCTGTAAATAATTAGGGTCCACTTGCGCGGGGAGAACAGTTGGCATAATGTATCATCCAAACCGACTGCTCTTGATTTGAGGCTATGCCCATTTTCCCGGTGCTGTTTGGTATAGTGCGCGTCTGCAAGCAAGCGGAGTCCACTATGGGAACCTGGGACTGACATTCCCCCAGAAGCTGACAATTGCGTGTTTAGAGGAGGTATTGAAGCTTATTAAGCCACTGAGGCCAAAAGGCATATTTTTAATTGAAGTCCATTCAAAACTATCGCACCAGTGTGGCAATATTTTAAATTTGGCCATAATTTGAGATTCTGAATCGTAATTTCTATGAGCTAATTAGTCTTCTGAAACACAGCGTTGACACATTGTATGAGGTCTGTTTGCTTGACCATGTCAAGTGACCACATTTAAAAATATATATATATATATATATATATATATATATATATATATATATATATTTAGCTGGTTTTTTTGGCAAGATTTTATTGCTGTTATCATTCATCTATTATTTCATTTAAAAGAAAAACTGCATGGCAACAATGCTTTTGTAAGGTGGCTTAATTTGCCTTGTATAATTTCATTACTGGGGATGTGGTTTTTATTTATCAGTTTGGGGCTGTTATAGTAGCTTACTGGGTCAGTATGATGATTAATAGTTTTTAGGATTTGGCTAATGGAAGTACATATTGCAAATATAAAACAGCAAATGCACATTAAAGTAAATGAAAACATTTGAATGGATTAATGCAACAATACAAAAAAGAGAAATCTGTTAATCCCCGCTCTTTGAAAATATTACAGTAATTCCAGGCTGAAAGCCTAGTAGGCTATTCTTGAGTGCGGAAAATTTTGGCTTTTGACAGAACATGGTTGAGACTGCTGACCATAGTGGAAATGAATGTGACAGGGATAATAGGATGGGTCATGCATCAGACAGAGCATGAAAATGCTGCCCAGCCCCCGACAGCAGACATGTAGGTTCCATAGAGGCCGCTGTAAAATGCCCATGTTTTATGCATCGAGTGCTGGCTCAGTATTATCTGCCAAACAGTTAAGCTTACTATGGATCATATACAACAGAGGAGACGAGGTCCATTTTTGATGTGTTCATGGTTCAAGCATGACATCTGCGATTATATGTGATAAATATTGGCTTGAGGAGAAAGGTGCCTTGGTGAGTGGGTCATAAACCTGAATCAGAGCATTGGTTCAGAGCCTTTTTCCTAGATAAGATGTTGGAAAGAGCGAGGCCAGCTCAATCAGTCTGTAGTGTCTCCTGACCAGTCGCTCAGACATTCAGTCATTGACTGATTTTTTTATTTATTTGAATTGAAAGATTGTCATTGAACACTTCAGACATTTGAACTGAATTGTTTCACTTTGAGCATTGCTCTGACCACAAAATTATATCATGGAAAAAAATAAGTACATTTGCCATGATGTATGTACGTATGTATTTCACCTGGTTTAGCCAGATCCTGAGGGTCAGATAATTTACAATTTCCTTGATTCATCTTGGGCTATAAGAAATATGCCAACCATAGCCAAATTTGTCTCTCTTCATTGGGACAAATGTCTTTTCTCAGATGGCTAAGTTCATAAATCATACCCTCTAATGAAAGAGTGACATTATCAATAACCTCTGGCCAAAATTGGACAAGGTCTGCAATGTGCAAGTTGGCTGTTGACACATGTTCATGTAATGAATAAGCAATAGCCCATATCAATACATGACAAACACAAATTGTAGTGTTATTAACCTAGTTTGACAAATTCAGCCTCATCTCTCGCACAGCTGTTGTACTTTTTTCATTGGTGGGGTTTTTGCCATCCCACGCACTGAAACATGAAAATGCTGCCATCAAAAAAATTAACAGTTGTGGCAACAAAATTTACTGGAACCAATAATACGTGTGGTATCTCACAGTATTTGTATTTTCATTCAATGGGTCTTAACAGACATCATCTAAGGTTATATAAAATCACAGAACTTTATGAGCATGAATCAGGTGCATATTTGTACCTTAGCAAGCTTATTGTATAATGATTTTCGTTTCTAAAGCAAATGATGAACACAATAGTCAACTTTTTTCAACAGGCAACTTTTAACTTGAAGTTTGGAATGGTTCCTTTTACACAAACGTGACTATTTTCATTGGTCTTTTGTCCTTTGGTAATAAGGAAGCCTTAATTATTGTGACCACGGGCTGCCAGTCTTGCAGAAATGTGACATCAACGATCATCAGTGCCCCTAATTTTTAGGCCAAGGGTAGTCACACCAGATATGGATTCGATTTAGTTTTTAACAGTTTACTGCTCAGTAAAGTACACTTCTCAATGATTAGAAACTTTTAGTTTCATTATTTTTGCAAGCATATTCGCCGTACACAATTGCTTTAAAAGTGCCTAAGATCTCTGCACAGTACTATGTACCTAATTTTAATTCTCTGTCGTGTACTCTGACGGAAACAGCTATGACTGCCCTCCATAAGGAATTGTGCTGTGAACTGTTTGATATAATTTTGACTGGCCCCAAGCAGGCATTTTTTTCATGTTTATATTTTTTCCAGTGCAATCATCTGTGGACAATAGAGCAATAGAATAGAGCAGCACATATACATATGAACTGTCTTATACACGTCAGAAATACTATGACAGGTCTCCCTATTAGCTAAGGCAGCACGGCCGGTACACAGACTTGACGCTGCGCGCATGCATTTGAACAAGGCCAATCAGAGAGTCGCTCAGTCAGAAAGGGAGGAAAGCTCTCATAGGCTGGCCCTCTTGGGTCCATATATAATGACAAACATGGAATTACAATTTTATTAAACATTTATTCACAAATTTAAGGCAGGGCTCAGAAGGCAGGAGTCTGTGGCTATATTGAATCTTTAAGTGAGATGGTTCCTCTGAAAACAGACTGTAACAAAGAAACTTCGATCATCGAACAAAATCAATTTGTTTGAAGGTAGAAGGTCAATTTAGATTTAATCAGGAGTCTCTCCTCTTTGTCCCCAGCCAAACTATGGGAGAATGAGCCCCATCAGGAATGGTGAGTGGGCATAAATGAGACCCATTGTTGCTTTACAACCTCTGTGTAATGAGTCAATCAAGCTGGTATACCTGTGCACCTGCATATGTTTAGCCTACCGAGTGCATGTGCAGTATTCTATACCAAAAATCTATCACCTCAGACCAATAGGCATCTACTTTCACCAGCAAACTGAACCTCAACTCTAAATTTGGCTGTAAATGACTGAATCGCACGTTGATTTCTTATAACTGTTATGTGGATAGGAACTGCGTTGGACAAAGCAGGTTAGGTATGGATGATGTATATGTGTGGATACTGTAACTGTAGGTGATTAATTATTTGCATCTTCCTTGCATATTGTAAAGGGCTTTGCTATTATTGCTAATACATTTTCAGTATTATCCTTTTTTGATTTGGTCACTCAGTGTAAAATGATCTCTCTTCCTGAACAGTGCTGATATGACTCATGTTACCATGTCCGTTACGGGGAGAGCGGGGGCCACTGAGTCAGCGTCTCCTCCGACTGGGCGACGGATCTCGTATTTGCTCATCTACTGCGAGCCTCACCAGAGACACAATAGCAATAAAGGCGGAGAGGAAAGCAATATCCTCCGGAAGGAAAGGCAGACGGGCTCTTTGCCTGTGATCGCTTTATTAAGAAGGAGCATCTTGGCTGTGTCGACAGCTGGAAGTTCATGAACAGCGGTGGACTGTCGCAGCTCTCCGGAGCAAGTGTGTGTTGCGGATAAAAAAAAACTCTGCTGTATAAACAACTCTGCTGTATGAACTACAACTAACGTTACCGCCAGATCCGATGATATCAGATTCTCCCTGACACTGCACTTGTAGTGTTCATTAATTATTGTATACAAAGTCAGAACAGGCTTGAGGGTTTCGTCGATAGCCGTGCTGATAACACACAATAAATTCTGCTGTTTGTGTGTAAGATTGTAGAGTGGGAGCTGAGAATCCCGGGTAGCCATTGTGCTCACGTTGGTTCTGTGTCTCTTCACAGGCCATACACACCCTTTTCTCTCCTGCGTTCATTTCTGCTGGGAAAACTACAAATGTGTGTCATATGACGTTCCAGGTTAGTAAAACTCTGGGTATTTGGAGCAGAGCGTGTGGAAATAACGTACAGTCACAATGACCCCATATCCTCTGCAGATGAAGGGCCATATCCCGCCTGAAGTCTGGTTCTCACAAATGCTGCATCACTCACAAGCTTGAATGACCGTCAGTTGACAGTGTTGCCACAGAACTAAGAGACTGTAAATCCATTTTGGCAGAAATATACCGTATTTTGGAAGAAAAAATAAATAAAATTGTTGAATCATACAGATGATTTGTTACATTCACACACAGCCACACCATGGCAGTGTTCACATCAGCTATGTTATAGATCAGTTGTTGTACGTTAGTACTCAATAATATAATCCATAAAAGTAAGCTTTGATTGTAAAGTTGAAGTATCCTGACCACAGCTGACATCTCATGAGAAATGATGCAGCTAACTGTTAAAGGAAATGTGCAGTGATTGAGGATTTGAAGGCATTTGCTCACATAGACCAGCACAGGTGAACACAACTGTAAACTAGTGGTGCTAAGATTTTCTTAGAGTATTTGTGGACTTAGAGAATGGTATCATGGGGCAGGGCTGAGAGCGCAATCGTGCACCCATTGCTGAAAACCCATGATTTGCACTAATTGGAGCAAATGACTAATATGAGTGAAGTTAAGAAAATTATGGTTAAAAATGCAAAACACAAACACACAAAACCCGGACGATGCCACAGACATTCAAACCGGATCTGTAAGGGGAATAGAATGGAGCACTGGGAGATGAAGAATCTTGTTTTCAGCTCTGAAATAATGAATGCCAGAGTTCCCACACCTACCAGGCACCTCATGCCATCTGTTTCTTCAGTTCGTCTACCTACATCACTATTCATCACTTCAGCAGAACTGAAGCACATCTCCACAGCCACCAGCATAGTCAAAGTGTGTGTGAGAGAGAGAGTGTGTGTGATTGTGTGTGTGTGTGTGTGTGTGTGTGTGTGAAGCTAGGTGGAGTGTTTGGGAGGGTGGGAGTATTGTTTTAAATTCATGCCACTTTCACTTCATTTATAATGAGGCAGATAGCACCACGGTCTCACCTTCTCCCGCTTTAATTAGTCTGGTGCTAAAGTGTTGTTCGCCAAACTCGTCTGTCCTATTTATACTCTCTCAAGAGTGTGGGTAATGGCTCTTTGGGCTCCGGTGATTCTTTTCTTTCATTTTAACTTTCTTAAGCAGTATTTATTGTTTATAGCGCATTTTAGTCATTTGTATGGCCCAAAATCAGGAAAGCAAACTAAACTGGGAGCGCTTAAAAATGTTTCTTAAATGTGGAGACAGCTACACCGTGAGGTCTGTATTCAGAAAGCGACACAGTTTTTGCAGGAATGTGACTCCCACACAATCCACTCCATGCTGATGTAAATGCCCTTAAAATTTAAGAGGCTCGTCAGTTTAATCCTGACAGCATGTACCTCCGAACTGAGTGAATGGAAAAGGAAATGCAGCCTGATAAAATGCTGTCCACATCCTAACTAACCCCTCTGTATGACACCGGTTATTAGGCTTGTCTATTCTCTTCATCATTACTATTTTTTAAAAGACACCCAGCGAGCTGCATGTGATCTCTGATCAGTGATGGTGGAGCCGTGTGGTGTTTTTCTGGCCTTCTCTCCGCCACTAAAATAATAGGCTCTGTGAGGCAGGATGCATCTCAGAAATACCGCGTTCATTAGCAGCGGACGGGGTGCAGGCGATGCACACGCACCTGCCAGTCAGTCCACTTCTTGGTCCCCACGATTCACCTTCCTGACACTGCATCTATTACAGAGGCCGAGAGACCAGCGTGGCCTTTACCACTGTCTGCCTGTGATATTCTCCACAGCGACAGCTCTATATTTGTATCCACAATGAGACATAATTATCCAAACTGATTCACTCTAGGAGTGAATACCGATGCACCAGGCACGTAATGCAGCAGACTGGAGTCTGATGACTCAACTGAGTCACTAAGTCGCTTTGTCCCTAATCTCACAATGGTTGCCAATAACATCTGTAACCACAGTAGTTATTGCCATAATAGAAAGGTTTACCACAGACCTAAAAGCTTAACAGTGTTTTCAGGTAACTTGACAGCTCAACAAACCAGAATGCAGAGTCACTATTTGTAACGTGTTCCCTGTAAGCTGGTGAGAATGGCCAAAAATCAAAAATGAATGCAAGAGAAATGTGGTGTGTTTACACACACGGACGCAAACGCTGGCAGAGGTTTCAGCCGCTGGGAGAGAAGAATATAAACTAGCACCCTGACGATGACGCAGTCTGGGTGGAAATACTCTCCCACATTAATGTTCATCATGTAACTCCACTGTATGTGACAGCTGTGTGTTCCTCCCTGTTACACCATTCTGAGAGTGAAATTACCTTCTGTCTCCACACAAAGGCAGAGGTGTGGGATAAAAATGAAGTCCATATATAGTGAACAACATAGTAAATATTCCAAACGTTCAAACAAAAGGAAAACTGTATCCTTTCATTGCGATGCATATGCTCCCATTTCAATATTTTTATTCTGCGGTGATAGCCATAGGTCTCGGAATTTTTGGCGCACCTGGTTTAGTACTGAGACGACAGCTGGGAAAATGTTCTGTTCAATTTTCTGCAATAAATATTAAAGATTAAATTTTAAAAAATATAAATAGAGACCATATTCAAAGGGTTTTTTGACCATTCCTCCATGCAGTGATTTCGGACTGCTCTCTCTTCTCAGCTGAAAACATGCAAACAAAAAATTGTACATGAGTATGTACCAGGTAAATTCTACCTTAAACTGAAAATGGACCCAAAAATGTAGCCCAAATCTTGTCATTTAATTGTGCTTAGAGAAGCACAATCCAGCATTTTTGTTCTAATTACCAGGCCCCTCTGGGCACAGACCAGATTGTGGAGATGATGAATTGTTCGACTTCAAAATATGACAGCAAACTACCCCCCTACTGCAGTGTACTGGACTGAAAATGGCAACCCCTCTATGCTGTAATAGTTTAGCTAAAACCCTTAACCCCTTTTCCATCCACAACATGTATCCAGACTGTCATGGTAGAAATAAAATGCTATTCTCTTTTTTTGGGTTTCCTTTTTGGTTCTTTCTCCCCCTCCCAAAGATCATTATCTCTCTATCTTCACTGCGCTAATTATCCTCTGTGAAGTTACCCAAGATGTTGGGAGTGTGGTAAAATGTCATTCTTTGAATGTAATTGAGATTTAGAGAATTCGTCACTTGGTTCATTAGCAGAGGAAGCGTCTGACACATCCACACTCCCGCCTTATAGTCCGCCTGATTTATTTCCCATCATCGCTACACAATTTAATAATTAAAATGCAACGGCTAGGCTGACCTCTTGTATTACTGGCTGCTATATCACGATGAAGTTTTAAAAAATGCCCTGAGCTTAATAAAATGAAATTCTTGACACTAAAAAAGGGAACAAGTGACACGCGCTCGACATGCCTCTGATCCGGAAAATTCAATTAATTGTTAAGTGGTCCAGGGTAGACATTTTCTCACCATTCAAGGGAGGATAAGGAGCTGTTAGATGGCCCGATTCCAGCTGCTGTTCTGTCTGCATGCTATATTCCTCATGGGAGAGCTTGTAGAGACAGATAATCATTAGGATAAACCTGAGCATTAGACTGAAGAGCCAAGTGAATGTGTACACTGAGGCCAGAGGTTCGGTTCACTGCTCACCACCATTGGTAACGTGTACAATTTACAGTATATGGTGATGGAGGCAGCCATTTTAAATATTTTTTCCCATTTCAGAAGAGCAGGAATCTGCATCATGAATATACATGCATTCAGTTAATACTTGTATCCAGAGAGGCTCGCAGTCAGAGCATGAAGAAAAGGCCTCAAATCATAAAGCCTTGGGTTTAGTTGGAGTCCCATTTCACTGCTTTGACGTGATGTCGTGAGAACACAAAAGAAAAAGCTTAAAGGGCCATGTACTCCTCAGTTTGGGTGTGACTAAAGTGGAGCCAGACTGCAGAAGAGCTGAAGCTGGGAGGAGTGATGCTCAGGTTGTTTCTGCTGGTTTTCTGGTAGGGCTCAGGGTGCAGAACTTGTGGTGTAGGACTCACGGTGTAGGGCTCAGTGTATAAGACTCAGGGTGTAGGGCTTGAAGTGTAGGGGACAGGGTGCAGAACTCGATGTGTAGGGCTCGAGGTTTAGGGCTCAGGGTGTGGGGATCGAGGTGTAAGACTCAGGGTGTAGGACTCGAAGAGTTGGGCTCAGGAAGTAGGGCTTGGAGTGTAGTGCTTGGGGTGTAGGGCTTGAGATGTAGGGCTCGGGGTGTAGGGCTCAGGGTGTAATACTCAGGATGTAGGGCTTGGGATGTAGGGCTGGGGGTGTAAGGCTTGGGGTGTAGCGCTCATGGTATAGGGCTTGGGGTGTAAGGCTCAGGGTGTAGGGCTCGAGGTGTGGGGCTCAGAGTGTAGGACCTGGGGTGTAGGGCTGGTCAGTGGAAATCTGCTGCACGGTCCTATTTCAGTCTGCTAGAAGCCTGTGAAAACTGAATTCTGTGGAGTTGCCTGCATGTTCCAGGAATCGCACGGAAGCAATCAAGAAGAGAGGTAGATCAGTGCTGGAGTCATCTCGAGCTGTGTCCCCTCCAGGTGGTCTGGGTTAAGTCTGATCCGAGCGAAGGGAGTTCTGCCCTGGGTATAAAGCTCAAGCTTCCCAGTGTCCCTCAGCATATCAACCGCTTTTGTGGAAGCTCTCCGTGCAGAGTAAAGTGAAAATTAATTTCGTTGACTTCTTTGTCTCTTTCTTGCTCCAGTAAGTCAGCCCAAGAGGTGACGGAAATGCAAATATTTTCCGGTCCTTTGATAGTAGTCAAGGTCACATCCATAAGTAGGTCACTTAGCTGGAAAAGCTATTTTAATGGCTATGTTAGCAGTACATTAAAAACTGAACGGCACCAGGAGAGAATAATATATGCACCTTTGTTTTGTTACACTGAAGGTTGGGTTTACTTGTCTGGCAGTGCTAGGCTTCTTTACAATTCAATACACACAGAATACAGTAAAGTTAGTTTGTATGTGCTTTGCTGATGACAGCCACTATGACCCATATTTAATTGCGGGGCGAGTGTCAGACAGCTTACTCAAGGGCTCTGTTGTTTTTGATGAGGCCAGGAAGTAAGTAGTTCCATGTTTATTCCCAGTGGAAGAGAAGGATACAACAATAATACAATAAGGTCAATACAAACCAATAATAAATTAAGGTCACACAAAATAACATTAACAAAAAGACCCGTATAAATGAGTTAATGATATGCATATACTTTCAGCATACGAATAACTTATTATTAGTTGGCGACTGCAGTATATTGACTACTTAAGTAAATAATTATCCGTATGTTGCCAAATGATGGAATAAACCCAAAATTTTGTTATCCATGCATAATTTTAATGCAAGCTTAATTCCTCTTTTAACAGACATTAAATAATGTATTTCTGGGAGTGAATTAATTTGTAATCTAACTTTTCGGAAGTTTGCAGTTAATTACTACACTGGTTAATGCCAATGCATGTGGACCTTTTTGGTAAGTGTTTCCAGTAATGCTACATACAATTCTCTTCATAAAACTGATGTTATTTGGCAAGATGAAAGCCAAATGCCCTCACCAGACTCCTTCTCCCAGGCACTGCGCTTCCCTGTGAGGTAGAGGTGGGCACTGCCCCTGAGCATGGCAGTGTGGGCATCATCGGGGGGCATCAAGCAGGCGATTGGGGGAAATGGGAAGGTAAGCATGTGTTTCATTTTTGTCCCACACAATGAGGGCTCAGATCAGCACAGCAAGAGGCGATGCTGAAACAGCCATAAAACATGCAGAGTTATGCGAAAGCTCGGCGAGCTGATGTCGCAGTATAACCAAATTACAAACAAGCAGCACAAGCACTAACTGCCAGCCCTTAAAACAACAGCCAGAGCTTTCTAAAGTTTGGAATCAAATACATATTTTAATGTTTTTGAAAGAAATTGGCAATTATTTACTGTGGTAACATTGAATTGATCAGAGACACAAAGCAACAATATTGATGATAGCACAAATCAGTATTAATTTTTGAGATGATTGGTTCTCTGTTAAATATTTATATTCAGCGCAGCAGAAACTATAATATACAGTTCTAACTGTGGTGACCCCAGGTAGCACAGCCATTTACTGAGTTTAAATTTGGTTCAAAAATAGTGGGGAAAGAAACAGTTTTTTGTCAAGAAAATTTGCATTCAATTGTTTTCAGAGAGGACCAGAGACAAACTGGGATTGCATCAGCCGTGGCAGCGATGCTGGTATTGTTTTCAATGTTTCAGTTCACTGTAATGTGCGTAAGTGCACTCTCAGATCCCATCCATCTTCAAACCCAGTCTTCCTTTTTAACCTAAAAACTCACGTGTAAGGTTGCGTAACTTCATCTTAAAAAGTTGCAATGCTATCGTTTTCACAAGAATTGTCCACTGACTGAAATACAAACAGACATATAAACACCTGCAGAAATACTGTAAAAAAATCTTTCATAGCAGTTGTATAGTGGTTTTAGAGTAGTCTTGTTCAAGTTTACTCTGATATCGCACTCACAGCCCAACTTTGGTATCCAGCATCGCCATCACAGCTGATGAAGATTGTCATATGCTTGTTGAGACTGTCAAGAACCTGCAATAGATCTATCGGTCAATGACGTGATGTAACATTCCGCGCATGGTATTGTGGGATTGAAAGGGGGTCTTGTAAACATTAAAATGGCGGCGGGTATTGGTATTGTACCGAAGTGAGGATGTCAGAGGTGCTGAACTGCCGGAGAAGTGTGTGGAAAATAACTCGGAAGATGCTCTACAGCGTTGGATGGGGTGTTGAGGCCAAACAACGATAAAATCTGAATCACACGCTACACCTGTGCTAAGATACTGTACTGAAAATATTAATTGTTGCACTTATGTAGTTTAATGCACATACTGATACTTATTACTGCCTTAGACTCCATTCTGCCTCGCTTGTATCAACAGCAATGTACGTGTATTGGACCCTGCGATGTGATGTCTTTTTGAATATTAATCAAGTATGATGCAAGGAGGCTGAAGTGCCGCTGACAAAGTGAGGATCTGTCCAGAGAATGCAACTTAGCTAGCTAGTAGAGGAAATGCCTAAATCATTCCAACCCAGCCAGCATAATTTTACGTCTACAATAGCTAGCTAGCTACGGAGCTACATGAAAGACGGGCTGCTCAGGGTCACTGTTTTCATGTAGCTCTGTAGGTAGCTAGCTGGCCACAGCAGATGTGAAATGAAGGTATGCGCGAGTAACGTTTGTACAGTACACTTCAACTGAGCCAGAAACACAAAACAAACATCACTTGCATAAACATTGGTGATATGGAGCCTTCATAAGGCTTTGACTGAATCACAAATAATTTTAATGCACTAGCTAGTTTGGTTAGCCAGCTAATTGAAAGAAGCAACGAGCAGTCCTACTGAATTGTTCAGGACCGCGCGATGTGGTGCGTTTTTGCATATTAATTTAGTATGATGTGGGTCGAACAGGACAGGAAGAAAAATGGACGGCTCTGATGCACAAGTGTGAGAGAACAGATTTGAGTAAATGTGAGTATTTGGTCTGAGAATCGGATATCCCAACGGCCCTCAGCCTACAGTTTCATTGAACAGTACCCCGGAAACAACAGTATCAGCAACAGTGAAGACAGCACTCCATTCCAAGTTCACACTCTTTCTTAGAGGGGATTTGAGCCTTTGCATGAAATCCTCCTCCTCAGCAATCTCATGCTTGAATAGTCCTCATATTCTGAAACAACTGAGAGACAAGTTTTGAAATAAAGCGGTTTCTTTTCAGCCATTTTTGAGCTTAAATTAAATGTATAAATGCCACTGTACTATGCAGCATGTAATCTGGAAGAAAGATATGTTTGGCTTCTCTTATGCTATATGTGTCGGGACAACACATTTTCATCCCGACTTGTCATATCGTGATGCTACCTAACAAAACATCGATATATGGCAAAAAAGGAGGCTTTGGCATCCTGTTTTAAAGGTTTGGGGTTAGGGTTCGAGTTAAGGGTTAGGGGTTTGGGTTTGTTTTAAACTGTCGTCAGATAAGGACGCCAAGAGCCTCCTCTTTTGTCGTATATCGACGCTTGGTCAGGTTGCGTCACTATATGATGAGTAGGGATGAAACTGGGCTCGATAAGAGTAGTTTCTCTAGCAATAAATAAGGTTCTGCATGTATACTTCTGCATGTAAGGGACTGACTGTCTAAATTCTCAGGAGTAATGGATGCTTAAAATGGAGCTTAATCCTGTAAATACTGAATAAAAATTCAAACAATAATAGTAATTTGGGACGTAATCAGATTTCTGTATGTGCTCTTTGAACAAATGAATGCTACCTTGGTGACAGAAAGCATCAATATCTGCCAATGGCAGAAAATGATTTTGATACTAAAAACAATCTAAAAGGGCCAGAGTGTATTGTCTGTTCCCATAAAGCCATTCAGGCATGTATCAAACAGCAGTAAAAAATAAAGCCAAGGTAATTCTATTCCAGTTTAATAATCGTGATGTCCACCTTTGGGCTTTTATCAGTCAGCTGGAAATATCTTAGTAATTATACACTATTTAACAGCTTCTTCAGCTTGTTTCTTATCCAGAACATGAGGGCGCAGTATGAAGATGCATTGGTTTGGCTCATTTCAAATTAGTCAAATGACTGACAGCAGTTTCATATCCCTTACCCGTACCCCTCTGTGTTCTCTCCTGTTTACTCCATCATTTTCCCTTTTAATAACCAAACGCTGCTCCTGTTCTCTTCACCAACTTCAAAAATGTTCATCAAATGGTGGAGGGAAGCGAAAGGAATCTGAATCGAGTCTCCCTGCTCTTTATTCTGCCCCCACTGGGTTTTGAAATGTCTGTGTCACCTCTCTCCAATCAATATCACTCCATTTCCCCCACATTATTAAAGTTTCTTCTTGTGGGGGGGTTGTTCCTGTAATAACAGATTGCAGATGGGTCCTGGGAGAGGCCCAGGGCCAGAGTTGCAGGTGTGGAGAGGCTGCTACTTGCTGACGGGCACAGAGAGGGCATGTCAGGATGCTGCCTGCCTGATATTCATTACTCACCGGGGCGCTTAGTTCAGACAGGGCTGCTACAGCCACCTTATTAAAAGAAGACCTGGGCCAGCTGGTGAGAAAGAGTCCTTTTAACCGTTTTTCTCCAAACCTTTATGTCTCTCTGTTTGGCAGGGAGAGTCCCAGGTTTGAGCCAAATTGAAGCGATTTGTAACTAATTGTCAGACTTTTGAAGCAGTGAAGCTCTTTTTTGAGTCTTTTGTCTTTGAAGAGTGGTTATTGTTTAAAAAGATGGCCCGCTGTGAATTCTACCTGAAGACTCAAACCTTCATGAAGATTCTGACTGATGACTTGTTGGGGTGTTTTGCAGGGCCATGTTTTCCAGACACCAGAGAACATGCGAGAGAATCGACATGTTAATAACAAAATTTGAGCATGTTATCATGTGAATGTGTTTAATTCAAACACTTAAATTTAAAGGATGAAGTATGTATTACAATGTTCTGATGCACAGGACGTAGTAATGCAATTCAGATGCACTAACAGGTAGTTCAAAATCCTAAATACCTTCATCTAAGCTCAGCAAACGGTAGAAGCACATCTGCAGCAAGAACTATAAAACCCTTGAAATACTGTTCCCTTATCATTAAAGATTAACATTATCACCCCACAATGTGGAAAGCTGTGGAAAGGCTCTTGCTAACATCAAGCGTATACTACAGTGTTTTCAGTCATACTGGTTCTCAAGATCCAAAGATAATCCTGCTAAAATCCCGTTTTTGCCTTATCAAGTTCATCTCTGATGGGAATTTAAATGCAAGACGGCCAAAGGCTGAATCACAGCCCTCTTCCACCCAGTCTTGAGCTACTCTGTGACTATTGCGAGAACATCAAACCGATTTGATTTTTATCACGTCTTAAAGCATGGCCTGTGAAGTGTGAAAGAGAGCGACTATCTCATCTCCGACCCATGGAACGAGAGTCTTCCTACAAAGAAGACGCCACAGTGTTTCATAAGATGGTCATTAAATGCTCATTTCAAGTAGGATTTTGTTCGAGGATCTGCAAAGTTGTGTCATGTACAAAGGGCATATCCCACTTTTGAATAATCACTCATTCAAAGGATGCCCCCTACTCTGGCATAACACAACCACTGCAGCATTTTAATTCCATATCGCAAAAATTAACAGTAATAACGAGTTTTAATTCTGGCACGAGCCCACGCATTGTCTTAAACATTGAAGAAAAACTACGGAGTACAATTTCTATGGAAAATAAGAACTTAGAGAAGAGGGGCACCTCCTTTTTCTGCTCCTGAAAAGTTACTACAGATTTTATTGCAAAAACACCATAATAAGTTGTTTCCATTTCTTCAAATGCGACCCAAAAGTGTTATGATTAATAGTCAAATAAGTGTGCTTCACGAAATTACTCTTCAAACAGATTTTGTATTGCAGAATGTTTCTAAAACTGAAACATAGGCTGTGTGCTGCCAAGCAATAAACAGAATTCCAATAATTATGGCATCCGTATGCAAATTGAGTAGAATCAGTGAATAAAATCCAATTAATTTAAAGAAAAAAAATTGAAAGCGTCATTTCAACCAGCTGCTCTAGTATAAATCTGTGATGCACTACTGCCATTTCCAATGTTATAACCTGAATATCATAGACTAAAATGTATGATTACAGTCTGTATAATTATGTGATTATCTATAGCACAAATACATTGTCGCTGGCATTTTTCTAAAGGCTTTGTCCTCCTCAGTCTCATGTCTTCTTAATTGCATGTAATGTTCCTGCTTCGTTCCATTTGCATTATATTCTTTAGCAGTGTACATCCCACTCTTTTCATACCGGCAGACTCGAGTAAGTAACCTCCCCTCCCCAACCCAGTCACCCTCATCCTCCAATATGCTGCCTGTACCTGGGGCGAGGTTACAAATGATTCATGTACAACAGAAAGTCATTTATTCTCCGGAAATGCCTGGCGTCCCGATTTCAGAAACTGCAGCAAAAAAGGGAGGAGAGACATTAATCCCATAACAGCCTTTCAAATCTCTCCCCTTTCCTCTTGTAAAATGTGTATTTTATGCTCACTTGCATTTCTTATGGGCTTTAAATGTTTTTGAGACATTTTCATTGACACAAAGAAGTACTTTGTTTGAGGTACATTTGGATATATATTACGAAACTTCAAAGACGGTAGCCATTTCCACACAATTACATGACCCTAAATCAAGTTGCAGAACATTTTCCAGAACACTCTAGAATCCTATTGTAATTATTTAGTATTACACTGAACAAAAATATAAACGCACGAACCAAAAATGCTGAGTTAAATTGACCTATAATGAAATATGCCCACAAATAGTGTTTATTGGTATACTGAATGATTTGTTTTGCTCAATTCTGGTGACCCACTTCTCATTGACCACTCCCTGTGAGATTACTCACTCACTGAGTTATTCCGCCCCTGAGCTGCATAGAGCATAACATTGAGTTGGTCAGTCAGCGTGACCGATACACAGGCACTCCTTCCACCAGGGTCAATAAAAGGCCACTGCAAAATGTGCACTTTTGTCACAAGTTACAATGCCACAGATGTCACAAGTCATGAGGGAGCGTGCCATTGGCATGCTGAATGCTGAGATATCTGTGACAGCGGTGTCAACACACTTGAATGTGCATCATTCCACCATCAGCCGGTTGAGAAGTCGATTCAGAGAGACTGGCAGCACTGTGAATCGTCCACAAGCCCCACGACCACGTGTGACCACGCCCACACAGGATCGGCACATGCGGCTCCAGCACCCCCGTGATCGGCTCCGACCAGCCACCAGGACAGCTGACGAGACCGTCGGACTGGACAACAGGCGGATATCAGCTCAGACTGTCTGAAACCGCCTGAGGGAGGCAGACCTCCGAGCCCACCGACCGCACCAAGGTATGGACCTGACCGCCGTCCGTCATCGGTACAGACTCGACTGGGCCAACCGTAACCTTCGCTGGACGCTTGCACGGTGGAGCACGGTGTTATTCAGCGATGAATCGCGATTCCAACTATCCCGCGCTGATGGCAGACAATGCGTATGGCGACCTGTGGGCGAGCGTTACGCTGATGCCAGCTCCGACTTGCACTGCAGTAAGAATGGGACAACATTTCACAGGCCACTATTGACAACCTCATGAACTCCATGCGCCGGAGGTGTACCGCTTTACGTGATGCCGATGGTGGACACACTCGTTAGTGAGTGCTGTCAACTCTGCCTGCTGACCCTTGTTGGGTTCAGGGTGTGATAACTCATGAATTGTGCACAGTAAATTGTTAGTCATGTTTCTGTTGCTTGAATATTAAAACAAGAATAAAATAATAATTGTTTCCTTGAAATATTTCCTGATTGATAAAAAATAATTTGAAAAAAATCACTTTGTGCGTTTATATTTTTGTTCAGTGTATCTATGATTGATTAGTTCCAACTAAAGATAAAAACTGCAGAGATCCAATCCGCTAAGTTCTCTTCATCTTCACTGTCCAGCGATTATAGCATTATGTAGGTTTGTGTCAATCACTGGATTCCATATGACCTCATTATGGAAACTCCCTGACCAATGAAGGTCATCTCGCTCGACCCCAACTACAGCTGCATCACTCGCAAAACCCTCCAGGAGTTCCAAAACTAAGTGCTCGTACAACCTGTAAAATCCTTACCCCATTGTTCTTTGTATCATTAATACAGAGAAGATTGCTCATCACAATTATGGCTGGTTTTTGCCCAGTACATCTTTATTCGAAGATCCATCCATCCATCCATTTTCTACCATTTATCTGGGGCTGGGTCGCGGGGGTAGCAGACTAAGCAAGTGGTCCAGGCATCCCCCCAACCCCCCCAGCTACTTCCTCCAACTCTTCCTGGGGGACCCCAAGCCGTTCCCAGGCCAGCCGGGGGATATAATCCCTCCAGCGGGTCCTGGGTCTGCCTCGAGGCCTCCTCTTAGTTGGACAGGCTCAGAAAACCTCTAAAGGGAGGCGTCCAGGAGGTATCTGAACCTGACGCCCGAACCACCTCAACTGACTCCTCTCAATGCGGAGGAGCAGCGGTTCTACTCTGAGCCTCTCCCAGGTGTCCGAGCCTCTCACCCAGTCCATAAAGGTCAACCCAGCCACCCTACGGAGAAAGCTCATTTCGGCCACTTGTATTTGCGACCATATTCTTCCAAAATGCATCCAAGATTCTCCGCATGTAACCATCCCTGCTACATACGTTTCCAGTGAAAAAAGTTCCTCCCAAAGTTTCAATCCCAGATGAATTCTAATCAGCTTTATGAGGTATGTTAGTCTGTGTTTTAGCCCGTGTGCAGCACAGAAACTGCCCCAGCTTAAGCAGTTAACAGCCGTCTTGCAGTTGCAGAAGCCATTTCCTCCGGTGTCCCACAGAGGTAGTTTTTAGGGTACATCATGTCTCTGATTTACAACCTCCCCCTCAGTCGGATATTCAAGTAGCATTAAACTCAATTTCACTGTGGTGCAGACAACACCCAGATCTACACTAAATTCGGCCTCCTGCTCCATCTCGCAGTGAAAAACTGTGTGGAGGCAGGGAGGGGTCTGACAATTAGCACATTGATGCAACTCAGTGGAACTATAAGCGCAGCACATTGAAGGGCTTGTATTATGCAGCAACTGGGCAAAAATGCAGGCAGTGGATATGCACCGATCAGCCACAAGATTAAAACCGCCCACCAAATATAGTGAAGGTCCCCTTTATGCTGCCAAAACAGCTCCATCAAGCTGATGTCACTTGAATTCCTATAAACAAATTTCCCAGCAGAACATTTCACTGTAAATCACACTTCCTCCACCAGCTTCTTCTGTCCACAGTGCATCCTGATGCCATCTCTTCTCAGGTAAATGGTGCACAAGTGCCCCGCCAAAGCACATTATGTAAAAGAAGATGGGACTCACTGGACCAGGTGACCTTTCTTCAACTGCTTCAAGGTCCACCTGCGGACCTGCTTTTCGAGGTTGATCGGGGTTAGAGCGGGTACTTTGACTGGTCTGCGAGCTAAAAAGTGCAATAAAGAGCAGGGAATGATGCTCCGCATGTTGTGACGCATTCCTTATTTAAATATTACTGAAATTTTCAGTGATCTGCCACAGTTGCCCTTCTGTTGGTTTGGACCAGATGGGATAGCCTTCATAGCCCTTGTGCATTAATGAGCCTTCGGCGCCCAAAACCCTGTTGCACGTTCATGGTTTGTCCCTCCTTGAGGACTGTCTTTAGGTACTCACATCTGCCGACAGGGAGCACCCCAGAGGTCTCGCCACTTGTTAATGTCATCCAAATTTTACTTCTCAAAGAAAAAAAATTCTCAAGTGAGAATCTCTGCGAATATGTGATGCAGGGAAATTCAAAAGGTAATTTACTCCAGACTTCATAACAGGAGGGAAATGTGGTGAATGGACTGGCCTTCCGGCGAAATCCCAGCTGAAACACAACTGGACATAAACGGTAACGCCTCCACTCAAAATCGCCCATATTGCCCTATCCTGGCACTCCTCTGTACTAAAAATAAGTTTCAACTTAAATTAATTGTATTTCACTCAACAAAAGCACACACAGCCAAAAGTTCCTCATACATCCCCAAACTGCAATACCCTGCTGATGATCAGCACCATGGGAGATGAGGCATTTTCTGCTCGGAATGTGGTTCTCTGCAGTACCGCCACAACTGCGCAGTTCAGATCAGGCCTCAAAGCCTGCTTTTAAAACGGCGCCCCACGAAGTTTATAAATGCAGCCGCTGTACTGCTGAGTGTTCCTGCTGTGGAGTATTCTCTCAGGCCCATTAGGAATCAGGAACTGCACCTCTGATGTTGCTGCTGATCGCCCTGACAGCAAAACTGCAGCCGAGCCGGGCATGCAACACTTTGGCAGTCTTTACTGCACAGAAACGCCCACTCACTGCTGGAAAACGGGAGCCCTTGGGCCCCTGGCATGCTACTCACAGGAATTAGTGCAACAGTAACCAGAAGAACTCTTACTAATGCAAAAATGTATTGTCGTGAGCATTACCAGTGAACTGAAAACCAGACTAGAATAAACAAAAACCTCATACAGCCCATTCAATTACAGAGATTATAAAAACTTTTTTTTTTTTTAGTTGTTTATTCTTTGGCTTCAGTAAACGTCCGTTCAAATATTAGATGCGTATCATGGCATAGATTAAATATGTCCTGAATAGCATTTTGAAACAATTCATTTTAAAACCTTCATTTTGCTAAAGAAAAAAAAAAAAAATAATGCTAGTCTTGATACATAACAATTAAAAATATTTTGTTAAGTAGATAGTTGAGAAAATTTTCAGGTCAATTCAGCCAATTGATTGGGAATAATTCTCAACAGAAGTTGCTTGGGGCAGTAGAGTGAAACTATACCATGTGATAAAATTTCATTTTACCACATGAAATATCTGCTTGAAATCATGACTACAGACAACCAAGATCATGTCTGTAAAACGTGCTGCACTGTTCGAGTGGTTCTGTCAGGGTTATCCCCATTAATTTGCACAACGACAAGAGGTTCGTTAGTCAAAACTTAATCTGGAGTATGATGCAAGGGCTGGATGAGTCAGAAAAGGGCTCCATGACAATAATTTCTGACCATCCCTCCAAACCCGGTGTAATGACGTTATCAGCCTACTATCAGAGAGGACCCTGCCCTAGTGCCCTCAGACTTCCTTGTGTGACTGAACATTACCAGACGTCCCAGTATGCTAAGGTAGGGTCATATAAAAATAATTTATATTTCTTTATTAATAATATCGCTTCCCGTTCCAAGGGCCAGATTTGGCACAAGACAGATGAGATGGATGGAACACGAGATGTTATTACGATACTCGGGTCCTCAGGAGAACCGCAGTGTACACAAGGCTTCCTTCCTCGATAGCCACTAGTCTCAAGTCTCATTATGAAATAAATCACCGCAAATAGAGGAAGAGGCTATTGTATTCCACTGAAAGTGTAAAAGTACAGCTTCATATTGAGGCGATAATGACTTAATCAGTTGAATTATGAAAAGCCCTAGTCCCAGAGGTAATGAAGAAAGCCTCTCTGCTTCTCCGACCAAGAGCAAGGCATAAAATCTGTATTTTCATGCTGTGGAACTAAAAAAACAGCATAACTGACACAAAAGAGGTTACCTTTTCAGGCTTATATAATTATTGTGCCATTTAAAGATCTTCAGTTGTTTGCACACTGCAAAATTGTAATTAAACATTGGTTGGGAGAAATTATGAATAATAATTAATATTATTAATAACAGCAAAAACGGTACTAGTTGCGCTAGTACTCCCAAAAGTGCAATCTCACAGACTGGATAAAAGAAATTCTCTCACATTATAACAGCAGGAGCAAAACTAAGTATCGATGCAGCCATAACCTACAGAAGTTCAAATACTAGCTTTGTACAGGTACTGGACACAATCACACTGGACAATTTACAGCAGTACTGCCATTTTAAAAGGGCTTTTAATAATGCCAGCACCACCATAGTTCAGGGAGGCGATTGTGTTCTTTGAGGTTAGTCGGTGCTGGTTTTGTGCAGCACTGTCCATCTTGGTTTCACCCTTCCCCACATCTTCGTTGGGTTCCCTCATAATTTCTAACAAACTTCAGAGATGCTTTGAAGTGGTTCTCTCTCTCGCCACCCTCCCGTTCAGGCAGGCATTATGCGCAGCTCTTGATGTTGTTGACGGGGGCGCCTCTGCTCGTCTCACAGTAAACCATCCCTGTGACTCCTTCATCCTAATCGCTGGCCCTTCCATTGGTCTGTTCAGAAGTCTTCTCGCTCCGCCGACAAGTTATGATGGACAGTTTTTCCGTTTGATCCAGCCAGTTCACAGCGATATCCATGAACTTGGAAATCTTTTTGTACCCTTCTCTCAATTTATGTGTTTGGATCTCCTACCCTCTGAGAACAGCCATTGTTCTTCATTTCCGCACAGCTCCCACAGATTCACTACTTCACCGAAGATAGTAAAACAAAGCAGGGTTTTTATTCAGATAATGAGAGTTAATTAAATGGCAAGGCAACGGAGTCACATGAGGGCTAATTTATCAGTCTAAACTTAGAGCACAGAGGTTCAGGTTACATTTCTTTTAAATATCATCTTGCATTTAACTAATTTTGGCTTAAAATAACAGTTAAATAAATTCAGAGCATAAAACGCAGAACAATGAGAAAAATGTTCAATGATCTGCAAACTTTTGCACGACATACTGCCTTTTTATTAATGTGTTATTCCTGACAACCAGTGTGACCCACGGTTCAAATAAAAGATATGAAAACTGAATGTGCCAAATTTTCTTTCCATTATTTTGTAAAAATTATTTGTAGCAGGACTTGGTGAAAAGGATGACAGACAAAAGTGTTTGAAATTGATTTTGAATATGCAAGTGGTAAAATTTACAAACACATTGGCTGGATGCAAGGACTATACTACATGTGACAAGTTAGTCACATTTTATGAACTGAACGATATTTTCCAAAAGGTTTTTTTTAAAGATGTTACAACAGTATTCAACAGGGATTGTATAGTTAAGCTGCAGCGTAGTCAGTGAAAAGAAAACAGAGGAACATGGAAACATAGACACGGACGTGTTACGTGAATGAAAATAAATAAGGCGATACGGCGATGGAGAGCATAAGCATGTAAAATGTTATTACTAAATGCCTGGTAAATATAATCGACAGTCAGTACATTTTGCACACATTTCTTCTGAAAACCTGAACTCAGACCTCTGCCAGGCGATTAAAAAAAAACAATAATTATTTTCTCTACTCTCAGCAGGATGTGGTTTGAACAACATGGCAGGTTTCAACACTATTTGTTGTTTCCCTTGAACTGTGGGGACAGGGTATTCTGTTTGAATCTGTCCAAGGCCTGTTTGGTCGTTTGTTGTCTCAGCAAAAATAATGAAGTCGTGCAAAGTTTGTGGGAAATGTGCCGAGTCTCTTTGCTTGGGAGACGTTTAAAGTGAGGCGGTCAGAGCCAATCCAAGCTGCTTACTTGGATTCTGTTCCTGAAATAACTGGGAAGCACACAGGACTGCACACGCATCAAACTGCGAGCGCAATGTTTTCATCAGATCCAAGTTCTCACCCATCAACCGCTCTAATTAAGCCACAGTTAATTGGAATCAAAAGTGGGCAACTTTTTTTTTTTTTCTTAAAATGTTTATTAATATATTTCTGTCATTTCGGCACCTGACATTTTAAAAGAAAGACATTTTTGTAAAGTGAGACTGGAGCTCGCTGTGAGAGAGCTGTTAACAGTTTAACTGGGTGCTGCACGCCTGTCCTGTCGCATTTCTATAAACAGAACTTGAAAAAAGCAAAACAATTTAATATTCTGAGCACAGCTCATCACTCAGTTTCGTTTCCATAGCAACTTTCAGCTCTTTCACCCGTCCCACACCCCCCCCCATCCTGAGTTTACTTGCGAGAAACACACGTCAGGTGTAGATGGATGAGTGGAGATTGGTGAGCAGGCTTAAAAAGTGGAGGCCGATGACCCCGCGCTTAGAGGAGAGGGAGCCGTTTTACACACCTTTAATTCTGCTCGCACACACGCACGCACGCACACACACGCAAACACAATCGCATGCACACAGCACGCGCACACACACACACACACACACACACACACACACACACACACACACACACACACAATCGCACGCACACACACACACACAATCGCACGCACACAGCACACGCACATTTTTGGTTCACCTATTCTTGTGGGGACTCAGTAAATATTTTGGCAACAAAATCCTATTTCCATTCCTCCGAACCTTAAAATCAACTCTAACACCCGAAAATCTTAACCCACTTCCCCAACACTCAACTTTACTTTAACCTACAGTCCTCACAAAATAACACAGGATCTAACCTTGATTTAACACCTAACCTTCACCAAGAGCCCAATTATAACACCTAACCTTTAAACTAGACCCAGTCCATGACCGTAAGCCCAACTGTCTACCCCCTGGCCCAGATATAATCCACATCAGTATTTAAAAATGTCCATTTGGTGCTGTTACAATCATGGTGGAGCCTTTTACTTAAATTGTCCCAAGTATATAAAAATAGTACACACACGCACGCACACATGCATACACAAAAACACGGATGGGCACACACACACACACACACACACACACACACACACACACACACACACACACACTCTTCCCCAGCTGAAACTGATAAGATTGCACACTGCTAATGAGAAACGTCAGTGTTTGAAAGTGTAAGCAGTAAGACAACAGACAGTCCGCACTTCCATATCGAGCCAGCGAAGAACACTCTCTCCTCCGTCGTGTTCCAGTTATCGCATAAGACCTCGTCTGCGTTTCCTGAGAACACGTAAAGAGTCTCCCATCCCTTCCTGTCCCACAAGACTCCTTCACTTAGTCTCAGGATACAGTCATACATCACGGCTCGGCTCGCAGCCCACGCTACGATAGGGAGAGTTACATGAGAGGAGGGTCACTGTGGATTAGAGTGGAGCGATTCTCCTCCTGTTAATATTAAACCACCTTCAAAGGAAGATGCAGGACCTGCCAAAGCTCCTCCGTTACAGGAGCTCAAATTTAAATGAGACGCTTTTCATCAGTCCTGGAGGTGGGGGGGGGGGGGCTGCTGGTGCCTCTAATGGCACCGTTTGGGATACATGGTGACACATTTCCTTTCTGTTTGCACCCATGGGGACAGGACAGTAAGGAATTCAGTGCTGGTGATGTGCAGATCACATGGGAGAGGGGGCTGCAGTGTGGCAGTGCAGTATTGAGACTGTAGTCAGTGATAGTCATGAATCCTCATTTCCTTATAAGGAATCTGGTGATGTCAGAGGCCACCTTGGAGGCCGCCAGTCCCTTCTTCATTTGGCTCCTCTCCTTGGCTTGCAGGGAAGTCCTCTGTAAAGCAGACAAAGTGCTGTAGTACTGTTGTGACACGTGGACTGGAGACAGTGTACAGTGCATTGTGTGGATACTGAGGGTGTATATTCCATTTCTGAATTGAGTGCATTGTGGCGTTATATTACATTTATATATTTAGCTCATTATAACATTATAAGGATTGTGATGATTCACGTCATTATACAGTACTTTTTAGATTAGGATGGTGAACATAATATTTAATTACAAAGATTAGGATATTTACTGTATATCGCATTCCCACGTTTTTTGATAACTATGGTTGATAAGATATTGCATCTCGTGGACTGTGATCGTTTACACTGAATTATTTTATTTCTTAAAGTGGCTGTGGCATATAATACAAACATTCAGTATTATTGCCTGCCTTCAGGTTTGTGTGGATCATGATGGGAGTATTGTGTTCTGGGCTCTGAGATGGTAAGGACTGAATGATTGTATTTCTCACACTGAAAGACTATGGATGATTATATTTCTCAGACTGAGAGAGTGTAGGAGGAAGCCTGTAAAACGTTAGGCTTCTATGACTCCCACTGTACACCCCGAAGGTAATCAATTTGATGAAATGTCAAATATTCTCGAACCGTTGCACAACTTCCTCAAAAGAGGCAACTGTAAATGCACTCTGCTCATGCACTTTCTGCCCCTTTATTTTTTATTTGGGTTTAGATTTAAACATTGTTTTAGTTCCTAACTAAACTAAAACTCACGGTTACTTCAGGTCTTTAAAGGCAGCAGACTTTCACTCCTGAAAAGAATATAACAATAATTAATAAGCAGTAATTGTGGAGCTAAGCACAGCCTGCTGTTAGAAGCCTGTGTGACCGAGTCAAGCTGTTTTTCCTGTTAAGAGTTTATCCTCCGTTATTTCTGACCATCTGTGAAGAATCTGCCGTGTGAATATGCATTTGGTTCTCTCTTACAGTGAAGCATCACAGCTGTAAAATTTCAGGCAACTGTCTCTGGCCTGAGTGACAGCAGGAAACTTTATTGTCCAGTAAAGAATTTATCAAAAAGTTTTTCTAATCATTCATTAAGAATTTGCCATATCTATCAGACAAAGTCCAGCATTTACATCAGAGTTCCTGTATGACATCTTTGTTGACAAATTTCGAAAACATGATGCATACATAAGCTTCTTCCCTATCAAAAGCATATATTATTTATGTACCTACGATGCCTTCCATAAACACGCACCAAATTTTGAACCAAATGGTTGAATGGGAGGTATGAAAAATGTCAGTTACCAGATTTTTATCCCCCCGGCATAATGATGCAGAGGGATACAGTCATCAGAGCGGTCGTCCGTCCATCCGTCATCCGTCTGTGGTCATTTAGTTTCCGGAGCAGAACGCGAATACCGTTCCATATTTTTTCACAAAACTTGCTGCACGTATTAATCAGGTCCTGGACTAATGCCTGTAGATATTTTGGGATTTCTGAGATTAGACTGCAGGGGCAGGCAGATGCGTCATCTTCTGCTGACTCCTTTACTATGGAGGCCATCAAGAGCCAAAGAGCTCAACTGAATCATAATGGGTTGTAGTTTTTTCAGTCAAACAAAACAAAAGATTCATGTAAATAGGTCAAATGCCTGTTTACATATTGCCATTTTCCCATTATTGTTCATTACCACACCTCCAAGCTTTAAATTAGCTCCATTTTTTGTGGGTCTACACCCACAAAAAAAAAAAAAAAAAAAAAATTCTTTAATGTTAATTGAAAAAACAACTCTGATTAGGGAGATATCTAACAACTGTGAAAAAGTAAATTAACTGCGCATATAGCAATAGGATGTCACGTTCAATTTCAACATTAAAGGAATACAAAATCTAGCTAATCAAAAGCAGTCTTAGCTTACTGGGCATTCTGTACTAAACGCTATGAGTAGCTATCGAGCTGCCACGTAATGAAGCTATTCATCATTCAAATAACATTATAAATCGGGTGCTTCCCATCCTTAAATGTGATTGGCTGAGCCGCGTTCCATGCCGGTATAAAATCACTGTAACCCACTGTATTCTGAGGAAGACCGCAGCACAAAATATCCCTGCTGCGCCTGGCCTCGCAACCAACTCTCTCTTTCGACTGACTCGTTAGGGTTACGTTTGTTTCAAGACTTTTAGCTCGCCATTTCAGTGTTAGCGAAATTTAGCCTTTTAACCCGCTAACCAGTTGGCTATCTACCTAGCTAGCTATAGCATTATAGATTTCGATATCACTTTAGCTTGCTAGCGACGTTGCTAACTAGCTCGCTATTTCAGTATTAGCGATAAATTGTTGATTTTTTTCTTGTGTGTTTATTTTATGGGCTATGTGTAGGGTAAACACATCCACTATAGTGAATGCTAGCTAGTTGACTAGCTGGCTAGCAAACTAATGCACAATTCAACATTTTCCTGGACACCGGCAAGTGTGGAGGACAAAAGTCAATCTTGTTCCCTACTCTCGCTGCTGGTTCTAATGATATGGCCGATAGGCGCGAGTTGAGAACAAGCAAACTCGAAAACCGAAACAGAAACGAACGTAAAATTATTTAATGGGGCCTTCGGGAGACCGAAGGTGACATTCCAAATAGCCTGCTTTCATAGTATATCTACATTAACGAGCCCAAAATGGCCTGATGTGACATGATAATGGCGCTAGATGAAAAAGCAATCTTAGCGTCTGTGTTGCTTGCCAACCGTTCTGTCCACTCGATCTTGCTTGGTAGAAGAACGAATAGTTCTCAATTTTATTGTTGCATTATTACCAATAAATTGTTGTTTTTTTTTCTTGTGTGTTTATTTAATGGGCTATATGTAGGGTAACCGTTTAATAAAAGCAATAAGCCCCTTGAAGCATTGGATTACAGTGATTTTATAACAGCGGAGGGGCACTAAGGCACTCCGCTGCGCGTCATGCCTTAGAACGCCCCTCCGCCGTTATAAAATCACTGTAACCCACTGCTTCTCGGGACTTATCCTTTATTAAAACATTCATATTGAGACGAACGCTCATTTTACAGACCTGAGTTGAGTTAAAGATGGGCGGTAAACAGAGCTCAACTCTGTCACACATATGCACCACGAATACAACGATTAATAACAACCGCTGAGAACCACGCCAAGAGCGCACTTTAGGCAATGTCCCATTGGTGTTTATATAGCCTGAATAAAAGTACAACTTTGTGTTGCTACCGAGGAAAACAGCATCAGTGATTTAGAAGTGAAATATTCATATATTTTGCATCAATTATATATGAATGTTAGAAAAATTCATTATAGGATTTAGCAGGTGTCTTTTCCAATGGTTTGCCATGGAAAATTTTCATTTTGCCCACCTGGGTTGACCGCCATTTCTGGGTGCAGTCATATCGATTTTGCAGGCACTGGCAATATTGTCTTTCCTTTCTCAAAATATTTTGGGTGGTCTTTGCCGCCAGACAACATACAGAAATAACGTAATTTTTTAATCTGACTGGGTTTTAGGACAACTCTTAAGTGAAAGTTGGACAGTCTGACTGGATCGGAGGACAACGGGGCATTTATTAAAAGGTCTGTCATGTTTATTGAAACAGCCCCAGGGTTCAGAAGTTATAACTAGAAATGCAAACATCAGTTTGACTAGATGGTGATGCAAGAGCGTCCTCAAAATTGGTGAATGGGTTGTGGCAAGTGTTGGCCATTAAAATGCCAAATTATTTTGTTTTCAACATACGTTTCTACTGATAAGAAAACTAAAAACACCAAGAGGTGCCTCTGCACTTTGGCACTTAGACCTCAATAATAATAGTAATAATACAAGAGTAGTGAAGTCTTCACAGTGTATTAAGCATAAATAATATAATTTTGCAAACAAGATGACATACACCTTGAGTCCTGAGATTATGCCACTCATCTGAACCCGTTCAACTTCCACCCAAATACCATAGTTATGACTTACGTTTTACTTTCATTGTGAGAATAATGCACCTTTTCCAGAGTCCGCTTTGACACAAATGCGGAGGCGTTTTGATTGGTTGAACGGAGAGAAAGGAGACAGTATTTTGAGAAGAGGCAAGTTCCCACCTCTTTATGGCACACAGTGCACAGGGTCTGCAGGTTGTCCAGAGAGCACTGTCCCCCCCCACTGTAGACGGGCCGGATGTGGTCCACCTGCCAAAACTGCCCCTCCACAGGGTTACGGATCATCTCGTTAAGCTAGGGAACAGAAAATAAAACACTCCCTAAATTAATTACAGTATTTAATCAATAACAGGCAGGTAGTGTCATGTACTGTAACTAGTTATGCATGTAAAAATTAAAATAAAAAAAACAAAAATAACTGCTCTTTGCCTTCAATTATAGACTCAGCAGTTGCAATGACACTTAAATCAACATACTTCATGAATTCATAGTGGTAATTAACAAATACAAAGTAGTGAGTGTCATGTACTGCAATTACTGTGCAATTAGTTCAGTATGTTTTTTTTATTATTAGTTTAGTAGATATGACATATTCCAAGGCAAATGAAGGTTTTAGTTGTTAGTAATTTGATAGTGATGGCTCAAAGGTTAGTTTGGCCAAAAGATATTTGAAAGAGACATCCACTGAAGAAAAATTATACAGTCCTAAAAAAATTTCACCACCTAACACACATTTACAGGTGGAAAAACAAACATAATATTACTTGAGTAAAGGAACATATTTGTTTTAATTATAAAAAGGAGCTCATACTAGCATCACTTGTTTTTTAAAAACGTTAATATTAAAATTTCAAGATGCATCAAATAGTTCGTGTATCATACTTCATTGTATGCCATTCAAAAACAGAAAGCTTTTACCATCATATGATTTCCTGCAATTTATTTCTGACCATTTAATACTATTTCTCGAAAGAATATTGATAATAAATCATATGCATTTTCTTTTCTTTAGTTTTTTTTTGGGGGGCGGTATCAGAGGGATCAGAGGGAAGGCATGGACTGCAGAGTCACCTCAGCACATTTAACTCTCAGTCTGTAACAGTCTCAGTTCACCTGTGGAGCACAGGGGTAACACACTCGTTTGCTGAGCTGACACACCAAAGCATAATGACTCTGTTGATCTAATGCCCTGCTGTGATACCAACGGAACGCTGGGACTGGAGCTGCCATTAGCACCGCACATACAGTTAGCATTAAAGCAGCAAACTTAAGCGCCCCGGCCAAAGGAATTTAGACACTTGTGGCAGTGCGGTCGGACCTGCCCGGCAGTCGCGGTGTGAGGCTCTGCTCTGTGACGACACCACAGCGACAGGCTCGTATGTCTTCCAGCACTTGAGCAGGAATAACAGTGTTCGGGGAACTGAGCAGAGGAAGAATGGGCCCAGAGCTACTCGCAGGGCTGAAACACTGGCATTTCCATTACAGGCTAAAGCCGTATGGGCTTTCTTGGCTTTTCAGCGAGAGACGCCTCTGGGAGAGTTTGGTGACAGAAATCAATTGGCGATGGGGGCACAGCCCTCTGCCTTAATTAGCCGAGAGCCTGTGAAAGCGAGGGGGGTGGGGTGAAGCGTATAGGGCTTTACCGGTTGGGCTGATCTGCCCTCTACGTCAGCACTTCCACGCCTGCCTCGCACCCCATTGGATTAGCCAGGTCCTCCTCAGTGCACCGATTTAACCCTGGGCGAGTAAACGCTCCAGGCCGGCGGTATTTACGGTGCGATCTGTCCCAGAACAGTCATCGATTTGCGAGAAGGTGCATCGGAGGGCTTTGCAGAAAAATGGCAAACGATATCAAACGGGCTGCGTGCCGGGATCTGAGCAGCATTAAAATCAATGCGGATCCTCGGGGCCCCGGGTTTGGTTTCCTCTGAGTGTCTGGAGGACCGAGCATCGCAGCTCAGTCCCCCCCCAGCCGAGCTCGAATCTCCGCATTGTTGGCAGCTCCGGGAGAGCGCGCCCCACGCAGCTCGAATCGTTTATCTTGAGCTCACACAAAGCTGCAGATCTCAGGGAGGCGAGGAGGTGTTGCTGTTTCTCTGGCCCCAGGCTCCCCCCACCCCCCCGCTGTTTGTCAGCTACACAGAGACCGTCGACTCCTCCCGGGTCTGCCGAAACTATGGAGACCAAAATCACTCTCTCAAACCCAGAAGCGAAAATGAGCCCTTTGTCATGAATGGGCACGAAGGACACAGTAAATGACTGAGGAAAGCCAACAGCACCTTTTGTTCTTTTCCAAAATTTCAAATGTCACATTTTCCACAATGTATATTAATCCCTTTGTCGATATACATTGTCCTTTTCATTGCGTTGTATGACTGAAAAGCTTTGGCTGCACTCTGGCTTTTGTATCCACTCAGTCTAGTTCATCCAATCTAGCTACTCAAAGTGAAATAAATTATTCAAGGTGAAAAGAGTTGGACATTCTCTTTGCCTCAGTTAAAGGTCTGAATATTAGTAGCTTGCCGCAGAAACTGATGATAGAACGAAATGCAGAAACTGTAGAAGGGCAATATTGGAGAAAATGCTGTGTAGCTAGATATTAAAGGACTTCAAGATACGTTTCAAAAATGAGTTCGTTTCTGCGCATTGACAACCATTCATGTTTTTATGGGACGTAAAAAGAGTACCAAAGAAACTGGAGAGAGTCGTTCGAATTGTGAGAAAGAACTGGCTGAGCTGCAGGGAAACACAATGCCGAAATCTGAGGCAAAATAATACAGAGGAAATCTCTGCCAACACTCCCAGCCCCAGCAACAGTCAAAGCTAACAGAGGAGCGTCGCTAACAACAACACTAACTGCACACAAGCACTAACATCAGCTTTTCAGCATTGATGTGTGTTTCCTACAAACAATAGCATTTTGTGATTGCTTTTTACAATAAACCAAAGGAATTTCTGAAAATGTAAGGGTAAAGCACTACTTAATTTGGCCACGGTAATTTTGTAGGAATTAAGCAGAAATTTCAGTATATAAACTCAGCAGCAAAAAGATAAGAAACAGATTAAAAATAGAAAAACAACAGCAGTAGGGGAAAAAAATCAATACAACTGAATATTGATTTATATGGTGCTTTGGGCTATAGTACTACATCATACAAGCAAGTCAAGAACAAACAAAAGCAGTTTCTAGAAGTCAGCGAATCCATTTATAATTCTGCACCAGGGACAAAATACCAACACAAACCTTAGTTTCTTCAAGCTGTCATTTATTTAACCAAGAAGCTATTTTTGTATGACCACAAGCAGAGTTGACCTTCTTCAGGCAAGTTTAATTGTAATCAAATGAAGCCAATCAAAAAAAATGAGCGAATCAACTCCCTAATTAAGGAAAAGAAAATTAGATTGCGAGGATGGAAGAGGGCATCTTGAAGTGGCAACAGTCTATTTTCCTGTAGTTTAATATCTTACCCTGCAAACTGCAAAGATGTCATGATGCTTCAAATAATTTAAGCATTAACAGACTCATATTAAAAGTGGTTTGACCAATCACTTAAAGGGCTTGTCAATCATCTGATGATAAACATTTTTATTGACAAGAAGCTCTCACTTCAGTTTAATGTAAATGAATAGACAGCGAAGCAGACCTTACTGAGATAACTGCGCTAGATGAATACGAGCTGAGTCTGACTCAACTGCTTAACACTGCCTCAAGGCACTAGACGGACTCCAACCCAAGACACAGACGCAAAATCCAGGCATCACAACGTCCAGCTATGTTTTTCTATTGCCCATCAATTACTAATTCACTTCACCTCTTCCCTGAATAACTGTGATAATGGGCAAACCCAGCTGATTGGAACAGATCCCTAGGGAGGACATCTCCTTCCTGAGCCTGACCTCTGACCCAGAGTCACAGGAATAGACTCCACTGGCATTAAGGACAGGGATGATCGCTACACCCTTGTATTGTTCCGAGCCTCCATTACCTCTTTGAGCGACAGCTGGGACAGCCACGTATTCTCCAGCATCTCCTTCCTGGAGGTGGGCGGGGCGTCACGCACGGACAGGAACAGCTGGTGGGCGTTAAGGCCGCAGGTCTGACACACGCCGCGCTCCGCCTCCAGTACCCGCATGCGCATGTATGACTGGCTGGAGCGCACCTGAAACTCCTCCTGGCAGGCCCGCCCACAGAACCGCCCATCCCAGGAAGCGGCCGGTCCACAGGGCTGCTGGCAGGACAGGCAGAGAGGGTTTCCGCCACTGTCTACAGCCTGCAGATACCCCGTCTGTGGAGGGGACCCACAACCCCCCAGCCCTCTACTCACAGGCAGAGGAGAGAGAGAGAGAGAGAGAGAGAGAGAGAGAGAGAGAGAGAGAGGGCAGGGAGAGGGAGAAGTTTAAGAGTAGATGAGGAAATGGAAAGTCTGTCTTGCTATGCTATCTCTGTCTCATTATTACAGCTGCAACTAATGCTAATTTTCATTATTGATTGGCCGATTACTTCCACGATTAATTGATTAATCGTTTACTCTATAAAATGTCAAAAATTGTAAAAAGTGCTCCACATACTTTCCCAAAGCGACGTCTTCAAATTGCTTCCTTAGTCCAACCAGCAGTCCAAAACCCAAAAACTTTTCATTTACGATCATAACTTACTCAGAAAAGCAGCACATCTTTCAGTTTAGAAGCAGGAACATGCAAATATTTGACAATTTTTCTTTAAAGATGACTGAGAAGATCAGTCAAATATCAAAATATGTGGCCACTAATTTGTGTTTAATTCACTAATCGGTTAATCAGCTAATCGTTGCAGCCCTATTCATTAGACAGATTTTATTCTCTTTTGCTGTCATGTATCATGCTACACTTGGGACACTTACAGTTACTATCCAAGGCAACTCAAATCACCAACCTTCCAGGTCCAAAAATCGAGTATCTTGGCCATAAGGCCACAAACCACCCATAAGTTTTACAGAATTGGTCAGTGCGTTTCAGCATTAAATGATTAAATCGATCTAACTGCCATACACCGCCTGTGGGCGGATGTTGACTTGCTTCACTGCACTGGCTTCCTGCCCTCCCAGAAACCCCTGCTGTTATTCAGCTGGACCTCCTGAACCAGCATTTCCTATCTTGGTTTCTATGGCAACATGCATCAGCCAATGAGGCTTCACTTGCCTCTAGTGTATGGATTAATCCTTCATCCTCAGAGATAAATATTCACAGGTTCTAAAAGCTCCCATTTTTAGACACCAGGAGTTGAGCATAAGAAAAAGGAAACGGTCGCAGGAGAAATCTTTGCCGCTCAGAGTCGTTTGATTTTATAACTGACCAAACCTCTGAAACTATGAAAATAATTCACCAAACAATAAATCAATAATAAAAAAAACCAAATACGTGCACGCATAACGACGGCTCCGTTCTAGAATCTCTTCCTTGCTGCTAGCAAGATCGACAAATATTTCCAAATCTACTCAGCTCCAAAACATCATGATCATTAATCTGTGGGTGTTCGAAACTACACAGAGCTGCTTGCAGCTTAGAGACATAACGGTTTTGGCACAGAGCAGGGGGGTAATGGTTAGAGGCCGGTTTGTAGTTACAGGAGTCAGTGCAACAAGAGAACATCGACCATGTTCCTCTCCTTCAGAAGTACAGTACCTGATAACGCTGTCCTGTTACAAATGTGGGTTCAGATATAAAGGCCAGGATGTGAATAGTAGACCAGCCCCACTGGACTTTATCAAAGGATTTTTAGCCTATAGCATCGCAAGGGCATTCTTCTCAACACAGGGAAAAGAAATCAAGACATCACCAGACATCAGGGATCAGTGATTGATTCTGTACAGGGATAACTCCTCACATGCTGCCCAGATCCATTACCACAGGTCCCCTCTGAGGGTGCGCGAAGATAAAATAACTGTTAATCAGATCCATTATAATCCGTTTATCTGCGACGGGGACCGAAAGAAACATGATTTGTGGGGGCAGGGAAGGGGAGGGGTCATTTGTCATCAATGATTTAACTGAAACGTTACTGCACCACCAGCTATTCTGGGAACAGATACTTTATTCCACCTTTATCTGTAGCCTGTATTACTGTGAGCTGACACTGTGCCAGAGATCAGGGGTGGGCATACGCGCCGGTAATGCAGAGGCCATGATCTCCTCTGCTCAAGATTATCCTCAGCCCTGCCTCGAAATTCTGTTAAACTGCACATGTTTATCAGCCGGAGATAAACGGAGACAAAGTGTAGCAGGATTGAAGGGAGGGTTTTGACTCGGGGATAGGGCTGTAATCCAGCAGCGGATCGGTAGATATGGATGCAAATCCCATCAAATTAAAGCTGACAGTCTGCACTTCAACAGCGTACTGTATTCATCACTCCATTTCAAAACGTAATGTGCTGGAGTGCCGAGCCAAAATGACACAAACCGTGTCCCTCTCACAACATTCAACATTTCACTTTAGTCTCATCTGCAGCACAAGCCAGAGGGCAATGAGCAAACACACCTCGAAAAGGGTATTTGTGTTCTGGTTTCAACAATTTCCATCACAATGTCCATCATTCGTGGGGATTTTTGCAGTTAAGCACTGAATAAAGTAAAGCTATAAGATTCTGCCCCTGTTAAAATGAACTGTACAGCTATAAGAGTCTGCCTGCGTTAATGTGAACTGGACAGTTACAAAAGTCTGCCTGTGTTAATGTGAACTGTACAGCTATAAGACTTGCCTGGGTTAATATGAACTATAGAGCTATAAGAGTCTGCCTGTGTTAATATGAACTGTACTGATGTAAGAGTATGCCTTTGTTAATGTGAACTGTACTGCTACAAGAGTCTGCCTCTGTTAATGTGAATTATACAGCTACAAGAGTCTGCCTCTGTTAATGTGAACTGTACAGCTATGAGAATCTGCCTGTGTTAATGTGAACTGCGCAGCAATAAGAGTCGGCCTGGGTTAATGCAAACTGTACAACTACAGTGCCGTGAAAAAGTATTTGCCCCCTTCCTGATTTCTTATTTTTTTGCATATTTGTCACACTTAAATGTTTCAGATCATCAAACAAATTTTAATATTTGACAAAGACAACCCAAGTAAATACAAAATGCAGTTTTTAAACGATGATTTCATTTGTTAAGGGAAAAAAGCCATCCAAACCTACCTGGTCCTACGTGAGAAAGTATTTGCCCCTAAACCTAAACCCACCCTCGGCGACAACAACTGCAATCAAGCATTTGCGATAACTGGCAATGAATCTTTCACATTGCTGTGGAGGAATTTTGGCCCACTCTTCTTTGCAGAATTGTTTTAATTTAGCCACATTGGAGGTTTTCCGAGCATGAACGGCCTGTTTAAGGTCACGCCACAGCATCTCAATTGGATTTATGTCCGGACGCTGACAAGGCTACTCCAAAACCTTCATTTTCTTTTTTTAAGCCATTCAGAGGTGGACTTGCTGGTGTATTTTGGATCATTGTCCTGATGTATAACCCAAGTGCGCTTGAGCTTGAGGTCACAAACTGATGGTCGGACATTCCATCAATTACGGCAAGTTGTCCAGGTCCTGAAGCAGCAAAGCAGCCCCAGACCATCACACTACCACCACCATGTTTGACTGTTGGTATGATGTTCTCTTTATGAAATGCTGCGTAAGTTTTACGCCAGATGTAACGGGACGCATACCTTCCAAAAAGTTCAACTTTTGTCTCCTCAGTCCACAGAATATTTTCCCAAAAGTTTTGGGGATCATCAAGATGTTTTTTTGGCAAATGTGAGACGAGCTGTTGTGTTCTTTTTTGTCAGCAGTGGTTTTCGCCTTGGAACTCTCCCATGGATGCCATTTTTGCCCAGTCTCTTTCTTATTATTGAATCATGAACACTGACTTTAACTGAGGCAAGTGAGGCCTGCAGTTCTTAAGATGTTTTTCTGGGTTCTTTTGTGACCTCCTGGATGAGTCGTCGATGCGCTCTTAGAGTAATTCTGGTAGGCCGATCACTCCTGGAAAGGTTCACCACTGTTCCAAGTTTTTTTCATTTGTGGATAATGGCTCTCATCATGGTTTGCTGGAGTCCCAAAGCCTTAGAAATGGCTTTGTAACCCTTTCCAGACGGATAGATGTCAATGACTTTGTTTCTCATCTGTTCTTGAATTTCTTTAGATTGCGGCATTATGTGTTGGTTTTTGAGATCCTTTACCCTACTCCACTTTGTCAGACAGGTTCTATTTAAGCGATTTCTTAATTCGACAGGTCTGGCAGTAATCAGGCCTGAGTGTGGCTAGTGAAATTGAACTCAAAAAATGTGGTTAATCCACAGACTGTATAAAAACTTGGACGCAGCACCCGGGTCTGAAAACTGAGGCCGATGCGGAAATCTCTAAAATTTGCATTCTATTTAATGGCCAGCAGATGGCAACGTCGGTGGTTGCAGATAGAAGTTCAATCCTAATGAAGTCTATGAGAAAATGACCCTACTTTCCCACCTGATTTATTATTTCAATAATGATTTTTCCACATTACTTTATGTGATCAATCGCAAGTTTCAAGTCTTTGATATATCATGCTGTTCATTTTTGTAAATTATGGTCCCAAATAGACTAAAATAAAGGATAAAGCCAGAATATGCTTTAGGGGCGTGGCTATCCTCTGGTCCTCGTGTGATACGGTCAGATCCACCCGCAGATCCACCCCTCGCTCCTTCCTGGATATTCAATTCACGCTCTCGTCCAATAGGAATCACATCCAGTTGCAAAATGACTAAATGGCGCTGTTCAAATAGCCAAAATCGAAGCTTCCTAAATGGTAAGCTGAAACCAATGGGTGACGTCACGGTTGTTTTGTCCATCTTTTATACAGTCTAATCACAGTTAATTCATGATTTAACGGGGGGGGCAATTACTTTTTCACATCAGGCCAGGAAGGTTTGGATAGCTTTTTTCCCTTAATAAATGAAATCACCATTTAAAAACTGCATTCTGTATTTACTTGGGTTGTCTTTGTCTAATATTAAAATTTGATGATCTGAAACATTTAAGTATGACAAAAAATGCAAAAATGCAAAAAAAAAAAAAAAGAAATCAGGAAGGGGGCAAATACTTTTTCACGGCACTGTACAAGAGTATGCCTCTGTTAATTTGAACTGTACAGCTATAAGAGTCAGCCTCTGTTAATGTGAACTATGCAGCTCTAAAATTCTGCCTGTGTTAATGTGAGCAGTGCAGCTATGAGAGTCTGCCTGGGTTAATGTGAACTGTACAGCAATAGAAGTTTGCCTGTGTTAATATGAACTGTACTGCACAGCTATAAGTCTGCCTGTGTTAATATGTACTGTACAGCTGTAAGTCTGCCTGTGTTAATATGAACTGTACAGCTATACCAGACACAGGAATTATAGCAGACCCAGCGTGCAACATTCCTCAGACAGCCAAGAAAAGTAGCTAACATCAGAAAACTCCCTGGATTTGATGTTAGGCTTTTTTTGGTAACATTATCCGCAGAGGAGCCTGAAACTTGCGTGAGACTCTTTGTGGGACTAGACCAATAGGTCTGGATGAGTTAATCTACAGCGCCATCATGCAGTCAGGAGGTACAACATTAGTGTGTGTATGTGAGTGTGTGCGTGTATATATATATAAAATATATTTTAGCATGACATTTGAGCAGTAAAAATTCTATGAGAATTTCAATACCATGAACTCAGTATTGTTTGGTATTCATTTGCAATATTTGGTATTAAAATTTCAGAAGAGAAACTGATTAACAGAATAGCGACTCAAAGCCCTAGTGCAGCAGAGCTATATTTTCTGCTCCTTATTGAGGACTGTTTGGACTGCGCTCCATAGTGAATACATTGTCTTCCATATTTCTTTATAACCCATCCCCAGTACTATTCTGGTAGTTTTTTTTTTGCATCTCTGCATGATCAAAGTATTTTCTCTTATTCATCAACTCAATCAGAAACCATCAATCAGCTAGCTTAGTGAAGCTTCTATTTGTTTCAAAACCAGAAATTGTCTCAAACAATTAGCTAATCTTTAGAAGAGAGAAATAATCTCTCCTCACTGGCCAAACTTTCTCTTATACTGTATCTATGACTTTTTGCTTGACAAGATTAAGCCAAAACATAAGAATAAAAAACTTGGAAAGACTGGCTTATTCTTTAGTGTTAGGAGCGTAGTCAATGCTGGAGAGAGACCGAAGACCCACTTGTCCAGTGTGGAGTCGGCCATCTTTGCGGGGGTCCTCTTGGCGAAAAAGGTCTCTGGGGTGACAGTGCGGACGGAGCCCCCCTCCTGCTGGGCTCGGCTCATGGACGCCTGCGCCACGTCCTCTTTAGTGAGGAACCTGAGGAGGGTTTGGGGTTTAAACAGCAGTGCCATAAAAATATATAACGGTATCTAAAGGGGAGGGGGATTCTGCATCCGCAGATCTACATAAAAGAGAGAACCTCAAACAGCAGCTCGGGACAGGGGGGCAGGATGAAAAGCAGCACATGAAAGGCACGTCCTGCCGCCTGTGACGTGGGGGGGGGGTGGGGTGGGGGGGGGGGTTAGCATGGTGCAAAATGAATTAGGATAAGACCTCCCAGAACTATCCTCAGCAGTAAGAACCATGTCCAAGAAAGAAAAAAAACAAAATGAAAGAGGATACTAAATTTCTCACCTAATTAATTGGCACTACTCTGCATTGCTATGAGAAACTGCACAGGCCAAATGGCCAAGAGGCTGGGCACTGGCTTTTCCCCTGGTGTAGGAAACGCTTAACAGTTAAAACATGCTCTGCAATCACTGCTGGACTGATGAAGTGCTTATTTTTATTTTTAAAGAGAATGGACATGGTCACCCACCTCTATATTTCTGGCTACATTCCGGCTATAGGCGGCGTATGGGGTGGATAGGCAGAGCCAGCCAGAGAGATACTGGGAAAGACTGGAGCACTATAGGCAGTGTATGGGGTGGATAGGCGGAGCCAGCCAGTGAGATACAGGGTAAGACTGGAGCACTATCCACTGTGCACACTGCAGGCCCAGTCAAACCATCAACAAAAACAGGCCACCATGACAAACAACCATCTGGCCTTTTCTGAACAAGCAGTGGCTTAAAAATAGTATGACTTCTGCATAGTCCTATGTGCTGCAGTTTTTTCCTAGTGTAAACAGTTATAATGAGTTTTCTGAAAGATTTACTGGGATTCTTTGCTCAAAATTCTCATTGAAAATCAAAAGGATTTAGTTTAAAGAGGTGCCATTGTGCCTAATCAAATTAGTTTTATTGTAAAGAGTACCATTCTAGCAGGCAAAAAAATACACTGGAGAAAATAAATACCCCTCTTGTAATTAAAACCAGCCTATTTTTGTCAATGACTAGGCAGCCCCATTATTACCAAGCAGACACTCCAAGAGCTGATAATTAGGATGAGGCCGTGACACATTGTGACAGTTCAACCTTCTCCCGGTCACTCACTACAGTGTTAGCTGACACACTTTGTGCAATTTTAATTGTGATCAATTTGTTGAATTGTGTTCTTATAATGCCGAATTGTGCTGCCATTCAATGTGTCAACCATACCGAGAGACACAATGAGACAGCTGGTCATCTGCCGTTTAGAGTAAAATTACACGGTTTCCCTGGCACTGTGGTTCTTCCTCCCTCTCAGCGTCTTAGAACATCAGCTGGCCATTCTGGCTCGAATGTATATCCTCAAACGCCTTCATCACCTTCGTTTCGTTAGGAAATGAGGCTTTTTTTTTTTTTTTTTTTAAACGTGAGATCTTGTTTGCTTTGTGGTTTTGCGCGTTTTGACGCGTGAGCAAAGGCTGATGGTAGTGAATTGGAGTTGCGCTACGCGCTGAATCTCATGCCCTCCCGCTCAACTTGCACTGCAATATGGCAACATTTATCATAAAAGAAGTCAACAATTAACAGTTAGTTTTGCATGCAAAACTATGCACACCATCAATGTTATTTATACCAACAAAATAACAGTATGTCTTCATTATCATAAGCCGTGTTCGAAATAGTCCACTCATTCACTCACTCCCTATTCCCTACATCGTGTATATGATATAGCGCACTTCATAGGGAATGACCAAAGGAGATTTCGGACACTACACTGGAATTTTCTGAACATGGTTGCGTCAGCAAATGCGCTGGATATTGCTGTGATGTAAGCGGACGCGCCGAGCATCATGTACACAAACCGGACACTTAAGCTGCTTTCACACCGACCGAAACAAATTGCAGACGACAGATTACATTCAAAGTCAATGCAAAGACGCGAATACACGCGAAGCGTGTATTCGCATCTTTGCATTGACTTTGAATGTAATCTGTCGTGCAAAAAATTCGTAGTGTAGTGTACATCGCTTGCTCACTCGATTCCGCTGTGCATTATGGGTATTTTATAGTCCACTATATAGTGGATGAAAAGAATTCGAACAACACTACAAAATGGCGGACACATTATATAGTGCACTATATCCGTGATAGGGGGCGATTTCGAACACAGCTAAAGTCTAATGAACAGCAGTAAAGGTCAGGGTCACAGTCGCTCTCATTGAAGAATCCCGGGATGCAGTGACGGACACAGAGGGTGGTCATGGGACGGCTTGCCTTTTAGTGATGCTCTGCCGGCGCTGGGCGCTGGTCAGGTCATTCAGGGTCAGCACGGGGCTGTGGAAGAGGCGGCCGCTCCGTCGCACCACCCTCTGCTTCGTCGACGTCAGGCTGCTCCACTCCCGCACGAACCGCTGCACCTGAGGCGACAGATTGTATTCAGCACCATCCGCCCTGCTCCAGCTACGGGCATCACACCGCTGGTCACATGACTGAGAGCAGGATTATGGGAGTGACTCTGGCCCACTGAAATTACTACAGGGCCCGTCAGTAGACACAGAGCATGGTAATAGGGACTCTGTTTTTTTGGCAAACTCTAAACTGGCTTTTCAGTCCGTGAACCAATAAGAAAATTGCATCTCGAAGCAGAGCCTCCATAATTCCACACCAAAAGTCTTCTTCATGCAGATGCTTGTGATTTATTTATTGTTCAACAACAGTTTCAGCACGTTATTTTACTGCTATAACATGTCATCCCTCATACTCTTTTCAAGAAGTGTAGGAATCGAATCACATGCTGTCACTCTGATAGTCATGTCTATGGGCAATATAGTCTCTCCATACAGGGTAGCCTGCATATGTTTAAACTGTGGGAGAAACCCTGAGGTTTCCCACACCACCCCGAGGAAACCCACGCTAACACAGGCAGAACATGCAGACCCCACACAGAAAGTTCCCAGTCCGGATTTGACCTTTGTGCTGTGAGGCGATAGCGTAACCCATCTCACCACCATAGTTTCCCTGGTCTTAAGATTAGGCTACTCTTACATCACCTGCATTTGTCCTCCTTGGCCGACCTGTGTTCATTTCTGACTCCACATGCGATTCCTCTCTATTTCTGCACTTTAAACACTGCTGCACTGAATACACTCAGTTTCACAGCTTTTCGCATCAATCAATTATAATGAGTGCATGAAAATATTAAATTACTGCCATATGAACTAGTGCACAGCAGCGTTTGGTGTCAATTCAACCCTTCCAAAGCACTAATTAGTCCAACAGCAAGCATATATACACAAACCCAGCATGAGTTGCTTTTACACCATATATTACCAAGTACCTAACTCCCATACAGACACACAAAACAAAAACATAGTCCTATCATTTCCTGAGTTTTTTTTTAAAAGCAGCACTTAAAGTGTGGAGCAGACGAGCCTTTTCTCCTGGTCACCTGCCTGTTGCACTTCTGTTATCCAGTCAGCTGGAGCATTTCTCCACCTCCTTAAACAGCTTTGCATGAATTTTGAACAGTTTGTGACGCTTGAATTCCAGCAGGACTAAAAACAGATACACATTCCCAGCAACCCCCAGTAACGCATCCGCAAGATGATGGTGCGATTCATTTATTAAGCTGATTAAAAAAAACCTTCCCCTCCGCTCGCATTTCCAATTTTCACTCCCCGTTCCACACTGGTTTATTCTCACTCACACCCTCACACTCTCGCTCTCGCCTGCTCTCTCATTCACACACCTCTCTCAACATCTCTCACTCAGTACAGCTCCTCTTACTGGGATCTCACTGCATTCACTCCTGCTGTAATTTAGCTGTGCGCTGACCTGCCGCCTGTTTTCCTGTCGTCCGAAGGCCTCGGGCAGGTCCTCCCAGATGTCCAGTTTGATGTCCATGGGGATGAAGTTGCAGTTTAGAGGAATTCCCTCCTAACAGGAAAAGAATGAGAAGAGAAACTAAACATGTAAACTGCACATCCAAAATCAGGCCCATTTAATCTGCACAAAACACTCATTCTCACCTTTCTAAGAGATACTGCTGAAAAAATGCAGTCCACAAACTTTCATTAGGGCTGGGCAATATATTGATATTATATCGATATTGTGATATAACTGTAATTATTATATGATGCAAGGATGATTTGTTCTCTCCTGATTGGTCCAGGCGAGCTCGACTGGTCCCTGTAAACTGTGATATTCATCACTGGGAAGTGCGTGAGAGGTGAATATAGCAATCTGACGACCTCCAGCTAAAAAAAAAAAAAAAAAAAAGGGCTTCTGCAGGAGCTCCTGACAGTGTTCATATTTCGTGTCGCTTCGTCCCTGTGAGAGGCCTGACATTACATTTGTTGGCCTTCTCTTATTTTATATTTTCAAGTAGGGTCATATAATAAAACTGTTATTGACTTCAGTTACTGGTGAAGCCAATGATTTATCCACCTTGGACAAGTGATATTCACCGTGGCTCAGCCTCTGTGAATATTACTTGTCCAAGGTGGATAAATCATTAGATTCTCCTCAACTGAAGTCAAAATTGTATAATATCATCTGGGATTTTGGGTATTGTAATATTGTGATATATCACAAGTGTTGTCTTTTCTGGTTTTAAAGAATGCTTAACAGTGAATGGATGCAAGCCCTAAACCCCATCACTTATTGCCTCTCAACAACTTCTAGCATGGAGTCAGAGAGATTAGGCAGGACACACATTGTGAACGTGTTTAAAATAGAAACAATCAATAGTCCAATGGCGCAGACAAACGGCTACCATTTCTGTTCAAAATTCTTAATTAGGCCCAGCAGTGCTCGCCAGCCATAATCTAATTAAAAAAATCCTTTTTAAGACTTAAACCTATGAGGCTTGAAGGAAACCTCTGGTCTTAAGATAATCTGACACCCAGTTTAGCAGGAATCACTGCTGCTTTGTACGGCACGTTTTAAGCAAGCACTCCGAGTGCATCTCTTTGAGAGGGAAAGTCTTCTCGTCAGATTATTAACCAGACTGTCATTGTGTTCCATTTTTCATCTCCTCCAGACACTCTCCGCGCTCGTCTGGCTGAGCTGCTCTCTCTTCTCTTGTTCATTCACTTCTTCTCTTGTCCTTTATACCTCCCACTGCCTTCCGTGTTGTCGGAAATCATGTTTGATCTTGTGCTCTCCCAATTTCACAGCATTCGAGTGAAATTCTGTTAGAATAATCATTTCCAAATGGACCGCAGGTAACGTGCGGCACCCAATTAGGGCTTTTCAAAAACCGCCTTTGATAGAATTTTTATCTCGTCTGGACTGCATTCTTGATCTCAGTAACTCCCCCTGATGTTATAACATTACAGGTCCCTGACAGAGCTGAAGCCTCGCTCCGTTTCTGCGGTTTACCGAGCGCTCAGTCGAAGAATAACAGGAGCAGAGTGCAGTCAGGCAGTGTGGTTTCGGAACAGATGCCAGGGCTGTGGAAGGGTGGGGTCACCGGGGCTGTGGCGAGTGGGGTGAAATGTATGATCGTTACAACAGGGGAGGGACTACAAAACATTACAAGCAAGATCATGAAAATAAAGGAGATTCTTAGAAATATTCTCTCTGGGAGAGCAGAATTACTAGACACACCCCTGGATATAACCCAGACGGAGGAACAACAGATGTGTACGGTATGACTGGACGGCGAGGCAGTGACAGACAGCAGGGCGGACAGCCGCAGTTCTGTACCTTGGTGTAGAGATGGATCCTGTCGGAGTTGTAGCTGGCACAGAACTGCAGGCTTTCATAAAGAGGCAGGCTGCTGTCCGCAGAGTCACAGATGCTTTCTTAGGTTTGGGAAGAGAAAAAATTTAATCTGTTACGGTCTTCGATTAAATTTCACACAAGTTGCAAATGGAAAAAACAAAGTAATACTTTTCCGGTTTTGAGGAGAAAAATCAGCCTTTTCCTGTCACAAGCTCAACACCGTACAACCCAAATGAGTGTCGACATTTCAGTGCAATGCCTCAGCTGTTTGGAAAGCAAATTCATAATTCTACCCAGTGCCATCTTCACTCTTATAATGAATCTCACAAAACAAATTATTAGACACTCACAAATGTCTGATTCACCATCAAAGTGGAAAAATAGAACCAAATTTCAAAGCAGAATAGCTAAAAAAAGAAAACAAAACATCGGTGCAATTGAGGCTATACAGTCTGATAGAGCGCTGCATCTCATTTCAGAATTCAGTCTGTAGGGCCACAAATGAAGTGTTCGGGCTGCGCCTACCTCTTCTATTCAATCTATAAAATGCTGGTAAACTACATTCAGAGAGAAAAAAAAAAAAAATCAAATGTGGAGTTGGGTGAGACAAGAACAGGAATTCAATATTTGCTGTCAAATAAACCATATTGGCCATTTCAGCTCCCTTGCGTCATCAAAACTAAATTTTCAAAATATTCTGTCCATTGCCTGTAAAGCTTATACAAATATTGCTCAACTTTAAACAGCTGAGCTCAAAAGTTTGCATATCCTGGCTGAATTAGTAAAATCGGTAATATTTCTTTTTAAAGAAAACATGTTAGGCCAGGCAAAACACATTTCTTTTATTCCTTATTGGATTCATATCCAATATCCAATATTCATACCATGTAGAATGGCATAATCATCAAATAAAACATGGAAATAAGGGAAAAAAAATGAAATGAACCCTGTTCAAGAGTGTGCATACCCTTAGTTCTTAATACTGTGTATTGCCCTCTTTAGCACCAATAACAGCGTGCAGTCTTTTATGATGGTCATCAATGAGGCCCCTAATTCTCTCAGGTGGTAAAGCTGCCCATTCTTCCACGCAAAATGCCTCCAGCTCCTGCAAATTCTTTGGTCGTCTTTCATGAACCGTACGTTTGAGATCGCCCCAAAGCGGCTCGATGATGTTGAGGTCAGAAGACTGTGACGGCCACTCCAGAACCTTCACCTTTCTCTTCTGTTGCCACTGGAGGGTCACACTGGCCTTGTGCTTTGGATCACTGTCATGCTGGAAAGTCCAAGTGCATCTCATGCACAGCTTTCATGCTGAAGAGGGCAAATCGTCTGCCAGCATTTTCTGATACGATGCTGCATTCATTTTGCCATCAATTCTCAGGAGATTCCCTTTGCCTTTAGAGCTCACACACCCCCAAAACATCAGAGAGCCACCACCATGCTTTACAGTGGGAATGGTGTTGACTGCTTTCCAAGCATAGCGCTTATGGCTGTGACCATAAGGTTCTACTCCAAATGACAGTTTTCCAGAAGTTGTGAGGTGTGTCAAGGTGTTGTCTGGCATATTTTAGGCAGGCTTTTCCGTGGGATTGGTGCAATAGTGGCTTCTCTCAAGCCACTTGACCATGCAGCTCATTGTTGTTTAAGTACCTCCTTATCGTGCTCCTTGAATGACCACACCATCTTTTTCCAGAGCATCCTGTATTTCTCTTGAGGTAGCTTGTGGATTTTTCTGTGTCCAATTCTGTGGACCAACAATTCTTCTGGCAGTTCCGGGCTGAAATCTTTCTTGGCTTACCAGACCTTGGCTTGGTATCAACATAAACACCTAACTTTCCACTTCTTAATCACGAACTGAACAGTACAGACTGGCATTTTCAAGTCTTTGGATATCTTTTTATATCCTTTCCCATTTTAAAAGTTGAACTACCTTGTTACGAAGGTCCTTAGACAGTTCTTTTCCGCTCCCCATGGCTCAGTGTCTAGCCAGATCAGTGCGTCCACTCGGAAGCTAACAAACTATACACAGACACTAGTTGCAATTTAAAAAGCCACAGATGTGGAACCTTTGATAGCCATTAAAACCTGAGTGTGTCACCTTGTGTCTATTTAACAATGTCAAACATTCATGGGTATATAAACGTATTTTTCTTTGTGTCCCCAATAACTCTCTTGACAGTTTGGGCTGAAATCTTTGTTGGACTAAAGAAATTGGAAGAAATTTACTGGTCGCAATTCCTTTTTTCATTTTCCCCTTTTCCCTGAAATCACAGGTGATGAGTGACATAAGCTACAGGTCACTTCCTCCTCCTGAGTTAATGTTGGGGGACTTCAGGAAATGAGCAGCATCTCTCACCTCTTTAAGAATTACGGAGACCAAAAACAACTTGAATATCTAACCTTCAGCTCTAAGTTTTTTCCCAGATTAATGCTGTAGGTCATTTCAGTCATGTGGCTTTGAGTGTTTTCAAGTTGGACAAGGTCTTCTCGTAGACTTTGCATGGACTGTATAGACACTGAAATGGGTAATTACAGAAATATTCATGAACACTATCCCAGAATGATTTCATCCCACCATGATGAGCTACAAGATACAAGGTTTCACCTTGCAAGATGCATTCTCACGCAGTTATTTTTATTTCCCTAAAGAAAACATGCTCACCAGTACAGCCAGCAACATAAACAATTGTCCATCTATCTCTCTCAAGCAATATGAGACTTGTCTTTTGTAACTAGTTACATAAGCTACGCAAATACACTTGAGAAATATGGTATTCTGCCAAAATAAAGGATAAACATAATCCTGGTGGGTACAAGATAGACTAATAACAAATGACTTGGTGTGCTAAATTTAATTTAGTAGATCAGGGGTCAATCAATTACACAAATATACAGATAAAGAATTTCTCACAGCAGGAAATTGCCTCCACACAGTAAGGGCTGACTGATAGATACACGCGAAGCAGATGATACATAATTTATAAAAGCAATGTAACATTCGGGGAGAGACGTGTCAGAAGAAGTGGCCGGTATTGTCATTTATGTCGTGGAGGAAATATCTGCACAGCCCAGGAGCTAAAAATGGAAGACAAGTTGCCAGAGTTTTCCGCCAACAACAGTGCTGAAGTGGAAGCAATCAACGAGCGACAGCCAATGCACCGAGGGTCAGTTTTATTGGCTGGCCGCTGTTTCGCATTAACAAGAGGAAAAAAGCGGCATCTGAAAATAGTCCATGGGTCACCATGTCGGCAATCACACAAGGCTAATAGATGCCATTAAAAGTGGCTCGAAGAGAGTGAAGCTGAAGTGGAGGAGGATGAATCTGAGGAAACGGAAATGCTTACATTTCTCAGGCCTAACACAGTACATTTACTCTGCTCACACCCAACACAGTACATTTCCTCTACTCAGGCCTAACACAGTACATTTCCTCTGCTCAGGCATAACACAGTACATTTCCTCTGCTCAGGCATAACACAGTACATTTCCTCTACTCAGGCCTAACACAGTACATTTACTCTGGTCACACCCACCACAGTACATTTCCTCTACTAAGGCCTAACAAAGTACATTTACTCTGCTCACACCCAACACAGTACATTTCCTCTACTCAGGCCTAACACAGTACATTTCCTCTGCTCAGGCATAACACAGCACATTTCCTCTGCTCAGGCATAACACAGTACATTTCCTCTACTCAGGCCTAACACAGTACATTTACTCTGGTCACACCCAACACAGTACATTTCCTCTACTAAGGCCTAACAAAGTACATTTCCTCTGCTCAGGCCTAACACAGTACATTTCCTCTACTCAGGCCTAACACAGTACGTTTATTCTACTCAGGCATAACACGGTACATTTCCTCTACTCAGGCCTAACACGGTACATTTCCTCTGTTCAGGCCTAACAGTACATTTCCTCTACTCAGGACTAACACAGTACATTTCCTCTACTCAGGACTAACACGGTACATTTACTCTGCTCACACCCAACACAGTACATTTCTTCTACTCAGGCCTAACACAGTACATTTACTCTGCTCACATCCAACACAGTACATTTCTTCTACTCAGGCCTAACACAGTACATTTACTCTGCTCACATCCAACACAGTACATTCCCTCTACTCAGGCCTAACACCGTACATTTACTCTGCTCACACCCAACACAGTACACTTCCTCTACTCAGGACTAACACAGTACATTTACTCTGCTCACACCCAACACAGTACATTTCTTCTACTCAGGCCTAACACAGTACATTTCTTCTACTCAGGCCTAACACAGTACATTTACTCTGCTCACATCCAGCACAGTACATTCCCTCTACTCAGGCCTAACACAGTACATTTACTCTGCTCACAACCAACACAGTACATTTCCTCTACTCAGGACTAACACAGTACATTTGCTCTGCTCACACCCAACACAGTACATTTCGTCTACTCAGGCCTAACACAGTACATTTCCTCTACTCAGGACTAACACAGTACATTTACTCTGCTCACACCCAACACAGTATATTTACTCTACTCAGGCCTAAAACAGTACATTCATTCTGCTCAGGCCTAAAAAAGTACATTCACTCTGCTCAGGCCTAAAACTGTACATTCACTCTGCTCAGGCCTAAAACAGTACATTCACTCTGCTCAGGTCAAACACTGAACATTTACTCCTCTCAAAAGTAACACTGTGCATTTACTCCATTCAAGCCTAACACTGTATTTACTCCGCTCAGAACTAACACTGCACATTTACTCCACTCAGTGCAGCGGGCAGCAGATGGCTTTTGTGGCACGTCTGTTTGAAAGCATCAGCTCACTCCGTGCTGGGGTAGGGGAGTTTTCAGAGGTGCGAGGGTGTTAATTAGAAAGCTGCCCTGTGTTAGCGATGCCTTCCTGCTGCCAGCCCCAGAGGTGCTTCCCTGATATTGGCCTCTCTACAGGAGCACAGCGGTAAAGACGCCACATGTGATGTTCCTCTGATTCAGGGAGGAACGGCTTCTCCAATCAAAGCTTATGCCTCGACTTCCATTACCAGCCATTACAAGTGACTGCTTATACTGATATGCCACAATAAACGTCTGATTTATGCATTCTAGTAAAAGAGGAATAACACGGTTAATACAAATGAGTAATGCATTCACAGCAGAAATAAGGATTCATGAGGAATACCTCCAAGGTTGAGTCAGGAAATAAAGGAAAAACTGTTCTTGGCAGGAGGTGCAACTTGGATCGACTTTTCAGTGTTAATGTATTTGAAATTGACAACCCAAATGCATTATTTTACAACCATGTCATTCCAGACAGAATTAAACCTCAGATATAATCGCACAAACTAAAAAAGGTTCAGTTACAACAGGCCACATGAGCAGAACAATATCCTGGGATATTTTTTCTGTCTCCGAGTTCACAGAGGGAAGTGAGGTAACTGGGTGACAAACTGTAGCCAGTCATTCAAAGCATCGATGGATTTATTAGACGTAACAGGTTCCTTTGTTATACCACAGCGTAACTGCTCATACTGTGCATCCAACGACCACAAAACGAGAGGGCCTATGTATGTGTGTGTGCATGTGCGCGCATGTTAGCATGTGTGTTTAAGTATTCATCATACAATAAGACAATGATGAGATGAGGTTTATCACAGAGTAAAACATTATCTCTGGATTTACACACAGATGACAGGAGAGAGATACGTTATGCCTGCATTACCGTCGGTGTGGCGGTCGGGTGCTGTGCTCCCTGGCGATTGCGCTCCCTCACACCTCTCTTTCTGAGACTCGCCCTCTCCTCCCGTCTCTTCAGAGTCCTCCCGTCCAGGAGCGGGGAGGGGGAGGCTGGGGCTGGGGTCAGCGTCTTCGTCCGAGCTGGAGATCACCAAACAGGGGCTCTTCGGGGCCAGGAGCTGCCCATCCCCACCAGTGATGTCAGACCCACAGCTGCCGGGCCCCGTCCTGTCAAACCCATCGATTTCAGACCCACTCCTGTCGAACCCACTGCTGCCAGCTATCAGGAGGACACGGAAGAACAGCTCATGTAGTGAAGCATCTCTGTGCGCAGCGCTACACTCAAAAATCCTAAAGGCACCTGAAGCACCTCCACTCAGTGCGCTGTAATTAATGCACCCAAATGTACCAGAAGCATTACTGAAGAGGATTTTCAACCAAAGAGGGAGAATACACCAGCGCGTCGATGAGATGGCAATTAATTACAGCACGATTACGTCTATTAAACAGTAAACCTTGACAAAATTGCCATGGCAGCCAGTCGACATACAATAGCCTGTATCTTTACTCCACACATTAAAATCTACGTACATGCACATTGTTCCAATTATGTTTTTTTGAATGTGTTACAAACAATAACAGTGATGGAAATGATTGTGCCATACTCACAACTATTAAATCCAGATATGACCAAATATATTATCAAATTTGACTTTGTACAAGCGTCTAAAGATTAAATACCGCATGTACCAGTTACTGTTTATGCAATATGCATACACCATAATTTTATGGGAAATTTTTTGCCTCAGAGAACACTTCTAAATATAGCCCAGAGAAATATGCTTTGAGGTCATTTGATAGAATATCATGCATAATTTATTTGGCTTTGATCCTCCACCGCGCGCGCATGATTTCGGTAACACATGGCACAATGGGTCATTGGTGTGTCCAAAAGAAGAGAAACGAATTCTGCTTTTCACAGTTCCTCAGAAACACGGGTTTCACACAGGTCAGCCTCTCCTTAATTCTTAAATGGCATCTGAATGTGTCCCCAACATTCTTAGAGAAGTGCAAGGACCCCACTGGGCTTAATTAACCCTTATTGGAGTGTATAGATTCTGCCAGAAGGAATTGACAAAGATTCCCTCAAGATGTTCCCAAATTCAGAAAACAACATGGGAGATGACTGGAGAATGTCCCATCTTGTTTGTGGGACAAGGCCTCTATGCAAAGAACAAGGTCCAAATATGGTTTGTTAAAATGTGTGTCCAAACAGTTCTGACTGCAACCCAGCCATTGAGATCAAATGGGAAGCTGGCTTTCCAGGCCTAATTGCCCAATGTCACCTTCCAGCTACTACAGGGCTTTTATGGCTGGAATGAAAGCGAATCCCTGCAGTGTTGGTCTGACATCAAACTGAAACCCCTCCCTGATGAGGGAGGCTGTTAACGCAGCAAACAGGGGCCAATCTAATATAAATGCCAATCATTTTCCGATGCTATGTCGAATATTGAATTTAGAATGATTGAGTTGGACTCCATATAATCTTGACGACATAGTGAATGGTGCTCTGCTTTCACTGTCATTGGAAATGTGGCCTGGCGTTAAATTCCATATCTAGTGTGCTGAGATGCTGAAGTACAATTTGGATAGAGGGAGACAGACAGATATTGAGAGAGAGAGAGAGAGAGAGAGAGAGAGAGAGAAAAAAACTTCAACTGTATAATGAGCCCGACATTCCTCTAGCACTTAAGCTAGCTTTTTAATTGAAGACTGAAGTACTGGTATTTATACCCTTCAGCCATTTGTTCATGTACTTCATTTCCCCCTAAATCTCAGCACTAGGAGCGAATGCACAGCTCAGCCATGACGGAGAGAAAGCGGTAGGAAATATCTGAGCAATGAAGAGGGTAAATGATGGTCTTGTGAAGTGATAAGCACATTGCTGCACTGGAAGGTTTATAACAGTCACACATCTGCCATAAAACCAGATACCAGCAGTAAGAAGGGCCAAACACTGGTGAGAGGCCCACCCAGCTGCCCTTAAAAATGGACAAAGGTCACTCGGCTTCGACACTGCCTCCATGGACACCACACTGTGTGGCGTTCCCACTTAATGGCTCCCCCTTTCTATGGTCTTAACTGCTCAAACCTTACAAACAGTGTACTTCCTTAGGTTTCAAACCAAAAGCCTCAACTGCATCATAATGTTCACACTACAGCTCCACTTTTGATCGTCTACAAGCCAGCTTGTCCATCTATAAAAATAAATAAGCAGAGCAGGAGAGTACTGAGCAGGAAGTGAAATGGAAACATCTGGCCCAATCAAAAAGAAAGACGACGGTCATGTGTTGAGGGTGCTGCAACTGTAAGTACACGATTGGCATAGGGACGTCGCAGTAAGCAGACTGGGAGGTGGAGGAAATCTGTGAGCAGTTGCCAACTGTGAGGTGAGACAACAGATGCAATCACAAATTCCACCAGTCTAGGCTGAGGATGGATGAAGCGACAGGTAATCCCTCAAAAGGTCCACCTGTACCCCCACAGTGAATAGGGACTAATCTTCCCCAAGTAGGTAAGGGAAGAAAGATGTGTCCCAAGAGTCTTTTTAGACAATATCACAAGAGCTGATGGTATTATAGAAAGTCACGCAATTTTAGATGAGGGTATTGGTCAGTTCAGTAGACTCAAAGACAGGGATATGGCAAAATTACGCAGCAACTCAATCTTGCCGTAGCCTACGTTTCGCAATAACTGTGAGCCGCATTGAGTATCATGAAAAATTGGACCCAGTTATTTTATTTCTCAAAGTTCAGGTCCAGCTCAAAACTTTGCAGCACTTAAAGTTTCACGGATCAGAGGCTCAGGTTTGCTTAACATTCCAGTACTTTCAAAAAGCTACTGCACTATGAGACACCAGTAAAATCATTTCATGACCGCTTCCTCTCAATTTATTCTCAGGTAATAATTCTTAATATTTTTACACATGCTATATATTTACACATAAACCATTCCCAGAAATTGTATAAGTAAAAGTCCTTAATTTTAACCACAGTGCTGATATCGTAACGATATACAACAAATTTCCTCAGATAATAAAGTCATATCTTGAATAATAATCCTCTTTCATAAAATTTACAATTAAAATGGGGGTCAATATTACAATGCAGATATATTCTCAGGTCCGTAAGCATTGTGACGATCACATAATTTTCATAACTTCTGCTCTGAAAATAAATTAAAATATGACTGAAGACACTAGATTTAAGGATTTTTTTTTCAAAATTATATTGTGCGAACCATGTAGGAATAATGTCCATTTTTATACACAAATCCCCCATGACTTATTATGCCCAAGTAATGGTCAGCCAGCCCTTCACTGCAGACATCTTTAGTTCAGCAAGTGAAATGCAGGCTAATATGGTATGAGGCTTGGCAGACACTGCTGAATTAGCCATGCCACACCACTAACCACAAACTTTCAAAACTAAGGACTATGGCAGTCTGACTGCAAGACATTGTACAACCCCAATTCTGAAATAGTTGGGACAAAGGATAAATTGTGAATAAAATCAAAACGCAATGACTTTCAAATCACACCAGCCAGTATTTTATTCACAATAGAACAGACTAACATAGCAAATGTTGAAACTGAGAAATTTCACAATTTTACCCACAAAATGAGTTCATTTCAAATTTGATGGCTGCTACATGTCACAAAAAAGTTGGGACAGGGGCCTGTTTACCATGGTGTAGCATCCCCTCTTCTTTTTAACCCAGAGTGGAGGCGTCTGGGCATTGAGGAGACAAGTTTCATGAGTTTAGCCATTGGAATTTGATCCCACTCTTGTTTAATACAGGCTTCCAACTGCTGGAGTTTTGGGTCTCCTTTGACAGACTTTTTGTTTATTTATACGCCAAATGTTCTCAATCGGTGAAAGATTGGGACTGCAGGCAGGCCAGTTCAGCACACGGACTCTTCTACTCTTTAAACCATGCTGTTGTAATAGCTGCAGTATGTGGTTTTGCATTGTCCAGCTGAAATACACAAGGCCTTCCCTGGAATAGATGTCGTCTGGAGGGGAGCATATGTTGCTCTAAAACCTTTATATACCTTTCAGCATTCATGGTGTTTTTTAACACATGCAAGTGTCCCACACCGTATGCACTAATGCATCCCCATACCATCAGAGATGCTGGCTTTTGAACTGAACGCTGATAACAGGAGGGGTGGTCTTTTCCTCTTTAGCCTGGAGGACACGACGACCATGATTTCCAACAAGAATGTCATATTTGACCTCGCCTGACCACAGGACACTTTGCCACTTTGCTACAGTCCATTTTAAATGAGCCTTGACCCATAGAACACGGGCGGCACTTCTGGATCATGCTGAACAATGGCTTCCTTTTTTGCATGATAGAGTTTTAGGTGGCATCTGTGGATGGCATGGCGGGCTGTGTTTACAGATTGTGGTTTCTTGAAGTATTCCTGGGCCCATTTAGTAATGTCAGTGACAGAATCATGCCGGTGAGTGATGCAGTGGCGTCTGAGGGCCCGAAGATCACGGGCATCCAGTAAAGGTCTTCGCCTTGTCCCTTATGCACAGAGATTTTTCCTGTTTCTCTGAATCTTTTGATGATGTTATGCACTGTCGATGATGAGACCTTCAAAGCCTTTGCAATTTGATGTTGAGGACCATTGTTTTAAAGTATTCCACAATTTTTTTTACGCAAGCCCTCACAGGTTGGAGAGCCTCTAGCCATCTTTACTTCTGAGAGACTCAGCCTCTCTAAGACATCCCTTTTATAGCCAATCATGTTACACACCTGATGCCAGTTAACTTAATTACTTGTTAAATGTTCTTTCAGCTGATTCTCTTATATATTAATTGCTTTTTCAGCCCTTTTTTTGCCTGTGTCCCAACTTTTTTGAGACCTGTTGCAGCCAGAAAATTTGAAATAAGCTTATTTTGTGGATAAAAATGTAAAATGTCTCAGTTTCAACATTTGAAATGTTATCTATGTTCTATTGTAAATAACCTATTGGCTCGTGTGATCTGAAAGTCATTGCATTTTGATTTTATTCACAATTTACACTTTGTCTCAACTATTTCGGAATTGGGGTTGTATCAGCAAATTCATGTGAACTGTAAGCTTTCTCCAATCTATTTATGGATTGCCTCCACAACAGTGGCTTAAATAAATATCCAAAACGCCCAGTGCGTACATGAGATAGAGGTTCTCCCACATTACCTGGGTGTGAGCGGCTCTACAGCCAGGCTACCGTGTGCAAACCAGAGAAACACCTCCAACATGGAATGGTACTGATTGAGGCAGATTAACTTTATTCACATCACAATTTGCCTCCTCTTCTGACTCCTCTATTGTGCCTTAGCAGTCTAAAGTACAATTAAGGGATAAATGATCATTACAAAACCCAGTGAAGGTATGAATTTAATCACTTAAAGTGCATTGCTCTCAGGAGCGCAGATGGGCCAGTTATAGTAACATCACTTCTCTGTTTCAGGCCTATTTGGTTTCTAATATGTATATACTTCATTTATTCTGTCTTTAATTTCACAATTACCTTTTAACAGATTGATGATACACTCAGTAAAGCCTGGACTTCATTGTTGGCCCATTTCTTCATGTTTTTTTCAATATTTTTTTGTTGTCTGTCGATAGTGATTTTTTGTTGATTGTAAATTGTTTTGCTTGTTGTTTGCGTTTTGTTATAGGTTATTTGTGTTTAATTTTGTCAGTGGTTTGCTTTGTCTGCTGTTTACACCTTACACTTACGTCTCCCTTCACTGAAACTATTCAACAGAGGTTCCACTTGTCTACTTATCCTTGGAGCCCCATTCCATTTCTAAACCACTGCAGATTTTGGGCATAGCCATAATGTAGAGCGGTCACACCAACAGTTCTAGAGGGAAACGGTTATAATTGGTCGGGAATGTGCACTTGCCTTTCTCAAAGCGCGGGGTGGCACACATCTCACAGTACGGGAGAAGAGCACTGTTGGTGTAGGTGCACGCTCCACAACTCCAGTTCTTCATCACCACTGCTGGAGGGGCCTGAATGCCTTCTGACAACCGCCGGAACACCAGCGGGGAGGCACTTCCCAACCCAGACCTCCTCTTCCTCCCTGATGGCAGCTGGGGGCTCGCTCCCCGAATCTTTTTGCTCAGCGGAGCGAAGTCTTGGTCTTCTTCTGGTCCCCCAAGACCGTCTCCAGTGTCCCCCTCAGACCGTCGCCCTTGTCCTTCCTCAACCCCCTGATCACCTTTGTCCTCCCCAGTCTCGGATATTGGGAGGGGGGAACTGTCCTCCTCCATCCTCTGCCTCTTCTTTCTCCTTGGAGGAGTTTGGTGAGAAAAACTTGCGAATGTCATGCTGTCTGTCCCTCTCAAACTGCTCGGTAAAAAGCACAGGGAAGAACAATGGCGGGTGAACAGAGGCTCTGACAGAGGACACATTAGCATAGCAAGTGTGTCATTACAGTCATTATAAATGTTTTTACCCCCACTCTAATGTACCCATTTATGTAGGTTACAAAAAGCCTTCATTAAAATACAGCTGTTATAACTCCTTGAGAAATATTACAACACTCAACGCTGTCAGTGATGACACCGAACAGTAGATTCATTTAAACAAGCCGGTGAGGTCAGCGAACCTTTTTACTGCATTCAGCTTTGACTAATCTGAATTAACATAACTCCCACAAGCCCATTCCTCCTTCCTTTCCAGATACAATACACCGCTGAATATGTGAGGCACTGTAGGAGCCATCTATCCTGGTACAGATGGTCCTTCAGGTGAAACAAGAGCACAGTGCTGTTTTAAGTGATCCTCCAGAACAAATGGTGATAAATTGATTTAGTCTTCGCAACAGAGCAGAACTCATTGTAAGAAGTGTATTCTGCCAAACCAAAGGGCAAACCAATTTTCCTGAACAAATTTGAAATTAATTTCCAATTATGACACACTCTGTAGCTAGAGACTTGCAACTAATCATTTTAATAATTTTTCTTTTGCCCAGTACATATACAGCAAAGATTATAAAGCCTGGTTCAAGGGACTCCATGCGTTTGCTGAGTTTTTGTCACAACTAATATCTTAATAAATTAGTGTCGCTGAAAAAATAACATATTTGAGTTCTACTGAAATGTAAACATTCATATTTTGCAGCACAATGCAGTCCTGGCTGATGTAGTCACTGAATTCTCCACTTTCCAGAATTAACCACAGATCAGATGGCTACAGATCAGATATGCATCTGATCCATGACCACAAATGGAAGTGTCCACTGAATACTGTGTCCTCACTGATCAGAAAAAAAACCTGATGTGTCACAGGCAGACCCAAAAATCTCTGATTTTAGTAATTTTCTCCAGAAGTAGTGCATGTGACTTTCATCAGTCATATAACCTCTGAATATAAGCTCATTTGTGACAAGGTGAGAAAGAAAACCAATTAACTTTGGATTCATTATCTACTTGGAGACAAGTTGTTGAGAAATGGCTCATACTGAGAGAAGAAAGAGCAGAACCATGTTCTCCAACAGAAGTAACCAAACGGTAATCTATTTTAGCAAGAACTGAACATAAAAGACGAGGAGACGCAGCCCATAAGAGAGGCACATGCAACACTGTTAGAAGTGAATTTTCAGAACCACATGACTCCCCTTCACAAAAAAAACAGGACAGTACCAGGTTAAAACCAACCCAGTGGGTCAGCCAAATCAGGGAAAATTTGAAAATCACCAGCCGTGAAAATGAAGTCATCAACAGTCAAATGTATCGGTCTTAGTCAGGACAAAGGCATACTCACAGATAGCAAAGTTAATGAATTTTTGCTTTCGACGAAAGACAGAATGTCTGTCACAAACTTGGGGCCAAAACCACATGAACAATGAACAACCAATAGTCTATATCTATGCTGGCTTAAGCCTGGCACCAGATGCTAAACCCCAGGCTGGAGTGTTAACTGGGCTGTCAGTGCGGTGGCAGCCTGTAGCTCCATGCCATTGCTCAGACTCAGTTAAGCTAATCAACAACAAACTTAAATACGTCAAAACGGTGCCTAATTATAAAACCTCTGAACCTTAGATGTACTATATATTTGGTGATATGATGCACTGCTATTAAATAGTTGTATTTGGGGGCCAAAGATAAACTTTTAGGATGTACAAAGCTTTGGCAGGCAGAGGCATAGCAATCAATGCTTTGTGGCAAGTTGTACATTGCTGTTGTTTGTTCCTTAATAGTGTATATGAATATGCAACACACAATGGTCATTCCAAGATTATCCAAAATACTTTTTAAATAAACCCTTTCACAGCCAAAGTAATGGGCTGGAAAACTACGATCTCTCTGCTTTGCAAAATGTTGGCTCATCACGACCCACAGAACCTCCTTTTAAAAATCTTAAGTAAATGCAAGTTGCGAGCGAGACTATTGAGAAAGATTAAATACGCAAGTTTATCATCAAGGAGAAAAAACACAATGCATCTCCAATTAGATTTTCTCATGGAACAGGAAGAAAAAGCAAAAGCTGTAGGCCTGTTTGTTAATAGCAGACAGCTTTAAAAAAAAAAAAAACATTAAACCGCAGCAAATTAAAGCAAAGCTGCCAACAGCAAATCTGCATACATACATGTATATTCAAGTATCACAGAAATAAACCAAAAATTATTCTTGACTCCAAATACTCTGCTACACATTGAACTGTGAATAAAACGATGAACACCAAAGTTAATCACATTTACTAGCAAGTGAAATGCTACCAAGGCCCTCTGCATTTATGAGATACAAGTTAAACTATCGATCAAATAAGAACACACATTTTATGAAAGTGCATCACATGTGCATACTTTGTACTATTGATGGTTTTATTCAGCTTAGTTAGGACATTCTACAGCAAAACTAGCTCAACCAAGAGATAGAACACAGCTATCGACAGATGGTATCATCAATAATCCCCTGCCTCATCACTTGCAATTAACAACATGCTAATGCTAATAGAAACGTGCTAATGACACGGTAATGGAAAATGCAAGAAACTGGACTGGAAAAAAAATCCAAAATTCGCACTTTGCCTTGGATCAACAGCCATTTTTATTCAATCTTTTCAGCTAAAATAACGACCATTTCATTATGATGACACGTTATTAAAGTTCTCTCAGAAATGGATACTGTTTGAAAATACCAGGTGACAGAGCGCAGAAGCCTATTTTAACAGAATTGCAGTCAGCATGCCTGCACAAATGGCAAATTATGAGATAATCTGACAAATATTTCTTCTAATTATGTGTGTACTGAATGTTTCACATGGTTTTCTGGGTAAAAAAAAAACAAGCACATAAAAATGTGACTAGAACATCCAGGCAAAGTTACTGCTGTGCCCAACATAAATACAGACTGAATAGTGTCAAATGGCAGCTTTTAAAAAGAAAAAAAATCTATATTAAAGGTGATACAAGCACAGTTCTTGGAACAGAAATTAAAATATGTAGCTCCGTAGAAACCACACCACATTAAAATAACTAATGCTGTTGAACGGAGCCATGTTATACACACTGAAATTTGTTCAGAGTGAAAGTTTTTTAATTAAATCCAGTTTTGCCTCTCTTTGGCAGCAGTCAGAATCTCAGCAAAGCCCTCATTATACCGCGGAAAAGTTCATTCACTAATAACTGCATTCTGAACCATTAAATTTACTGCAGAGCAACCACTCAAATACATTCCAGTGATGATTACCGCAGGGAGAACTGCGCAAAAAATATCACAAGGCAATAGCAAATTATAATTTATGCCACCGACATGACATCCCCCCCCACACACCCAATATTTGCCTAACCTCCAGCTTATTTATAGAGCCGACGAAATAAAAATTTTCATACATACATATGCCTTAATTCATGCCGTTGCTAGGTTTCCAGAACCACATTTTTTCAGGCTTTCAAAGGTGGCAGTACACCGTGTGCTTGATTCATTAATGCGGAGATTGGCAAAACTCACATGGGAGAAAAAGACATCGTCGTGGTCTTTGACTTCCCGCCCCAAAGCCTCACTGGGCGTCCACGCGTGGGCGAAATTCAGGAAGTCCCACTTGTCCTTATCCCCAATATCAGCCTTCAGATACTCTCTCCTCCCGTTTAAAGTACTGCCAGTCACACCCTCCTGTAACGATCATTTACAGAACTTTCAGTCAAAAGCAGAAGTGGACAGTCCAGGTTTAGACAGTAAAAGTCCTCCCCATTATTTAGTTCCAACCACCTGGATTTACTAAATATAACAGCCCTTCAGACCATAGATTAGACTAGTCAAGACAAGTGTTTGTCACAGAGTGACAATTTCCCCCGCCGCGAGCCATGATGTGACCTTGAAAATAACGTCAAGGTCACCAAAATCGACTGGTGTCGGGCTTCCTCATACTAGACCTCGATGTGAAGTTTGATCAAGTTTGGATCATTGGTTCTTGAGATTTCGTGCCAACAAGTCAACCGGATGGACGGATAGACGAACGTTTGTGAACACTATATCCCGCGCCGCAGTGGGGGACAACTAAAATCAGCTGGTTGAGTTCATAGGTGGAAGTAAAACATGGTGGGACCATCGCTTTCTGACCCCACCTCTGGTTGAAAGACAACATGTATTTGAATTAAATCTCGGGGGGAAAAAAAATCAAACGGTAAAAGCACGGTTGTCTAAAATAGGGAGCCACAAAGCAAATATGTAGTGGTTCTGAGGGAAAAAGGAGACAAAATTCATATAACATCAATAAATATGTTGTACTTCCTAATAAATTCCACATCAAAGTGTTTAGTGCACACTCAAGTTCCCTTTGTCTAATATTACATATAAACCATTTCATCATAAAGAGGGCAAATTTGCATTCATGGCACTTGATGTATAACACTTCTTCATGAAGCAGGATGTAAACTCTTATTTTCACATGGCTTGTTATGAACAAAGACTGTTGCTAGGTTTCACATCTGAAAAGAGTACCACCCACGCTTTTCTACACTTCTTGAGATGAGCGCATTTCTTCATATTTCTTTATTCGCATTTGAAATGACATCAGCCTCCATTTACATGAACAGAGAAGCTCACCTTTTCAGACAACCAATGCAGTAACGATTAATAAAAGCAGATGCAGTATTTAGCAATGCCAGGCTGTAAGTGAGATAATTCACATTGAAGTGGAAGATGAAGGTGCAAAAGGTCTCGCACTCGTACAGTCTTGTGCAAATTAACTGGATAAAGCAGGCTGGAGTGGGAAAAACCTAACAACAAAGGTTTTCAGGCTTTTTATTGCTTTAATAGCATCTACATTCAGCACTCAGTACAAGATGTGTCCTCCACAGTTCTTGATATTTTGGCATGGAGCTGGCCTGGCTTTTGCAGGTCGCCTCGATTTATTCATCATGATGCCACACCTGGACAACTGCATCGATGACTTAGGCTTTTGTGGTGCAGTCCTTCTGCTGCAGCCTTGACTTGATGATGGACCAGAGGTTCTCAATGGTATTGAGGTCAGGTGAATTGCTAGGCCAGTCCAACACAGTTACAGTGCAGTGCTGATGAAGCGATCACATTAGTTGCATCATACAAGTCAAGGAAATTAATGAAATGTGCCTAAAAGGTCCTATGCAGTGATCATTGAGGTGGTTATGTAAAACGTCCATCACTTGGCACGGCTATTTGCACTCCATTCAGCTCATTCAACTGACAAGCACCTTTATCCAATTAAATTGCACAAGACTGTACTGATGAAAATCTTGAGCTTGCAGAGGAAAAGAACAGGGCAGCGGTGAACAGTGTGAACACTTTACTCTGCATGTCACAACACACCCCTAAAATGGACCCACTACATACTACCCCTTTTTTACAGTGCTCCATACCAACTGAGAGAGAAATATGTCTGGTTTCACACTCATCCTGGACTTGACAAATGCATTCGTTTCTGACAACTTTTCATCAAAAACAAAATCCTTTAGAAAAGAGAAAGGAAAATGTTAATAAATCCAGTTGTATATCGCTTGCGAACCGCGGAGATATTTTCCATTGGTAGTGCGGTTAGGTTCAGCAGTAAACGGTGAGGAGAGATAAAGTCAAGCCGTCACTCGGCCCTCCCCACCTTTCTGTTGAGCATGCCCCACATAATGGTGTCGAAGGTTCCCTTAGCGATGAGATAGTGGATGTGTACAGAACTGGTCTGCCCAATTCGGTGGGCACGATCTTCCGCTTGCTTTATGTGGCCAGGGTTCCAGTAAAGTTCGGCGAACACCACATGTGAGGCAGCAGTGAACGTTAGACCCTGTGGATGAGACAGAACCAAGAGTTTAGTTTTTGTGTAAATTTGGGCAGCAAACATGCTTCTGAGCATGTGCAGAAGTCATTTTTCAAGTGCACAATATTTCGCCACCCTCACATTGAAGTCTTGTGAATTGAGACGCTGAAAATCAACAATAATAATAATACCGTCCATATATCTTGAGCTTTCTAATACTCAATCATGTAAAAGTGCTTTACAGTAATGGGGGGGGGGGAATCTGGTCAGCCCCTACCCCTAATGTGCATCACTCAGGAGTTCTGCATGGCTGCCATTTTGAACCAGCACACTTCACACAATCAAACAGCTTGTTTTAATGTTCCCCTCATTTTTTAGTGCCAAATCGTGTAGATTTTAACAAACATCCAGCATAAAGATGTCATGATCCCAAGTCTAAGTCAGCACAAATACAGTATTTCATGGGCTTTAACTAACTTCACAAGCCAGTCAGTTTTGCAAGCATTCACAAGCAGAGTATATTCAATGAGCAATGTACACCGAACAAGAATAAATGGTATGAGGAACATGGGGAAGAGAGTACAGCTGGGTGCAAAAAAAAAAAAAAAAAAAAAGGATGAATTAAGACCGTAATTCCCTTGAAACCCCGATAGACAAAACACTTGAAATATCCGACCAAGCATTTCCCATAGATTTAAACTTCTCCCAAAAACACTCAGAGGCACTTAATACATTCAGAATACAGCGGCTCTGCAGTGCACATTTTCTTCATTACTTTTCCCATTAAAATCAAGTGCTCATTGCAGGGCAAGTCATTTGTGGCAATACTGTGCAAATGGAGCCTTATTCTAAGTGCTGAATGGTACGTTAGTGAGATAAATTTCTGCTTCAGGGGCACAGGGATACCGGGGCTGTGCTGGAAGGCTTGTTCTGGGACCCTGGGCTTTGGCTCATTTCTTAGTTACCATGTGAATATACTTAACAAAACCTGTATTCCAAAGTGCCAACAACTTCCTGAACGGCTCTGTGCACAAAGTGATCATGAAGGACTAAAACAGCCTACAGCAATTTGTGAGACGGAAATATGCAAAAAGTAGCTTTTCTCCAAGCAGCGACTGAGCCGAGCACTGTAGTATCTTCTTGGGAAACCTAATGTAGATGCGTGTGAAGTATGTGGCTCGATACAACAGTAGCGCTCGTCTTTCACTCTGACAGACTGCAGTAGCTTTGCCTAATTTCAATTAAACTTCATTAATTATGTACTCTTCTGCATACATGCCCGCTCTACCTAACCTGTTCTCTAGCTTTAAACAATTAATTCACTACCATTATTCTTGAGAAACTACAATTTCCTCATGCTTGAATTTTATGCATGCATTTCCGTAATTTCCTATAGCATTTCCACTCCTTTTGATCACATTAAGTATGCCACTTTATTTTTTTTCTGTTGAGAATATTAAATCCGCTGTATAAAAAGGACTACATGAACGATTATTATGATTATCATCAGGATTCAGCACAGACCTGTCCGGCAGCCTGTATGCTGAGAATGGCCACTCGAGTCTCTGGATCATTCTGGAACTGATGGACCAGATGGATTCTCTCAGCTGATGGAACACTCCCGTCGATTCGGACGTAACGCGCCTGGATGTATAAGTTATGAAAGTTATGCAGTGATCAAGCCTCATTTAGACTTTGTTTGTAAACCAAAAGTCAAAAAAACAAAACAAAAAACAGAAACTAAACACAAAAAAGCAAAAGCGTTCAGTATATCTCTTCAGGACAAAAGCAACTGAATCGAGGACATGATCAAACTTTACAATGAACTGTCAACACTCAGTGCCACAGTCCACCATATTGTTGCATTGTAATCAATAGTAATCACCTGACTTAGAGATTTGTGGGAAATATAGAGGTATTGGACAATTGTCTACTACAATATCCTCACATCCTCACAGTTAATATGGTCTCGAAATACACATCTAAAACGACAATCAAAGAATGTTTCACTCTTCAAAAAATTGATATTTTGATCTTATGACTCTCTAATCTTTCAAACGGGTTGTTATTCTCACCTTTTCAATTTTTATCTCAAATAAAATGATTGCATTACCATTGAGAATGTTCAGGACTCCATTAGTGTTAATTGGAGAGGATGAATCAGAGCGAGTGATGATGTCGCACTCACATGACTAGGTGCGATCGCGTGCAGTTTTCCAGACACTCTCGCCACCACCCCCTTCACATCCCTGACAGACTTCCACAGCGACACAGAAGACTCACTTCCTGAGGTCATGAACTCTCACAGAGCTAATCTCACCACATCAGAAAGCCTTGAAGTTTTTGTGCTGGAGGAAGTACATGCGGACTTGCCAAAGAGTGTAGATTTTTTTTTGTCACAGTTGAGAAAAATATAACTAAACTCTGAAAGGTATTAACAGCACCATGACCCAATGCTGTTGAATTCATAACTGAAAAAAAAAATGTGAATGCAAACAGACAGGCTGTGTCTAACTGAGGTGATTTGATGTCAAACTCGGTGCAGTAATGCCAACGCAATGTGTTCGATGACTGTCTTCAATGTCCACTGGCCTATCAATTACTGCGGAAGCAGAATCCCGTCTTTGCACACACCGGACTGCACAGAGGAGAGATTTGGTCCATAATCCTGTGAAACAGCAGGCAGTGTTAAGTAACCGCCTGTATTAACAGCCCCAGGGCACGTTTCTGGGCCCAGTTCAGAAAAGCAGAATCTGGGTTCTAGAAGCTCTGGTGCTTCAAAGTATGGGCTTCTGTCCGCTGGTCCACCTTTTCCCCGAGGACTGACTGGAATTAACCCGCTTCGCTAGGGCAGAAAAGCGCAACTCGCTTAAGACGGAATGAAGCCCAGTGTTTTCTTTATAAAGCGGGGGCCTATACAAATGCACAGACGGGCCTTTTCTTAGCGGGCGTTGAGGTAACCGCACGGCAGGTAGGAGCTCTGACAGGTGCGTGGGTGACGCCACGGATCCGGGCCGAGGCGAAGCGCGCGCGAGGAGCGGGCGCTGCCGGGAATGATGGGAGATGTGGCGGTAATTACCTTGGCCTCGATGACAGCCTCGGTGCACGCCTGCAGCATGGTGAGGTGATGTGCGAACACCAGGAACTTCAGCCGCTCGTTATCCAGCATCATCCTGATGTAGTCCTTCACCGCTCCTGCCTGCAAAAACAACCCAGCAAAACGCCTGCTGATCACCTGACCACTGGCCCCCCTGCTTTCTCCCCCTAACCCCCCACAGCTCCGTTTGGGGGGTTCGGTGAGGTAGATACCTGCTGTAGCCCCAGATCACACAAGCATTCCTGCGCACTCACATCATGCTACACCCACATGCTCGACAGCCATGACAAAGCCAACCTGCTACGAGCGAACTTTCTTTTTACGGTTTTTCTTTCCCGTGGTCTGCGCCTCGCCAAACAAGCTCATTTCATTTTACTCTCCATTAGTGCATTCTTAAGCATGTCTTTACCCAATTCATTACTTTAACTAAGAAAACCTTGAAGGTAGCTAAAACAAATAATATGTACTACAGTACTTAATGTAAGAGCAGACAGTGCAAAAACAAAAGGGCGAACAAAGGCCAACAAAACTCTGAGCGTCAGTTCCCTCTGTTCCACTTTAGAAAGAAAGCTGCATAAACAACTGACTAAAACTGCTTTTCTCTGGAGTTCTTGCGCTTTTTCAAAAGACACAAATACATACAGTAAATAGAGCAGGTCAATTTAACACCTTCAGCTGCTCTGAGGGACGAAACGTTCCTGCACCTGTGCAGCTCAGGGCAAAACCAATAGGAAAGTAATGCTTTCATAACCAATTTATTTTTAATTCATATTCTATAGGTCAGTTTTTCTTCAAACATTAAAAAAAAATGAAAGTATGAAGGAACCAAATCACAAGCAGCCTTGCAGGAGAGACCCTTGGGATCCCTACATCACCCAAGTTAAATAAAGCAGGGTTAAAAAAGACATTTTCCACCAGTTTTCCCTATACACCGGAGTCATTATCCTTGGTGGAATCCTGTTTCCGCACGTGTGCAGGCCCTTGGCCAGGGCTGCCAGTGTTAAACCAGACCCTGCTGGGAAATCATCGGACTGCTGACGGATCCAGTAGAAACCTTATTTTCTGATTTATTTACCGTGCTCGCATTGACGGTGCATTAGCCCCTCATGGTTTTTGTAAAGGGGTCATAGGATCGCTGTCACAAGACTCTTGGGAATGCAGGCTGTAAGCTACACATGACGATAAGATGTCATTTTTCCAAGGAGGGTTTAATGGACAAGATTGAGAAATATCTCATTGTACACATCAAAAGTCTGAACCAACTGAAGTGACCAACTGTTAAAGGTGAATGAATTCAGCAGCAAATGGAGCTCATTCACAAGTAAACTTAAACCAGTCCACAGCTGGGATGTGCGCGCCATAATGACATACAGACTTCTAAGGACACATGCTCCATAACTCCAAGCAAACTAGCCAAAAATGCTAAAAAAAAAAAAAAAAACACCTTAAATTTGCTTGAAAACAGCTCAAATTTGGGAAAATGGAAAGATGAGCTTGGTCATTTTGCGCATGCCAATGCTCAATGCCCGTGTGCAATTTCAGACTGATTGGCCAGCCGATTGAAGACAGAGAAGGATTCAGACAGACAAACAGCTTCTTCCTCATTTAACTGTATGACTCCATCTAGGCTAACATTATCTAATCAGACCTCAAACACATCTGAACTTGAATTCAGTGAAAATGTATAATTAAGCCTTAGTCAGAGTTAGACGAGACTCACAGAATCTTGATCCTCCACTAACAGAGTTTGGGGTGGTACATTTAGGACAGCCTGGAACCATAGACTGTATAAAAAGATGGACGCAGCACCCGGGTCTGAAAAGCGAGGCCAGTGCGGAAATCCCTAAAAATCGCTTTCTATTGAATGGCCAGCACATGGTGACGTCGGAGGTTGCAGAGAGTTGTTCAATCCTATAGAAGTCCATGAGAATATGACCCTACTTTCTCACCTGATTTAATACAACCCCAAATCCGAAATAGGACAAAGTGTAAATTTTGAATAAAATCAAAACGCAATGACTTTCAAATCACACCAGCCAGTATTTTTTTCACAATAGAACAGAGATAACATAGCAAATGTTGAAACTGAGAAATTTTACAATTTTATCCACAAAATGAGCTCATTTCAAATTTGATGGCTGCTACAGGTCTCAAAAAAGTTGGAACAAGGGCCTGTTTCCCATGGTGTAGCATCCCCTCTTCTTTTCAACATAGAGTGGAGGCGTCTGGGCATTGAGGAGACAAGTTTCTTGAGTTTAGCCATTGGAATTTGATCCCACTCTTGTTTAATACAGGCTTCCAGCTGCTGGAGAGTTTTGGGTCTCCTTTGATGGGCTTTTCACTTAATTATGCGCCAAATGTTCTCAATCGGTGAAAGATCAGGACTGCAGGCAGGCCAGTTGAGCACATGGACTCTTCTTCTACAAAGCCATGCTGTAGTAATAGCTGCAGTATGTGGTTTTGCATTGTCCTGCTGAAATACACAAGGCCTTCCTGGAATAGATGTCGTCTGGAGGGGAGCATATGTTGCTCGAAAATCTTTCTATACCTTTCAGCATTCATGGTGCTTTTTCAAACATGCAAGTGTCCCACACCATATGCACTAATGCATCCCCATACCATCAGAGATGCTGGCTTTTGAACTGAATGCTGATAACAGGAGAGGTGGTCTTTCTCCTCTTTAGCCCGGAGGACACGACGCCCATGATTTCCAACAAGAATGTAAAATATGGACTCGTCTGACCACAGGACACTTTGCTACAGTCCATTTTAAATGAGCCTTGGCCCACAGAACACGGCGGCGCTTCTGGATCATGCTCAACAATGGCTTCTCTTTTTGCATGATAGAGTTTTAGGTGGCATCTGTGGATGGCACGGCAGACTGAGTTTACAGACAGTGGTTTCTTGAAGTCTTCCTGGGCCCATTTAGTAATGTCAATGACAGAATCATGCCGGTGAGTGATGCAGTGGCGTCTGAGGGCCCGAAGATCGCGGGCATCCAGTAAAGGTCTTCAGCCTTGTCCCTTACACACCAAGATTTTTCCAGTTTCTCTGAATCTTTTGATGATGTTATGCACTGCCTATGACGAGACCTTCAAAGCCTTTGCAATTTGACGTTGAGGAACATTGTTTTTAAAGTATTCCATAATTTTTTTTACGCAAGCCTTCACAGGTTGGAGAGCCTCTGGCCATCTTTACTTCTGAGAGACTCAGCTTCTCTAAGACATCCCTTTTATAGCCAATCATGTTACACACCCGATGCCAGTTAACTTAATTACTTGCTAAATGTTCTTTCAGCTGATTCTCTTATATATTAATTGCTTTTTCAGCCCTTTTTTGCCTGAGTCCCAACTTTTTTGAGACCTGTTGCAGCAAGAAAATTTGAAATAAGCTCATTTTGTGGATCAAAATGTAAAATGTCTCAGTTTCAACATCTGACATGTTATCTATGTTCTATTGTAAATAACATATTGGCTCATGTGATCTGAAAGTCATTGCATTTTGATTTCATCCACAATTTACACTTCGTCCCAACTATTTCGGACTTGGGGTTGTATTTCAATAATGATTTTCCACATTATTTTATGGTACCTATCGCAAGTTAAGTCTCCTTCGTTATATCATGATGTTCGTTTTTGTAAATTATGGTCCCAAATAGACTAGAATAAAGGATAAGGCCAGAATATGCTTTAGAGGCGTGGCTATCCTCTGGTCCTCATCAGATACGGTCAGATTCACCCGTAGAACCACCCCTCGCTCCTCCCTGGATTTTCAATTCACGCTCTCGTCCAATAGGAATCACATCCGGTTTTAAAATGCCAAAATCGAGGCTTCCTAAATGGTATGCTGAAACCAATAGGTGACATTACGGTTGCTTCGTCCATCTTTTTATACAGTCTATGCCTGGAACTAATGCCGAGGTATTTGACTGAAACCCTGAAAACAGGAAGTGACAGCCCCATAACAGTGATGGTAAGAGCAGTGCCGCTGTCTGACCCTGACCCCACACTGCTCCATAATGACCTCTGCTAAACTTAATCAGCTGTGAATTACTTTGGACAGAAATGTCAGAAAACTAATGTGATGAATTTTTTCTTCTTCACTAACAGTTTGCTGAATTTGGCAAACGCAGAAAATTTATTTTTGCCTTTTAATGATTATTTATTACAAATGTTGACTGAATCCCAGCCATGGATTGTGAATTTAATTTCTAAAGCCTTATGTTGTTGCTCACATTTATTATGCTAAATGTGCGATGACTGCAAGCCCTTAATTACATTTCCTGCACCTGTGTCATCAGTTTCATTAATGTACTGAATTCCCATTTGCCTCATTGCTTTTTGTTCACCCGCGCCAACTACAATCCCTACTTTAATTCTGAATGGTACATCACGTACCCTGTCCCAGAGGTACAACATATCTCAGCGGTATACCAGGTATTTTGTCCGAATAGCACAACATTAATCCTTTCTGAGTTGTACACCATGTGCCCTGTGTGATCAGTAAAATGTTTATTAACCTCTCGGTACAAATGCTGAGTAAAAGATGAGTATGACTCAGTGAGAAAGAAATATTCGAAGGTAATGTTGAAAGGTAAAATTGTTCATCAATGAGAAAAAATTATTTCCCCAGGTCACGCCAGTCTTGAAAAACAGTGATCATCAGCAGGAGGAAGCACATCAAATATAAGCTGTATTATTGATAAATAGCAACCACCTGATTGGATGACTCTGACAGCTAATGCTTCACACTGTTGTACTATGGCAATTATATGCGTCTTCAGTCCGGTGGGGAGGACTATCTTTACGTAAAAAATAAAGCTAACTCAATCGACACACACAAACTTACATACACAAGTAGTCATGTACGCATACACAGCACTAACAAATGTCACTGGAAACAAAAGTGTACCCTGTGTAATTTCAGCCCCCAGTGCAGGGGAATAATGACATTATCCAGACCTCAGCGCTCTGTTCCTTTTTCACGATCAGCACTTCTGCTCAATGCCCCGCCGCACACGAACATCGCCACAGCTGCTGAGCGCACGCCTGTCACCACCAGCAACACGGAGGCCTCGACGTGACTTTCGCGCCGCTCACACGTGCTGTTCAGCGATGGTCCGGTGCTTCCAATTACCCAGCAGCAATAGTCAGTCAGAGGCATGACCTCTCCATTTCTGAAGGTGCACCACGCACCTCTCAATTAGCACCAGTGCTAAAAAGTGCAACCGCAGCCCAAAGCTCGCAATCTGTTCTCTCCTCTTCAATAATTTCACCCCTCTTTTTTTTCCTTATTAAAACACACACACACACACTCACACACACACACACACACACACACACACACACACACACACACACACTGCCTCTGGGTGATTTCAGACAGATGTTGAGCGTGGTAAAAATACACGCTCATTTCGATTCAGTTGCTTGCGATTCTCACTTCAGACGTGACACCAGATGCAGGTCAGAAGCGCGATGGTGTGTGAGAACCTCTTCTTCACAAGTCTTTTTTTATTTTGTCTGGCGTCCCGGCGGAGCGGGCGGAGTGAGCACAGCAGAAGAGAGATGAGGTGCAGGGAAAAAATCACTGCGGTCAGCTCCAATTCATGCCTCTCATGCATTAACCGGGCAGAGACTCGCTTCAGCAACATCGCCCTACACCTTCCCTTCTGGGGTGCACATACTGTAACAGCCCTGTTATAGCTCTGCGTGTTCCTCTGCCAGGCCAATTCCAGAACTAATTAACAAAAGGAAATATTTCAAAACCGCAGAGGTGCCCTTTCACCACTTCCCTCTGTCTGTAATGACCTTAAAAAAAAACTAAAAAGTTAAAAAAGACTCGATGACCGCTTTATCTAGCAAAAACAAACAGGTGCTGAACGGGAACAGTGTACACCTGCTGAGATATCTATAAAAACCGAGACGGGAAAATAGAGGGAATGAGTTTGGCGCCTGCGCCGCTTCGGTTGCCTGATCAAATTTAGAATTGATGACAAGTTTATAATTGATTATGCTTTGCTCTCCTCCTCAATTAGTTGAAGCTGCTCGCCTTGGAAGAGTGGCGAGTCTCCTGCCAGAGTTATGCAGAGGGACTGGATCTGGAGCATTGAGATGTCAAGGGAGCTTAACAGGCGATGCAGTCATCCAGTCAATGCATGTGAACACTGGTGTACAGTCCTGTGATTGTTATGATGATGACTGACTGAATATGAACACTCGTGTAGAATCCCATTATTGTCAAGGTGATGACTGACTGCATGTGAACACTGGCATACAAGTCCCAAGATTGTCATGGTGATGACAGACTGCATGTGAACACTTTTGCACAGGCCTGCGATTGTTACGGAGATGATTGACTGTATTTGAACACTGGTGGACAGTCCTGTGATTGTTACGGAGATGACTGGATGAATATGTACACCGATGTACAGTCCTGTGATTGCTCTGGTGATGATTGAGTACATAGAACACTGGTGTACAGTCCTGCGATTGTGCTGGTGATGGCAGACTACAAGTGAACACTGGCGTACAGTCCTGTGATCATTATGGTGATGACTGACTGCATGTGAACACTGGCGTACAGTCCTGTGATCGTTATGGTGATGACAGACTACAAGTGAACACTGGTGTACAGTCCTGTGATCGTTATGGTGTTGACTGAGTGCAAAGAACACTGGTGTACAGTCCTGTGGTCATTATGGTGATGACAGACTACAAGTGAACACTGGTGTACAGTCCTGTGGTCATTATGGTGATGACAGACTACAAGTGAACACTGGTGTACAGTCCTGTGGTCATTATGGTGATGACTTGAGTGCAAAGAACACTGGTGTACAGTCCTGTGATCGTTATGGTGATGACTGAGTACATAGAACACTGGTGTAAAGTCCTGCGATTGTGCTGGTGACGACAGACTGAAACTGAACACTGGTGTACAGTCCTGTGATCGTTTTGGTGATGACTGACTGCATGTGAACACTGGCGTACAGTCCTGTGATCGTTATGGTGATGACTGACTGCATGTGAACACTGGTATACAGTCCTGTGATCCTTATGGTGATGACTGACTGCAAGTGAACACTGGTGTACAGTCCTGTGATCGTTATGGTGATGACTGACTGCATGTGAACACTGGTATACAGTCCTGTGATCCTTATGGTGATGACTGACTGCAAGTGAACACTGGCGTACAGTCCTGTGATCGTTATAGTAAAGATGGCAATTTTATTTTCTTTGGGGCTTCAGAAATGGTTCTCAGTTAATTTACTCATTTTTCTTCAAATGTATCTCAGTCAAACGTGTTCTACAAATGAATGCAAGCTGAATTTAAAAAAATTCTAATTATGATTGCAAGCGACGGTTATTTGCTTGTGTTTGAGCCAAAGGTGGAAAAAAATTTGTTCATATTTTCCAGTTTCTTTATTCGCTCAACCGTGTTCTGAAAGGGCACTACAGTTGAGTTCTTGCGGTTACCGTGGAAACTGTTTCACAGGGAAAAAAAGTTGTGCTGCATCGGAGCGTTCGGACGAAGTTTGAGGAAAAGTGAGAAAACGAGAAAGGGTGCAGGTGTGCGTGTTGACACCCTGGCGGCGTTCGGTCGCACGCACCCCCGAGGGCTGTGCCCATGGTGACAGTCTCGCACTGGGGACATTTGAAAATGGAGGCCTGTTGCCATAGTGAATTTCTCCTTTAAGGAGCGTAAAATGCTGTGGCACCAAAGTCGGAACAAAAATACATAAAAATCACAAGTCTGTTTTAACAGGAGAATATGTTTACTTAAAGGCGGACGCACCACATTTCAAATTTGCATTCAAAATTAGCAAAAATATTTACCTTTTCATGTCTCTCAAAGAACAAACTATACTGCTCACAAGCTTTGCTTTAAAGTCACAGCACTTTTTTCCTTAGTGACCTTTACCTCCTCGAGAAACAAACACAGTAATATACTGTGATATATTCATGGGTGGCCTTTGGATGCTAAAATTCTCCCTTCACAACGATATTATCAATTTTATATAGCAATGCCAATGTACTCCCTCTTCACCTGAGACCAATCCGTTGTGCTAGAAGTGAAAGTCGAAAAGGCCCCGGACGGGCTTTGCGTATATATTGGCGATTTCTCCTCCTAACAGTCAGTACATGTACCATGGCTCGACGGGCGGTGCATGTACCTTGGCGATTGCAGTGCCTAACAGGCGGCACATGTACCTTTGCGATTGCGGTCTGCTTATACATGCGTGTGATGAGGCTCATGACTTCTGCGAAAGAGGCTTCTTCGCTCGCCGGCCCGGAATCCAACCTCTTCATCAGCCTCTCCCACTCCTCGAAGATGGCCTGGGCTTCCTGCAGAGGAGAGGAGACCAGAGAAACATTCTTCCTCTTCTCTCTCTCAGTTTGAGCTATAAAGGGCGGAACAATTAATGGGACTGCAAATGGTGGCCTACTTTCCCTCCACCGGACAAAGACGGGGAGGAGAAAGGGAAGAATATTCCCAAAGACGCTCGTCCTCTCGTACAGTGAAATGTCTGAGCAGGCTGGGTCGGTCACGTGGTTCTCCCAATTATAGAACGCGCGTGACAACCTGGGGGCGAAGATGGAACTCTGCGCACCAGCACCATAAATCAAAGACAGAGAGTTCACTCTCAAGGTGAAACCCAAGGAGTATTTAGGGAAGTTAGAAAGTCAGGAATTAGAGGAGGAATTAGGCCATGGAATACTGAGACCGAACAAAATCCACACCGGAGAACCACAGGGAGAGAGGCTCAGATCAACATGCCTTCTGTGACACCGTCATGACGTGCGTTTGTGCTTAACGTGCATTTTTACCGATCTGACGATGTGTCCAATAATGAAACTTCATTTCTCTAACGATATTAGAGGGATAGGTGTGTTAGTCATGTTTATTTGTGTGTATACATGCGTATGCACAAGTGTTTGAACGCAAATGTGCGCGCAGTTGTGTGTGCCAGACAGTGCACGCGTGTATGTGTGAGTGAGCGCGTGCATGTGTACGCGTATGTGTGTATATACCGTGCGTGCGTGTGCACACACACATGTGAGGGCAGACGTGAGATGACAGGCTGTGATTTATGGAACAAAGAGGCAGGTGAGTGGTGTTTGGGGAGCTGGGGGGGAGCAGGTCGTTACCATCAGAAGAGAACAATGGGCCGACTCACACAATGTGCCCAAGAATAAACCACATATAACTGCACCTTTCCAACACAAACCCAGACATTAAAGAAAAGTGCCGTTTTTCACAAGGGGAAAGGTCCTTCTCGGTAACTGTTCATATTTCATGTCGTTATGAATAAAATCCACGTGACCCAGGCAGTGATTTTCCTCAGCAGATACTTTCATGCCAAACAAAATCAGGAATCGTGCAAACAGATAAATCATCATCCTACAGATAAATTTTATTTGATTTATTTTTAATGACATTCAAAACTCTATCTTCTCACACTTTACCTTGGCACTGTTCTAACATTTGTATAGTGCATTTTATATTACTGCTCCAATTACCCAAATCTGAGAAAATCAAGTAATTACATCCATACGGACAGATTTCCTGATTATTTCGAAGAACAAGAGCAGAGCCAACAGACAAATATTCGATGCAAATAAAAAAGGGACAATTTGGTCTCAAAAAGGGAAAAGCGAGAAAATGTCAGGAGCAGAAAAGTGTGATAAAACGATAATTAGTGTTAATCTCATACCATCGCCTAGCAACAGACAGAGGCCAGTAATAATGAGGTAATGGGTATCTATATTTAGCGGCCGTGGACCCACGCTCCCAGCGCCCCGCGGAGGGGGGGAGGGGGAGAGCGTACCTTGGCTCCGTCTTTGGGAAGGTCGAATGGGATGCGCTGGCGGATTTTGGGCGGGAGCTGCGTGAGGACCTGGGACTTGAGCCGGCGGATCATGATTTCGTTCAGACGCTGGTGCAGCTCCTCCAGATTAGACGCCCCTCGGCAGTCCCACTGCCGCCGATTCCCAAAAAACCTGAGCGAGGAGCGACACCGACGTCATCGCAAAACCCTCTATCACAGGATTGTCTCACATGGCACCAAAATGAGAATCATTCTAAAACGGCCTCTTGGTCACAAGCAGAAACAATTTCACCAGGAAACCATGATAATGTCGGCAGATATTTCATTGCGCTTAACCTTCAGTTGTTATGTTCTGTGGTATAAATGCAGTCTCCAGTGCAACTGTAACTGCAGAAATATCATAGATCAGAGTGAGGTGGCCACTGGCCTCACTGCAGTGATGGATAGATACTCTAACCCAGGGCACTGTTCCTGGGTTAGAGTATCTATCCATCACTGCAGTGAAGCCAGGAGGAGGTCCTTATGAGCAGGTATGCAATTCTCTTCGCATGCTCTTTAGAAGTGGGAGGTGAAATGTATTCCCTGACCAGTTCTTCCATTGCATAGACTGCCCTGAGCCATAGAAATATTCCCAAACCCAAGTGCCTTTCAGAGATTTAACAAAAAAAGGGCTGTAGCAGAATTTTTAGTGTTTTAAATGAATTACCAGCAGCAATAAATAAAAATTTGAAAAACAACAAGTTGGTAGAGGTACAGTGAAATTCAACAACTAACAAATAACTTTACTAATTTCTGGCCATTAAACAGTTTTATACCCATTTTGCTGGTGTCAAAATTTCACAGTCGTGATAATCAGGGCTGTAGTGTGTTTTCTGAATTACATTACAAACTCTGGGTGCCAGCCGTGCGTCCCGAGTTCAACCAGCCCCGCGCCTCGAGTTTCACCAGCCCTGCGCCCCCAGTTTCACCAGCCCTGCACCCCGAGTTTCACCAGCCCAGCGCCCCGAGTTTCACCAGCCCAGCGCCCCGAGTTTCACCAGCCCAGCGCCCCGAGTTTCACCAGTCCTGCGCCCCGAGTTTCACCAGCCCCGTGCCCAAAGTTTCACCAGCCCTGCACCCAGAGTTTCACCAGTCCTGCGCCCCGAGTTTCACCCGCCCTGCGCCCCGAGTTTCACCAGCGCCGCACCCCGAGTTTCACCAGCCTCGAGCCCCGAGTTTCACCAGCCCCGAGCCTCACCAGCCCCGAGCCCCGAGTTTCACCAGCCCCGAGACCCGAATTTCATCAGCCCTGCTCCCAGAGTTTCACCAGCCCTGCGCCCCGAGTTTCACCAGCCCTGAGCCCCTTGTTTCACCATGCAGGCATGCAGCAGTTCCCTCCATTTCAGAGTTGCAGCCTCTCTGCCAAACGTACAATTTCATCATCTCTAGCAACATCACGCAGCCTATAATTACATCAGTAAAATTAATGGTTTGAAGGCTTTCTAGTGCGGAGAGCATCAAACTACATACAGAAGTGTGTTTAATTAATCCAACTGTCTTTCAATATCACAGCTGTGCTAGTCCTTTGGATAACTATACCAAGACACAGGAATAAGCTTAGACTAAAAAATTGCACAGCTTGATTATTTTATATATAAATACTTGTTTTATCAGGTAAAAGTCCATTGAATCTTAGTAATCATCCAATATTTTTCTTGGGAACAGGAACAGTACAGAGTTAGCTGTCCATTAAGGAAGTGCTTGTTGAGTATGTGCTAATTTCTCCAGTTATAGTGGCATATAACACACCTCACGAGTAAATCAGGACCTATACTGTTAAAACACAACTGCAGCATAATCTCAAGAAGGTTTACCAGCCACGACTGCTTCGGAAGGTATTGTTTTCACCTAGTGAGTCTATGTTTGTGTGTGTCTATGTCTGTGTGTGTGTGTGTGCGTGCGAGCATGTATGTGCGCGCGCGCGTGTGTTTGTGTCATCATGGTAAAATTCGATCCTGGAAAAACCAATTGTAGTGGGAACCACTGAGCAGTTTTGAGTATTGTGCCAGGTGTTAATAGGTCTGTCTGTGGACCGATTCTCTCACTGCGACAGTGTCATAACTGTGCAAGATGTAGTCACAAAATTTCACAGGAAGGTATTTGAGATCAAAACGAACGCCAAGGGCCAAGTTTGAAGGTGGGTGTGGTCTGAGCATGTGCAGCGGAGGTGGGGATGTAAGAGGGGCAGCTGGTGTCATCCTATAACAACATGGCCTCATTTATTACATTGTGAATGTTAATAATACCTGAGAACACACACACCATAATGTCTATATGTATTCTTGTGTGTATGCAAGTATACCCATCCATATGTATACATGTACACACACACTAATAAGTGCATGCATACAGAATAACGTACCGAGTCTACATTCAATGGCCATTTGGGGTTTATTTATTTGGAGGGCAGAAATAAAAATAAAATTTGCCCAGTGGGCTCCAAAATGATGACCGGGACATCTTGAAAGGGCTGTAATTCCTACACAGTTTACTCTATAAATGTGTAAATATCCTCACAGTGCGGACTTTCCTTACAGCAGCAGACGTCCTCTTTAATTTGGAGGTGCTGATACCCATATAAATTGTCCAGGCATTACAGGCCAAATGCTTACTCACAGTCGGCATTTCGATTAAAACTGCTCACAGGTCAAATAATAAATATCTACTGAACTTCACCTGAAATGTTCCTTGGAGCAATATCTGATTTTTCTTCTTCTTTTTTTTTTTTTAACAATTCTTTTACAATTCATTTCCAAACTAACTTGTGCTAAAAGGCATAATTGACTACTGTACATAAATTAAAGAGAAGTAAAAAACTGAACTGGCTGCGTTGCAAATATGGAAATTAAAAATGAAATACCCAAATAAACTTCATAAACAAAACTTCCAGCCGACTTTAAAATTGTTTCACCGGGTTTTAAACCCGGTATTGGAGAAAGTCCAACCCTTTGAGTTTCCTAGATGAATCAACATCTGATTGATGAATTATGCAGTTATACTTAATTCAATCCCAGATTTCTTGATGGATTGCATTCATTAATACTTGCTAGGAGTTACAAAACATACTGGAAATGTCAATCAATTTAACAGGATAATCAAGCAATTACCTGGTCCAGTACGATGCCATGCAATTCATCAAATGGAAAGACTTACTGTGAACAAACTTAATTTCCAGAAAACATCCATCGTCAAGCAGGGACAACAAGTCAATTGCAGGCTCTTAACAGCAGCTGAGAGCCATGGCACACCTGGATCTAATGAGACTCGTTCAAAGGTAAAGAGGAGGAAATGTACCTGTAATGAGCATTACAGTATTTTTTAGCATAGTCCGTCCATGTCCCAAACTTCCTAGGGTACAATGCATCAATCTGCATGAAAAGCTGTGGAGAAAAGCAGAGAGAGTAAACAGAAGGGAAGTGACATTGCCGAAGAATATCTGCCATGGTTCTGCACTGAATAATCTCTGCCGTGTGAAAAAAGGTTCTCACTTAAAGATAATCAGATATTGAGTCGAGTCAAAGCTGTATGAAATAAAAAGTAGATTCCTCATTTCCATTTTTCTCTTTAAGAAGATAGGTTAAAGCTTTTTTGTGAAGACACGTGGCTCACGCACATACTACACTCATACACATGCACACAAACTTTCCTTTCACACGGATGCCTGACAGGAAAATATTTTTGATGCCGAGGATGAGCACCTCATTCACTGCATACAACGCGATGGGATTCTCACACTTACGATTTGAATGTATTTGAATGTCTCTGAAAAAGCTTTTCATATCTTGGTCTTCATCGCTGAATATCTGCTATAATTCATTAGGTGTTAGTGATGTCTCGACAGTAACCAGCCGGCTGACATCAAACCACAAATTTTTCCATAAAATTTATGTACAAAAGGAGAACATCAGTAGGTGAGAACAGAGGAACACTAGACATCTTTTTGCATCTTGATCCTTCATTGCTGCCATTATAAATGCTTTCCGAAACAGAGCAAAGCAGCTTAAGTTCATAACCCTGCTTAAATTCCCAACAGTCTCAGTCTATCAGAACTGTGCAAGAGTTTCACAGAGGTTAAATTAATATCATCCCATAAAATATTAAGAGACAAAAAACAGATGACTGATTCAAAAAAAAAAATAAAATAAATGAAAAGTCCTCCCCTCTATTTCCCCATCATGCAGGAGTATTTAAAAATTCAGAGGGTAAGACGGGTTTAAATTGAAAGTGACAATTTGAATACAAATGGCCTGAATGAGAACTACAATGGTCCAAATGCCATGTGATTGCTCATGCAATTTTAATTTTTATATTACACTTTATAATATTTCTGTATCGTACTTGTAAATTGCATTGACGCAATTATGGAGAATGCGTATGTTGTGTTAATTATTAAAAACAAACTCAGGCTAAATATGGAATTTGAAGAAACCGAGTAAATCACAAGGTTCATGCGCTTTGGATCCCTGAGTTCTTTTAATTACTTAAATTTCCAGATACAAAACAGGATCGCCAATACATCTTTTTTGTAATGCAGTCTTTACATTAAAAATTACAAAAGCATTAAAATATCAGGCAACCTCTCATTCTCCACAACTCAGGAGAAGTAAACCCCACATAACACTGTATATCAAACAGTTGTAACAAAGCTGTAAAATTCCCTGGGAGTAAGAATTTTATGGGAATTCAAGTACTCTTTATTAGTTTCTGTAATCCGAGTTTTACATTTCAAACAAGAGTCTGAATATTCCGGCAGTCAGTTTGATCCCAAGAGCACCAACAGGCCTCCCATTACTCTACAGCTCTGGGGTCTCCGAGCAATAAGGCAGGGGTGGGGAACAGTCACCCCCATCTTGGATATGCCATCATAAAATGCCAGCGGTAAAGTCAGGAAACTTCACTTTCAGATGACCGTGTATCGCAATCATTCCGTAACGGTGGCCGACAGGGGCAAACGAGCTGCAACGGCCCAAAACGTCTCCAACTGGAGAAAAGTGCTGCAAAAACATAAACGGTACAAAGTCAAAAACACGCAAACCACAAAAGCAAATGCAAGAGAAAAATGTTGCATATCCACATCAACACAACGGAAGTGCGCCAAGCCGCTATGGGGAGCGCTAACGAGAACAGCTTTTACATTTGACCTGAATGAGACTAGGAAAGTCGGCGAAGAGGCTTTCTGGCTAGCTAGCTAGCTAATGATAGTTTGCTTGCTTAGCTAGCTAGTTCGCTAGCCTAGCTAGCTAACAGTTATATTTGGTATATGGAAGTCAATAGAAAATAAGTGAATGAAAATTTGCCATTATCTCGCCATCTCACTAAGCTAGAGTTGAACCGCGAGCATTTATATTATTATATCAAATATAACTGTAAGCCAGCTAGGCTAGAGAACTAGCTAGCTAAGCAAGCAAACTAATGTTAGCTAGCTAGAAAGCCTTTTTGCCGAGTTAGCGAGTCATATTGGATGCATGTAAATGCTAGCTAGCTCACTAAATGGCAAAGTTACAACTATTCACTGCTATCCATTGATTTCTATTGATTTCTACATGAAAGGCCGTAATCTGGAGCGAAACCTTTGCGCATGCTTACAAGGTCTCAATCCTGAGCAAACCCCTCGCTATGGTGTAAAAACCATAAAACAAAATACTCCGGCCAGTCTTGCTCAGGTCAAAAATAAAAGTAGCTTTAGTTGGCACTACTCATATCGGCTGCGAGCACTTCAGTTGTGTTGATGTGGATATGTAGCATTTTTCTCTTGCATTTGCTTTCGTGGTTTGCATTTTTTGCCTTTGCATCATTTTGGTTTTTGCAGCGTGTTTCTCTGATTGAAGATGTTTTGGGCCATTGCAGTGTGTTTCTGTTGAGGTGAATATGCAGCATTTTTCTCTTGCATTTGTTTTTGAGGTTTGTGCATTTTTGACTTAGCATTGTTCCCGTTTTTGCAGTTGCGTTTCTCCAATTGGAGATGTTTCGGGCCGCTGCAGCGCGTTTGCCCTCGTCGGCCACCGTATTCCACCAATAAATTTTAGGACTGTTGTGTAAACTCTTTACACCTTTCACTGTTGAATGAATGTAAGTAAGTCAGTAGTAAGGTAATGCCTCTCTGGAATAACAGGTATGTCAATGCTAACATACACATTACCTCTTCAGGGCGCCCCAGGGCTGGAGTACCCGTCAGCAGGATAGCCCGCTTCGCTTTCTGTATCAAGGGCACCAGGATTTTACTGCGGGCTGCGTTCCTCGACTTCAGGTAGTGCGACTCGTCCACAATTACCACCCGAAAACTCTGTCTGGTAAGGGAGTCCACCAGGACCTGAGCGTCAGTAGTTAGGAGCCCGTACCCCAATATGGTGACCTTACTCCTGCTGATCGCTCTGTAAAAGGGGCACATGTGATCAGTGTAATTATACATTCATACATTCACCAAATTCAAAATAGTTTTGGCCAAGAAAAACAACGAGCCAAAGGCACCCTGTAGTGATTGGAAAATCATTAAAAGTACAGGACCAAATAACTTGTTCTCCTCATTATGTTAAGTTAAAATAAAAATGGGAAGCATTTAGCAGGAATCGCTGGCTGTTTGAGAATAAAAACCATGGCATTCTCAAAATAAAGCAGGGAATAGATAAAATTACAATGCTATCCATTCCAGCATGCAACTAAGATTCATACTAAGTGTTTCCATGACAGCAATACGCAGGTTAGCGGTGTTCAATGCTGTAATTCAGAGGGAGGAAGATTTCTATGGCAACAACACTCAGCCAATTTGTCCAATTCTTTCTTTAGAACAAACAGTCATGCTTTTGACACAGTGATAATCAGGACCAATCAAAGACAAGCTGCCAGCAGAGCATTTCCTTTCAATTCAGTTTTCTTTGAGAGGCAGTTTAAGCAGATACGTCACTAGCTTCAACACCCTCTTATCACCTTGCCAGTGCTATAAGAACAGAATATATGCTCAAAGCCAAAAATCTGCAAGACATGTGAAAGGAATACCTCTCAGTATGTTGCACTGATATTATATGGAATCACGGCTGAGATTATAGCAAAAGGAACGTGTAAGCATGGGTCATTACAGTGATATTACACATCTCATGCTGGGTTTGCAGATTCAACACTGAGCCCCTGACAGGGAAAGAGGTGTCAGTGATTTTCTCAACCATTTGTCTCCGGCACGTAGAGTCCTGCCGGACCCCACAAAAAAATCTTCCCTCAAGTCGACAAATGTACAGACACAGGCCCACGTCTGTCGACAGCATAAAAAAATTACCAGCCCTCAACACACACCAGAACCATTCTCTCCTTTCAGGGAGACGCCATGACAAAAAAAAAAAAAAAAAAAAAAAAGAACAGAAAGGTATACATTTCTAATGATTCTTATGCCAGAGGTTTCTATGACAAAAGGAGCCACTGGCCTCACAGTAAAATTTAAGAACAGGAGCGAGGATTAGAGCAGACAAGAGGTCCTCTCCACTTAACACCCAGGTGCCATATTACCCGCTTTTACATTAGTGTACAAATCCTGTACAGTTTACAGCCAATGCACTTTCATTCCCAGATCCTCTACAGTCACGCGACATGGCAGTTAGGACGACACGCACTGCACAGAGGTGCAAATCCAGCTCCACTCCAGTGCACTCACAATGAACACATTGAACATTACCCTGACCTCTCTGCGCCTGAATCCTCCCACAAAAGACAGGATCCCAGTGCAACTCTATTTGAGGGCTTTTTAACACGTTTACACAATTTGTTGTCAAGGTATCATGATATACATATACATATACATGTACATGTTAAAACAGCTGAGGGTGCACTGAAAAACAGCTGGATTTGAATTGCATACAACCCCGTGTAAGTCGGGTGATGCAGATTTTAATGCATTCAATAAGTCATGTAATAAGCACTTATATCTAATAATAAATCAGTTTAACCACAGAAGGATGTATATAACATACATAAAAGTACAAGAGGAATACAACATAAATAAATACTAGAGTCCATTTGTTTTCCAAAGAAAGTTATCAATCCTATGATTGACTAAATTCTACAGTTAAACAGGGGACACTTACGAAACATCCATCTTGTTCTCTACCAGGTTAATGTCCCCCGGATTCAGTTCAGGGATCCACTTCTCCATCTCCTCTATCCAGGGGTACTTGAGAGAGGAGGGGACGACGATGAGCAGGGGCCACTCCTCCCTGTACATGTAGGCCACGGAGATCGCCTGCAGCGTCTTTCCCAGCCCCATCTGTGATGACATCACTCAACCAGTCAACAACCAATCAACTCATCAATCAAAACATTCTGGAAAAAAACAGTTTTTACAAAGCAAATATCGCACCATACAATACAAAGATTTTAAACGAACAATTTTAAATTTAAACATTTATTAATGCATCTCTAAAGATTAAAAGAAGTATTTAAAACACAGCTAGCATTTTTCAGAGAATGCTAACCATATTGATTTTTACATTGGACAACTTTAATTATTCTACAACTATTCTGAATAGCATGTTCATACCTCATCTGCAATCATACACCTAAAAGAGAAGAAGAATGAATCATTAACAGGTGTCCATACTGATGATTTAATAAAGAATACTGCAACTTATCCAATTAAATACACTTATACACTTTAAACAAAGACAACCCAAGCATCATTCTGTCAGAGTACACATAACATTACCAATACCATGTACATAAAGACTTGAGCACATCAAAAATATCCACTCAAAAAAGTTATTCAACTTTCATCAAATAAGTTGAACTGATCGTTAAGATCATTTGTTAAGATCGTTATATGTCGGCGTCCCCACTAGATCATAATGAGCTCAGCTCTGATTGGTAGATGATCAGAGCTTAACCTTTGGGGGGAAAAAGGGAAAAAAATATTAGTGCGGGAGAGGTGGGCAGGAAGAGCACACAGACAGAGGTGGAAGGTGTGAACTATGCAGATTAGGTCTGTTTGTGACATAGGAAACTGAAGGAATTTCACACCGCGTTTCAAACTCTGATGTTAAAATGCGGGAGCTTAAACAACTGAACTGGGGGATTTCAGAGGGTCTTCAAAGTCAACCTTCACTGCAATGCTTGATACAGGATACTGCACAGTGTGGACAACTGTACATCCTCCACAAAATACTGCACTTCCCCTTCTGACTAAAAAGCTCCATTTGCAGATCAGACCTGCCTCCGTCTGCACCTCAGGTAAACAGTAATTAGCACCCCCGGTGAAGAGGAGTAAGAAAGGTTCAAATCACAACTGCAAATTAGCTTAATTTCACAATGAAAAAAGTTATGAAATCTAACCTTAGACTGAAGTAAATTTATTATGAAGGAAAAAATCCCTGATGGGTCATTCCATCCCAAATCAACCTGAGGTCCCCAGGTCACGGTCTCAGAAAAGTCTGAAAAAAATCAAAATGGAAGTACTACCTAAGGAATGAATGTGTGCAAAATTTCAGGTCTGTAAATGCAGTAGTTGCTGAGATATGGCCATTTATATTTTAAGGCATTTTTTTTTTTATTTTTGCAAAATGAATTTTTGACCAAATTCTCCCTCAGCAGTACTGCAAAGGTACAGCATAATTTTGCAAAATCAGCTTTCTCTCCATTTTGGGTAGTCAGTAGATGACCCCGGACTGAAGATACACCTTTTACAAAGCCAAAAATGAAAAAAAAAAAATCAGGAAAAATTAGTGCTATGTGCATGATTACAACCCTGTAGCATCATTACTTTGCTATAAATAAGCATTCAAATTTGGTCAAAAATGCATTTAGCAAAAATCGAAAAAAATGCCTTAAAATATAAATGGCCATATCTCAGCAACTACTGCATTTACAGACCTGAAATTTTGCAAACATTCATTCCTTGGGTAGTGCTTCAACTGTTAATTTTTTCAAAATTTTCTGAGACAGTGACCTGGGGAACTTCTCACATTCTGGTTGATTTGGGATGGAATGACCCTGATTGAGAAATTATACAACTCAAAATTTGATAGGGATCATAGGAATTTTTTTGTGAAATGACATGCAAATTTGGTAACTGCCACTGATGAACAATATATTGGATAAATGACATGCAGTCAGACACAAAACACATTTGCATGTGCATTTCATGACATTAAATGAGCGTGCAGCCTCACATTTTGGCTTTGACTAACACTTCACCATTTCAACTCAGACGTGTGTGTTGTTTTGTTGGTGAAAATTTGGAAGTTCCCAAATTTTTGCATTACATTTAGCAATAACAATGTCTCCTCAACGCCTTAGACGTCGATTGACTTCAGAGCAATTAGGAAGATGCATCGGAATGCTTGACTCTGGCTTCTCACAACGTCCACATTGCTAATGCACTTAACGCCAGCCAAAGCGCTAGAACAGAGCGTGGAACCGCATCAAATGTTTGGTACAGCAGCACACCGTCATGGGGGGTGGTCATCAGAGATCGACTACACAACGACAAGACCACTTTCTCACACTTCAGGCACGACATCATCCTTTCTGGACAGCCACCACCCTATGAAATGACCTTCATAACGCCTCGGGGTCATGGTATCCACTCAGACAATACGGAATCGTCTTCATACTGCCGGCCTCAACTCAAGAAGGCCATGTGTTCGAATCCCACTGACCGCAAGGCCATAGGCGTGACCGTTTGGATTGGGCTCACGATCATGTCACATGGACACACAACGATTGGGCTCCAGTTCTCTTTACTGATGAGTCCCGATATTGCTTTGGACTTTACTGACAGAAGGCAATGGGTGTGGCGAAGACAACGTGAGCGATTTAATGATGCCTACATCAACGAACACGACCGTTATGGTGGCGGATCAATTATGGTCTGGGGAGGAATAAGCAGGAACGGCAGAACGGACCTGCATGTCATGGGGAGAGGGACGATGACAGGGGTACGGGTACAGGGATGAGATCCTCAGTGTGTACGTAAGACCATACGCTGGTGCTGTTGGCCTTGATTTCATCTTGATGGATGATAACGCCCGTCCCCCATCGTGCTAGGGTGGTGAATCAATTCCTAGAGCAGGAGACAATTGTCAAGATGGACTGGCCCGCAAGATTCGCCGGACCTAAACCCTATCGAGCATGTGTGGAACATGCTGCAGGTCGCCATTTCCGGTCGAGGGCACAACCCACAACTCTAGAAGAGCTCATAAATGCCCTTGTTGAAGAATGGAACAACATTCCAATTGCAAGCATCCGGTTCTGATTGACAGTATGACCCGACGTTGTCAAGCCGTCATTCAAGCTAGGGGAGGCCATACCCGTTATTGACATTAACTGTGGTAATGAAACATCAAACGAACACTGTCTGTTTTCACTTTACATGTCAGAGGTGAAACTATGAAGTGTTTGTGAAAGCCAAAAGTGTGAGGCTGCACGCTCATTTAATGTCATTAAATGCACTTGCAAATGTGTTTTGTGTCTGACTGCATGTCATTTATCCAATATATTGTTCATCAGTGGCAGTTACCAAATTTGCATGTCATTTCACAAAAAAATTCCTATGATCCCTATCAAATTTTGAGTAGTATATTATTTTTGATATTGTCAACTGGGTAATTAAACCTGCAAGCATAGAGTTTGATGCTTTCAAAACATGCAGGTGTACCAAAGAGACATTCAAATGGATGCTACATCAATGACTTCAAGAACATTGTCTTCTACAACAACTCTGGTCAGGGTACATAATGAGAAATCAGAGCATAAAATCACACATGAAATGGTGGCTTGTTTAGAGACAGTCAAGTTCCATTTCAGGCTCTGGTTCACATAAAAAAGGCAGACTTTTCACTCACCACTAAACTGGGCAAGTTAACACCGACTCAAATGTCAAGGATTATTGTCCCTAATGCATTATTAATAGATACTAGCAAATATTTCCTAGCAAACATCTAAGCAAAGGAAATGCCTTCTTACCTCCTCACTTTCTGTCAGGCTAACACCAAACAACTCTAATCCATGTTAAGGTTAATTAAATGACAGAGAAAGAAAGCAATTTTGAGTGAGATTTCCTTTCTCAACTTCAGAATCCAATCAGTACAGAGTGGCAAATGTCAACATGTTCTCATCTTATTTTTGCGCGCTAGCTTTTTTTTTTTCCACCAAACTTTATCATTTCAGACACTAATGAGAAACATTTGGTCTTCATCTATTTAAAACTATGATCAGACTTAACTTCGTCATTTCCAAGTCTGCTTTATTGCGTTTTTAATAAAGCGAGATTTGCAGAATTGTGTTTGCCGTTGGATGAAGTCGCTCCGCACGCGGCGCGGCGCGGGTAAGTCGAGGACACCTCCATAAGAGGAGGCTGACAGCAGAGGAGTGCTCGCTGCCATCACAGTGTGGGTGAAATAAAAACAGAAAAGTTTCAAATCACTCGGGAAGAGGCTCAAATGTCACAAAAGTCTGAATAATATTCGCTGGTTTCAGGAAATGGCCCCAGGACATGAGGCAAAATCTGAAAATATTCCTTTGAAAACTAGATGATTATGTGAGAAAAGAAACAAGTTATTCCCATTACATCTGTTTACAGTCTATGATAATTAAGAATCAACTATTCATAGTTTACAATAAATTAAAGGAAAGAGGACAATGTATTGTCAGACGAAGTCACTTATGACATGTACGCACAGGAATAATACAATGCATAACCGCGGGGATAATGTTTGTAATTAATGAAATATTAAAATCCATCTGATGAAAAATATGCCAGTTTTTAATCACAGTACTTTCTTTCATGACGTTACGGTAGTCAGGACAGCACGTTTGGGAATACGGAGACGTGAGCATTTTCCTGTGAGAGGACGGACACATCAGCAATTAATCAGCCTGAAATGACAGCAGAAGTGGGACAGGTAAGACTGCAGTGAGTAGACCGCGGGCCAGTGACAGCCGCCTGCCACATGCCCACAGCCATTCTCCCATTAACGCCAGCACACACTCCAGTTCACTCTGGCAGCTCCCGAACCGTTCTGTCCAATTTCATTTGATACTGACACTACACCAGGAACACGTCCGTGACTGTTTATGCATTTTCCTGAGTGATACAGCAATGAGAGAGAACAGAAAACTAAAGTAGATGAAAGAAGAAGAAGGAAAAAAAAAACTTTCATCAGTTTTATGAAGTCAACCTGAGCTTCCAATCTTCCGCAATTATGAGCTATTCCCGGGAGATTAAGAGTACAGTCGATTATAAAGAGACGTTCGTTAAGAAATATAGGTATAAAACAGAGGTAGAAAAAAATTGCAATCTTGGTGATTAATTGAAGAAATAGCTTAAAAATAAGAAATACTAGTCTGTTTCAGCCTCATACTGTGAGCCTTTCAGCTGGAAATTCACAAACAGACAACACAGTTTTGCTTCTTCAGTTGCAGAAATTGAAGGTTTAATGACTTCTACGATATTCCTCTCTGCATCAATTTCCTCTATAGCTTTCCTTTAGATAAAAACTCATCTCTTTGGAAAACCATTGATAGACAGAGCTACAAATATATAACATTACAGTGCTATTGAAAGACGTGACGAGTATCTGACGGTCGTTACTTGTTGGAAAACGCTTAAGCGCATATTGCAGCACTTGCCCAAATCCTTAATCAAAAATTTCCCCCCAAAGATTAAGGTATATCATCGACAGACAGGCAACTTAAATTCAATTATTATCAACACCCGAGCTGCAGTCATTCGCATAACAAACAGCGGACATCAACGAAGATCTTCATTACTAATAGTCCACTTCTATGTTTTTCGGCTTTGAGATTACATCAGGCATCAGCATATCAAAGTTGAGTTTTATTCGCTCCCTTTGCCTGAACTATAACCTTGCCCAGTTTCATTTATCACCACAGCGCAACAGGGCTCCATTCACCCACATTTATACCGCCCCAAACCACAGAGGCGGGGCTATCGCTAAGGTTCGCGTGCACGTGCATGTTGTATGAGCTTTGCGCGTGGGCGTATGCGCGCAGTGTGTGTGCTCTGCGCATCATTTCTCACTGTCACACCGATGTGATTAATGTCCTCCTCACCATTTTATTTAACTGCGCTGACGTTCGCGCTCCAGTTTTACTACAGGCACACAATGGGCCGAGGCCGGGCGTGGCTGTCAGGTGTCGGCTGTTTCTCCCAGCATTAATCACGCTTTCATACGGCCTGACTCACGCCAGACGGCCCACTTCCCAGCGGAGGCTCTTCCGCAGTTACTAAACAGAACAGAAAACTTTCTCACAAGGATTTTATTCTGACACCAGGTGGCTGGGGGTCAGTAAATATGAGGTTTCTCGGGAAGTGCCTGGTGCTGGTTATTTATGCGATGATCCATACAAGGTGAATTCACGTCTGCTTCTCATCCTTCATCAGTTTATTTTTTTTTTTTTAGCAATAATTGTATTACATGGGGGGCCTGACAGGTCTGTGCAGGACCAGCCAACTCTGGTATAAAATTAGATCTGCACAGGGTTTGGGGGCAATTTCACAAGAAGACGGATGTTAGATAATAATGCTTAACAGAAAAACAGCTGGTGCAGCCAGCAGTTTGTCAATTATAGTTCAATTTCTGCATGAACATTATTAAGCATTATTATGAAGGTGAGGATGAAGATGAAATCATCCACATTTTCATGCAATTTATGAGACATTAGTCAAATAGAGGCCAAATTTACCCAAAGAAAATTGTCCAACATTTCTGAATAGAAAGTGAAGAACTGACAGCTCGACGTAAGATGTTGTTTTACTTTCTTTTCAAATTTACAGGGAAAAAAACTACATAATTGAACAACAAATATGGTGCCAGTCAAAATTTTGGACAGGTCACATTTTCAAGAGTTCAGAGATTGAAAGAAATATATGAACACATTTATCTCCAAAAACAAAATCCGATCATAAATTTAATCAAAATGATCAACACTTGCAATTGCAAAGAATCTGTTTTTTGCTTCTTTTATCGCAGCCATATGGCTCTGACGTCCAGTCAAGTGCAGTAATACAAGTTTCCACAGATGTGCTGCACATATAGATTGCTTCTCTTTGCCCTCTCTGTCCAATAAGTCGCAAATTAGCTTGATTTTAATTTCCTTTTAGGTACATGGAAATATTTTGTGTCCAATTACCTTAAAAATATGGCTTTTTACGCATTTACAAATTTTGGACACTGCCCAATGACATAAATTAACTTTTTTTATTTCTAAATATTTACTTCTTGCCTTTTGCCATTAGAGGCCATTTACTGGAGTCGAAACACTTCACTGTCACTACAAATAGGGTAAAATAACAGGGGAACAGTGCATCTGGCTGCAGCCCATGTGAGTCTGGGATCCTGGCAGACTTCTCCCCACCATACCCCTGATAGGAGGAAACTGTGCAATGACATCAGTCACATTCATTCAAAGCCAGAGCGGAGGCTAAGTGCTGTCGTGTCTGTACTATAAGGATCAGCCTAAATTAAACTCCATTACGAATTCAGACACAGACCTAGTTTGATACCTTTATACAACTGAGAACCTTAAGGGTAAAATAACTGTAATTAAGATAACCACCGTGGCCACTGTAAAACGTTCTCATGCAACACTTTGCTAATTATTGGCCTTCATTGTAACTGACCCCAGGTGCAAGACTCACCACTCCAATCAGGTGTAAGGACATCTTCCATTAACCCGCGTAATTATGTCAACATGCAGCGAAGCCATTTACATGCATATGGAGTTTTGAGGCCCGCTGTATGATGGATGAGTTTGGAGGCTCCTGCATAATTGCTGTGCCCCCTTCTGCCTGGGCTGGCTGTACGCACACATTAGCACAGAGTGCTGCCGCAGGTTTTCACCTGTACCTTTAAAAAATGTAATTGTGCCACAAAGGGGGGACTGCAGCATCCACAGCCCCAAAATGGATGAAGCCAGAATGAAGTGTCATTCATTGACGACTTGAACCAATCAAAACGTCCTGTCCTCAGAAGCACCAAATGCATACTGATTGTTTATTATCATAATAAACTCTTAGCAAGGTTTATGGCATTTAAAGTAGATATTTGTCGATTTGAAACTTTAAAAAATTGTCGTATTTGGTATCATCTGAAAGGGCATGTAGTGCTCCCTAAAACCATCAACACTTTCCACCCGGAGATGATAATGGAATAGAGTAATCATGGATGTAAAACGGGTTTTTGGCAACCCCCAATATTGCCCTTGGACACCACTGTGAATCGGGCCAAGAGCTGTGATGTTACTCGTGGGACCAATTGTGACACATAGGCTATCGTATCATATGTTGGAGTCTTTCACATCGCTGTGGAAGAAATTTTGGCCCACTCTTCTTAGCAGAATGGTTTTAATTCAGCCACATTGGAGGGTTTTCATGCATGAAAGCCCTGTTTAAGGTCATGCCACAGCATCTCAATCGGATTTTTGTCCGGACGTTGACTAGGCCACTCCAAAACCTTCATTTTGTTTTTTTTTTAAGCCATTCAGAGGTGGACTTGCTGGCGTGTTTCAGATCATTGTCCTGCTGCATAACCCAAGTGCGCTTGAGCTTGAGGTCACAAACTGATGGTCGGACATTCTCCTTCAGGATTTTCCTGGTACAGAGCAGAATGCATGGTTCTATCAATTACGGCAAGTCGTCCAGGTCCTGAAACAGCAAAGCAGCCTCAGACCATCACACTACCACCACCATGTTTGACTATTGGTACGATGTTCTTTTCATGAAATACTGTGCAAGTTTTATGCCAGATGTAACGGGACACACACCTTCCATAAGTTCAACTTTTGTCTCGTCAGTCCACAGAATATTTTCACAAAAGTCTTGGGGATCATCAAGAGGTTTTTTGGTAAATGTGAGATGGGCCTTCGTGTTTTTTTGGTCAGCAGTGGTTTTCACCTTGGAACTCTCCCATGGATGCCATTTTTTGCCCAGTCTCTATCTTATTGTTGAATCATGAACACTGACTTTAACTGACGCAAGTGAGGCCTGCAGTTCTTTAGGTGTTGTTCTGGGTTCTTTTCTGACCTCCTGCATGAGTCGCCGATGTGCTCTTAAAGTAATTTTGGTAGGCCGACCACTCCTGGGAAGGTTCACTACTGTTCCAAGTTTTCTCCATTTGTGGATAATGGCTCTCACCATAGTTCGCTGGAGTCCCAAAGCCTTAGAAATGGCTTTGTAACCTTATCCAGACAGATAGATGTCAAATTCTTTTTCTCATCTGTTCTTAAATTTCTTTGAATCACGGCATGATGAGTTGCTTCCTGAGATCTTTTACCCGACGTCACTTTGTCAGTCAGGTCCTATTTAAGTGATTTCTTGATACAACAAGTCTGGCAGTAATCAGGCCTGGCCACGGCTAGTGAAATTGAAAAAAAAAAAAAGTGGTTAATCACAGTTAATTCATGATTTAACCGGGGGCATAATTTGAGGCATAATTTGCCCATTTTTTGATTTCTCAACACATGTCTACTTTAAAGGGGACCTATTATGCTAATCCTTCTTTTAATACATATAAGTAATGTTGTAATGTTGGATGTCCATACTCAACCTCTGTAAAGTTTCAAAAGATAAGACACAGGGGTTTGGCCGTAATCCAAGAACGTGATTTCGTGAAAGTGATTTCCTCTCTGAACAGCTCGTCCCAAGAACTTCACGAGATCTGGGCAAAACCTGACGTCAGGTTGTGCCGTCCAATTAATACAGACCTAGCCAGAGCCAATCATGGCGGTGGACCTGCCCACACCGGAAACTATTCTAGCAGGCACAAACAACCACGGATCATACTATGCCTTAGTAGCGTCTACACTTTTGGAAATACAAAAGAAGAACCGCAGATCATTTGAGGTGCAGTTTTGTCAGTGTCTCTCCCAAAGCTGCTCGTCCGCTTATTTTTGGACGCAAATTAAAGCACCTATTTCCCTTCCAAAAGACGATGCCACCAGAAATCAGTGGGTAGCTTTTTTGTTTGCTGGCAGCAAATAGCCACGGCCAAAGGGAACGTTAGCTGTTTATACTCAGCATTTCACCAAAGACAGCTTTGTCAATAAAGGATAATTCGATGCCGAATAAGCTTTTCAGCTGCTTCTCTAAGCATCTCTCCCAAAGCTGCTCGTCCATTTATTTTTGGACGCGAAGAAAAGCAGCCATTTCTCTTCCAAAAGATGCCGCCACCAGAAATCAGTGGGTAGCTTTTCTGTTTGTTGGCGGCAAACAGCCATGGCCAAAGGGAAGGTTAGCTGTTTGTGCTCAGAATTTCACCAAAGACAGCTTTGTCAATAAAGGATAATTCTATGCTGAATAAGTGTTTCAGCTGCTTCTCAAACCTGAAGCAGTTGCATTGTTCAAGCGCTCGGAGCCACAAGCTATAAGTAACGATATAACAGCAAATAATGTAAGTGAAGCTAACGTGTTAAGGGTGGCTAGCAGGACCGCTAACGTTAGTTAGCTCTAACAACTGGCCTCAAACGCAGGCTTTGTAAAAGAACAGAAGATAACGCCTGGATCGGTCGCGACTGTCCGTGACTCACAGACACAGAAGCTGTAAGTTGCTTTTATTGCATAAGCCTACCTAACGTGATGTTGAATGTGGCTGTAGCACTGCGGCTAACGTAGCCAAGTTACTGTTGCTAATGTTCGTGTCCTAAATATGCTAGAGTGATATCAGGGGACATTCAACAGAAGGTGTGTGAACATAAACCTCATTTGAAGCTAACTTTTTATACTGGTTTGCAATTTGGATGCTTGGTACAACTGTTCACAGTAACTGAACTTGCTGTCTGTAAAACCCAGTATCGCAAGGTAACGTTTGTGTCTGTTGTTATGACCGCTTGGTTACCAGCTACGGCATGTTAGTTCGTGTGCTGTGCTACTTAAAAATGCTCCTGGTAGGGCGCCCCGGTGGCTCATCGGTCTAAGCGCGCGTACCATAAAGGCTGTGTCCTTCCCGCAGCGACCTGGGTTCGACTCCAGCTCAGGTCATTTGCTGCATGTGTTCCCCCATTCTTCTCCCCAACTTTCCTGTCTCTCTACACTGTATAACTGTCAAATAAAGGAAAAATTACCAAAAAAATAATCTTTAAAAAAAAAAAAAATGCTCCTGGTTAACTTATATGCAGTAATTATGATTGGTATGCTTGTGTTACTTTGGTAAGCATCAATTTGGCAATTTCATCATAACGTTACCTGATTGTAGCCACTACAGTTGAAGCTAACCAGAAACGTGCCGTAAAAGGCTGCAGTTAGACCAGACGTAGGTTTTGCAGAGCTTGGGGTGTGTGCTTGGGTGCTTGTGAAACAACTGCTTTACTTATCCATGACCGGGGTCAGCCGGATACTTCACCAATATCTGGGCTAGCTCTCTGATGCTACCGCGGTGAAAGCAATCGCGAAATGCACAAGCTATAACGTGTCTGGTATAACAAACGATTTCTCTGCCCCTTAACGGTCTGTAAAACTTGTATTATGTTCATAACATAACCGGAGCTCTCTCTAGCTGTCGCTTACTATCCATAACGTGCCCATTTTCCGCAAGCAAACGCTGGTCATTCCAACGCAATAAGTAAACCATTACCATGGGCAATTTCCGAAAAAACCGTTTAGCCTGGAGCTTTCGCCCCTCCGTCATATACCAGCGCAGAAGCTGTTCGTTACTCCACTCTAACGACAAACCAGTTATGCACACGAAGCAGCAGATCCTTATAGTACACACCCAAGCAGTCCATAAGTTGTTGGTCCACTTTTTGCTGTTCCTCACTGTCCATCTTTCCCTCTAAACTCAGACCCACCAGATTTTTACGGTCTCCGGTCTACACTTGGGTATGTTGACCCGTTCTACAAATGTGTCTATATGGGGTGGATTCTAGCTTTCCCCTCAATCCTAGCTATTGAGTGGAAACAGCGGTGTACTCACCATAGAAGCCGTAGGTAGATAGCAAATTCGAGCTTGAGCTGCCAGACTTTCGCACTGCGTCCTCCACTTTCGCCGCTGCGTTTATTAGAAGAAGTTCATTTTATTAGATCTATACACATGTACAGCGTTTGATTGCGGGATTTCCCCGCCGATTCCTTAGCTCAGATGGCAGATGCGTCTCACATTTCACACTAGGGAGGCGGACCCGGAAAACTGCGCTCTGCCGAGTCCCGCCCAGCTCCTCCCACCACAGAGCTGGCCAATCAGAAGAAAGTGGGCACACAGGGAGGGGGGGGCCAAAGCGGAAGAGCAGCCCAAACAAGGCGTTTCAGGCAGAGAATGCAATGGATTACAAATGGGGTTTTTTTTTAAGATGGCAGTATGAGCTAAATAAGGACCCTTTTTTGGACTTTGAACAATCAGGAGTACTCTAGGGGAGTCCAAGATCAAAATATAAACTTGGAAATGTAGCATAATAGGTCCCCTTTAATAATACTAGTGGGGTGGTCCTTCAAAATGTGCCAATTGCTTAGCAGCAACAGCAACAGCTACAATTTGATACCAAAATTACAATAAGACCTATGAATCTCACAGAAAATACATTTTGAATAAGCAGTTTCTTGGCGGAGTGTCACAGATCCACCCTTTTGAGTGCCCACCTCATGACATGCGACCATAAAGAAAAATCCAAGGACATACATTCATACACAGAGGCTCCCCCATTTACAATTACAACCGCAAATCAGAAAACGTAGGGACAGTATGTTTGATTAAAATAAAAGCTGAACTCAATGATTGGGAAATTATCTTTGAGCTGTATCACGTGTTGTTGTATCGTTTTCAACAACATTATTTGAGGTTTCATTACATTAATTCTATTAACTTTTCAAAACAAAGAGTTACTTCCATCTTGATTCCAGCATTTATTTCTGAAAAAGTAGGGACAGTAAAGCCTTTACCACACTGTAATGTCATCACTCCTTTTTACAACACTTACAGGGGCAGGTTCATGGCCAAGGAAGCAAGGTGGATGCTCTTCGGTTATTAGAGAGATTGTTCAGCAGTCCTTGATTTTAGTACATGACTTTCATCTCTTGCATTATAACCAAGAATACATTTGCCTTAGAGTGCCTGCAGTTTTTCACATTTTGGCTTTGCTTCCGTTTATTTTCTAACATATCGCATACAATTTAATATTATTGACAGTGAAGTCAGTAGAGATTCGACGAGTGTTCGTTTCTCTCCAGTATCTATGGCCAGACATAGCAGCACATAAACGTCTCAAAGTTTATGCAAGCAGAATACAGGTTTAAAAAATAAATAAACACCAAGAGTCCAGCCCTAAAGCAAATAATTTTTTCTGGAGTTGGGGCTGCATACGAGGTGCAGAAATTAATTGAAAATGGTTAGCTTGCTTTAGTGCAAAGACAAGACAAGTGCACATACACAGGAAGGATACGAAAAGATGAAGGGCTATATAATGGCCTCTTCAGATGGTCTCCACAGGGAAATTACAGCAAGTGTGAGAGGAAGTAAGGGGGCAGCGGTGCTCTCGAGAACATTTGCGGCAAGGATGGTAGAGGGTGTAGCCTAAAAAGTCAAAACCCATTCCTGTCCTGCTCCCAGCCAATCAGAGGAGCCAGATCTGAGAACGGCAACATCCCAGCCACCGGGCAAGGGGAAAGAAACAGAGGAGTGGCCACATGCGATGCTCTATTGATACAATTCTACTGCAGTCAACCAAAAGGCCAAAATGGGGCTGTAGCCATTTACTCTAGAAAATGAGTACTCAATAGCAGGCTCTGAATTGCACTGGGAAAAATGCTACCTGAAATTCAGTTTTTTTTTTTTTTTGCTCTTGAAAATTTCAAGTGCAATCAATATACCCAATTGTATTAATTAAAACTGAACACATTTTGTGTCCATGCACGCACATTTGTGACACATTGTTTTCATGTAAACAATAAATACTTTAAATAAATACAATGTGAATACATTTCATCATGGAGACACAGTAAAAATCACCACCGTGCACAGAAAAATGCACTCACACGCAGCACACACACACACACACACACACATTCAATGGGACCTTTAAAGGCTCACGTGTAACCCGGTGTAGGGTCAAACAAACAATGCACCACATCTCTTTTGACGCAAGTCACATGGGCCAACACTGACAAGTATCAAATCCCGTTCATAATCATTCTGCCAACAGCAGCATTTTCGGCCCGATTTTTCCTTCGTCTTGAGTTCGGCATGGATCAGCCCCCATAGCAACTAAACTCCTCCGTCTCCCCAGCCACCACCTACTTTAGCTGCAATTTTCCACAAAATGGCTGTCAATTTCTCAGTTCCCATCATCCCCCCCAGCCACCCCCCTCTCAGGTTTCTGACGGCCGCAGTTAGCTCCAGCCAGACACAGCACTGCTGTTTGGGGACTATAAACACTGCCCGCCGTTTAGCCTAAAGAACACACACAGTGCTGGGAGAACGGGCCTTTTCTATCTCTCTCCGCGTGGTATAATGGAGAGCCAGGGCAAGAGTGGGTGGAGACGTGGGCGTCCCAGTGTTCTCTGGGCCCTCGATCAGCAGGATGAGTCACTGAGAGACTGAAAGCGTCGCTCCAGTTCCCTCCCACTCACCGAAACCAGAGCCACCAGGATGCTAGATAAGCGCCTTCCCAGCACGGTGTGTCGGCCCCGGGGGCCAGTCGCACAAAAACCCCTTTTATTTCTGCCGCTCATCTCCGCCTTTCTTCTCCGTGAGATTGTGACGCACTCAGTCATTCAGCGCGAGACTGGCAGGGGGACCAGAGAAGCCCCGGTGATGGGCTGCTTTCTCTTATTATTTTTAAACAAATCCACTTACATGCTCCAACATCAATGCACTCGAAATTGAAAGGTTCTATCACATCACCGGTCTGATTACGATTCTGACTCTTAAATGTGGAGGTGGAGGGGGTGGGGATGCCACTTAACACCATCAAAGAAAATAAATAAATATATAAATCGCCGCTCAGATGAACACCACTTACAGAAAAGAAAATACTTCCACTTAACTGATTATCCTGCACTGGCTCTGAATGCGCGTTGAAGCAGATTTACCGAGAAAGCAGGCCCTCCTACACACAGGCCAGTATTAAAGATGGTATGAATTGGCCCAATGGCAATAGATGAGAAAAGAAAAAAAATTACCAGAGGTGTCTGCCCTTTAATAAATGGTTTCTAGGGACCAATAGCTCAAAAAAATGTAAAAATGAATAATGCAGCAAAAGCAGCAGAGAGACGTTGAGCTTCAGAGCACGCTCAATAGGGAACAGATTGCTCCATTAGGAGGGCTGAGGCCACTTCAAATGAGTGCCGCCTTGCCCTGCTCCCCAATTTCAGCAGGAGAAGTGTGAAGGCAGCCATCATCCCAGGAGGGTTACCCATCAATCTGGAAATAAATAACGGGTGCCAAGCGCACCAAAGGAGTACTGCGGCCGGCACTGGAGGCTCAAAAAAAAAAAAAAAAAAAAAAACCACTTTAAAAGCCCCTCTTTACACACTTGTGGTTCTGGGCATTTCTCAGGTTAGGTAAATCTGAAATAAGTCACTCCTGATTTCTGACTTATGCCAGAGAAACAACCTCAGCTGATATGGTACTGGATTGAATCTGCCATTAGAAGATCAAGGGAAATAACACAGGCATCTGTCGATTGCTACGCCAATAAATTGGCATAGTTGATGACATCAAGAATATGATGAAACTACATCATGAGGTTGACTAAAGGAGTCTTTTGTTTGGGAATTAAGTGACCATACATCATCACACTATGAATGAATGAATGAATGAATGAATGAATGAAAACCCTTCAAATATCTTGAGCCATTTATCCAATCGACTTCAAATTCGGTGAGTGTATTGCTGAGAACCCAAGGAAGCGCAATGTTGAATGTGAAGTCGTTTGGTTGAGCTGTTCTTGAGAACTCAAGAAAGCTGCAAGCACCAATACCGCATAAGCAGGAACTGAACGGACACTGCTCCCATTGTATCAAAACTGATTACAGACCAATCTTGGATTAAGATTAGCAAAAATGAAGTCTGTTTTGACCTGTTCTCATGTACTTGTGCATGCTTACATACAATCACACATACACATGCATGCATACAATCACACACACACACACACACGCATGCATATAATCACTTACACAAGAGTGCACTCTCTTTCGTTTGCTTCTCCACTCTTTCCAGGGCTCAGTGCTCCAACATACCAGTCTTGTCAGACCACCCATTTTGATTATTTTCTGCCTACTCACCTTATTTTGCCTACAAAAATAATTTGAGCACATTTGTCATTTACTGCAGTGTTAAGCATTAATTCTGGTAAGCGTCCTTGAAAATTACAAAAATTCAAAGTAAAAAGGTGCACATTATGGCAGATCTTCGGACAATTATTTCACTGTGGGATAAAATAAGGCCAAATAATTCAAATACAAACATCACCTAAAAATGTGATTCACTGCCACAATTGCGAATTTAAGGATAAGTTTATTCTTAAATCAAGGAAATTCACTAAAACTAAAGTCCATGCCAATTTTCATAATTGCTTTGCATCATTCCATTGATGCTACATAGAGAAAGTTTTTCTTGTAGAGTACAGTTCCCCACACATTTCAGCTATATAGGTTCATGTCTGGACTGTCCATGGCCATCCACACAGGCCGTCTGGACCACCCACACAGGCTGCCAACACTGAAGCTACGTAAAAATAGCCGGGCATCACGTTGGGCCTCTCGCCACATCAGAACACAGGTCAATAACAGCTGAGGGTGTCAGTCAATGCTACTAACGACTGCCGAAATGCCTTGGTCAGAGCATTTTCAGCAGGTACCAGATGACTGGGCTTCAACCAATCTAGGACATTCTGGTGTCAAGCTATGCTGAACCAGACTGTCTCAAAGCATCGCCACTGCAAGAATAGTGACAAGCAGCCTTAGAAAGAAACCAATTGATACATGATCCTCTTTCAGAATATTCTCTCATTGAAAAGCATCTAGGGAGATTTACAGTACTATAGTAATTGATGTAAGAAAATTTATATAATAAATATAATATGATCATTTGCATGTTAACCTTATTAAATATAACATGACAAGAACACTTGGATCATAAGCATGACCTCAGACTCCTGCCATCAATATTCACAGTGCTGTGTTCTCAGACTGCTGATGCTGGCCTTACCTGCCTCCAGGGACAGCCCTGCTGAAACTCCAGCCAGGCCATGTGCCATCACACCAATTTCTCCCACTAATTGACCACCAGACCCTGCCCAATAACAGGAGCAGCTCCTGTGACCCCATTTGACAGGTGACTTCCTCGCCACACAATCCTAACTAAGACTTCCCTCTCACCTCACTGTTCCCAAACGGCTTCACCCAGATTGGTGGGGTAACTGAGGTTCATTAAAAACTCTATACCATTTCTGTACCATTCAACTGCCAAAGGGCTTTGGGATTTAGACAAGCCGAGCACAAGGCAGAGAGATGAGGGGAGGAGTGGGGAGGGGGGAAATCGTGAAAGAATCAAACCTGTCAGCAGTTTTATGACATTCAGGGGAGAAAATGAGTAGGAGTTTAAATATGGTTTGCAACTGAAACTTTCTGATTGGGTCCACGCCTGACAAATTGTCCAAGTTCTAGCTTCCTTGTTGCCATTCAGAAATGATGACCTACCGTCCGTCTTTAGCCAGGGCAAATCTGACTCCTTGCCTCTGGAAAGGCATGAGGCGCTGACGCAGTTTTACCGCGAGGCCCAGCAGCTGGCAGTCCTGCTGATCTTCAGGGCAGGCCTCCTGCTCACCCACATCCAAACTAGGGACCGTTCCTTTGCCTTCACTCATATTGAGCTGTGGTGGCTGCATCTGCAGGCAAAAGAAGGATTTTGAGAACATAAAAAATGCATTTTCAAACATCACATAAAAGAAGAAAACAGGTAAACACTCCGCTCTGACGTGATAAGCCACCGCTTCAGAACGATGCAAGCTGCCAGCTCTGCCTGACTTAGGTTGTTGCCTTGGTCTACGTTGGCAGCACCCACCAGGTTCGCTTCGTCTTTTGTCATCCAGCAGTGACACTTGGCTAATAAAGCCAGGCAGAAACTGACGAGCCAGTCATGGAAGCATACAATTATCACCGCGTTCACTCAAGGCGCTGGCATGTGCTGCACACGCTTGCACTTTCCTGAAGCAAGGCTCCGGGCGAAAAAAAGATGTATTTGACTTTTCTTGCCAATTTATTGAAACCGGAGGGTTCATGCGCCATGTCTCATTTTAAACGTTATCCTTACCGAATAGATGAGGAGAGCTGAATCTAACTTAATGGCGACCAGACTACATATAATCGTGAGGAAAAGTTGCAGTTGCAAGCCAAGAAATTAGATCCAGACGGCACACTAACTACGGTGAGTTCGCAAACAGTACACAGTTAATCAAACTGTTAACGGTCTGTTAATAGTAAGGGTTAATAAAAACAAGCTGACGCTAGCTACCAAAGAGTAAGCTATTCAGAATTCCATCTAGAGCCCGACCGGCTCTATAACTGCAGCGCAAATATCTAGTTTGTCATTTGAGAAGCGAGGATATTGCGAGGTCATATAGCGCATTCTGGCTGCTGCCATTCCAGTATGGAAGACACCAGCGGAACAATGTTCATTTATTTATTGCAAGACTGGCCATTGTTTACAATGAATCATTCACATAACGTTACACAGAGCGGATATTAGCCCGAATGGACCATGCACTTAACCCCTAACTAACATGGTCATGATATTAAACAAAGTATTTTTCAGAAGTCCATGATCTGTGATTTAAAATAAATAGCCGCTTTAACTTCAATGGATTCTTTCTTACCTTCTGCAACAGGCGTGCATTTTACATTTCCCGCGGTAACGTCACTGACTGCGCCTTTACGTTCCGTTACGTCAATAAAATGCGGCAGTCAGCTGATCATGATCCTCAGAAAGTGGCAGGGGTTTCTCATGTTTTCTAAACGCCACAAGTCAAAGATATAGCGGTACTACAAGTAGTTGCCGAATGGTTTCTTCAGCTGAACTTTAATTTTTAAAACTGTATAATGTAATGTCACTGAATTTATAACTTTTTCATAATTCAACCCTTGTTTAGAAAAAAAGTTTTCTAAAATGTTATTTTTATGTTGTCAGAATGTAAACTTGCTTCGAAATAACAATAACTGTTACAGAAACAAAAAAAATATAGATATCAAAACAAACCTTTTCGACTTCGTATAACTTTCTTTCTAGAAATGTTTATCCTATACAAGTTGTTTCCGCCTATTTTCTTACATTTGAAGTGCTTGGTCGAGCTACTTATTACCCTGCGTACAGCGCTTACCTCATCGCAAAGCGATTATTCCAGGCCCTGTAACTGTACATTGTCCACTGTAGTAGCTCAATTCACTGTAGCGCTGCACATATGTCCAACGATTTCACTAGCCCCCCTCGTGTTGTCACTGAGATGAGAGAGCATTCAACAGTCTAAGTGATTTGATCTTGCAAAACGGCGCTCTTTGCACTAACAAGTGTATTCGCCATAAAGATTTAGCCACAGGAACACATCAACACGAAAATATGTCAGAATATGACTGCTGTGCAGATAGCTACATAACTGGAGTAAAACTTACCGCTTAAAGCCCACCCATTTCAATGTAGTAGGTCGTTAATTAAACCTAAAGGCAGCTCAGAATAGGTCTTTACCTTTGATTGTGCGCACGGATTGGTCAGAGTGTCTGTCAGTTATGTTTCCTTCTGCCCTTCCTCCCTTCTACATCAAGTCCCCCGGACTCACTACCACTCATCGTCAGGCTCAGTATTACTAATAGGCACTGTATGACAAAATAAATATATAAAGCACTCTTTTGAAAACGCATTGCAGCAGAATACAGACACCCTTACGAACCGGTAAGGATATTTTACGTTTCTGTGGTGTTATTCAAGTGGTATGTTGGGAGCGATCAGCAAATTATTTGCGGAGACTAGCTAGCTAGCGAGCTGACGGCTAACGTTACTGTAAGAATCTCCAAATGCAGTGTTGACTAAGGCCTAACATGAATTATAGCAAGCTTAGCTAGCTTGTTGCTAACGACACTGTAAATACATGTGAGATTTTTCCTTGATTGTTAGTCTACGTTTTGTTTAGTGGTTGGGTGCAGTATTAACCTCACGGTAAGTATTGGGTTTGATTCATTATTGCTAAGGCGGTGTTTTAATGGATGGGCTTTCCGGCGAGCTTGATCGGCGAGCTAATGTCTGAACATGTGAAGGCCTGCTAGCTGTAATCTCGCTTGGCATTGTGTGGGGTTGGTGCGCTCGTTCGTTCCCAGCCTTTTGCTAACTACCGAGGAAGCTAGCTATCCTGCATCGGTTTTCGTGAGATAAAAATGCTGGTTATGACGACTGTAACTGGCCTCATGTAAATGAGTAGAGTATTTAGGGTTTTATTTAGAGTTTCGATGTCTACGTCATATGTAGCTATAACTGAGGTTAATTCAGGAGCATATTCTGAGATGTTAGCTAGGTAGCTAGCTCGACTAGCAAACAACCGTTAGCCGCTGAAATTATGTTAGCCGCGTCTGGGCCTAGCTAATTGAGCCCAGCTATTAGTTTGCCAATGGATTTTTAGTCTGCTTGTTCGCCTTCTGCCTAACTTGGCTAGCTAGCTGGCTAATTAGTAGGTCAGCGTACTGTTGCAGACGGCCGATGACGGTTCAGAACGATATTGCGTTTTAACTGGCGCTGGCAATTGGGATGAACTTATGTTAACGTTTGTTATGGATGGGAGCACGTAGAACAGCTAGCTAGTTTACTAACTTGTTAAACAGCTAGCTGGCTGTCTAGCTAACTAACTGGCTGTCTTCGCTGAGTTAATCCGCTTTCACACTGGACGCGAAACGAATTTTTCGCTCGACAGATTACATTCAAAGTCAGTGCAAAGACGCGAATACACGCGAAACGCGTGTATTCTCGTCTTTGCATTGACTTTAAATGTAATCTGTTGTGCGAAAAATTCGTTTCGCCTCTGGTGTGAAAACGGCTTTACACTGATAACGTGGAAGTGGTTACATGAGAACTGTGATAGTCGAGCGGAGCTATTTTACTGTGTTGCTGTCACATTGTCCTCCACCAGGCTTTAAATGTCGAAGCAAATGGTGTATTATCATACCGCAGCGCTGGGTTTCCAGCATCATGACGTCAATTGGTTTTAAACATAATTTGATTAATGTTGACTGTCTTAGCTATCTTATGTTAGAATGAAATGCATTACTTTGGATATTCAAACGGTCCATTGGCGAGCTGTATCGACGCAAACTGCAGGACATTTTGAAGTGAATTGGGCATGTAACATATCCATTGGTTTCAGTTGGCTAATTTGGGCCTCTTATGTGAAATACAAACCGGCATTTGCCTCTCTATCCTCTGAGCACCGGCATTTCATGGAAAGTCTATGGCCATTTGTTGCTATAGCCATTATCGGAGCGGCGGAGTTAGTTTTCTTTTTTCTGGAAGTTCATGATTTGTCATTTGTTTTGCATGTTAATAGCGTACAGCTTTATGTAGCTTAGAACTGCCCATGCAGACAACTGTGTGTAACGAGCCAAGGTAACTGGGGCACATTTCTTTGGTGACCTTCTGAGATGAGTGTGTGTGTGTGTCTGTGTCTGTGCGTGTGTGGGGGAGGGGGGTGGTGGTGATTTTTAACAAAGCCATAAAATCATGCAGGTACATCAAATATGTTTCTCTTTTTTTGATCAAAACCCCCTTTCTTTAAAAGTGGTGTGGTCCGTTTGGTGCAAGGCTCGCTGAAAGCAACAGGCTGGTACAGAGGAGCCACTAATGTCTTCGTTTTGTGTTTGGCTGTGCTATCCCGTCTGCTCTCTTGCCTTCTATTATCCCTTGATTATGACAAATGGGCCAAATTAATTAATATCGAGGAAGGAGGGCTTTGGTAAAATTGACTATAAAGACACCTCTTTGGCGCTATGGGCTCCTGTAGAATTGCCCTCCCTAGCTTCCTGTTTATAGAGGAAGTGCATAAATGTATGGTGCATAAATGTAATCACGTTCTGCTAGCCGATTCATGGGGTCTTTACGCAGTTTTCTCTCCCTACACAATAATAATGTGAAGTTGTTTGCACAAAGCCATGGCATTGATAAGCCTATTTAGCCTATCTGATGTGCGCCAAGATGAGGTTGGTCTGTTGTTTCATCAAACATAACAATACATGTGTGTGCGGTTTCATGGAAAAAATGTGAAATTGAGGAAATAAACGTTTATTGACTGCTACTGCAAGACTATCTAGGGCTATTTTTAATTGTCAATGAGCTGCTTTATACTTGGCAATTACTTGCACATTAGTCTTGGCTCTTCGTCATAAATCAACTTTAGTCACTGACCTTGGTATCTACAGAGCTAGAGCCCTCTACTAGAGATAAATGAAATATCATGATTACAAAAAACAAGCTAATTTGATATATTGCGTCAAACAATGTCAATATCATATGGAAAATAATATATAGCCTTGGGTAATTCATTGTCTTTGAAAAAAAGTGTAAAATTGGTCCTTGGCAATGAAGTGTCTGGGTGGGTGGCTAAAACAACTGTAATTTCATGGGGCCCAGACTTCTATAACAACAGTCCTGAGCTTAACCCTTTGGTGTCTCCCAAGTGTGTTTAGATGTTTTTTATTACTATTATTATTATAACCTTTCCTGTAAATTTTTTGCATGGAGTAGTTGTGAAACAGTGATGCCTTTAGTTTGCATGAAGTTGCACTTTCTGTTTTCGCCATTTGCCATGTTGAAGGGTTTCAACTGTTGTCAACTTGGAAATGTTCATGTTTTAAAATGTTGCTCTCATAATTTTTCAGCTCTATCTCAGTAAATTATAAGAATTGGAACGTTTACTTTCATTGCTACTTGAGGTTTTTGCACAGTTATGAGCACCTTTGAACCTATTTTAAAAAAAGACTAATAAATGATGAAGTGGGATCGCATGATTAGAATTGTTGTAGCAGCCTTTACTTCAAGCTGATACACAAAAAAACTCTGGAAACTCATAACAACACAGCCCTCCCCATACACTCCCTTTACAGAGGTCTTCACACTGGTAGTAGGAGAGGGTGTGTATGGCTGGTATTTAAGAGGCTTTAACCTGCTTTGCTGCATAGATATTTTGCACCAGCTGCAATTAAAATGTGATTTTGTTTTGACTGTCCAATCAGATTCTGGGCCTTCTGGATCCTCATATGAATGTAAACTGGTTACAGGATACAGTGTCGTGGAAAAAGTATTTTCCCCTTTCTGGTTTCTCATATTTTTGCCTGTCTCATATTTACAGATTTCAGATCAACTAGTTTTAATGTATGATGAGAGCAATGTGAGTAAACTCAAAATGTAGCTTTGAAATGATAATGTCATTTATTGAGGGAAAGAGTTATTCAAAATCTAAATCACCCGTGTGACTAAAATAATTACCCCCCTAAACCAAGAAACTGGTTCTGCCACCCTTAGCGGCAGCAGCTGCAATCAAATATTTGCGTTAACTGGAAATGAGTATTTTACATTGCTGTGGATGAATTTTGCCCACTCTTTGTAGAATTGTTTATTTCAGCCACAGTGGAGAGTTATTGAGCATGAACTTCTCTTTAAGGTCATGCCACTGCATCTCAATTGGATCCTAGTGAGGACTTTGACTAGCCACTTCAGAACCTTCGTTTTGTTTCTTTTGAGGCATTCAGTGGTGCACTTGCTTGCGTGCGTCGGATCATTGTCTTCCTGCATAGCCCAAGTGTGTCTGAACCGATGGCCTTATATTCTCCTTCAGGATTTTCTGGTAGGGAGCAGTATTCATGGTTCCATCAATTATGGCAAGTTTCCCAGGTCTTGAAGCAGCAAAGCAGCCCCAGACCATCATACAACACTGCTGTGCAGTGTTTGACTGCTGGTATGACGTTCTTATCGTGGAATGCCGTGTTAGCTCAATGTCAGAGGTAATGGAAGACTCATGTCTTCCAAAAAGTGGCACCTTTCCTAATCAGGCCTGAGAATATCATCCCAACAATCTTGGAGGTCATTAAGACAAGTCTTTGTGTTTTTTTTTTTTTTTTTTTTTTTAAGGCCAGTAGTGATTTTTGCCTTGCAGGTCTCCCATGGATGCCATTTTTGCCCAGTCTTTTTTCTTATAGGTGAATTCTGAACACTGACCATAACTGAGGCATGTGAAGCCTACAGCTCTTTTGTGTCCTCCTGGATGAGTCATTAATGTGCTCTTGGGAAATTTTAGTAGGCCACTGGCCACCCCTGGGAGGGTTCACCACTGTTCTAAGTTTTCTCCATTTGTTGATGGTGGCTCTCACCATGGTTCACTGGAGTCCCAGAGCCTTAAAAATGGCTTTGTGACCCTTTTCAGACTGGGTGTCAACAACTTTTTTTCTCATCTGGGTCTGGCCAAGCGGTTACGTCACTACAATTTTGATGTTCATTGGGCTATAACTTTTTAACCAGATAACTTGTATAAACTTGAAATACATGTTTCTAAAGGTTTTTACAAGTACTTTAACATGGTATATTCAATGGATTGTTAGAATAATTTTTAAATGTGAAATTGGCAAAAATGTGCTCGGTTACGGTACCACCAAAAGAGGACATCAGATTTGACAAGGTGTACGCAAAGATGCATAACATGCTGTTCTCATTACAAATTGGAGTCAACCTGGTTTCAATATTGCAATAAATTAAAAATAAACTATTAAATGATTTTCTCAGCAAAAATTGTAGTAAAATATGGAATTTCTTAGATTTAATAGGGGAAAGAATGTGGTTACGTCATTACAAGCTGTATTGATTACGTCACTACAGAACTAGATGTTCATGAGAAAAAGTAAGGTTTACTTCAAGAAAAGAACTAAAATGGGTAACATAACATACTTTTATTATAAAAGAAACATTCTGTGTATACATTATTATGTGTTTACAGAGAAATATAATTTTCATCATAGATGTTCACTTTTGCTTGGCCATACCCATCTGTACTTGAATTTCTTAAGATGGTGGCATAATGTGCTGCTTTTTCCCTACTACACGTTGCCAAACCAGTCGTATTTAAGTTTTGTTTAGATTTAACAAGGTTGGCAGTAATGATGCCTGGATTTGTGTTGTGAATTTGAACCCAATTATCAATTAAATTTGTTTAATTGGTTGATTTAATTACTAAGGGAGCAATTACGTTTTCGCATAGGGCCGGGTATGGTAGGATGGCTTATTTCCTTCAGTTAATTAACGCATCATTTAAAAACTGCATTTCATGTTTACTTTGCTTATCCTTGTCTAATATTAAATTGAGTTTGATGATCTGAAACATTTAAGGATGAAAAATTAAAAAAAAAATAGAAGAAATAATTGAGGGGCAAATACTTTTTCACAACACTGTGGATATGGGGGAAAGATGGATTCGCTTGAGTGATATGTTCAGGGACTTGAAACCATTTGAGTTAGAACATTTTTCAGTCTTTTGCTTGTTATGCCTTGATACTCTTTCACATGGGTGTGAATTTTGGGGGGGTGTTGTATTAATTTTGAGGAACTTGGAACCAGATGATTTAGAGTGTGCAATTAACCCTCTGAATTTCAATTTATAGATTGCTAGCTGTATTATCTCATTTCTTGGTTTGACACCAATTGTTTGGTTGCATCCTCTGTCAACAAGTGCAATTAACAAGAGAATAATTTGCCCTCTGCTGTACGCAGGGCAGCCATCTCACGTGAGTTTTGGGTTGATCCCTGCCTCAGCACGTTTAAAGCTGTGATCCCATCACCTTCTGTTTTTATTTATTTTTTCTCACCCAGCCTCAAGCAAAATATGAGAAAGGAGAGTATATTGTCTGAGGACTAATTATAATCACTTGACCTTTGGCCCTTCACTGTGTTGCTTTTTGTTCGGCTTACATGCTTTTATATTTGCCGTTTTCTCCTCAATAAGCGATGGCGCACAATTGTCGCTCTGCCTTTGCTCAGTCCTGCCTCATTGTGCGGCTGTGACTCCCGTGATCGATGAGGCCGACTCCTGCCTGTGCTCGCCGTACATGAACCTGCTGTCCTGTACACAAGTGGCTGTCCTGCTCTTTCTGAGAGCTTTCAGCTGAAAAGAGGCATGCTTGTGTGCAGTCCCTATGTGAGGAGAGCTGTTCAGCCCACCCTGTTGTTGCAGCGGTGATACAGAAGTACAGAAGTGCTGTTAACCATGCCAAATTAGATGGTGAATAGAAGTGGGTGTAAAACTTGGTTTTAGAAAGTAACTGATGTTTTGGATTCCGGGGTTTGTACATGGAGGCATGTTTGACATCTCAATAGACAGAGAAAGGGATTAGATGTGGCAGAGAGATTGTTGTTCTTAGGTAAAGCTTCAGCTGCAATAAAAATTAATTTATTTAACAACCTTTCTTATGTGGTGTTAACCCTTAAAGTGCTTAATTTTTACTTGCCCCTTCCCTCCAAAAGTTAATCATTCATTATTTAGTTGACAAATGACCTTCAGAAGGACTCAGGGGTACCTGCGAACCCCTCTGAAGGTCATTGCCGACAAATTTGCCAACTGAAAATTGACAAAATTGTTGACCTTTTGAAGGCTGAAATCTGAAATTTTGCTTCATATGTTTTATGCCTTATAGCGGTGATTAGCACTTTGAGGGTTAATATTGTCTTGAAGTCCAGTATTCGTTTTCGCAGGGTGCAATATGTAAATGGTGTTGACCTTGCTCTTGCCTTTACAAATAAAAGCTCTTCCCAGGTGTCAGTAGGGTACGTAAAATTATTGTATTTCCGGACGACGACTCAGGGATACTATGGATCAAGGATCGTTCCGCCGCGTCCTGAGAGATTTATTGTGAGTGTTCTACAGGTCACAGTTCTTTATGGATTCATTTCATATTTGGCTTGGACCTTGTGTGTGGTGAGGTCACTAAGGCTATCGATTTTGGGGATGATTGGTGTTTTCGGATATAGGGTATGACTTGATGCACGTTGGCCTGCGGGCGACTGATCGTCGAGTTGCGGAGCAGCGGTCCTCAGCGTCGCTCCTGATGACTCCCTCTGTATGCTGCTGTTCGTTCCAGCCGCAACCGCAGTCACCATTTTAAACTGCTGTTCATTTTTCGAAATACATCTTTTTTGTGTTTAAAGGCACAATTACCCTCCTTAACTGCATTGTTGTAAATGGCTAGAGTTGTATTCCCCGTAAGAAAAAGAATGGCTTTATTGCCCACTTTTGCAATAAGGGTACATCAGTGATGAAGATGGCGAACCAGTGGCGTCGTAATGATGTAAGAGCACATGCGACTTTTTCCCTCTCATGCAGTGCCATTTGGCTCATTATCGTTTTCCTTGTCTTTTAATTTGTCGTTAACCAAGTGGCTGTTTTTTTTTGTTTTTTTTTTTTTTTTTTAGAGACCATGTGACCACGTCTTCACCATTTGGAAGCCAATTTTTTTCTTCAGTTGCATCACTTACATTTTTCCCTCCTTTATATGCAATGAAAACATTTCCAATGGACTACAATATGAATATGAAGCTCTTTGGGGAATGCATTGCTATTTCTTATGTAATGTGGTTTAGAGGGGTAAAATATCCTTATAAACATGAATAGTGCAGGTAGAAAGATTGACACATTGATAACTCTCTGGGATTGCAGCTGCGGTTGGAACATAAACCAACATACACACGGCATCTTCAGAACTGATGTTGAGAACCACTGTCAGATGTGAGACTGTGTTTGTCAATATTGTGATTTTGCAATCTAGATTTCTTGGTATTTGGTGCTTGTTTAAAAACGAAATTCCCTGTAAACCTGATTGAGTTCCACATGTTTAGAATTTTCACTTGAAGGACTGTGTGAGTTGATTTCTGGTAAGGTAGTAAGTCAAAACCTCCATGCATATTGTTAAAGCTCTGCTGTGTATCCAGTATGCATCTTCTCTTTGAGAGATCGAGTGGTTTTGTGCAGTTAGCACTTTTACTTGCGCAATCATACTCAGAAAAGGAGGTTTTTAATATTTTGGATTGCATTAAACTCTCATTTAAACTGTTAAATAATATTCGATAAAATTTTAAACTAAGTTTGATCTTTAACTAAATGGGTTTTTCAACTGGTTTTATTTGAAATATGTATGACCGCTATCACTGTGAATGCACCAGTCCACCAGAAGCTGATGCAGGACCTGACACAGCAAAAATGCATTTTACATGGAAACTTCTGAGAAGTAAGCTGGCGTTTGGACAACATTAGTGAAATAATGATTGTGATTGAAATCTGTTGTATGCATGGGTTGCGTGGTGTAGCACAGTGGGTCGCACAGCAAAGAGATTCCGGGTCCCAATCCAGCCTGGGGCCTTTCTGTGTGGAGTGTTGGTGTTCTCCCGGTATTCGTGTGGGGTTCCACCCACATTCCAATGACGTATGCTAAGCTAATTGGAAACTAAATGAAAGAGCTGTTTGTGTCATGATTACGTCTCGTGTTTAGAAGAGTATGGCAGGTGACGGCTTTGAAAAATTGCTAAAAATGTCGCTAGGCAATAAGCAGATCAATCAACCAATCAGTCTTTAGCACGTATCGTGTTGCTACAGTGGCTAGTTTATTCTTCCCTGCAGGAGCACCTTGAGGTGTTGGCACATGTGGACACACATGCACATACACACTCACACGCACAGACACATACACAGTACACACTCACATATAACCACGCACACGCGCGCACACTCACACAGTGGAAATATGCAGGCCTGGGAAGAAGTCGTTCTGCGCTTGTCAGTCTTTTGAGTGAAAGCATCTCGGGACGAGAAGGTTTGGGGGGGGGTGGACATGCTGTTCTCTCTGCAGATACACTCTGAAACTGTCGCCAGAACAGGCTATTCAGGCGCTGTAATCGTATTAGGGCTAATCTTACCCCAGTATTGTTTGGCAGTCATCTCTTTTCGCTACCCTGTATCTGTCAGGAGGAATATTAATGGCGTACAGGCGGATGCGCGGGGGAGAGTGATGCATGAGTTCGGGGCGCAGCTGGGACGCGGCGGGAGCCATCATCTCCCCGGGGGAGCTCTCACCTGAGAACGCGAGCCGAGGCGGCCGTTTGCCAGCACAGCACTTTCCCTCCTCTTCCTCAGCAACCTCGCACCAGGCGCAGCTCGAACTCGCATCCGTCAGCTGCTCGCCTCGAACGCCTTGCCGCGCCGCATCCCGGCCAATCCGCTTTGTTTCCTTCCCGGTCTCCTCAGATAACCTCTCGCATTCGCAGATAAGGTGCGCGGCGTTTGGCGGAGTTTTATCATGACGCGCATGCTGCCGCTTTGTTGAATTTATCGCACCGCGTGGAGGCCTTTATTATAAAACGCCGCTTGTTTTATGGGTGAGCACGTTTCAGTGCACGAGCGAGAAGTTGTAATTATGTTTAAGGAAATGAATGCTCCTTGTTTGGAACAGCATTTTAAGGTTTTGTTAGGGTTGAGGTGTTGCCAGATGGAGCATTGATCGTCGCTTAAAGTAAGCCACCATAGCAACTGGGCAGTTTTGAATGTAGGGAGAACCGCGTGGAGCATCCGATTTGTTTCCATGTGGTTTTTGTGATCATGAATGTGATGCGTAACCATCTTGTATCATAAAGCTGTTGATCGCGAGGACATAGTGTGGCCTTGCTGCCTATTGAGCATCGCCACTGAATGGATTTCAGTGGCGATTTTGGCCATTTGCAACTGGTAATAGATCACATCCTTTCTTTCCTTGTCGCCTTTTATTGCTCCTGACCCTGCAGATTAGGAGAAAGTGAATAAGGAGAGAGTGAAAGAAAGATGAGTCATGAAATGTTCTTGCTCCCTCAAATGTTGGGTAGAAGTGATGTCAGGAGGAAGTGATGTCAGTTGCAGACATGGCTGATGGGGAGAGTTGTAGTTTGGTCAGCGATACATTCAACGATGTATTCTGAAAAAAATACTAATTTGTTGAGCACTCCCATCTTTCCTGGCTCAAGATCTTTGCGGGAAAGCAAGCACCAACTTCCTCATGCCTTGAAGGCACATTTAGCAGATTGGAATCTTCTTGATGGCAGATGCTCTCCGTATCCTGATCAGGCTTTAGGAAAGCAAGATTGAAAATCAGCAGTTGCACTGAGCAGCATAGTTCATCTAGTTGGATTCTTTAAGGACAAAGCTTAACATAAGTTTATTGCACGACTGCCTTATATTCTTTTTTAACTGCCAGAATTTATACCGTTCAGGCAGTGGGTGATATATGTCTGTTAGATATTTGACTGAATTTTTTTCCAGTGGAAGGCCTTTGGGTAGACAGGAAAATCCCAAATTTTCAGGTTCCAAAAGTGAACGGTTCGGTTGCTAGGGCCTCCAGAAGGGTCACCCTCTGGAGGGCCAAAATTGAACTTTTAAGAAAAATAGGTATTTGAGTTGAAATATCTCAGTGCGCCCTAAATAGCCCAGCTTAATTTTCCCGGATGTTAATCTGTGTTGGGAGCAGTTTTGGAAAATCATGAAATTTTGGTGGGCTGTTGAGGGCGCCACCTATAGGGAGCGCTTGAAAACACCACTTTGAGCCCAAGTAGCACTTATGTTTGAGGCATTCCTTGCCTGCGCCCTCACTAGCCCAAGCTTGTTTATGCAAGATATGATTCTATAAAAGTGCATTGTGCTATTTAACTTGAAATTGTAGTGGTATGGTGAGGGCGCGGAATTATAGGTGGCGCTCAATTCAGTGAAAATGCAAAAATTGGGGTATTCTGCGGCTGTAGATCTCCATGCGCCCCCATCAGATTTGAATGAAATCTGTTTTATTTGATAGCCCTACATGTCCACTATATGTACCAAAAAGATTGAAGTGGGGTTCAACTGTATTAACCCCTTTTTGACCATCCCAGTAGACACACTTCTCATATTCTGGATTTGGGTCTGAGGTTGCCATTCTTGGACCTGCAAAGTGAAGAAACCATTTTCATCAGCTCCCCCATCCTGAGGATGAAATGGGAGGTTTTACAATTAGGAGGGGCAAGGGCATTTTTTGAACAAAACTCTCCAGGGCACTTTTGTACAGCTGTTGACTTTGTGACGTCTGTGGATTGAATAAAGGGATGAAGACAACAAGGCATGATGGAAAGGTGACCAACTGAAGGTGCACACATCTGGCCCTTGGCCAAGGGTTATTTCATTAGCTGGAGGGCCTAAAATAAAAATCTATTCATCCAACTGAGCAGCAGTGAGACTGGGACAGGAAAAGCAATACATGTAACTGCACACATGTGGGTGGGCCCAGGACGGGGGATCAGATAGAACCCTCTGCTGAGCAGAAGGTTGAAAAGATCATCAAAAAGGAGTCATCACATTTTCTCATTCACATCTGTATGCATCAAGCTGTTGCACTGTGTACTTTCACTTTCACCAGACAATGTGCACAATTTTTACTTTCTTACTCTTGGCTCGTTTCATGTTTTCCGTCGTTATCTCCAAAAAATAACAGACTAGGGGGGAAAACCAAGTGTCTGACATCATACTTTCACCTGAGTTTTCTCTAACAAAGTAGGGATGATGGAGATAATGAGTGATTTATTTTCCTGAAATTAGCATGACAAAAGAAGTAAACAATTTTTTTTTTTTTTTTTTTATTCATGAGCGGTGAAGTGTACAATCCGTCCGGCCCCGCCTCCAATCTTCTAAACATTCCAAAGGAAGTCAGCAGAAGGCTGGACCCTATCCATTGGTTCAGGAGAGAGCTTTAAATCGCTGATTGCGCCACTAAAAATCATCCATTGGCATTGAATTCAAACTGACACCTATGCTGACTTATGTACCGTAACAGCACTACATAGACAAGCGTATGGAATGGTCACATCACACCTTTCAGAATGATGGTCAAAAAGGGTTAAAACAGTTGAACCCCACATCAATCTATTTGGTACACATAGTGGATGTGTTGGGCTATCAAATAAAACAGATTTCATTCAAATCTGATGGGGGCGCATGGAGATCTACGGCCGCGGAATACCCCTATTTTTGCATTTTCACCGAATTGAGCGACACCTATAGTTCCGCGTCCTCACCATCCCACTACAATTTCAAGTGGAATAGTACAAGGCACTGTTATAGAATCATATCATGCATAAAGCAGCTTGAGCTAATGAGGGCGCAAGCAAGGAATGCCTCAAACGTGACTGCTACTTTGGTCCAGGATGGCGTTTTCAAGCGCCCCCTTTAGGTGGCGCCCTCAACAGCCCGCCAAAATTTCGAAATTTTCCAAAACTCCTTCTAATATAGACTGACAACAGTAAAAATGAAGCTGGGCTATTGAGGGCGCACTGAGATATTTCAACTCAAAAACCTATTTTTCTTAAAAGTTCAATTTTGGCCCTCTGGAGGGTGACCATTCTCGAGACCATAAAAACCAAACCGTCGACTTCTGGAACCTGAAAACCTGGAATTTTCCTATTTACGAATAGATCTTACACCAAAAGAAATTTCAGGCCATTTACTGTCACACATATATCAACCCCTAATAGAAATCCGCCTGACCTTTATAAATTCTGGCAGTTAAAAGGTAAAGTTTCTCTATATTTTCATGCTTTTAGTGATCTTGGCATCATGAATTGTGAATTGGGCCACTCAATAAGGCCACTTGATATCCCACTAAGTGATTTTTATTTATTTATTTATTTGTCTCATACATGAAAGGAAATGATTTCAAAAGAAAGTTATCTAATGGCCACTCTGGTTTTTGGCGGTAAAATTGTTAAAAATTTGTTTTGTAAAATTGTTAACCCTGGAAGACTGTGGTCGAAACGTTAGTTATATATTAAACTTATTGCATCGTGGCCATGAGTGTGCGACTGCTTCTTTTTATATGGTTGTTGTTTTTTCCGTTGTCGGCACCTCTACAATTTTTGATGTGCGCTTTTCTCTTTTTCTTTCTTTAAACTGTAAAATTATTAAAGTCATGGAGTTATCCCTCGGCTGCTGGAGTTGAGCGCTGGTGTGAGAAAGGGCTCAAGCTCCGACAGGAACGTTTTTCGCTTGACAAAAGACGGGTGTTGGTTGGGGATGACATTCTTATGAAAGGTTAAAATGAAATCGAACAGTGGTTGGGGAACACAGTTTCCACTGCCTTCAGAATGAAATCTCTCCTTATTTGCTGAAAACAGTCATGAATATCTGCGGCCTCATTTTTTTAATGGATAATTTCTTCATTTTTCTGCATGGAGGGAGGGTCTAAATTATCTCTGGAGACACAATGTATGGAAGCACAGGGCTGGCATTAAGCAAAAATAACTGCGTAGCAAAAACGCTACGCAGTCTCTGGAAGTCTTTAACATTTTGTAGCATTTTTCAGAACTGTGTCGCAAAAATAAAACTTAACATAAACGTCTTTATATGCATTTTAAACATTTTATTTTCAAGTCTTGAAACGCTTAGCTAACAGTACTAACACTAATTAACATAGCCTAATGAAGACCAAGGCAGTTGAGTTACGGTAGCATTGCAGTATTAAAACTACTTGGACTTACCAACTGGGTCCCACTTACAGCTAACATGTAGTAACTCAGTAACTGAAAGGGAATTAGTAGGTTTTAGTTGGTTCTACCTAAGCCACTCACCTGGCACAGGCTGTGAATGAGCGAATATTCAGGACTGATTTTTATCATACATAATATTTTTACTGTGAAAGAAATTAATACTGGTAATTACTATGAACCAAGATGAACATTTAAATATTAAAATAAAAATTATCAATCTAGAATTAAGAGCACTATAGGAATTCAAGGTACAAATACAAATGTACATTTGTTCAAAATATGAAAACAGCATTCCTTAGACATAAATATCCAACTCTTTTATCTGTATTTACAGTTAGTTAATTTAAATTTAATTTTTTGAATTTTAACTATTAAGAATTTCCTGACAACAAACACCCGTGAACAAAATAATAATTTATTAAAAAATGGTCGTGCTTGTAGGCTGATGTGCGTTTGATTGCGCAATTCCCCCGCCGATTCCTTACACAAGATGGCAGACGCGTGTCACATTTTGTGGTTGGTTCAGCCAATGATGATGTCCACTCTAGTGTTTTCTTTAGCTCTGTGGGCGGGACTGGCGCGGAGGTAGGAAAATAATGGGGTCATTCCACTCGCTACCATGGTTTCAGAGTCGCGCCGTTAGGTTAGCCATAGTGCGGTGCGGAGGCTAATCAGGATGGTATTAAGAGACTGTAGGAGCCCGTTTTTGTTCAAAACTGGACGAAAACCTTAATTCACATTATCTGAAGACTGTATCGCAAAAGAATACAAAGTAAGCTGATGTACCGTTTTCAAGTGGTACGTGTTTGTTGCTGAGCTGGGTAAGCGAAATGTGTATATGCTTGTATATTCATTCCAGTTTTTAGATTATCTGCGACTTAAACGAAATGCTACCAATCTCCTGATTTTTGTCTTTAACATCATGTTCCAAGGCCATATCGAAGTGAGCAACTAAAGCAAGCCTATATCACTATCACTGATCTTAACTGTTGCCCGGGCAGATCTCAAAATGCAATTACAACGCACATTTGCGTGCCTTTTTATAAGAAATGAGACGTGTAACCCATGTTAGTTTTACATATTAAGATATTACGATAATATGTTGCTTGTATTTGTTTAGATGAATTGTGCTCACCATTAATTTCACGTAAACTTTTTTACGCGCCTAAAATAGCATTTGAGCTGTGTTAAAAAAAAAAAAAAAAAAAAAAAAAAAATGCGCACCTAAGGCTGAAAATTTAAGTTTACAGGCACAAATATTTGCGCACCCAAAGGTTTTTCAAGAAAAGGCCTGCTTGTTACGGGTACAGCAGTGTCAGGAGCACTAACCGGAAAACCTTCAGGTTAGTCAGAGAATATTGAAACAGCCAATGTAATCAACCAGTCACACTCCAATGAAATTGACAAAGAGCTCTTCTTAATAATGGGCAATCATTGTAAGCATAGAAGAGAAAGTGTTTTTATACACTAATGAGAACCTTTTGGTTGGTATTCTGGGCATTTCAGATGTAGTTTAGTATTTAATGTCCTCTCGAAAGTAACAGGAGTGTGCAAAAGGAAGCAAGTCAAGCTCTTTTTGTTCTACTTTCCTTTCCCTCATATGCTGCTAGCGATGCTGAAAATTGAGTCTGTCATTAAACTTTTTTCTTCCCTTGTTTTGTGCATAAAATGCTATGTTAAATGGGGTAAAATCAATCTAATTTGTAACATGTTGGCCTCTCTACACTAATCTGATGAATTAATATTTTCAGAACATTCCCAAGTGTCCTATGAATTTGACCTCCAAGCTGTTAACTACTCATGTTTAGTGTACTTAGAAATATTCTGCAATCCAGAGGCTCCTTCTTTGCAGTATGCAGTATGCAGTTAGCTATACTTAATGTTTGGAACAGAGGCATATTTTCCTCATTTCAGAACTCCTAGATTTGTATTCAGTCAGTGCATGTCTGTGCCTATATTGCTTATTTGTGAGTTAAATGAAACTGTATTATTATTTTTTTTTTTTTACCTGTTTGGGATAAATGGCTTTGCTGTGTGTCTGACTGATCAGGTGTTTTTAATTGCTTCCTTGCAGCAGGATTAGGAGAGCTTTCACTGTCTAGTTTGGGTGCTTTTTCAGTATCTAGTTTTGATCCTCATATATTGGAAATGGGAAGCGAGGAAATATCTCTGATTGTTAGATTTATTGAATTTTTTTTGTGTGCTGAATTAGTATTTCATAGATACTGAGAATCACTGCCCAGTCTACTCAGACAGCAGGAGGTCAGTTTAGGTTTGAGTTGTTAACCCTGAACTGATGATATCGACTGCTTTGAAAGGACCGACTGGAGTCTTTTCTCTGACCCAGATATAGAGACGTATACCACCACTGTTCTCTGCTACATCAGGACCTGTATTGAAAACATAACCACCAACAAATGCATCAGAGTTTTCCCGAACAGGAAACCTTGGATGTCAAAGGAGGTCCAGGCGCTGCTGAGTGAGCGAAATGCAGCATTCAGATTGGGGGACAGAGAGCAGTACAGCACAGCCAGACACAACCCGAAGAAGGGCATCAAGCAGGCTAAGGCTGCTTACAGGGAGAAAATCGAGGCCTACTTTTCCAACACGGACCCAGCACGTATGTGGCAAGGCATCCAGCACATCACAAACGTCAGGGGAAATCCGCAACCACCTCCGGACAACAAACACTCACCTTGCTGAAGAGCTCAATCATTTCTTTGCACGCTTTGAAACTGCAGAGAGTGATAATGGAACCATGCCCACACTGGATGCTACTGCTGCTGACCCCCCCCGACCCTTCAGACCCATGAGGTGAGGAGGATCTTCAGCTTGGTGAATGTCAGGGAAGCTGGGGGGCCGGATGGTATTCCAGGGAGGGTGATCAGAGACTGTGCCTACCAGCTCGCAGAGGTATTTACAGACATTTTTAATCTGTCACTGTCCCAGGCTGCTGTACCTACTTGCCTCGAGTCAGCCACAATCATACCAGTGCCTAAACAGAACAACATCACCTGTTTAACCCTTTAAGGCCTAATGCAAAAATCCCAGCAGAGAATCATGCTGCCATGTTTACCATAGTAACCTGTATTTGGGCTGAAGCACAGCTTCTCAGCTTTCAGGAACAGTTGGAATTTTTTCTATTGCGCCAAAACTTACAGTAATTACGGTACTTTAAAAATTACGCGCATATCTGTGTCGGCAACGACACGTTCTTAAAATGCGCACATGCTGTCCCGGTTTAAATGGGTTAAACGATTTCAGACCAGTAGCGCTTACCCCCATCATTACAAAATGTTTTGAGAAACTGGTTCAAAAATACATCACATCCAACCTCCCTGCTAACTTTGACCAGCACCAGTATGCCTACAGAGCGCACCGATCCACAGAGGATGCTATTGCCACTGCGCTCCACATAGCACTGACACACCTGGATCAGCGGGGGACATATGTGAGAATGCTTTTCATTGATTACAGCTCAGCATTTTACACCATCGTCCCCAGCAGGCTGGTTACCAGTCTGCTTGGCCTGGGTGTCAGTAGCACTATGTGTATGTGGATTAAAGACTTTCTTTCCAAACGCCCACAGACAGTCAGACTTGGCACACGTCTCTCCCAGCCTGACCCTCAGCACTGGGGCGCCGCAAGGTTGTGTTCTGAGTCCCATACTGTACTCACTATATACATTTGACTGCACTCCCACATACCTCACAAACACAATAATCAAATTCGCGGATCACACAAGAGACTGATCTCAGACAACAATGAAACACAATGCAGAAAGGAAATAGACAGGTTGATAGACTGGTGCAACGACAACAACCTCACATTAAACATTTAAAAGACCAAAGAAGTTATCTTTGACTTTAGGAAACACCGTGAGGACCATGTTCCCCTTACCATGAAGGGACAGGAAGTGGAGTGGGTCACCAGCTTCAAGTTTCTGGGGACTTATATCAGCGAGGATCTCATATGGTCACTCAACTGCTCTGCCCAGGTAAAAAAAAGGCTCAACAGCGGCTCTATTTTCTGCGGACACTGAAAAAGAAGAACCTGTCTGCAGAGCTGCTGAGAGCCTTTTACCATTGCTCCATCGAGAGGGTATTAACATACTGTCTAACATCCTGGTATGTGAACTGCATAGAGGCAGACCGGAAAAGTCTCCAGCGAGTCATCAGAACCTCGTAAAAGATCATCGGACTCAACCTGCCCTCTCTGGAAGACACGCTGCCTAGGGAGCACCGCCAACATCCTGAAAGATGTGACCCACCCCTGTCATCATCTGTTTTCTCTGTTATCCTCTGGGAGGCGCTACAGAGCACTCGGAGCCCGCACCTCCAGACTCAAGAATAGCTTTTTTCATAGAGCCGTAACTGAGCTGAATAACACCAGCTAAGTAGCGCAATAAATGGGACAATCTGTGCAATATTATGACAACTTGTGCAATATGATATATATATAATATATTTGTATATATATATATATATATATATATATATATATAATTGTGTATGCATGTGTTGTGTATTTGTTTGCTTTTATATTCAGGCATGGCACAGTGAATTTTGTTGTACTTCGTGCAATAACAATACAAGTCCATCCATCCATCCATCCATCCATCCATACATCCTAGACCTTGGTGGAGTAGTGGGTTTTCTTGATTGGGCAACATTGACAATTACTTTGTCTGCAATTATGTTAATTTGCTGGTCACTATATTAATTGACATTTGCTCTGAAAGAATATTGTGTTGTTAGGTACCTGCCCTGTAAAAAATGCGGCATTCTAAATAATAGTTCTGTTTGTTGAGGCCTTGATTTAATCAATATAAACTTGTTTTAGTCCCATTGTTAATGCTGCGGATTTGAATGCAGGACAAATGCAAATCATTCTAAAATTGTGTGTGTGAGCCGCTCTCATCAGTGGCTCAGTCAGCTTTGTTTGTTGGTCTCAGATATTGAAAGGCTCCTGCTCCTAGAAAGCTGTTTATTATTAAAGAGAAATTAAAAATGCCTGACTTTTTCACAATGATAAGATTATTTTTCACAATAACGTAGCAAACATGAGAAAGAAGTTAGCTAGATGCATAAAAGTAGCCATGATGGAAAACTTGGACCCTGTTCAATTTGCCCAGTCATCTCGCTTCACCTGATTAGGTTGATGTTATGATGGTATTTTGACTTTTTTGCAGTTTTGGCAGTTTTAGGCACTTAATATTACTCTTTCCCCAAATACGTTAGTAACCGGCTCTGTCGTTCTATTTGTGTTGAAAAAAGACTCTGTCGTTCTATTTGTGTTGAAAAAAGAGGATCAAAAACCAGCCCAGTTGCAATGCAATTTTCCCGATTTCCGAAAAGCTAATTACGTATTAATGCATGTGATGTCAATCTGAAACTCGTTACAGTGCTCTATTCGACGTACAAGTGCATGTGTTCCGTGCGAAATATCTGAGCTTAAGCTTTGCATTTGGGTTTGTTTTTAATATATTTTATTCGACAAATATAGAATGCCCCGATCTTGTAGGGTTAGAGGCTGTATGAGGAACATTGTCAAAAATCTTATTATCAATGTCAGTCTGAGGTCTTGTTCACTGTGAAGACCTTTACTGTGCCAATGACTGAAATAAGTGACATCACCGATGACCTGCAGAAACATCGACAACTCCAAAAAGCCACAAAACTCATATTGCATTCATGAGTCAATGCTGGAGTGGATTTATGGAATATGACAAGCTGGCAATAAAACCAGGGAGTTGACGATGTACAGAATTAAGTGCATGTCATAATTAAATCCTCTCAGACGTATTTTAGAGGAGCGCAAAGAGAGGCTACTGGTGAGTCCCCATATTCTAAACTGCATATTTTCGTGAGTTAATTTGCATGTGCGTGAAATAATGCTAAAAAAAGGCATTTGTTTTGTTTGCTCAATAGGGGGCAAGGTAGTTAGCAAGCGAGCTAATTCGAGTTTGCTGTGATTGCTGTTTCTTCCCCTCAATGGTTTGTCATCATTTATGACTTGCTATTCTGAACCATTTGGTTATATTCAGTCTATGCTCTGAACAGCTTTAATTATTTAGTTTTTCGCGGGCTAGGCCTAACATTTGTTATAATCATGTTCTCTCTACCTTTCTGTATGCCTTCGTGCTTGTGTAAATAGATAGCACCATCCCGCAATTCGAACGCAATCTCTTCTTCTCACTCTGACTAGAGTAGCAACAGCAGCAACACAAACTTTTTTTTTTTTTAACATAAAAATTCAATGTATTTTCGAGCTTTTGTTGCCATTGATTTTTTTGTGAAGACAAGATGAAGACATAACGTGAACAATCTGATAACGGTGCGATTTAAGCCAACAGTTCTGTGACTGTATATAGCACTAAGGCTTACTTGTGCACTGTAAAACCAGTGCACACAGTGCTACTGAGTCTCAGAATGACGTCAGGTGTTCACATATACGATCGCGCTTTTTGTTATTTCTGACAATTTAGGCGCAGAAACAAAGTGCCTCTAAAAACATATCTCTCACCCAGATCTCTCTTTGATTTTTTTTTTTTTAATTATGTAATCCATAATCTACCACTAAAACACAAAACTATCAAAATTTTAAGCCCCTTTTTAGTTCCTCTTTAAGAAACGCTCTCTGTCGGTCGCACTCTTGCTGTTGGTCTCTTGTCAGTCTCTCTCCTGCCATCAGTCTTTCTTTTACTGTCATTGTCTTTCTTGCTGTCATCCTCTCTCTTGCTGTCAGTGTCTCACTGTAAATCTCTCTCTTACTGTCAGTCTCTTGCTCTCAGTCTCTCTCTTGCTGTCAGTCTCCCTTTTACCGTTGGTCCCTTGCTGCCGGTCTCTCTTTTGCTCTCAGTCTTTCTTGCTGTTGTTCTCTCCTTTGCTGTCGATCTCTCTCTCTTGCCGCCGATCTTTCATTTTCACACCTCTAACGTTAAACTGCAGCGGTTTATAATCTAGTATCAGTCTCGTTGTTTCTCCTCTGCATGCCAAAGTGAGGCATGATGAGATGAGAGTGACATGTTCCCTGAATTATGAATTTTTAGTTGGAATTCATATCATTTTCCTACAAGCAGTTTATTGTTATGATTTCACGTTTTTGTTCAACAGCTTTTATGGTCCTGCCAACTGTGTTTGCCTTGCAAAAATGATTGGTATTCAGAACACTTTTTTGTGTGAACTCATAATTGGTTTCGCAAAATGTTGCTGTTTGTTACTGAGGCCAGACTCGAGCATTAGTTTATAAATTAAGTTTTCCTTTTTTCTTTATTTTTTAAGGCAGAATGATGTGAAAGAAACTGCTGAAATTTGCTGAGTTAGGAAAATACAGGAGTGAGTCCTCCTTTTGGGTGTGACTCCTCAGTTTGTTTTCAATTTGCAAAATGTGTGGGGGAAAAAAGAAAGAAAAAGACCTGGACAGATTTTTGCGGAGCCTGTAAATACCTGAGACCAGAGTGACTATAGTGACTGATTAACAAGTTCTGAATGCAGTCCAGACCACCCACATCAACGGCAATGATAATAATGTTAATTGGCAAGCTAAGTTGTCGCTGACCCTTTTTGTCCTCTCGGTATGTAATACAGAGGCATATAGCTATCAGCATGTACGTCAGTTCATATGTCCTTCAGAAATCATTTTTGTTTCCGGATCATAACTCGAGAACCGTTCAATATTTTTTCACGAAACTTTTACCAGAAAAAAGAAGCAACTCCTGGAGTGGTGCCTTTTGCCATCTTTGTAAATTTTATATCCACTGACCACAAGGTGGCGCTATGAAGACAGATTCTTTTGCCATTTAAGGGGTCTTCAGGGTGAAGTGTAGAAATAACCATTATTAAAACCGCAAGCGGCGTTATGGCCCTCGCCTTCCCGTCCAGTCACCTCCCTTGCGACCGGTGGGGCCACTCAACAATGAGAGGACAGCATTTCTTGTCTTTCAGTGCACAATTTCCAATGTAATTTAAAAATGTGTACATTATAGGGGTCGTTTTTAGACACTCAAATCGTTTTTCAGAGCTTTTTCAGTCCACTTGGCATGAAGAATGTGTGTGCCTAATTTTTTTTTTTTGACTATGTCAAAATAATTTTTTTCCTCCATTCCAAAAATATAGGGGGCGCTGGAGAACCATTTTACGTATCAGTGTGTTCGGGTTGTCTTTCTGCACAACTGTTACTTTGGGTCCAACTAAATCTGACAGTGTATGCATGATGGCCGCTTCGTTGTAAGCTCATCACAGCCACGCCCAACATTTTATCAAAAATGTAATTGATAACTTTTGACCAGACGTGTGTAGGTGATTTTCTCCTACTTTGGGGCCAATTGGATTAAAACCCTAGGAGAAGATGTTAAAAATATGACGGGTACAATATTATACGTCCACGCTTCTGCACAATATGGCCGACTTCATGTTGGGTTTAGGGTGGGGCCATAGCGTAGTTTTTTACTTGTCCCGACATGGGCTATGTCTCTGCCAAGTTTCATTTTTCTGCGTGGAAGAAGTTTAAGGAGGGACCCCATCTGCGTGATGTATTTTGATTTTTGAGGGGGCGGGGCTGAGTCATTTTTTGGTATTGTGAAAATTATTCTTCTTGGAGATTTTTTTTTTTTTTTTTTAACAAGGTGTTATTTTAGGTTTAGGTACCATTAGTGGAGCATAAAAAGTTTTTCATCAATGACATCGTTCTGCCAAAAACCCATTCATTTCAATTGCGCATTTTTTTTTTGTTGCCATGGGAACACTATTAAAAATAGGGGTGTGTCCTCATTTGCTTTTTGGCTTCCGCCCAATATGGCCGACTTCCTGTTGGGTTAAGGGTGGGGCCATAATTTAATTTTTTTACCAGCCCAACATAGGCCATGTCTCTACCAAGTTTCATTTTTCTACGTGGAAAAAAGTTTGGGGTGGGCTCCCATTACCGTAATGTATTTTGATTTTTGTCGGGGCGGGGCCAAGTCATTTTTCAATATTTTTTCTTGGGGACTTAAAATAAAAAAAATTTTCGCCGGGCTTGAATTTTTGGTCGAACAAAATTGACTTTTCGTTAATGTTCAAGGGGTCAAATTTGCGTTCAAAGCGGGGAAAGGATAATAATAATAACAGAACCATGCGGTTTAATAGTCCCTCGCCGGCTTCGGCCAGGCTCGGGCCTAATAATAATAATAGAACTATGTGGTTTTAATAGTCCCTCGCCGGCTTCAGCCAGGCTCGGGCCTAATAATGTAAAAATTAAGAAATAAACATACTCAACATGATTTTAACCTCATAAAATGTGATATTTTGATGACAACATCTGAAAATATTTTATGGCACTGATATTTCAATAACCCATGGTCGGATTTTACTCAAATTAGTCTCATATGAAAGGTTTAAGATAGTTATATGAAATGAGATCGGATTTTTTGTTTAGAACATTTATGAATATTTAATGAGCTTTGTTATGTAACCATAACGAAAATCGCTATCATGAACTTGCTTCATTTTCAAAATTAACCCCCTAAGGATGCACCTATCTAGAAAATCCTATGTCATTTCATAGATCTCCAACAGGTACAACTTCAATCCAAATTTCAAGTCAATCAGATGAATATTAATGATTTTATGAATGCCACAAGGTTGAAAATCAGTTAAAATTGTGATTTTCGGTAATTTGCATTTAAAGTCACAAGTAACAATTGAGGCAGAGGAAAAACATAGATTCTTGGTGTTTACTGGCACCTCACTGCATTCCTTTATTTATTTTATTTATGTGAAAATCAAAAATATTGAAATTTTCGGAAAAAAATTTGAAATTTTTACCCTGAAGACCCCTTAACTTTCGTATCTTATGTCCCATACTTTTTAAACTCTACGAAAATGCTACGTTAAGATGTGGCTTCTATGAGGCAATTAATTATTATACCCCCGCTACGACGTAGTCGGGGGGGTATATAGCGCTCCGACCATCCGTCCGTCCGTGTGAGTCCGTTCGTCCGGAATGGTTTCCGGAGCATAACTCAAAAACTACACCACCTAGAAACTTCAAATTTGGCATGGATATTACCCTTAGGGTGCCATTGTGCCTTTTGGGGGTTTCAGTTCTGAAGTGCCCAAAATTTTTGACATTCTCACCAAAAACGGCCCAAATTTTGGACTTAGATTCGTTTCCGGAGCATAACTCAAAAGCTATAGCACATACAAACTTCAAATTTGGTATGGATATTACCCTTAGGGTGCCATTGTGCCTTTTGGGGGTTTCAGTTCTGAAGTGCCCAAAATTTTTGAAATTTTCACCAAAAATCGCCCAAATTTTGGACTTAGTTTCGTTTCCGGAGCATATGTCAAAAACTATAGCACATTCAAACTTCAAATTTGGTATGGATATTACCCTTGGGGTGCCTTTGTGCCTTTTGGGGGGTTTCAGCTCTGAAGTGGCCAAAATTTTTGCAATTTTCACCACAAAACGGCCCAAATTTGGAACTTTGTCTTACTGTATCACTTACAAACTTTAGAATTGGTATACATCTTACCCTCATGCTGGTATTTTTCTTTTGTGGGTTCCAATTACTAGTGCCCAAAATCTCTGTGATTTACACCAAAAACAAGCACATTTTCAGACTCATTTTCCCCAGAATAACTACAAAACTATAACACTTGCAACCTTTACATTTAGTATGCAACAATCACTTATATTGGCATTTCTGAAAATTGGCCAAAACATGCCTAAATTTGCAACTTTATTTGCATTTCCTATTCTGCTGCAAAGAAAGACTTGTTATAACTTCAACCTTTTCAAGTTTTTAACATTTTCCTTGTGACTTATACAAACGTTTGCTGTGAGACTCGGACTTCAACATTCTACATGATAGGTCAGATTTTACTGCTATTTTGTTTTGTTTCAAAGGTGGCAACATTTTTCAGAAAGATGTTTTTCATTTGCACTGGCTAGCTACTTCACATTCTAGTTCATGATATCACACAATCCAAAATTTATTTTAAATTAAAATTATTATTTATTGATACATTCTTCTTCTTTCTGGAATGTGTTTCAAAACAAGGAAAAGCAAAGTAATGACAGCTGAGAATGTGTACCTAAACTTTTCATTTTTTAAGATATGCTTAAACTGATAGTGCTATTATCTACGTTTTAAGTAGTGATTGCAAATTTTTGTCAATTCAAATGTGCAATGTTTCACTGGCCACTTTTGGGTGTATATTTTCAAATATATATATCATTTTTTTCTACAGTAATCATATTTTTGCAATTACCATGGACACATGATTGCCCATGTCATGCTCATAGAATACATATCTCTCAAACTTAGCTTGGTAGCTTCATCACACTTCATACACACATCAACTAAACTCTCCAAGTTGGCATTTTTGGTAATAGACCTGTGTATACGACTGCATATTGTATTTCCATTGATTTGTCTTTTGCTACTGAAGTTTATTGAGCGAAAAATGGGGAGCAGGGGTATGTGAGCTTTGCTCGCTTCTACACTTGTTTTGCGGTGTGGTCTTTATCGCTTAAATAGATCAAAACTAAAAAGTATCCAATAATCACTCAACTTAAGATCTCTTTTGAGCTTAATAGACTCAAGCCTTCTGGATTTGGTGTAAATCTGTTTCAGGTGGTGTTAAAGAAGAGCGCATCGTTGTAAATCCAAAACCAATTTCTGAACTGTGTAAAATTGTGCATGCTTCATTTTGGTCGAGGGTCCTGTGGATATCTATAAGTACAAGGTTATTTTGCTCACAGAATGGCCGCCATCAGCCAGACACATTTCACAATCTCTTCTACTCTGAGTGTTCTTGTGTCATGATTTACTTTACATTATTATTTATGATGTGTGAAAGACCCAGCAAGCATGTGCTGGAGTGCTACCTTTCGCCATTTTGGAAATAGTCAAATTTAATTTTTGTGAGGGTCGGGGGGGATATGCCAGCTCCTCATGACTCTTCTTGATTTTTTTTTCTGTCAATTTGAGTGATATAACCAATGGGAGCTGAAAATTTTGTAAGTGTTTGGTGGAGGAGATGCTTTTTTTATGATCGGATGCTGACAAAACCTAACCACTGTTGGTTATTTTTTAAACGTACCCATGTAAACAAATTCAATCTAAGCATGCCGGTATTTTTAATGTATTAACCCTTTCCTGCATACCATTTTATGTTTTCTCCATTTAAAGGGGAGGTGTAGTCCCTAAAAGGTGCATCAGCCCTGTTTTGTTTTTGCTGAACTAATTTACGGCAACTTTCAACTTCTTGTTCGTCATAGTTTCTATTTCAAGGTAAGTATTTTTGCCGCATGACGGCATATGAGTGCCTCTTGTTCCATATTAGCATTTTATAACCGGTTTAGTCTGTGAGAGCGTCTGAGCTCTTTGTTTGTGGTGGGTGGTTCGAGGTGGTTTTATTCCATCTATAAAATGCTTTGCTCAAGTGGCATGCGGCAGTGTTCTGAGTGACAGGGCATTACGTGGCCGGCGGCCCGAGTTTGTGCACGTACTGCCATTTCAGGGGATTTTAGAACACGTTAAACAAGTAGAAAACTAGTTGGTATGTTGTTGTCTTAAATTTTTGGTACGGTGAATTTAGACTTGCAACGATAATGAATACAAGAGAATGCAGTGATTTTGACACTCTCAAGTAGAATGATGTGGGACATTACAAAAGCTTCGTGGCAAATTCATATCTTTTAGTGTTTTTAGTGATGTGTAAATCATGCCAACAGGCCAGCTCTCAATGAAGGGGTTCTTTCCTCATTACAGATGGCAGCCATATTCTCGGCTTTATTTTCATGGTAAACTGGTGCTGGGACCAAAACCGGAACTTTCCTTCGTTGTGTGTAATGCGCAGGTGTTTGTCGAGCTGAAGTCTGGGTCTGAGCTTGCAGTTATGAAGCACAGTGTGATAGGCTTTAGGCTTGCGCCCGTCTTCATCCGCCCGGAAGGGTTTCGGTGTGCAGTCGTGTTTGTAGGCCACTACAGCGCTTGACTGATTCTATGGTGCTTTCACCTGCATTGAATAGTACTGATTGGGTTCCCTTCATCTCCTCACTGATTTTACACCGTACCCCAAAACCCAGTACAGTAGCTAGTGCTGTTTTGAAATGAATGAATCAATGAATCAATGAATGATCTCTGTCTTACAGTCTTGTGGTTGAAGCTGCCGTTTAGACAGGTTTAGCCACATTGAGTCTGAACCAGACTGACTGCATTAAGGTATGGAGAGTTGATCAGTTGGCAGTACGTTTCATTCTGTACCAGCTCAGAATGAAGGCTACATATACATTTTGGTCCACTTTCATAATCCTGTATCCATTTTATGAATTAATGGATTATAACTTGTTGGGGTTCTAATGCGTGGATGAACCGTGTATAGGCGTTATCACCATGTATTTATTCACGGTCAGAATGTCAGTATTTGTATATCCCTGACGACGATAGTTGGGAGATACAATGGTTTCGTTCTAGGGCCGCCGCCGCTGCGCCCGCAGAGATTCTCTGTTCCGGGCTCTAGAAGCGACAATTGTTACAGGAATTTTTTCTAATTTTGCACGGGCGAAGATATTTATTTGACAGTGCTCAAGACTGATTTTCGGCCAGTGGCCACAGCAGGTTAATTGGTGGACTGAGGCCGACATAATACTATACCTCATGCAAGTATCGGAGGGTACGATGGGTCCACAGGGGTTGTATTACTGCTGCTGTGTCTGCCACTACGGCAGTGATTTCTCATAATTGCTCTAGGGCGGGGATCCTGAAATCTGGACATCGAATCCAAATCCAGCCCAGGTTTTTGTTTATTCTGGGTAAGTAAAAAAATACGATGTGCCACAGATTGGTCAGACTGTCCGTGCACCTGAATCCCAGGTAACGATAAAGGGGAGGTGGAAAACCAGCAGTTTTCGGCCCTCGAGATTTAAGGACCAGTGTTCTTGGGCGAGCAATTTTTCTCTTTTCAGTTTCACATTTCGTGAGGACCTTGCTGGTGATGAGGGGACAAAACCTGGCGATTTCGGGGAAAATCTTGATCTGAACAAGCAGTGCCAGGCATAACATGCCTCACCCCAGCGAGCATTTCAGTGCTTTTGTATCAACTCAGTTTTAACAAAAAAAATACCCTCAAAACTTTTATTTCCTTGCAGCAACTGGCAGGTATTTTACTGCTGGGGAATGAAGTCCCATTGCTTATAAAGAGATGGCTTAGTTGCCATGGAAACCAGAAGCTAATGGTCTTAATATCCCTGTATTTGATGAACCATAAGAGATCTCTAATAAGATACGACAGATCAAATTTTAACATTGTCTGAATCGGTTGAAAATTGGCAATGGTATGGACGTTTGAAATTTTTGACCATTATTTGCCCCTACCCCTACAGAGCGAATGCCCGCATGGCACAGTGTGGCGTAGCAGAGAATGTAGAATTAGAAGTGGCATCTTTTTGAGCTTGGTTTGATCGGACCATGAAAACAGAAGTCCAGGGGGGAAATATTGCCTATATTTTTATTGAACATTGACCTACTTTTTCCAAAATTAAAATTTCTTTTTATTCTTGGCCTTGGCTGACCTGTGTGCAAAGTCTGGAAATTTCTGCAATATTGTAGGAATAACATAGCTTTCAAACAAACATGCAGAACTATCAGCAATGCCTGCCCCTGGTCCTCTGGAGTGGACCAGGAGTGAATGATTTATGGAGAGATGGAGCCTCACTCTTATAATTGCCCAACCAGTCACAAATGTTACATGATTTCTTTCAAACTTGGCCTGAGCATTGTCTGTCGAGAGGATCAAAGCTAAAAAAATGTTGGTTGGAATTGCACATGCCAGTTGTAACTTGTACACAAGTATTTTTTTCTCTTAAATGTATAATGAATAAAACATAGTTCAGGTGAACTATTGAGGGAAGTAGGACCTATTTATAAGACTAACTGCATTTTACTCCATTGATTCAACCTGATGAATGGTCATTATTTCTATTTTAAATCACCAGCAATTATAAGAGTGTTGTCAATTTGGGCTACAATTTAGGTGACAGTCCCATTCTGCGATATTAAAGATTTGAGTGGGATGATCAGTGTAAAGCTGTATCAGTCTGAAAATAAATTTTAAGATTTCCTTATGCGGTGTAAAATTAAGTGCCGTAATAACAACTCATGGTATTTGGCACTACTCAACTTGGAATACTGATTGCTAATTGTTAAACATCTCGGTTGAATAGCAGTGTGGCTCAGCTATCCTGGGGACTCTTCTATTAGTTTCTACTGTCCATTTGCTTTGTTGTGGGTGTGTGTGTGTGTGTGTGTGTGTGTGTGTGTGTGCGTGCTTGCGTGCACTGGCTTGTACAGCAGGCGGTTTTCACTAATTGCTGCAGCCCTTTATTAGGCCTGGATGAAAACTGCATTTATAATTATAGAGTATCTTCAGCGCAAAAGCAGTCATCATTGCCAAGCGGTTTTTCATTTCTTATTCCTCTCCTGAAAATGAACAGGTTTCCACATCAACTCAGAGGCTTTGCTGTAGCTTTTGTATAGTATCCATGTTTGGTGCAAAAACGTCCCCTCTAAAAGAGCCAAAACCATTATCAACAGTATTGGCATTGGCAAGTAGCATTTTTTTTTTTTTTTTTTTTTTTTTAATGGTTGTCTTTCACACTGTCCTGCCTTATGAGACATTTTGGGTCAATATCTGACCTGTGCTTCCTGGAATAAGTCAATTTTGCAATGACATTTTTTGAGGGTCTGAATTTCTTGGTGTAGTGGCTCAGAAACCCTCCTGTCCCAGAGTCCTGGCTAGAATGCACACAACGAGAGACATCTGTGAAATGTGTTGGAAGGATTGGATCTGGCTGACCATATGTCCCAGCGTCACGTTTGTTCCCTGCCCACTATCCTGCATTAATGTGCCATGTGTTTTTCATATTTCGTTACAAACAAGTTTGCAGAACCACAAAGTTATGGATGGCGACTCTTCTCAAAAGCATCACTGACTGCGATATCAGTCGAGGTGGAAAGCCCAGATCCGCTAGCAGCTGCTTACAGATGTTCTGAACCTCCATCCAGTCCATTAACCTTGAGTAACTCCACCATTCCTGACGTTGAGATGTAGCAGGGTGAAGGCGGCCCCAGAGCGAGAGTATGGCTGCGCTCTGTCCCGCGCCGCGGCTGTAATGAGCGCCGAGCCCCGTCAGGCCCGAGAGACGGCGCTCGCTCCCGGCCCCAGGGACCTCATTACGCTCCCCCTCTTAGGTTTTGGGCTGCAGATTGTGCGGGACTGCGGTGTCCTCAGGAGGAAACTGTAAATGATCACATTTGTCACTTTTCACTGAGTAAATCGCACAGGGGCTTTAATTATAAAGTGGAGGCATTACGCCTGCTTCATTTTGCGGGTGAGGTGGAGGTGTGTGGTGGCTTTGGTGCAGGTGTTCGGAACATGCAGAGACTGTGGACTTAGGAGATGATGGTGTGGGTAGAAGAGAGTTGCTGAGTTTTTTTTTTTTTTTTAAATGGTGTTAAAATTCATTTCAACACCTTGTTATTCGCCTGTAATTTGGTGGCACCTTGGTTACTGAGCGGGGGTGTGCTCTGGTACAGGCCGTGTGTGGGACACTAAGACTGTGTTACGGCAGGTGAGAGAGACCTGAATCTATGCTGTAGAGAGGCTGGCTGTTCAGGGCTGATTCATCAGGAAAGGGAGCAAACTCCCTAAATCACTGGCTGCAGCTGGTTGCATTGCCGCTAGACCACTGCCCTGAGTGTGATGTAACGCGTACCAGCGGGGGCCTGTCCGTCGGCAGCAGGAACGGGACGCGACCGATGTAAACATGGGCTTATTGAGTCCCTAATGGGGGATACTGCCTTGCTTGATCATTTCAGGCTTTTATATAGGGTGGATTCCACCGGTGCACATGGGGACCTGACACACTTTCGACACGTGCAAAAACAGTCTTACAATGCCCATGATTTGCTGCGAGGCCGTCTGAAGGTGGACTGTAGGTTTGTAAATGCACGCTGCAATTGCATTACTCATAAACTCTGGGTGTACCAGTGTTCGCATATAAAAATACCTTCCATTACCGTGGCTCCATCCCCCACCATTCTTACAAACTCATGATGAAATGCAGCATTGCTGCGGCACAGTGTCTTTTCATTAATTTTCTGACACAGGCTCGCACTACACAGCAAGGCTCTGACCCGAACGCCTGTAATTAGCAGCGCAGTGACACAGCACCTGATTTATGGTTGGTTTATGGTTGTAATTTGCACATGCAGAGTTGCCAGTGACAGGCACACTCTTTAGCTAATTGAATGACAAAGGGACTGTGTTTCATTAGAGGAGGCTGAAGAACAGTAGAGGGTGGTAGCTGGCTGTACAGCAGTTTTTTTTGTTGTTTTTTTCATTGCTTCACAGTTGTATCCATATCTGGTTTTTGGCTCATTTCTTGTTTCCTGCATTGCCCCTTAGACGTTAATTTGCAATTTCACTCACACGTCTCACCCTGGCTTTTCTGCGTATGCTCTCAATTTTTTCTAGTTGGGATGTTTGGGAGTGAATATTTATGTGTAGTGTGATTAGATAGATTTGGTGATTAGTATTTGTGGTGCTCAGCACTCAATAACGGTTTACCATAAGGCGGATGGACTGCATGACACAGTTGATTTTCCCCTTGACGTTGACACTACTTTCTCTCGCTACAGTCACCTTCACACCTAACACAATGTGCATAAACCCTGCAGTTGTGTCCTTTAGCAACCCAAACGGGCCACAAAAATTTCCTGTAAAATTACACAAAGACTCGTGTTCTGGGTTATCCAAGGTTATATAATCTACCCCCTCGCCACGGTGTGATATTTTTTTTTTTTGTTGGTTCTGCTCTCAGTCCAGGACAAAATCGTGTGGCGAGAAACATCGATGGTAATTACCATTGCCTTTTCTGCCGATTGGTATTGCCCTGCTGATGTTTGTTCCTTAATGTCTGTCATTGGCTTAATACTCATATAATTCTTACTGGGCAGACTGACCATTTCAGCCATTTAAGTAATTGTCATTCAATGTTAACACCGTGAAAATGTTTTGTAGGTTGCTGTAATATACAGGGTGATATCAGCACAGATAAAAATAAACTCTGTGGATATTCTCAAAAAACCAGCTGTTTTTCGTGACACACACGCCCACCCCCCCCCCCCCCCCCTTGATTTTCCAAAGGGTTATTGTCTGTCTGTCTGTTTGTGCACGTGTGTCCATTTCACACTTGCAACACATGCATGCAGGGTGCAATAAACATCGCAACACACACATGCCGAGGAGGTCTGAAGTGCTGAGACATATATCTTTTTTGCTTCTGTCTTTTAGTAAGTGTACAAGCCGCATCCTGATGGTGGAATCGCTTTATCGATGACCTTGCAACTTTCTGCTGCTGCAATGTCCCAAAATGTATTAGTATATAGGACAGTTGCTCAGAAACTTGCGTACTCTTATGATTATAGCATTGAGCATAAAGGCCACCTGGTTATCCAAACAATTGGCGTTATTGATCTTTTAACTCGGCGCGTACCCACACAAACTTTATCTGTGATCAGCAGAAGTTTTCACAATGAAAACAGAATTGTTTTGATAGAAGCTGGAAAAAACATTAGCCATTAGTTTGCGATGTAGCACTGGAGTTGTCAAGGATCTGTTCAGGCTTGTTTTAGCGACATGTACTTAGCATCTTGGAATTTAACCGCAAATAATCAGCTGAATTAGGCCACAGGACTTAGTATTCCCCTTTGGATTCATTTATTTCTATTTAACAAAACTTAAGCAATTTTGAAGGGCACTTCTCAAGGATTTAGCCTGGATTTTGAAAAGTGGGTCTATACATTCATTGTTGGGGTTTAAAGCAACACATCTGTGTGCACAGAATCTTGTTGAGCCCAGTGGGGTTATGTTGTTGTTGTTGCCTGCTTTGTATTTTTCCTTCAGAGTATGTATTTGTCTATATGAGCGACATGGCCTATAATGGCTTCAGCCTTCTGTCTTTCGGCTGACGTGCCTTGAAGTGTTTCTTTCTGTGAAAAAAAAAATATAATTAAATAACAGAAAATAAATAATGGAGATTTGAAATCTGAAAAAAATGAGCCAAAGTTGCGTTCATGCCCTGTAATAACTGTTTAACTGAAATTTAGAGGGATACTGCGAAATTTTGCCCATGTTTAGGCTAGACCTTCATCAAAGAGAAAACAGAAAAAAGAAAAATTTCTTTGTTTCAGCTTCTCAGATAAACACTGCCTGAGCTCTTGGTCAACTTAAATAGCAGCCAAGTGCTTTTGAAACTGACAGTTATGACTGGGCAATTCTCTATTCGGCAAGCTTTTTACACCGATCGACCAGTGGCTGAGCAATTTTGAAGAACCGATCATGTTCCGCAATGAACGTGCCCACATGTATTTTTGATGTTGCAGTGGCGGTGACAGTGTGATTGATGTGAGTGTGCAAACAGCTGGTTTGTGTTTGACATTTTTATGATAAAAGAACTCTTTCTCTCCAATGGTCCTGTAATGTAGCCTTTTCAAGCAAACGGTCCAGAAATCAACACTGCGTTGATATACAAAACCCAAAACCAGTGAAGTTGGCACGTTATGTAAATCATAGATAAAAACAGAATACAATGATTTGCAAATCCTTTTCAACTTATATTCAATTGAATACACTGCAAAGACAAGATGTTAAATGTTCAAACTGAGAAACTTTATTTTTTTTTTGCAAATAATCATTAACTTAGAATTTAAAGGCAGCAACACATTGCAAAAAAGTTGGCACAGGGGCCTTTTTACCACTGTGTTACATCACCTTTCCTTTTAACGACACTCAGTAAACGTTTGGGAACTGAGGAGACCAATTTTGAAGCTTTTCAGGTGGAACTCTTTCCCATTCTTGCTTGATGTACAGCTTAAGTTGTTCAACAGTCCGGGGTCTCCGTTGTCGTATTTTACGCTTCATAATCGCCACACATTTTCAATGGGAGACAGGTCTGGACTACAGGCAGGCCAGTCTAGTACCCGCACTCTTTTACTACGGAGCCATGCTGTTGTAACACGTGCAGAATGTGGCTTGGCATTGTCTTGCTGAAATAAGCAGGGCGTCCATGAAAAAAAAGACGTTGCTTGGATGGCAACATATGTTGCTCCAAAACCTGTATGTACCTTTCAGCATTAATGGTGCCTTCACATATGTGTAAGTTGCCCATGCCTTGGGCACTAATACACCCCCCATACCATCACAGATGCTGGCTTTTGAACTTTGCGCCTATAACAGTCCGGATGGTTCTTTTTCCTCTTTGGTCCGGAGGACCACGCGTCCACAGTTTCCAAAAAACAATTTGAAATGTGGACTCGTCAGACCACAGAACACTTTTCCACTTTGCATCAGTCCATCTTAGATGAGCTTGGGCCCAGCGGGCGGCGTTTCTGGGTGCTGTTGATAAATGGCTTTCGCTTTGCATTGTAGAGTTTTAACTTGCACTTGCAGATGTAGCGACAAACTGTAGTTACTGACAGTGGTTTTCTGAAGTGTTCCTGAGCCCATGTGGTGATGTCCTTTACACACTGATGTCGGTTTTTGATGCAGCACCGCCTGAGGGATCGAAAGGTCACGGGCATTCAATGTTGGTTTTCGGCCTTGTCGCTACGTGCAGTGATTTCTCCAGATTCTCTGAACCTTTTGACGATATTACGAACCGTAGATGATGAAATCCCTAAATTTCTTGCAATAGCTCGTTGAGGAATGTTGTTTTTAAACTGTTCGACAATCAGCTCACGCATTTGTTCACTAAGTGGTGACCCTCGCCCCATCCTTGTTTGTGAATGACTGAGCATTTCAGGGAAGCTGCTTTTATACCCAATCATGGCACCCACCTGTTCCCAATTAGCCCGTTCACCTGTGGGATGTTCCAAATAAGTGTTTGATGAGCATTCCTCAACTCTCTGTCTTTTTTGCCACTTGTGCCAGCTTTTTTGAAACATGTTGCAGGCATCAAATTCCAAATGAGCTAATATTTGCAAAAATTACAAAAGTTTACCTGTTCGAACATTAAGTAACTTGTCTTTGCAGTGTATTCAATTGAATATAGGTTGAAAAGGATTTGCAAATCATTGTATTCTGTTTTTATTTACAATTTACACAACGTGCCAACTTCACTGGTTTTGGGTTTTGTAATTAATGTTACAATAAAGATCAGGATGAAGAAGTGCGATCCCAAGACTGTCTATCTGCTCCTCTGCTGTCCTCTAAGTTTTTATGAGCTACCTCCCTTTCAAATCTGTGTATATAACATCAGTTGACATGCTTTAGTCTGCTATATTTGTATCAGGTTTTTAACTTTGTGTATTTCTGATGTAAAATGAAGTCTGATCTCGAACTAGCTTGCTAGTAAGTCATTCAAACAAATGCGGCTGGCTGGTAGCGAGCATCATCATTAGCTAGCTTTGTTATTGCTTTTTATTTGTGCAGTAATTGTTTTTGGATCTATTTTTATTATGAGGAGAGAGGGGTCTGGTGTCTTGGCTTTGTAGGAGTTTTATGGAAAATGCAGCTAAGCCAGTAGCCAGAGGCATTGAAATGTAGATGGGTGTGAGTTCATGCATCTACTCAGCAAGCCAAACCAGTCTTAATTTTAAAATACCCACCCAAAAGACAGATAGACAGGTGCCTGGTGAAACCCTTGGCACTTTTCTATCTAAGCTCATACATTTGTCCTCAAAAATGTACCAGACTTCTCTATTATGCCATCTTTTTTGTAATTGTTTAGAATCGGAACCATTACAATGAATGACAAATGGCACTGTAACCAGCAAACAATCCCCATTCGTAGTTACAACAGCATAGCCCCCGAGTCGGAGAGTGCAGCTGCTAGACTGGTCTACCTGCAATCTAGACCTGTCTTCCAATGAAAATATCCAATGCTTTCAGAAGTGCAAAATACGACAATGCTGACCTCGGCCATCTGAGCTTCTGAAGATGAATATGAAAAAAGTCCTTTAAAACTGGAAAAATTGGTTTTTCAGATCTCCAGTCAATTAGTTGCAGGGCTATTAAAAAGAAAGGTTATGTAACGGGGTGGTTTGTTGAAAGAAAAGGTGATGTAACAGTGTGGTTAACACTCCTTTACATCATCGTGATGACCAGACGAAGATCCGAGTTGAATCAAAACGTTGTCCCTATTTCATACATGCCAACTCTACCGCTTTTGGCGGTAGACTACCGTTTTCGGGGCGTGTCATTCAGAAAAAAACGCCCCAAAAGCGGTAGAGTTGGCATGTATGCTATTTAATAAATAAAAAAATTCCTTGGTGGCTTGGAGTAAGTGTGCAGGTGTCCCTTCTATCTTCATTGACTCGTTTTATTTGATAGCCTTGCACCTATACGTGATGTGCATAATTCTCTTTATTCTTTCAATCTAACACAGTAGCCTAGTTAGGTCTGTCTGCTTCTCCTCATCACTTCTTAATCATGATAGGCTATTGGTTTTGATTAGTCAGTTGACTGAACAAATGGCTTGATTGTTATTTCAGTAAAGTACGCAGGAATAGATTTAGGGTAGGCTAGTTATGCCAAAGTGATGGAAGCTGTCCTACCTAGGTGATAATTGGCTGACTTCAAAACACAATTTTCCTCTCGGATGCATTTCAGATGGCCTCTGATGTTTGATTGCCATTTGTTCAACACCTCATCAGGATCAGGTATGCGTCACCAAAAAGAGGAGAAGCATGCTTGTCTGTTTGCTCCATGGTGGCGATTGCTTTTTTGCGCTTAAAATAATTGTAATAAATTTTTCGCCCCCCCTACATGGGAAACATTTAGGAGCTGGAGACACCAAGTGATTGAGCGTTTCAGGTGTAATTTTGTCCCATTCTTCCTTCAAAGAAGTGTTTAGGTGCGTTATAGTTTGGGGTCTTTGTTGCTATCTTTTCAAAATATGCCACAAATTCTTCATTGGGGACAGGTCAGGACTGCAGGCAGGCCAGTCCAGCACCTGCACCCTCTTCTTACGAAGCCATCCATTTGCAAGCAGAATATGATTTCACATTGTCTTATTGAAATAGGCGTAGATTTCCCTGGAAAACATGTTGTCTTGAAGGCAGCCTATGTCGCTCTAAAATCTATAATTAATGGTGCCTTCACAATAGTGCAAGTTACCCTTGCCAAGGGCACTGACACATCCCCATACCATGACTGAGCATGACTTTTGCACTTTTTGTTAGATAGTCCTTTGCTCCTTTGGTCCGAAGCACGCTGTGTCCATTTCTTCCAAAAACACTTATATTTGCCTGACCACAATGCACTTTTCCTCTGTGATATGATCCATCACTGATTCTTCGGAGCCCAGAGAAAAAGACAGCGCCTCTGGACACTTAACATAAGGTTTCCATTTTGGTCAGTACTGGCATTTGTGGATGTTACGATGTATTGTCGCGACCTTGTGTCTATACGGACAGAAATTCCTCCATGTTCCTTGAATCTTATAACTATTTTATGTTTTGTAAAAGGTGAAATATCGAAATCTCTTCCTATCTTTTTTTGAATAAAATTGTTTCTCAACCTTTCAATAATTTTCTTGCGCATTTGTGGACAAATTGGTGATCCTCCATCCATCCATCTTTGCTCCTAAAGGACTAGGCCTTTTGTGGATGCTGCTTTTGTAACATCCACAAAATCATGATTACCATCACCTGCTGACATCAGCTGTTTCAGATCACATAATTATTCAAATTTTTACCTCTGGTCCTAAATTTCCCCATCCCAACTTTTTCACAGTTTTAACTGTCAATCCATAATCTTTCTCACCTACCCCCTCCCCACATACACGTGCACGCCCACACAAACACACACACACACACACACACACACACACACACACACAGTCACAAGCACATTATTTGATCCCACCTTGGTTTTAATCCTTTAAATTCGTAAAGTTGAGCTGTAAGGATTCTCAGCAAGATTATCTCAATTGGTCAGTCATAACAGTTTTCAGAATTTATAATTTCAACAAAATTTTATACCATTTTCTTGAAGTTAAAGTATTCAAAGCAGGTTATTAGAATTTCTTAAGATTTTTTTACCCATTGACTGATGTTGTGAGGTCAGGGTGGTTAAAAATTGTATTCTTGGTAGAGACACAGTAAATTGTATTTGGTTTGCACTTTAATTTTGCGGCTTTGTAAATTTCCAAAATTTTTTGAATTTCAAAGGAAGCACTACACAGTCCTGCATCTCATTTAACTTTTCACATCGCCTTATCTTGTGAAAAGATCTGAAGATGGATTTCTGTGTGGAACAAAGACATCTGTGAGCTGAAGATCCAGGGTTCACTGACGTGGCAGCGCGAACTCATTTTCAGCAAAATTCTCTTCTGGCATTGTTTTTGCATGTGTGTATGACAACGCTGAGTGAATCGCCTTGAAACAGTCCTCCGCAGTTCTTGCGGAGCCCTGTTATGTTCTAATGCTCCCAGCACCCAGAACATGATCTAAATGCATTGATGAGCCAAAACATTATGACCATGTGCCTAATACGTTGTTGCTCCAAATACGGCTCTGACCCACTGAGGCACAGACTCATCCAAACCTCAGAAGTCGTCCTGTGGCATCTGGCAACCAGACATTGGCAACAGATCCTTTAAGTCCTGTAATTGGCGAGGTGGGGCCACTGCGGATCCTACTTGTTCTAGCGCATCCCATAGATGTTCAGTTGAAATGAGATTTGGGGAATATGGTGGCCAGGACCGCACCTAGAACTCCTCATGTTCTTCAAATCGTTCCTGAACTATTTGTGCAGTGTGGGATTGGGGAATTATTCTGCTGAAGGAGGCCACTGCCACTGTGGAATATGGTTACCATGAAGGGATGATATCTGGATCAGTGGAAAGTGTCAAACTGTTGTCCACATGAATGCCCAGACCCAGGGTTTCTCAGCAGAACATTTCCCAGAACATCATGCTGCCTCCACCAGCTTGTCGTCTTCACACTGTGCATTCTGGTACCATCTCTTTCTCAGGTAAATGGTGCACATGTTCCCTGCTATCCTCATAATGTAAAAGAAAATGGGACTCCTCAGACCAGAAGACCCTCTTCTATTGCTCTGTGGTCCAGTTTTGACGCTCGAGTGTCCGTTGTAGGCGCTTTCAACTGCGCGCAAGGGTTGGAATGGGCGTGGTGACTGGTCTGTGGCCAGAAAGCCCCATACTCAACATGGTGCAGTGGTCTTGGTATTGAGACCCAATCATTAAAATTCTGTGACTTGTGCCGTGGTAGCCCCTCTGTTGGTTCAGCCCAGATGAGATGGCTTTCATTGGCCTTGCGTCTCGATAAGCCTTGGGTGCCCAGCACCCTGTCGTCAGTTCATAGTTTGTCCCTCCTTGGACTGCTGTCGGTAGACACTCACCACTGCTGACCATCAGCGCCACATGGGCCTTGCTGGCTCTGAGATGCTGTGTCCAGTCGTCTGGTCGTAATAATTTGACCCTTCTCAAAGTCTCTCAGATATTTTTACCTGCCCTTTTCTCCCACTCCCCAAGGGTTGTCTTGGACTGACTGATCGCTCACCTTCTAATATATCCCAGGCTTTCACGCTCGCCGTCATTACAAGATGAGCAACTTTAATAGTTTTATATGAGTTGCCAGAATGTTGCGACTCGTTAATGTAAACCCCCTTTGTGTTTTAACCCTCCTCAGTACCACAGGAGAATAGACTGTGAACTAAGCCCTTCTTTGTTGCTTTTCCTGACTTTATTCCTCGCGTGCGACGCTCTGGGTGCGGGTGCTCGCGGTCCGCTCCCCTGCGTGGGAAGGAGTGGACGGAGGGGGTTGTACTTTAGGACTGTTTTCCCTCCCCTCCTCCCTCCTCCTCTCCGCGCGGCGGGGCTGCTGAATCGCTAATAAAGAGCTCAGTTTGATGGCTGATGCGGTGCGAAACGCCGGAGCGCTCTGAGTGGCTGAGGCTGCGCTGACATCACGCAGCCCAGCTGTTGATTTGGCGCTGTCTCCGAGGCCCGGGCGAGTGCAGTGTTGATGGGCTCACGCAGGTAGAGGCTCAGACGAGCATGCGCCGCTAACAGCCTGCCAGCAGAGCGGCCGCGTCCGTCGCCAGTGCCGCCTCTGGTGCTATGGAAACTACACCTCTCTCCAATGGACATAATGAAGGCGACCATGCGGCAGGTACGGTGCCCCCTCTCGCGGACATCGCGGCTCGTAGCGCACGCAGGGATCCATGAGATTCACTCAGCGTGGTTTCTTCTGCGTGCAGCAAGCGGGCTTTGAAATCCAGTCATCGCTGTAACCCGTCACTCTGCTGTGCATTGTGTTGAACAGCAGAGCTGAGCAGAGGCGCGTTACAGCGTGGCAAATTCAGGAGCTGTTGGGGTGTAAAGTTTTTTTTTTTTTTTTTTAAACTGGGGAGGAGAAGAGCACCGCTCATAAGGGCAGGGCCGGTGGGGATTTTATTTGAAGGGAGACTTGCATGATCTGTTGTTTAGGCGGTTTCTGGCTTCTGGGCGGCATTTTTCGTGTAAACGTGTTTGAGGGTTTCGGAGGTTCTCGTATTTGGCTCAATCCTCGGTGCAGCGATGCTGAAGAAATTTCAGAGATGTGATCTGAGTCTTAATAACGCTGCAGTCACTCCAAGCCGTTTAAAATTCACCTGCTCCAAGAACAGAAGCGGTGCCTGTACCTAATGCTATAGTTTGTCTGAGGTCTCTCTTGGGTGTCTGAGAGGGAAAATGTGCCCTGCTTGGTTTCCTGGTCTTGTTTCCTGATATGCGTTATGTGCATTGTGCATTTTGTATTTTGTGTGTGTTTGGTGTTCGGAGATGGTGATCAATATGTGCTAAAATACAAATTCATATTTGAACTAAATCAAATATGGTTCTTCTTTATTAATTTGTTTCGACTAGTTTTAAAACAAGTTGTCTACAAATTATGCAGCTAAATTTGCGTGCTGGAAAAAATATTCAGCGATTAATAATATTTTAATATTCGCCTTTAAGTGCATGTCGATTCATTGCAGGTCATTTGAACCATGTCATAGCGCGGAACTCCGTCTCTTCTCTGTTCAGTTTGACTTGCTGCAGCCCAAACGGGTCTCCTGGCTAATATACTCTTCCTTGGCATCATGAGCTCCCTTTGTTGTTTATGGGCTAATTAGCACTAATAATCCATTGAGGGGCTGGGATTGCGTTTAGCTGTTTCTGTTCCGGTCAGCAGTTTTATTTCTGTTTTACAGGTGTCTCAGCAATTGTACCCATAATGGCTCCGCGTTGATAGTTTATATGGGACCGTATATCACGGCTGTCTGCCAGACCTTCATATATTTGATAATAATTTGTCCATAATTGCATCGACTCCTGTTCTCCGTACATACCTTTGGGTACCATTAGCAAATAATTTTTGCTCGAAGGACGCAGCTTGGAATAATTTGTTGGGTATTGCTGGCTGCTTTCTGGCAATATTGTTGCCCAGAATCATTAATTAGATTTTTGCAAATGGGGCAATCGAGCTCTCCTAAGTAGGACAAGGTTAAAGTAGGTCTTTGCCCTGACTCCAATAAAAATGTACAGCGGATGCTGTTAAATCCCATGGTGCGCACTGCCACGCAAGATTGTTTCAGCATGCTGTAAAAGCCGTTTTTAAATAATTCATTTTGAAGTGAACCGTTGCACAAATGCTTGCTATTGCCAGTCAGATCCGCTGGGCTGGAGTGCATCCTGATGGCAGCGCATTTTGTTGTAATGCGCATTTTACTAAATCTTAATGATCAGCGCGAGGCTGACGAGCCGTCCCGCTGCGAGCCTGCTAGAGACATTGAGCAGATCGCGTTTGATGCCGCCATGGAACAAGACTAATTACGTTTGGACGGGAAGAAAGGCAGGGAATTATGGTCTTGTGAAGGCAATTAGATTGCGATTGTGCAGTGCGAGCGTTTGAGTGGAGGTAATAACCCCGACAGGAAATTTTCCTTTTTGGACAACAATTAAGCGCTTAGCAGCCGCGGGGATGAGCATAGCGCGTAAATTTATTCTTCTGCTTCACCTCAACCTTTGGATCCCCTCTCTCTGGTTCCCTTATTTCATTTTCGTTTGACCCAATCAGCGTACTTGCCTGTAGCATTTATAGAAGTTTTAACTCCCATTTCTGCCTTGCATATCGAGTCGAATGTGGTGGTGGAGATGGGTAGTAAAGGCGCTTCAGCGTAAAGAGTGTTGAGCTGCACACTCTCCCACTCCCGCTCAGAGTGTGAGCGTCAAACTTGGTGAAGTGCGACGGATCTTTCAGGCACGTATTTTTCACCAAGAATTGCTTTGAAAACGAACTTCTTTCAGCATGTAACGCACCCCGTCTACCAGGACCATTCAGATCGCATTAGACACGCCGCTCATCTATGTTAATGTTCTGACGACTGCCATCTGCCAGTCATTCGTTATCATAATTGGCTGTAAAATATTAACAGCCGGCTCCACCGAGACGGGGGACCATGCTTCTACGTAGGCTATGCGCTATGGTCTACGATGTTGGCTATGTTACATGCGGTCCATGTGGTCCACAGATCACTGAGATGAATAATGGCGTTTCTTCTCTGGGGTAATCATGAGATGAATTGTGATGAAAAGTTAATTGAAATACCATCCTCTTGCCGCCACATCTTTATATTTTTCCCTGACAGGTGTCTTCTTCCACAGTGTTATTTCCACTAATGATGCATGTCAGATTCTTAGAAAAAAGATTTGGTTACATTTATTAGGGGACTACGTCGCCCTTAACCCTTTAAAAATAATTTCAATTTGAACAAAGACAACGGCAAAATTGATCGCGTGCTCAATTATGCAGAAGAGTAATCATGTGGGTTATGCTTTAAGGAAGGTTGAATGTAGAGGGATTGAATTAAACCAATGTTCTCACTGGAAAGGCTTTTTGTGGATATTTATTAACAAACTTCGAAAGGGGGAAATGTTTTGGAAACGTTTTCCGATGTCCGCTCCGTTTACTGCCCCAGAATAACAAGGTGTGAGCTAAATGAGTAAATTATTACTGTGTCGCAACCCGGCAGGTGCCTCTCTGTCACCCCCTAAACTCCTGCAATGAATGGACGTGTAGCGTAATAAATCTGTGCATTCCATTTGCCGGAGCCTGATGGGGCAAAACAATTATTTGTTAGGCTTGACAGAATCGATAGCGGCGCGATGCTGCATTGTCATGGGCCGACACGACCGCAGATATCTTATTTGTTGGCCGTGTTGAAGGATTCATAGCCTGTAGGATTCTCGGAGCGGAGAGATTTACTTATCGCCGGCAGTACTGTAGCACTTAAACGTGCGGAAAAGCGGACGATAACTTATCCGATGTTTGGTATGGATAATCGATGTTAGGGGTCGATCCAGTGCATAGCGCCAGTGCTGTGCCGCTCCGCAGTCCTCAGGGAGTGGGACTGTCGGAGCTAGAATGAGAGCAGTGTTATCTCCTTAGCCTGCCTGTCCGCCTGTTGGCTAATTAACTCTAAACATGAATCCGGTTTATTCTTGCCTGCCGCCCTGTGCTGTATTTCTGCGGTAGTTTATTTCTCCGTTGCGATGCTCGGAACTGTGTGAAAACAAAGTGCTGTGCCTGAGATCACTGCCCTATGGCTGTGAAACCTAGTGACTCTCAGATTAATGTCTTAAGGGACTGGTTCTTCCATTTTTATGTCAAAGTAGTAGTAGTAAGATTTTTTTTTTTTAGCATCAGGGCCCACTATGAGAAATGTTTACCTTTTGGCGACCCTAGTGAACTACAGATGCAGTCAACTGTACAGGAACCCACCTTATTCACTTCTAGTTTAAACTAGAAACTCTTTAGTAACTATTATCTCATTGCTGAAAACGTTCCCTGGATGCATTCTTTTTGCAGACCTAGCTGCTGAAGAGGATGTAGTCCGTAATCTTGCCCCTGCATAATATTGCCCGGTATGAAATCCCCTAAGTGGTGTTTGACTGGCACACGGGATATGTCTACGTGTTCTGACTGCCATGCTGAACCTGACCTTGCCGACATGACCTAAGAAGAGTCTTGTTTGTCCGCCGCGGGGGGACGACTTTTCGGCCCCTGGCGGTCCTCCCTCTCTAGGGGGGCCCATTTTTCCGCAGAGCTCAGAGGCGTAGGCGAGAGGGGACTGGTTTCTGGAAACGGGCGTCAGGCGTGGGTGGCCTGGCTCGCCGCGCTCGGCGAGAAATCTGCCTCTCATGCATTCCAGAGGAGCCATTTTCTCCTCCTTTTAAAAGCATAATTGCGCTTGAGTGGCGCGTTTAGCGGCGGTGAAACCTGCATCTGATTTGCGCTGTGCCGCTGCTGCTCGGACCTCTGACCCCTCTGTGGATTTTTCACAATTAACTGCACGGACACGGAGGGCTTTGAAGCGTCTCTCCTCCCCTGGTCTCAGCTCTCCAGCATCGCGTACGGCTCAAACAGCCTTTTCCCTTCTGCTCTGCTCAGCGCAGATCACATCAAACTTCCGCCGGAGATATTTTATCTGTGACTGAAACTCTAACTCGCCAAAAGCATTTGAATTTTTTTTTTTTTTTTTTATGTTCCTCATCTTTGTTTCTTGGGTAAAATAGAGACTGCAGTCTCTGCTAGAGTCGGGGAATGCAGCTCCACTGCTGCTTAATAAAGCTGATGCGAATTACCAGATACGGATTTCGATTTGAAATCATTGGAAAGCCAGTCGAGAGCTTTGTGGTTGATGAAAATTATCACCTTTGCTCCCACTGAACTGTGCAAATTGGTCATTGTTATGATGTTGACGATTTTATGTCAAAATATCAAAGCCCTCTATCGCAGGGCAAACCGTTCCTGTGGGTCTCTGATTATCTACAGATCAGAGGAATGTTCATTTGTTCTCTCTGCCAGATTCATTATCCAGGGGAGGGGAATTCAGGGTCACCAAAGCTGCAACAACCATAGCTAATCCAAGCCAATGAGTAACTGAAGATCTCCCTCTTTGTCTAGGTCTTTGAGTAAATAAAAGGCCTCTCCATACTAAACATTGTAAATGCCCTGTATTATGTCTCAAGCAGCTGCGAAGAGAAAAATGAGTGAAATAATTGGCAGTGTTGAATACTGTTATGAATATGGATTTGTGTATGAGTGTGTCTATTTGTGTGTGTGCGCCTATATTTGAAAATACATGCGTGCGTTTATGTATTTGTGTGCGTGCATTTGTGTGTGTGTGTGATTGTGTCTCTCACGCAATGCTATCCCCGTCTCCCAGACAGCTAGACCTCTTGTGCTTTATTAATAATGCATGTGGCATTAGCTCCATTAGCACCATAAATATGCTACGCTGTCAGAGCCCCTTTCAGCACAAGTGTGCATTTAGGTAGCTCCATTGCGCCCGCGATGGATTTAATGCTTTACTTTGTGCGCAGGATTCAGAGAGGTTTCTCGCCCTGTCTTCATGAAGTGAGTTCCCCCAGCTGTGTGTCGTTGAGATGGCTGGGCTTCATCCAGAGACCAATTCTCTCTGTGTTTGATTAGTTCTGTAAGAGAGGAACACTGTAGAACTGTTCCACCATGCGCCTACCACGGGCTCCATTGCCTGTCCGAGTAACGAGGCGAGCTCTGCTCTTCCTTGAGCTTTAGATGGCGGAGTTCTGTTACTGGACAGATTATGAGTGGGTTTGAGTCATGCAGTCTTTAATCAGCGAGACTGGTGTCACCTGGAAGGGCAGTGGAAGGTGGGACCAGCTCAGCATATACTCGGGTAATGAATTGGCGCGCTCACTTTGCATAGCTAAATTGGTAAAACGTTGGTATCGTCCTTTGAAGCATTAGGTAATGAGCTTGGTTGCTGCTAGCTTGCCTGGTCGAATACATTTGAAAGTAGTTATCTTTAGCCGATATATGGCAAAATTGTTCATACACGAGGATAAAAATGAAACTGGCTGTCACCCAGGCCTGTTGCTCAGGTTACCATGACCAGACCTCACACGATCTAAGGCCCCCTGTGTCTCTCTCTCTGTCCCGCACCGCAGGTCTCTGAGGGGCATGAGAGGCTTGTCGGAGGGCATTGCTGTTCTGACCTGGCCCCAGTGCTGGTGACAGGGACATGGGACTGTTCCTCGCAGCGTCCAGCAGGCTTAACTCAAGCAGAACCCCGGACGACAGAACGCAGAGGGACCCCCGGCCTCTCCTCCTCCTCCTCCACCTCGCCAGCGGGACGTCGCCGCCTCAGGCCCTGCGCCGCAAAGCACATTGGGTAATGCAACCAAAAAAATAAACAAATAAATAATGCCTTTTCTCATCACAGGCTTCAGATTGTGTGGCTAAGTTTGGTCCCGGGAGAGGTGGATTTTTATTGGTTGCTGGACAGAGGTCTGTATGTCCTGAAAGGGGAGCATTACAGGAAGGATGTTTGCTTGGTCCAGGACTGTAACCCTCACAGCCAGGGGACGGGGGTGGGGGGTGTACTCACCCGGGATGAACAGGTGTCCCCTCAAGACCCCTACATCTGTGATGAAGCCAACAACAGTGCTCTTTTTCCTGAACCCAAGTTTTTTCCGGACTTCCATCACATGAATTTTAGCCTAGCCGATTGCTGTTATGCGTGGAGTTTAGCATAGCCGCTCGCAGTAATGTGCTCAGTTTAGCGTAGCCACTTGCAGTAATGTATAGAGTGAGTTTAGCATAGCTGCTTACAGTAATATGTTCAGCTTAGCAGAGCCACTCGCATTGATGAGTACAGTGTTGCATAGCTGCTCACAATAATGTATGGTAGTAGCCGCTCACTGCTATGTATACAGTTCAGAATAGCCGCTCACTGTAATGTATAGAGTTGAGCATAGCTGCTCACAGTCATGTATAGAGTTTAGCGTAGCTGCTCACCTTAATGTATAGAGTTTAGGGTTGCCGCTCACAGTAATGTGTAGAGCTTAGCACAGCCACTCTCAGCAATGTATAGAGTTTAGCATAGCCACTCACAGGAATGTACAGACTTTGGAATAGCCGCTCACAGTAATGTTTAGCGTAGCCGCTTTCTGTAATATGTGGAGTTTAGCTTAATGACCCATGGTCATATTTAGCGTTTTGAATGGCAGAAATTCAATGAGATGAGTGTTTTGAGCGTGGTGGTTAACAGCGCTTGTGGAGGTTAGCAGTTAGCGGTGAGTGGAGATTCAGAGGGAAAGAGAGGACTGGAATCAGGGATGCAGCTTCTCCCGCCTGTATTCACACTCGCTTTGCCAACACGCTGTCGCCTCGCGAGCGGACCTATCAGATGTGCAGTGATCCAATTAGCACCTTTGTGTACATTTTGTTGTGTTCGGCAAATGGCTGTCATGCCAGGTGTCGCTTGTCTCCTGGGTTCGGGATTCATACTGTGCAGCTGAAGCAGGTTTCTTGAACGCTAGATTGTCTCCAAATATTTCCTAATCACCACGTGTATTCTGTATGTTGAAAGAATCTGCTGTCTTGCATCAGCTTGTTATATTTATAACAATTTTACCAGGAGGTCAGTTTCAAATCTTATTTTCTTTTCGCCCGTCTTTCCGCAGAAAATTATGGTGGAGGAACTTCCTTGGCTTTTATAACACAATGTTGATCTCTCTTTCCAGGTTCCAGGCTTTTGGTAGAAGCTTCAAGTAGCCTTCTCTAATGAGGATGTCTGATACTGTCGCTGTAAAGGAGACGACTGAAACAATGAGAGGTCTGGAGACTGAGGACCCCGACTCTACACCAAGAAACAGCCTGACCAAGTCAGAAAGCCAGGAACAAATCGAGCCTGAGAAGGATGAAGGCGATGGCAAGAATGAAGTGCAGGTAAGCAGTGACCTGACTGGCACCGGCTGACCCATCTGCATCTGTGAGGCGTGCTTGGGTTTCCCAGCAACACAGGAAGTGTTCTGTCATAGCAGTATGGGTGGACGCATTCAGCTCTTGAGATGGCAGTATATCATGTGGTTTAGGTGTGTGTTTGTGCAGCCCAGCAACCTTATTTTTTTTTTTTTTTTTTTTAAATTTACAATGCTGTGGGAAAGTATTTCCCTCCCTCTTGATTTATTTTATTTGTGGATATATGTCGTACTTCAGGGTTTCATCTCATCAAAGTAATTATGATATTATACCAAGATTGCCTGAGTAAACATCTTTTAAAAGATGATTTCATTTATTGAAAGAAAAAAGCTACCCCACCTACCTGAACCTTTATGAAAAATGGGCCCCTTAGATATTAAATTAATCAATTAAGTGGGCCATCTACCTTAAAATCATGAAAATCGTAAATCTAATTGCGCAAAATGAGCCATATATAACATCAACTCTGATTGGCTCCTCAATCTATAACATGTGCTGCATAGGCCTGGCTTCGACCAGTCAGAGCACAGCTTGCAAATGCAGCCAGCCTCCTCCGCAAAATTGACTCAAAGTAGGTCTGGCAAAGTGAAAAAAAGGACATTTTTGGCCACCAAAGAGAAAAGAACTCAACAGAGAAGGGCTAAATTTACAGCAGAGGAACTGAACAAAGTCAAAGAGGGCAAAACCTCTGGTGCTGGAGCTTTTTAATTGTCACCTGCCTTGAAATGTGAGAGTAAAGCCGCTTTCACACCGGACAGGAAACAAATTTTTCGCACGACAGATTACATTCAAAGTCAATTCAGAGACATGAATTCGCGTCTTTGCATTGACTTTGAATGTAATCCATCGTGCAAACAATTCGTTTCGCGTCCAGTGTGAAAGCAGCTTCAATATTTTAAGCATTTCATGGACTTATTCATGGATTTTTCCGGATGAACAGAATTGCCTGCGCCTCCCATACTTCAGGAACATGTTCTCGGTTATTTCTTGATGGATTTCTTTCGAACTTGCAGTACAGATAGATTAATCTTGACTGAATGTCACAAAGGGGAGTTTTTTTCAATAGGGCCTGAAATTTTTGAGATGGAGGAAGGGTAAAAAAATTTAGGTCCCCACTGTATCCATGGTAACATAAACATCAAATTTATCTCATTTGGAAAATGGAAAATGGAAAAAAAAAAAAAAAAAAAACTGCAGTGGCATTTTAAAGGTCATTAGAAGTCTTTTTGAAAAGCTTGCAAACAAATAGATGCCATAGCAACTGAGAAAAGCTTTCCAAACAAATATTGCCAAAAATGCAAGATGGCCTCTGTTGCCATGGTAACCAGATGTTGATTTTCATTCAAGATATAATGAGTCATTATTTTGATCATTCATGAGGATTATCCAACATATAATTGCAGGAAAAATAACCCTTTGTTGATTTGTTTTTTGTCCCAAGGTAGATGGCCCTCTTAATCAAATTTAATTGATAATTAGGTTCAATTTCACTACGCTCACCGAGACATGATTACTGCCAGCCCTGTTTAACATGAACATTACTTAAATAGAACCTGTCTGGCAGTATAAAGTAGGCAAAAAGCAGCACATGATGCTGCAATCTAAAGAAACTCAAGAACAGATGAGAAACACAGTTGTTGATATCGATCAGTCTGGAAATGGTTACAAAGCAATTTCCAAGGCTCGGGGACTCAAGGGAACCACAGGCAGGGCCATTATTTGCAAATGGAGAAAACTTGGATCAGTCATGAACCTTCCCAGGACTGGTTGGCCGACCAAAATTTCTCTTAGTGCCTCAATCACTCATTACGGAGGTCACAAAAGAAATCAAACTAACATCTAACAAACTGCAGGTGTCACTTGCCTCTATTAAGGTGAGTTTTCACCATTCCTCTGTAAGAAAGAGTGCATGAAGAAAGGCATTCATTGAAGAGCTGTGAGGCACTGCTGACTAAAAAGGAAAAAAGGCTCCTCTCACATTTCCCAAAAAACATCCTGATGACGCCCAAGACATTTGGGAAAATATTCTGTGGGCTGATGAGTCAAAAGCTGAACCTCGTTACATCTGGCGTAAGGCTAACATGGCATTCTGCAATAAGAACATCATGCCAGCAGTCAAACACCGTGGTGGTAATGTGATGGTCTGGGGCTGCTTCTGGGCCTAGGCGATTTGCCATAATTGATGGAACCATGAATTCTGCTCTCTGCCAGCAAGCCCTGAAGGAGAATGTCCTGCCATCAGTTTGTGACCTGGAGCTCAAGCACGGTTGGGTTATGCAGCAGGACAACGATCCAAAGCACACAAGCAAGTCCACCACTGAATGGCTTAAAACAAGAAAAAAAAAAGGAATTAATTGGAGTGGCTTGGTCAAAGTCCTGACTTGAATCTGATTGAGATCTGGTGGCATGACCTTAAATGGGCAGTTCATGCTATAAAACCCTCCAGTGTGGCTGAGTTAAAACTACTCTGCAAAGAGGAGTGGGCTGACAGCAAGTCATTGCCAGTCATTGCAAACTTTTGACTGGTTGTGAGTGGCATTTTTTTCTCAGAGTGAAATGGGTTTTGAATTACTCTTCAATAAATGAAATGATCATTTAAAATATGCATTTTCTGTTTACTCATGTTTTCTTTGTCTTGCATTAAAATTCATCGAAACAATTAAATATGACAGTTAAGTAAAAATAGAATAAATTGTGAAGAGAATAAATACTTTTTCATTGCACCGTATAAACGGTACATATTTCTCCCTTCAGGTAATAGAAGAATTATTGGTCGCTGCACCATTTGTCATTCAAAAAGACACAGCCTCTTGCCAATTTTTTTCCTCCCGTATCTTTTGAGGTTTTGAATGAAAAATGCTTTTTCATCATCTTTGAGGGAAACATCACCTACAATGCAATAAATGAAAGAGAGGGGATGGAGCAGGGGCCTGGTCTCTTCCTCAAATTGAGATCATCTGCAGACTTCCTGTGTCACTCTGGGCATGCCGGAGATAGAGCATTAGCCTGGCCTCCCTTCCTTTGCGTGCCAGCGCTGGCATTAGTTATGCTGTTCGGCCTCTGCAGTGCGCCGGCCTGTTTACCTCCTAACTCCCTGCCCAGTCAACCAGCCTACATCATTCAACTGTGGGCCAGCACCTTAGCATTTTTGTCCGTCGCCTGTAAAAGTGTCATTACTGTGGCAATGCGAGGCTCGCACCTTGTTCTGCATTAGGATTGAGGCCTGCAGTGAGGATTCACTGAAACTTCTTTTCTAGGCATCCTACACATGGAGCATACAAGCACCATACTCTCTAATACCCTGCGCTACTGTCCCAGTTTCCATAATGTGCTGCTATCAGTGCTGAGGTGGAACAAATTTTAATCCTGAAAGCGTTAGCAGGTTTTATCATCATAGGTATATACAGTGCAGGTTTGAATCTACTGCGCCATGGCTATTTGCCGCCTCCCTGAGGGTATATGATTGCATACTGATGCTGGTGCAGTTGTTTAATCACTGTTACGTGGCAATATATACAGGTGTGCTCATTGTTCTATACAGTAAACTCCCAGACCTGCAACCCAAATCAGCTTCAGCTTATGCTCGGTTGAAATTAACTGCAGGTTTAAAACCATGGTTAACTTTTACTGTGAGTATTTATGCTCTGCAATAAGTCTCAATAACTGGAGTTTAAAAATCCGGCAAATGTACATTTAGAATGGTTGCGGCTCATGAATTGCTGCACGTTTTGTGAGGACGTTTCCTTTCCAGGAAGCCTTTGTGATCGATTTTCGTGCATTGATGCACAGGTGTGTGTTTCTCTGCATGGTCAGTGGTGTAGTCACTTATGCTGAAACTGGTTTGAAGGTTGGCAGGAATTCTGATGCATCAGATTTGTCTCATATGGGCTGTTTTGTCTTGCCTATTGTGCAGCGGCAAACATCTGGACAAATGCCCAAGAGGTCGAAGGTATAGTAGAGCAGCATGCTTGAATCATGTTTTCGCTTGATGGAGCCTTTTCATTTTATCCGCTGATTGTTTTAAATTTGGAAAGCATTGTCCTATTAGAGGGTACCTGTGGTGGTCCAGTATCATTTGTGCAATGATGAAACTCCCTAATAAAAAGCACTTTGTATCTTTAACCTCAATGTGTTGTTTGTCCACAAAAAGACATTGAAGTAGCCAGCGGTAAAGAGGACGGACAGGGCAATTTTTCCTCATTTTTGGCGGCTAGCATTCGGTAGTGTGATGCTGAGAGTGGTTTTTCTACTTTTCTTTTTTTAATTTAAAAAAAAAAAAGTTTTACATTCTGAGTAACTGGATAGATTGAACTTTAAAATAAAGTCTGTTGCACTGGTTTACAAGTCAGAGTTGGGCGAATCCTAGGTATTTTAACTAAATGTCCCCTCCATGACGAGACACTAAACCGTCCCCCAAACAAAATTCTGTTGATGTATTAAAGTTTTTTTTTTTTGCGATTTATGGGTATAATAGTGCACTACTATATTCGGGAGGAAAAAGCTCCCTTTTTCCTTCCATTTCCATTTGAGGATCATTTTGGTGGGGACATTTGGTTGACAATACCTGGAAGTGCCCAGTTCTGTAATAGGGTGAGTAGTTCCCCTTTAAACTAATTATATATCCTGACCTGTTTGCAATCATTTTCATTTATTAAACATTTGGCCATGTTTAATCAACTTATTAACATCTCTGGTATGTCCATGTTACGTTTTTTTTATTTTTTATTTTTTATTATTTTTTTTGGCACATCCTGCAATGCCAGTGATCCAACTTGCTCTTCGTGATTGTTTGAATTACATTAAAAAATAAAGATGAAAAACATCTTTGCTCAACTTGGAATAATGCTGATTGAAATGCACCAAATTGCACATCAAATTGAGTATGTTATTTCTCGTTGTACCTTAACGAGGAGAACTGGCAACACCTGGTAAAGTAGAGTGTTTTTGGAGTGAATGTAGAGTTAATAATGAAAAATAATTGTAAATGTTAGGATTAATGGAGGGATGTCCTGTGCCAAGCATATTTTGAGCTCTGGCTGAGCCACTGATGCACTATGGATATTTGAATAATGAGAACAAAATGCTGAACAGTGTATATTTCCATCTAGGAATCTGCCTTCAACTTCACATAATTGGACTTGACTTGAACCCTTTAAAACCCACCAGTTTTTAATTAAACTGCACAGCCTGTAAATTGGGAAAATTGCCAAAATACCTAGCAACACATAGTTCCTTTTTTCTTTTTCTTTTTTTTGTAAAAAAAATAAATAAATAAACTGAACAAGTAATGTTTAGATTTAGAAAATACACTGGATAATAGTTTTGAAAAGTTCCCTTTCATATCGAACAAATTAAATTTATGATGGGCTACTACATTCATTGGTAAAATGTTTCTGTGTCTGTAATTCTAGCTCCGCCCTCTTTTCATGCACTCACTTGTTCTTCATCTTCTGAAGGCTGTAACTGTGTCACTCAGACTAGACGTGCTCTCTGTTGGCACTGGGTATTCAGCTTTAACAGGAATCCTTCAGTTTCAGTGACCGTTTGAGCTTTGCTCATGATTTTGGGGTACCTTGCTGGGAAATCTGTGTTTTGCTTTGATAATGCGCGAGAAAATAAACAATGTGACATCATAACTGGGGAGACAAGTTGTATCCCCTGTTGTGTTGACAGCTGGCCAAATCAGTCAAGTTTACTGTATTTTGTTTTATTGAAAAAAATGTCATTTCTTTATTTTGTAAGCATAGTTTTAAGTATGTCATGTGCAGTAACCTATGTTTTAAAAGTTGTGAGCCACCACAGGTACCTTTTTAATATGTAATATTGTTCGTTAAAAAGCAGCAATAATATGCACCTTTAAATTACTCTGAAGTTTTTCATTTCAACTGGAAAGGAATGCGTATGTGGCTGTGGTTATTTTTTTTTTTTTTTTTTAATAGATTTTTGCTTGATTCAGTTCTGATTTTCAGATGTTCAAGAACAGTACCGAGCTTCAAATCTATTCAGCATTTATAGCCCGCACTCTAAACAGTCTCATATAGACAAATGGCCTGCTTTGAATGGTATTAAATCTCGGAGTGGTGTCGGTCTTGAGATCTGAAAATTGTGTGCTTTGGCTTTGAGTGCACGGGATTGAGTCATGATTTGGTTTTATTTATTCATTTTTATTTATCTGTTTTATCCATTTTATTTTATTTTGCGGAACTGTGTCCATGGCTGTTCGTTTGTGGTGAAACTGCCTGCATTTGCTCCTGAACATGACTGTGTTTAACCCTCAATACTCTCTCCCAGTCTAACGCAAAGTTAAAGTTAGTTCGGAGCCTGGCCGTTTGTGAAGAGTCCTCCTCTCCCCCTTTTACTGACCTGCAGCGAGAACACCAGGTAATCCTCAGGACCCTCTGGCCCGGCCCATCGCACTAACGCCAGAGCACCTGCCATCTCATCTAACGATAACCAGCCAGAGCTCTGCCTCCACTCACTCATTCAGCTTATAGGGCAAAATCTCTCTCCCGCATTGTTTTTAAACTATCATTAAATGCATCCATTATACCCAAATAACGCATTTTCAACATGTCAACTCCAGAAAGGTGTGGACAGATTAAGTGGGATTCTGTGTACGTTTTGGAACGGGCATGCTGTACTTATTTGAAAATGTAATGCCAAATGTTTGCTGGTTTTTTTTTTTTTTTTTAATTATTTAATTTTTTAAATTTTACTTACTTATTTATTTATTCATTTATTGCTTGTTTGTTTGTTTATTTTGGCAAAAGGAAGGAAATGGAGTGTGCAGTGAAGAGTTACTTAAACAACTGTCAGTGGGAGATCACAGCAGAAATGGCCAGCACAATGAGAGCAGAGTGATCACAGGATTAAATCTTTCTTACCTTGTGAAAGCAAGACTGGAGCGCTGTGTGAACGTCAGGGGTGTAAAATGGGGGGGGGGGAAGAATCTGCCTGTCCGTCTTTGAACTGAAATTCCCTGCTCTGTCTTGACCTCCAGCTTTATATGACTTCATTCTCAGAAAGCAGAGCTTATCTTCGGAGGGCAGAACAGCAATATTGCAGCATTTCAGCAAAGCTGCTGGCGTCTCCATTGTCATTTTCTGTTGTTCGACTTCTACTTCTCGAAGGCTTAAGTTGTCTTCAGAGGAATGGAGCATTGTGGGTGGGGGGGGGGGGGGAGAGTGTTTAGACCTTGGACTTGCAGCGGCCTGAATCAGACTACAAATTAAAAGTTTAGAGGTTTTCTCATTTCTGTTTTATTTTATTTTCATTACATTTTATTTATTTTGTTTATCATTTGCCTCAGTGTTGAACTGTGCTTAAAAAAAAAAAAAAAAACCATTTTGTTCTTTCATCTTGTCTCCACAATTAATTTTTTAGGTTTTTTTTTTCTGTAGCCAATTTAATTATTGGGTGGTAATCCCACCAGATAGATTTCTAATTTTTCTTTGTTCAGTGGCTTATCGCTTTAATAGCCAGCATGGGGTTTCAGTAAAGCTGTATTTGAGGCCAGGAGGCTTTGTGTTAATAAATTGAACAGCTCAGTGTGATGTCTGCATACAGCTTGTTTTGCATAGCGTGTAAACCCTAGTAATATCTTTTAATTAACTTTGAACCAAATGAAAGAAACCACTGCTCTGATGGATATGCCTCATCCGATGTGTAAAATGTCACATGTCCTTTTATTTCGCGAAATGCAGCGCTACCACTTCATTTTTTTTTTTTTTATCATCTGCAGGATAAAATTCAGATCCAGCTCTCCCAGTCTTTCGAAAAAGAAGATCAGGCTGTGAAGGATGAGGACGAGCAGGAGAAAAGTGGAGAAAAGCTGGAGAAGACGGAGAAAATGCCGCGCAAGATGCTGTCTCGAGGTGCGTATGTGTGTGTCTGTGTGTGTGTTCAGGGGATCACTGCTCCCGCAGATCTGAGGCCCTGGTGGAACAGCACTGATAGCAGCTGAATCCTGTTATCTCACTGTGTGTAGAGTGTATGACGTCTAGCTGCACAGACACATTCTAAAATGGCTGCTTTTTTTGGGTTTTATTTTGTTGTATTTCAGATTCCAGTCAGGAGTACACAGATTCTACTGGCATCGATCTCCATGAGTTCTTAGTTAACACTTTAAAAAACAACCCCAGGTTTGTAGTTTGTATTAAATGTATTTTATAGTATTGTTTTATTTTATTTTATTCTTTTTCTTAAAAAAAAAAAAAAAAAGAATACCAATCTTGGCAGATGTAATCTGGACTGAAATAAATGTGATTATTCGCAGTAAGAAAGTGAGACTGTGGGTTTGGCTAATGTATTAATGTGAGGATTGAGCATTAGTTCTGTTATTCTCCATTTCAGGGACAGAATGATGCTGCTGAAGTTGGAACAGGAGATTCTTGATTTTATCAGTAATAATGAGTAAGTTGATTGCTTTGTTGTACATGTCTTGTCAAATGCAATAAATTGGTTGTATAAACTGAAATTAGAATTTAAAAAAAAAAGGATTTTTATGCTGCAAGGATTTCTCTATCCCTGAATTGAATTGCAGTTTCATTTGGCGAGGGCTGGGTTTAAAATGAATGATCCCAATCGTGATCTGTGCAATAGTTAAGTATTTCAATTTAAATGTATTTGTTCTTCCAATTACTGTCCCAGAAGCCAGAGAAGAAAGTTCCCGCCCATGACATCCTACCACAGGATGCTGCTGCACAGAGTCGCCGCCTATTTCGGTTTGGATCACAACGTCGATCAGTCCGGGAAATCGGTCATCATCAATAAAACAAGCAATACAAGAATGTGAGCATCCCCCCTCTCTGCCACGTCTGAAACTCAGCTCCTGAGAGGCTGGGCGTATTTTAGAAGTCTGGTATTGCATCTTTTATCACAGCCTAATCTCAGGCACAACCTTGACAGAATTTTGAATGGCTTCATTATCCACTAGGCTGCTGTGCTATGAATATTTTATGTGACAAAATGGAGACGATGCAAAGCGCTTTTCCTTCCTCGCAGACCGGATCAAAAGTTTTCTGAGCACATCAAAGATGACAAAACGGATGATTTCCAGAAGCGGTACATTCTCAAGAGGGACAACTCCAGCATGGACAGAGGTGACAACATGGTAAGCTCTGGCTGCGTCTCATTTCATTTAAGGGTGTGGAAAACTCGCATTTCGGAGATGGACGGGCTGAGATACTCGTGTAAACACGTTTTCGGTGAAAGATTTTCTAGACTTGGAGAAGCTCCGCATGTGTATTTTTTCCAGAAACGGATACTGAGTGTCTGCTTCCTTACAAATATAGTTGGGTGCTGCGGTTGAAACTAATCACTGGTCATTTGTAATATTAAGCCTCTTCTGTATTTATCGCTGGTTGCGAACGGACTCTTGTAGTAAAGCATGAATGTAGTAAATTCCTCAGAGTGGGACTGTGATTGGTCGTTTGCAAGGTGTAAATAAGCGGGTGATCTTTGTGCTTACGGTTGGGTGTTCGCTCTTCAGATGCGCATGCGCCTGAAGGAGGACCGCAGGAGCAAGTCTATAGAGGAGCGCGAGGAGGAGTATCTGCGAGCCCGGGAGAGAATATTCGCTCAGGACGTGAGTCTCCGAAAATTCTGCTACCAGGGCCTATGTAGGCATGCAGTATTGCTTAGTATTTCGTGGTATTACTGCATCAGCTGAGCATTGTGATGCCCTACAGAATAAAATGCTCCTGTGGGAATCTAGAAGTGATGAATGCACAGCTTAATTTTTATTTAAGGAGTTTATTATTTTTTGGATGTTGTTGATATCACAGGCTGGTTATAACGGACTCATTTGATTTTCTTTTTTTTTTGTTGTTGTTTTTGGTTATTAATGCAGGGTCCTGACATTTTCCCACTGGACAAAAGGATTCAGGAAGATGAGGCCTCTAACAGCACGCAGCAAAGGCGGCAGATTTTTAAGTGAGCTCCTATGCGTTCGTACAGTCACCGCGCTTTATGAGCATTTGGAAATGTCATGTGTTCGCTGGTTCCTACCACTCATGCCCGGAACTGTCAAACATTCTGTGGGGCATTAGCATTTCCAGCTGACGTGCTAAAATGCATTTCCAGATTGAAAGATGGCCGATCCACGAACAGTCGCCAGAGCAGCTCGGAGAACGAGCCCAAGTATTCAGAGCCGCGGCCCTGGAGCAGCACAGACTCGGACAGCTCCAACCGCAACCTGAAACCCGCCATGACCAAGGCCAGCAGCTTCAGTGGCATCTCTGTGCTCATCAGGGGAGACAGTTCAGCCAGCAGCAAGAGCACCGGCCGGCTGTCCAAGACCGGCAAGTAGTGCCTCACCCGCCCTTCAGTCCTACACCCTACACCCCTACAGCCCTACCTCCCTCACTCCCTACACCCCTACGCTCCTACACCCTTACCCCCTACAGCCCTACCTCCCTCACTCCCTACACCCCTACGATCCTACACCCTTACCCCTACAGCCCTACCTCCCTCACTCCCTAAACCCCTACACTCCTGCACCCCTCCATCCCCCTCCATCCATACACCCTCCACATCTCCTCCCCATACACCCCTACAGCCCTACCTCACCCCCTCACCCCCTACACCTCACACCCTATAGCCCCACCCCTCACGCCCTTCACCCCTTCACAGCCCCCTCACCCCCTACACACTCACCCTACCCTACACCCCCCTACCTCCCTCACTCCCTACACCCCTACGCTCCTACACCCTTACCCCCTACAGCCCTACCTCCCACACTCCCTAAACCCCTACACTCCTGCACCCCTCCATCCTTACACATCTCACTCCATACACCCTCCAGCCCTACCTCCCTCACTCCCTACACTCGTGCACTCTTACACCCTACACCCCTACAGCCCTATCTCCCTCACCCCCTGCACTCATACACCCTTACACCCTACACCCTATAGCCCCTACCTCCCTCACCCCCTACACTCATACACCCTTACACCCTTCACCCCTACAGCCCTACCTCCCTCACTCCCTACACCCCTACGCTCCTACACCCTTACCCCCTACAGCCCTACCTCCCTCACTTTCTAAACCCCTACGCTCCTGCACCCCTCCATCCTTACACATCTCACTCCATACACTCTCCAGCCCTACCTCCCTCACTCCCTACACTCGTGCACCCTTACGCCCTACACCCCTACAGCCCTATGTCCCTCACCCCCTACACTCGTGCACCCTTACACCCTACACCCTATAGCCCTACCTCCCTCACCCCCTACTTTCATACACCCTTACACCTTACACTCCCACAGCCCTATCTCCCTCACCCCCTACACTCGTACACCCTTACACCCTACACCCCAACAGTCCCCCCCCTTCACTCCCTACACTCATACACCCTTACATCCTTCACCCCTACAGCCCTACTCCCCTCACTCCCTATACCCCTAAACTCTTACACCCCTTACACTCTAAACCCCTCCTTCCTTATGCTGTGTTTCCACCGAACACGAAACAAATTTTTCGCCCGACCGGATTACATTCAAAGTCAATGCAAAGACGCAAATACAAGCGAAAAGACGCTAGCTCGCACTGGGCTATGCAAATCATGCAGGAGATGCGGTGCGACGTGAATAGCTTGCGCGAATGCGCGAAATTTACATTTAGCTCCACCTCAGAATATTTTAATTTTTGTAGACTAGGCTCAACTGGCATTGCTATTGGTCAGAGGTGTGAATTTGCGTGTCAATCCTCTGCCAGGTTGTTCTCCCATAGAAATGAATAGGATCTTTGCGTGAATAGGGCAGAAGATTTTCAAAGTAGAAAATATAAAAATGATCCTGCGGTCAAACTTCCACAAATAAGGCGAGGAGAAATTTCATTTTGCGTTTTATGGAAATGTAGCTTTACACCTCTCTGTCCCTACAGCCTTCACCCCTTACGCCCTTCACTCCCTACACCCCTACATTCTTGCACCCTACACCCTCACTTCCTACACCATTACACCCCTCACTCTCTACACCCCGACAGCTCACACTTCCTACAGTATTACAGCCCTCACTCCCAACACCCCTATGCTCCACTGCCTACACTCTTCACTTACTCACTCCCAACATTCGTCAATTTCTCACCCCCAACACCCTTCACTCTGGCTCCCTACCTCCCCATACCCTCACTCCCTACTCCCCTGACTCCCTTGATTCCTACATCCTTCACTCCCTCTCCTCCTACTCCCTCACTTTCTATACCCCTCACTCCCTACTCCCCTGCATCTGTACCCCCCTCACTCCCCACACATCTACACCCCTACACCCCTCAGTCCCTACTCCCCTACGCCCTCGCTCCCTACTCCCCGACATTCTCCACCCGAATCCCATATGCACACAGAAAGTTCAGCTGTCTGAACATAACAGTGAAGTATCTGTTTTGAAACAACCGTCTGTATTTTGAAGCTCCCCAATTATTCTACTTAAAGTACTTCTGCATTATTAATACATATTATACCAAACGTAATCTGTTTATCATTACATTATTTTTGCACCTATCCTGTGAATTCTTTGAAGCTGAAGAGGCCATTTTGAGAGTAAATTTATGGGAGCATGTGCTGTTTTTACTGAATACAGATTAGACATAATGAATAGTTCTATCAGCCAAGCATTTAATAAAAAAATTGGAAAGATTGGTGGGGTCCTTGAAATCGTGATAATTTCCTCTTCACGGTGAGCCTGAACTCCAACAAGGACGTTTCAGTTGCACATTAAAGGGAGAATATGAACGTGCTGTCAGCGGCAGATGGTTCCTTTGGGGGTGTTGGTTAGGTTTGTGAGCAGTGCTTCACTGTGTGTTACTGTGCGCTGCCACCATGCATTACATGTCTTTAGAAGTGTTCATTCATGTGTTCAGCATCTCCCTCCTCCTGCCTGCGTTATACAGTAGTTTCATTTGAGCGCTATCATATGATTTGCTCTCTTGCCAGTTCCACTATATCCAGTGCCCCTCTTCCTCCACCCAGATTTATCTTGTTTGTTGTGTCTTGAAAACTTTTTCTTTTTCTTTTCTTTTTTTTTTGTTCTGGTACAAAATGGCCATTGCTTGGCACAACTTTGTGCTCGAAGACATTTCGCACTTCGGTTTCGCGATTATGTTTTGGGTTCTGTCACCCACCCCTCCTCGGCATTATCTGTCTACAGTGTCCTTTGTTTTGACTACATTCGAATGCTCTTGCCATGCTATTCATTAGCAGCGTAGCATTAGGTTATTGTTGTCCATCACCTTCATTTCAACTGGTTTAATTTTTTTTTGTTAGCTAGCAGAACTTTGAGCAGCAAGCAAATTTTTTTTTCCCCCAAGCAGTGCACGTCTGAATTCAGTGGTCTTTACAGCTTTGGTTGCTAAAAAAGGATTTTTTGTGACTTGGTCATCGTGGCACAATCGATGGGTGAAGTACAGTTGGTGCAGGTTAAAGCTGTGCTCCATGGGATAGGACACCCATTGAATTCAGGCTGTGCTGGCTCCACCCACATTGGAATGAAAGAGGCTTTGCCTGGCTGCTTGACTCCATAACCTTTCTCCCCCCCCAAGCATGCAGGGTGCCCCCCCTCCCTCCCATTTGCACACTGAGCGTTGTGTCTCTGTGTCTGTAGGTTAAGACCTTCTCGTTGCTCCCTCCCCAGGTTCAGAGTCGTCTAGTAGTGTAGGGTCGTCCACCGGTTCGCTCTCTCGCTCCCAGCCGCCCCTCCCCATCCCAGCTCTAACCCAGCCCAGCCTCGGCCCGCCCGCCGCCTACCCCAGCCTCAGCACTAGCAGTAGTGTGCCCTACGAGGGGGCCAGGGGCGGCCCGTCCGTCTCCACCGCTAACACTAGCTACTATTTACTTCCGCTGGAAGTGGCAGGGATACCACCCGGCAGTATTCTGGTCAACCCGCACACAGGTTGGTACCTTTGCGCAAGGCTGACCTGTGAGGTGCGTGTATGGTGAATGGGTCAGTCTGCTCTGTATGGTGCATGTGTCGGTCTCCTCAGCTTTGGTAGATGTTTGTTCCTTTGTTTTATTGTGTTTTCTGCCAGCACTGAATGTTTTTCAGTTTTTCAAACTAACATTATCACTCAGATTTTGGCTTTTTTACCCTCTTGGAAGCTGTATTAATGTAAGTGCTAGTTTTATTGTGTTTGGACGGGGGTTGTCTGAGATTATGATCTTGCAAAATTATGAATAGGGCTGTAACAATTCTGAACCGTGGTTTTTTAAAGGCATACTACCACCACCTGCTGCCATGGGGGGAACATCCGAGCTTTCCCTTTTCCTTCATTAAACCTGACGCAGGTTGAACAAAAGTGCCAAACATCAAAGGGCATGGGAAATGCTTCCAGAAAAAAACTTGACTGACGTCAGTAATTTTCGGTGACATGCTGCACGGAGCCAAGTGAAGGACTACAGAATCGTCTCCTATTAACCAGTTAGGCAACTCGAAGAAAAGTAAACCTGTTCCCATTTACTGTGCTTAATTATCAATCAAATGGTGGATTTGTTTACTCTCTAAGTTGAATGAGTAGAGCTGTTTATGAAGACAGCATGTTTGATTGCTGCATTTTGAAATTTAAATGGCCATAGAACAGCACAGATTTGCATGACCACGATTGCAATTGCCACGCCATTTTGTGCGACTGTGATAATTCATATCTCACATTCACGTTTCATCGGCTTTACAGTATGTTTTCCACCTTGTGTATTTTTTAGACGTTTGAAATCCAGGGCGATCTGAAAACAAATCTCTTTATTTTTATTTTATCGTTATAGATCTCCTAAAAATACTACAATGAGAGATGAAATGCTGAGTTGGGGTGTGGCGATGTTGAACGAGGATTTTTTAAAAGTGTGATGAGACCACTTGCCGTCATGGGGTGTGCAGGCAGTCGCGTGTAATTTCTTGAAACATACACACCTGAGATGGCTTAAATGATGTTAAATGCCGCCGGGAAGAAGCCTGAGTTTAGATTTCGCTAATTGCAGGTGCTCCGCCCCTCCATAAATCAGCTCCCGTGTACTTGGTCTAAATAACGATAAAGCAATTTCAGTAGCCTATAACGATTAAGATGTGATGGTGAAAAGCGGACAAACCTAACTGGGCTACGGTGTTAGATTGAAAGAATGCCAATAATTTGAATAATTAAAAAAAAAAATTACATCTCTAATTGTAGCATTTTAGGACATTATTAAAGATTAATTTAAAACAGATTTGTATAAGATCACCCTGGATTTTAAGCGTCTAAAAAACACACAAGGTGAAAAACATTCTGAAAAACAGATGAAACGTGAATGTGAGATATGAATTATCACAGTTGCACAAAATGGCGTGGCAATGGCAATCGTGTTCATGCAAATCTGTGCTGTTCTATGGCCATTTAAATTTCAAAATGCAGCAATCAAACATGCTGTCTTAATAAACAGCTCTACTCATTCAACTTAAAGAGTAAACGCATCCATCATTTGATTGCTAATCAAGCAAAGTAAACTGGAACAGGTTACTTTTCTTAGAGTTGCCTAATTGGTTAATAGGAGACGATTCTGTAGTCCTTTACTTGGCTCCGTGCAGCATGTCGCCGAAAAATACTGACATCAGTCAAGTTTTTTTCTGGAAGCATTTCCCATGCCCTTTAATGTTTGGCACTTTCGTTCGACCTGCGTCGGGTTTAATAAAGGAAAAGGGAAAGCTCGCATGTTCGCCCCATGGCAGCAGGTGGTGGTAGTACGCCTTAAAAAAACCGCGGATCATAATTGTTACAGCCCTAATTATGAATCATTCAGTCTCTTCCAGTTATCTCAGCCAAGGAGATTATGTTTTACCATCGGTTTGTGGGTATCTTTATTTATTTGTTAGCGACATTACGGAAGAAGTTTATGAACCGATTTTTGTGAAATTTTTAGCAAACGTGTGTCCGGCAAAACTTCGAAGTGATGTCATTTTGGGAGTGATACCAATCTCAATCCGTATCCAGGAATATATTGAACGATAATTCACCACTGCGGAATGGAACATTGGAATAATACTTGTGATGCATCTTAAAAACCACCGAATGCTCGTGAAGTCCCAAATGCCTTGGCAGAGGTATGCGCTCTCTGAGTGCTCTTGTTTTGTCTTTGAAAACCTGTCAATGTGAATCTGGTTGATTTGTTTTTGTTCTCAATTATAAGTTGTTTTGTTTTTAATTGGTTTGTCTGTAGCGAGTCCGCTTCAAATCTGTTGTCAGACGATGCCTCTTGCATAGGAAATATATTCTCTCCTGACTGAAGTAAGACTGAATGCACTTGAAACACAATCTGTTTATGCTGTCATTAGTAAATCCTGTCCCATTCAGAACGAGCTCTTTGACGTGAGCTGAAGAATGAATGAGGCCATGAAATCGAAAAAATATCAAAATATGCTGTAGTCTCGCCGGTTATTTCTAATGTATTCTGCTTCACTTTGTCCATTCTGCCACATTTGAAAATATGCACGAGGCTGCTAAGTGCTGTTTGTAGCTAGCTCTAATGTATTCTGAGAATGAGCCAGACTGTTTAATAGCTTATTGACCTTTTTTATGGAGTTGGTAAATTAGAATTGTTTTGTATCGCAGTGGAGCACTTTTGGGGATGGAATTAATTTTGGGCAGGGCTGCTCCTTAGCGGGACTGAAGTTTCCAGAGGTGGGTAGTTGATGTCCAGTGTGTGAGGTGAAGACTGCCAATCGAGGCTCAAGGATGATGAGCAAACGTCCCTCAGGAAAGTCGTTTAGTTTTAACTCACTGGCTCAACAAGTAATCAAGTTTATGACAGTTCTGTGCTACTCCTGCTCTCTTCCCTATGTATAACTACATCAGGTATTATGGGATGTTTCTTCTATTGTTTCCAGCATTGGAATATTTGATTCTATTCACATATTGGTGATTACTCACCTTGAAATGTTTCTGTAGTTACCTATGTTAGATGAGCATTTGAAGGTTAATGGTAAAGCTACCCAGGTTAGATAACAATGTTAACATTAACAGTACAGTTACTCAGGTTAGACAGCCATTTTAACGGTAACTGTACACTTGGAGAGCTCTCAGTGCTGTACAAAATCGTGGTTCTCGGATCTATAGCCTTCCTAATGTCTGCCTGTCACGGGCTTACTGCTCAGAATCAGCTGCGTAAACTGGTGTGAAAATAAACGGCTGTTTTTTCAAGCTGGGCTGTAGTACTGTACTCCTGGTGGGGTTGTCGTGTGTGTGTGTGTGTGTGTGTGTGTGACTTGGTGTGTTGTCGCTGTGCAGGCCAGCCCTTCCTGAATCCTGACGGCAGTGCCGTGGTGTACAGCCCCTCGGGGGGGCAGCAGCAGGGCCGGACCCAACAGCCCCTGCCCCCACCGCCGCCGCCCCCACCCCCCCCCCACCCGCACCAGCCAGCCAATCACGTCCTCTCCCAGGTCAGTCCCTCCTCCCGTCCGACGCAACACCTAGAGAAGAGTCCCTCTGATGGGTGCAAGGGCCCGCGTCTGAGGCCACACTGTGAGGCCCACACATGCATGTGCACTTCTGTGTAGCAGCAAAGTGCTGGGCTTTACCTCCCCTGCACTGTTTCTGAGGTCAGGAAATGGAGGGGAAACCTCATTCTACATGTGCGCTCCTGTTCTGGCAACCTTAGGAACACCACCCGTAGTTATGCCTTTGCGCTCTGACTGATTGGTTAACTGATCAGCTGCTTGACCAATCAAGCTGCAGTTCCAGGCAGGAGCACCCAGAACTGGGCAATGGGATGTGGGCTCTTAATCTGAAACAGTTTTCCTCTTTCATTCTCTCAAATCACTTCCTGTCATAATCTCCTGAGGTGACCCTCATGTTCTGTCCTAATGAATATCTTATGTTTTCTGAATGAACATTAACACTGCAGTCAGATTCCTCATTTTATCTCTCCGTTTTATCTCCTCCTCCTGTTCTCCACCCTCTGCGTACTCCAGTGCAGGGGAGCCTTGTTCTGCCGAATGAAAGTCCTGTTACTCTCCTGATCCTTCATGTTGTTGTTATTTCATCTTTAACATCTCTCTCTCTTTCTCTCTCCCTCCCTCCCTCCTCCCCTTTCTCCCTCTCTCTCACTTTGTCTCTTCCTCCCTCTTTCCCTTACTCCCTCCCTCCTACCCTTTGTTTCTCTTCCTCTCTCCCTCCCTCCCTCTCTCTCACTCTCTCTCTCCCTCCCTCGCGCTCTCTGCCTCCCTTTATCTCTCCCTCTCTCTCCCTCCCTCCCTCTCTTCCCCTCTCTCTCTCCCTCCCTCTCTTCCCCTCTCTCTCTCCCTCCCTCTCTCTCACTCTCATTCCCTCCCTCCCTCCCTCTCTCTGTCTCTGTTATTCCTCAGCCGGTTCGGCCGGTCCAGTCCTCTGCGCCGCCGGTTCAGTACTCGCCGGTCTCTTACCCATCCCAGCTCCTGCCCGTCTCTCCTAACCAACAGTACACTGTGGTACCTCATCTACTCTTTCTCTCTCCCCACCCTGTTCAGTCCTGTGTGCTGGGGGTACACAGCTCTCGGTCCACAGGGCCAGTCTCCACGCAGTCTGGTTGTACAGAGGTTTAGCTTTCCTACAGCTTAAAAATTACACTGCTCCACTCCTGTGCTTAAAGCTAGTGAAGTCTTTCAAATATACTTCCAGTTTGTGACTGTTGTGCTAATGAAATAATAAAGAGCAGAAGATTTAGTTTATTTGAAAGTGAAATAAGCGAAATTTAAAGAGACTCTTAACTGTAGCGAAAAGGATAGCACAGTGAAGGGCAGCTTGTTTTTAATTGTAACTTATTTGCAGCAGAGATAAACTGACCGGAAATGGGTGGGATCTGTTGCGCGCTCCTGGTGTGGTCCTGGTGTGGTGTGTGTGTGTGTGTGTGTGTGTGTGTGTGTGTGTGTGTGTGTGTGAGAACCTGAGTGTGGCTGTGTGGACGGTGGGAGTCCTGTCTGTGTTTCTCTGTGGCCCATCCTTTATGCACCCTCTACCCCTCACCTACCAGGCCTTCCGCCTCTGTTTCGCTTACCGCCCTCGTTTTTTTTTTTTTTTTTTTTTTTTTTGCTTTGCTGGAAGTGCGCTTGGTCCTGCAAATATTGGAAACTAGAAAGGTGCCCTACCCTGCCAAACACAAAATGTTCTCTCAATGTTACTGCAATGATCGGTCAATGCTGTAACAACAGGGCCGCTACAAAGCTGCAACATGAACGTTTTGTGTTGGCTGGGTTGTGTTCTACATGCATGCAGTCTGTAACTTTAGGAATTTACAGCTAATTTGGAATGGGGTGCAGAACAAATCACTCCAAATTTGAGTTTCTTTTCTTTGATAAAAAGGAATTTATAAAACAGAATTGGTTGGAATCAATATACAGAGATGCTGAATGGTTGTGAAATTGGGATGAATATTCACTCTTGGGGGATGTGTGGTTCAAAGATCTGTTCATAGGAGATAAAACAAGCAAAGTAATGACTGAAACTCTAGGCTGCATGCATGCAAAAATAATGACTTTCTACCGCATCACAGAAAAATGGTTCATTTGCATGTGGGCAGCATAACGCATTCTGACAACATGATGTGCTGCGCCTGTCTTTTACTCAGTTCAGAGTTCAACCTCTGCACCCCTTTTGAAAGCGTGTTTTTCATGATCCGCTTTACTTCCTGGCAGATTAATTATTACAGTACTTTCACATGCTGTTTTTGCCAACTTGGTCCGTTGATGCTAATTTTCCGCTCCTGACGACCTTCTGCCCTTAAAAATTTATGAATGAGTAATTAGATCTTCAGACTGCATTAAATTATTAATTTTGCACCCTAAATTAAATTACTCTATGAATAGAAGTTTAAAGACTCCAAACCCACTTACTTAGATTTGTTAATTTATTTCATTAGAAGGAAGATTAGCTCTGAGTGGGTGTCGGGCTGAAGACAGCTGATCCTGTGCTCTGGTGTTGGTGTAAACCCTATGAACCCTGTATTATATAAAGGGGTTGTCACCCCCACAAATGCAGAAACACAGCTTACTGTGATGGAGACACCAGGCAATTGTAAACAAGGTCACATGACAACCATAAGTCATGTGATCAAGGTCACATGTTTTGAGGCCAGTTTTTTTGGCATTTCGGCTAAATGCATGTTCTCCGTGCGGCCGCTGAGCCGGCCTGTGGGGTTCAAAGGGTTAAGGGCCTTGTGCATGACACTGAGCCATTTCCTGTATGGCCCCTGCAGCAAGACAACCTGGGGGCCCAGTTCAGCCACATGAGCCTGGTGCGGCAGCCCTCAGGCGACGGGCCCGACGCCCACACCGCCATGTTCTCCGCCTCCATGGTGCTGCAGCCCCCCCAGCCGACGGGGTACATGGTGGCCCCACCCCCGAACCAGCCCGTCCCCGCCCCAGCCCCCACCTACCCTACCTCTGCTCCGCCAGTCAGCCAGCCAATCATGCAGCAGCAGGGCTACATCCAGCAGCCCATGCAGCAGGTAACCCTCCCGCGTCACTTCCTGTTAACTCGCGTGTCTTTTCCTGTCTGCTTACTTCCTCGGAATGCAGCTACTGCAGGATTGCTGTGGATTATACCAGCGAAGAGACAATGGTGGTTTTGGAGTATAGTGGCTCTGCTCGTTTTGCTGGCAGACGCTCTCGAACAGTGTCCAGATTTTTATCAGCAGTATTTTTTTCCAGCTGTGCATTCTGTCCTTTGCTTTACATGCCCAACTGATTTCCTGCATATCTCTCAAAGATTAAGTAATATTTCAATATGTTTAAGTGAAATATTGGGAATATGTCTGTTGTGGAATTGAAATGACGGTGCAATAAATACCTCTTTGCACATAAAATGTGCTTCAGATGCATCTTGTGCATTCCTCCCTCATCTGAACAGTATTATCTGGTCCTTGGTCAGAAAGTGTGATCTAATGTGTCTGATTGATGGCCTATATTTTGCGGTTGGGTATTTGACTTTGTCAATATGTTGACTTTGATGGTGACTTTGTCTCCCCCTACAGATGCCCACGTGTTACTGCGCCCCTGGCCAGTACCCGCACTCCAGTCAGCAGTACAGACCCGTCACACCAGTGCACTACAACAGCCCTCAGAGCCAGCCCCTGCCCCAGCCCACACAGCAGTCAGGTAAACCCGCACCCAGGTGCATGCTGGGGCAAATACAGGCGGAAAGCTTATAGGTGTGCTGTTTAACGGAAGGGAAAATTTTCACTGGAGCTAGTTTCCTAGCCTATTATGATGAACACGAACAGTTACATGTGTATTACCATCATGCATATATTGGGGGGGGTAAAAGGCACTAAAGCTAGCTAATTGACTGTCATAGTTTGGTCCGAAAATTGGAGCTTTGTGTCAGAAATCTTTCAAAAAAGACTGCATTCTTTTAACATTCGGCATTAGCTGTGGACCCTCTTTGTTCCTTCTGTCCCAGGTGGGTTGTGCAAGGTAGCGGCGAGCAAACTACATTATCAGCAGTCTTGTAATGGGGGTTTCTCCTTCGCCTACAGAAGACCCAGTGCCCTGTAGTTTTGTGGGAAAACAATACTCCTTTCTAAACGATTACACAATTGGCATATCTCCCATCCCTGCTGCTTTCATTGTGCCATTTTAAAATCTCACATGAAACTGAAATCTTAAACACTCATTCTCAGTAGGGAGGAAATGGGTGGATCCAGAGGGGCTCTTTACTTTGACTGGCAGTGGGGTTATTCTGGTGCCTCTGGCAGTGGGGGAGACTGCGGCGAGCGGCGAGTCGGAGGGGCAGAATTCGGGACCGGGGTGCTGTCTGAGAGGGATAAGATTCTCACAGTGAACCGGTCTCTTTTTCAGCTTCTCACTGTACTTCGGCCGGAAGCCCCCTCTGCTTCATCCGGGGCTCTGAGGCCTGAGAGCGTCACTCACAATGGCACTAACTCATGAGGTTTAATGCTTCTTTCTTCAAGGATAATGGGCTGACCATCTGCCATCCCTCCATAGGTTTGCACCATTTTAAAGTAAATTAACATGGGTTCAGGTAAATTTTTCTACCAATGCGCAAATACAGTGAAAGGCAGGTTGCCGCGCTCACTTTCAGGAAGAACCGTTTCGCCGTCCCTCATCTATCGCCATCATTCCTTTGAATTCTCCCTGATGTTTCACATGGGCTTGTTGGACGCATAACAATTAATCAGTGATATCAATGATAAATACGAAAAAAAAAAAAAAATTAAATGAATAGCTGTTGACTGACATTTCCGATATTGTGCCCTCCAGAAATATTGGCAGTGAATATGAGGGATAACAGGCTGTGAAAAAATGTGTTCGCTGCTTATCCTCATGGACTTTCCCTCAACATATTCACAAACATCTTCCCTTCTCATTGAAGTAAAATTATTGAATGAAGAAAATGTTGACCGAAAATATTTGTATCTCCCCGACGACGATAGTCGGGAGATACAATGGTTTAGTTCCAGGGCCGCCGCCACCACAGCTCCCGCAGAGATTTTCTGTTCCGGGCTGTGGAAGCCACAATTATTACAGGATTTTTTTCTAATTTTGCACAGGCGAAGATATTTATTTGACGATGCTCAAGACCGATTTTCGGCAATTTTGAACATCCAGTATGGCTGCGGGTGGCCATTTTGTCTGAAAGTTGGGGATCGGGGAGATACACAAGTTATCTAGTTTTGTCTGGATCTAACTGAAATGAGCTGCTGTGTTGGCGCACTCAGTGACTCAGTCCGAGCTGTGCCAGGGCCCAATGTGGCCAGCAGACTTTTGGGAGCAGCGCTGCATAGGGTTATGGAAGGGTTACAGCCCGTCAGGGTCAGCATTGTTTGTTTCTCAAGCGCCTCCTCCTGGCCAGCTGGATGCTCACCAGTAAAATTTTAAGCGAGCACGCTCGGGGTTTCTCTGCCCTCGCTCTGAGCCTGCGAGGTTTCAAGCTGCATGTGTGAAGAAGCAGCATCTGACAGGCACGTGTTTCAGAGGAGTTCCGCAAACCGTCTGTGCTCTCCTGAGATGGCGGCATGGGTCGCATACGAGCGTGCTTGTACATAATTTACTGATCGGACGTTCCAGATTTTGGTGTGATTGGAGTTGCCAAATTATTATACAAAATCGACCAAACTATTTGTCAAGTCATATTTTACATTTTTAGGTCCACCCGTTGGATTAGAAACTCTGGGCTGATTAACCATGACACTTTCTTCACTGGTGTATAAGTATGGAGAGAGACAGGCCAAATTCTGTCATTCATCACCATGTTGAAGACCTGAGAACACATCGTGTCCCAAAAGTTCATGCACCACAGAAAAAGTCAACTCAGATTGTGAATATTTAACAGAATGCATTTATTCAAAAGCCAGCGTATCCTCCCTGCATCTTAATTACTGCCCTCAGCCTGTGAGGCATAGAATGCATTAAGTTGTTTAGAACAGAAGGCTCAAAGTTGCCCCACTCCCGCACAGCCCTCGCATTGAGCTGCTTCATGGTGGCAGGGGGTGGGCTGTGGAAGACCCGACTGTTCAGGATATCCCAGGAGTTCTCAATCGGGTTGAGGTCCGGGGAGTTGGGTGGCCATTCCTCCTTGCACAGAAAGCCAGGAAACTGCTCAGAACACCACTGCTGAGTTGAACAAGCAGTATGTGCGGGGGCACCATCTTGCACGAAGACCATTTCCGCACGCCTGTTGAACATCTTCCTAGCAGTGACGGGGCCCGATTTATTTTTTCTGGTGAGTATGGGAAGTAGCACTGGCTGCAGAATGTTCTTGACATAATACTCAGCATTGATGGTGGTGCCCTGGGGTACAACATGCAAATCCAACAGCCCTGAAGATGACATCGCCCCCCAGACTATGCAATAGGCGCTGAACTTGACTTGTTCAGAAGGTGGCACTTTCTTTCGATCGTCTGTGTAGATGCGGTCGTTTTGGCTGTTGGGAGTTGGAAATAAGTAGAGTGGGCACTCATCAGAGAAAACCCAGTTTTCCCAGTGTCTTGGGGTCATTGTGGCATACTTCTTTGTAAAAGCCAACCGCTTCTCCTTTTGCAGTTTGGTAAGGCGAGGAATCCGCTGTCTTCTGTACGCTCTCAGACCCGGTTTCTCAGTCAGAAAATGATGGATGGTTCTCTCAGAGACTGCTTCCCCAAGATTTTTCAGTCTTCGACTGAGTCTGCGGCAGGATTGGTGTCTCTTTCCCATGGCCTTTCGGATAAGGTCCTTGGCCCTGGAGCTCAGGACTGAGGGCGACCTGCACGGGGCTCGTCTTCAAGGGAGTCACAACTCTGGTGTCTCTGCCACCACTTCTTCACCCATCGTATGCTTCTGCCAAGGTCCTGAGCTCCTCCCTGCAAGTTTTCCCTCCCTGCGCAAGGCAATGGCTTGAGCACGGACCTGAGGTTCTGAAAGAGCAGCTTTTCCAGGTTTTTGTTTGGCCATCATGGCAGCACTACCAAAAAGGTCCCCTCAGTGACAGTTCTCTCTTGGTTCCTTGGTCAACCAAGAAATTTATAGGCCTCTCGCAAACAGATGAACTAGTTAAACAACCTCACAACACCTGGCTGACCAGGTGCAACCCATTTTGGAGACAGACATGTTGCCCATTGAGGTGCATGAACTTTTGGGACACGGTGTACAGTGAGTATGTGTTGTTGAGCTGCATAAATCAGAAAATGAATATTAAAAAATCTCCAAATGCCCATTTCCACTATTAGGGTTATAAATAAGACGCTTTAAGTGACAGAAGATGTCAAGAATCAGCTTGGAAGCAGAGATGGGTGTAAGTTGACCCCACGCACCGTGAGGAGGATGGTTTGACTGGCAAAAGAATCTCCAAGGATCCCAGCTGGAGATTTTCAGAGGTTAGCTGAGTGTTGGGGTCAGAAAAGTCTCCAAAACAACCATCAGATGCCAGCTACATCACCACAAGTTGTTTGGGAGAGTTGCTGGGAAAAAGCGTCTGCTTTCAATCTACAACAGACTTCAGCACCTACAGTTTGTCAAACGTTACCGGTATTTTCAACAGAATGTATTATTTGGTCAGATGAGACGAAAATGGAGCATTTTTGCCACAAAGGTATGTTTGGTGTCGACAGAAAAATAGCCATGCAGAAAGCACCTGAGACCCTCTGTGAAGTATGGTGATGGATGTTTATTGTTGTGGGACTGTTTTTCTTCCAAAAGCTCGGGACACCTTTTCAGGAAATGGTATCACAGACTCCATAAAACTCCAGGAGATATTAAATGTAAACCTAACGGCCTCTGTCAGGAAGCTCAACCCCATAAAACCTGTGGTCCCATCTGTGGGTCCATCGCATGCAGCTGCTGTATTCAAACTTATGCAACTCATCTCAGACCTATTTTAAATTCTTGTGGAGATCCCACGGTTTCCAACAATCCCAATCATGTCCCCTTGAATTATGGAAAATTGGCATGCAATTATGTACATTATCTAGATATTTTCCATATGATGTAATGCTGTGGCCATAAAAATGTGTCATCCTGGATTTGAATATTTCTCTCAAAATAAGTATGACCTAGTTTTAATGAACTGCTGCAACCAGAATATGTATGTGACTTTGTCCTGCAGTCAGGAAAAAAAATGCTTTTTCTGACTTTCAACCGACTTAAGTGACAAGTCAGAGTTTATGCGGTTTACATCAGCCATGGTTGACCTTCCAGCAGGACAACGAGCCGTAGCGCACCTCAGAAAATACACAGGAAATGGTTCACTGACCCCTGAATAAAGGTTTTGCCATGGTCGTCACAGTCCCTTGCCTGTGACCCTGTAGAAAATCTTTGGAATGAGCTGAAGAAGAGACTCAACAAGCATTGATCTCGGAATCTAAAGGATCTGGGATCTGTATGGAGGAATGGTCTCCGATCTCATGCACCATATTTAGTATCCTCATCGCGCATCATCAGAGAAGACTCTTGTCTCAGCAAAGGGACGCTGCACAAAGAATTAAATGAAGGAGTGTCAGTAATATTGGCTCATGCAATTTTAAGAAACATCTGTGTTTCTTGATGAGAATTTAAAGTTTCTCTCAATCCTGTCGCTTCAATTCGATTTCTGTGAGTATTTTGAAGGAAAGATCAAGAGGATAAGCAATAAAGATATTTTTTGCTCATTTTTATTCAAAGGGTGGCACTTCTTCTGGAAGGAGCTGTAACGGTCCAGTGCAGCATGTCTGTTAATTCAGTTCGCTCAATCCAATATTCATTTCGTACTTTTAAAAAAATATTCAGGATAGTCATCTGATATTGCGGATTAGAAAATAAAAAACAAAAAAATGAGTTGGTCTAAGGCAGGGCTGTCCAGGCCTTGAGGTGCACTGTATTTCAGCTCTTGGTTTATATCTGTAGGAAGAGCTTGTGTATCTCTGGCTTTACATGCTATGATCTCCGAATGGAAGATCACGCTGATGGCACTCAGACCACTTACAGATGTCACAGCATCCTAATGCAGACAATAAAGGTGCTTTTGGCATTTTGGCATGTAGTTCCACTCAAAGCGGCTGACAGTAAATCTCTCACAGAGGGTGCGGTAGTGAGCAGCTGTGTTCAGTGTGGGGTACACAATCAGTGTGGGGTACATTACCCAGTCTTGCGCCCCCCCTCCACCCACCCACCTCCAGCTCAGTCAGCTGGAATTGAGCGCGTTTAATATTATATCCCTCCATGCTGAGTGTGTAAGTGCAGGTGAGAGAATGGGCGCTAAAATATCCTTCGCCTCCACCCTGCGGGGAGTCATTCGAGGCGTCCGTTTCTTTTGTCCCACTTCCATTCTCATCTGGAGCAAATTGATTGCGGTTGGAGCAGCAAAAAGCAGGAAGAAATTGAAAAGCGCTCCCCCAGCCCCCCTGTGTGGTCCCCAGGTCCTCCCCCCAGCACTGGCTTTCTGAACCCATCATCAGCTATAGTCTCCCCAGTAACCTTGAATCTGATGCACTCTCCCAGATAAAAGCAGCTTTTACTGAAAGGTACGCAATTGCCATAAAATAAGCCCTCGTCTATTTGCCCGCAATACACCTTTTCCTTTTTTTCCCCCCTGTTTGTTTTCATACCTTTCCCGTCGGAGCTGGGGATTGCTGACCTTGCCAAACTTATTGCGTATTGACTCATTTTTAATTTTCATGAAAGGAAATATTGACCTTTTGCCATCTCTGTGCTGTGGATGTGCTGGTAATGAATACTCTTTGAAGCCTTGAGGACTCCGCTGTAAGGGAAGGAGCATTTGACAGATGCGGTCACAAATTCGGCTCCTTTAGTGCTTTGATATTTCTCTTTATTTACACTCTGAAAGAAGCATTTGCCAATTTGTTTATCTCTCAACTGTCTCCTTGATTTGTAAGATTTAAACGTTTTTTTTTTTTTTTTTTTTTTTTGTTTGGTTGTTTCTAGTAGAGTTCAAAGCGATTGCCTCACGCCTGGATGTCCTCATCATATTTTTCAGTGCTCGGTATTTGGTCTTTTTGTAGCTGAATTTACTGAGCTATTGCAGTCCGGGATTATTATTATTTATTTATTTTTTTCACCGAATTGAAATTTCTTGAAAGGGTACATTTTTAAGAAATATTTTCACTCATTATAAATTGTATGAATATTGCATGAAATCATAATATGTGTTTTTTATCATGAAATTTATTGAAAACTTTAGAAAACTCTGGTTTGTCTTCCTTTTGGCCTTGTGACCATCCAATTTTTAGCCTTTATTAAGGTCTCATTTCTAAGTGTATGTGTGGACTAGGAAGTTCTGTTTTGCTCTCTTTAAAATCCATTTAAGATACTAATAACGATAATAAAAGCTAATGGTATCATTTGCAGAAATTAGCCGTTTAAAAGCTCTGTGCAAATTTGCGGTTCTAGCCATTGAAAAATAAGCTCTTAAATTAATTAGTCAATTTTAGAAACTCACAAACAAGTTGCAGCAGTGAGGGAGAGTGAACCGTCCCTCGGGAGCCGTTACGTTTTAATGATTACAATTTTTGATGTCTGCCTTCTCCCTCGTCATCGTCTATCAAATGAAAAGCAGTTGCACTAATTTACATTTGAATTATGCATTATATCCTTTTTTTGTTTGTGTTTCGTTAATCTCCTGTTTTTGTAAGCTCTGCTTTTAATAATTTGCGTTTGTTATTGTTGTTTTGTACAGTGTGATGGTATTCATTGGTGCGGTGGTTATCTCGGTCTCAGTTGTGTGAGGTGTGCTGTGTTTCTAATGGCAGTGGTGGGCGTGTGCTTTCAGGTTTTCAGACTGTCGTGCCCAATCAGCCGCAGAGCTACCAGAATATGGTGGGGGTGCAGCCGCCTCCCAGCCAGAACATTGTTAGCGGTCCCCATGGCAACATGGGAGGGCAGATGCAAGGCATGATGGTCCAGTACCCGACTGTGCCCTCGTATCAGGTACGTATGCTGGCGTTTGGTGTGTGTTTGTGGAAGTGCGGTCATCAGATTTACTGCTATAATGATATCTTCGGGAGATACTCTGCTCAATATTTTTCTTATGTTGAAACCTAGCCTTCTTCCTGCTCACTTTACAGTCTACATTTGTGAACAGGTGTGATGCAGCGCGTAACATTAGCTCATAATTAAAAAAAAAAAATTGGAGAGTCTCGGGTCTCGGTGGTGCAGTCTATGGACCGCTGTTCACACACCACTCATGGGCCCAATGTCTCACTCCATTCTTCCTGTCTTTGTATGCTATCCTTCCAAATAAAGTTGGAAAAAGCCCTTAAAGGTCCCCTGTTATGCCACCAGGTGCACAGCTAATGAGCCAGTTCAAAATCTCCCCTTCCTGACATCACAAGGGGGAGTGACCACCCAGAATAATGAAATTTGATTGACTGCTTGGCTGAAGTAGATCAGTTCCTTTTGCCTCGGGTTGGTTACCTCCCCATGTGATGTCACGAGGGGAAAGAATTTGAAATGGCTTGTGATAACTAATTGGCTGTGCACCTGGGGACAGAATAGGGGACCTTTAAAAATCAACAAACATCATGTGATCAGAAGTGAAGTGAGAGGGAGGAGTGTGTGGTGTTGAGTGGATGTGATGAACCGTGATGTGGTCATCTTTTCCTGAAGGACGTCAGCAGCTCCTCTTCCTGTCTGTCAGCAGGTATCCGTGCCTCAGAACTCGCAGGGCATGCCGCAGCAGATATATCAGCAGCCAATGATACTTCCCAACCAGTCCAGTCAGGGCGCGGTGCCGGCCTCCAGCGTGCAGGTCTACTACAGTGTTATTCCTCCCAATCAGCAGAGCACCATGAGGTGAGCCACCATCCTGACGCCCGTCAGCAACCGCCCTTATGCTGCTCTTTAAGGAGTCCGTTTTTGGGCTGATTCTTCGAATTCTATGGGATCTAGGACTTCGTTGCTAATGATTTTTGCACTGATAGTTACGAAGATAGTATACGACTCTGGACAGTGTGAGGTGAGGGCGCGGTGGCGCAGTGGTTAAGTGCGCTTGACTTGGGACCAAAAGGTCCTGAGTTTGAGTCCTTGCCATGATTTTTGCAGTGTGTTCTTGGACAAAACACGTCACTCCCACACTGCCTCACTCCACCCAGGTGTATAACTGGGTACCAGAAAATTGTCAGGGAAACCTGACTTGGAGCTTGGGGGGTTAACCTGCGATGGACTAGCATCCCATCCACTGCTGCTTCATGCTACTGAAACCGCAGTCAAGCACTGGCCTAATGAGCCACGAGGCTCGGATCAGACGTAATTCTGGACAGTGGGAATGGACTGCACTGATAATCGTACTCCTCTTGGACTGGGCCAAGGGCGTCCCATCACCTGTAAGGGGGGGGGGAGGGCTGGAGTAAAGCATTGCTCACTATCAGGGTCAGACAGAAGACAAGGACGGGTCGTTCTAAGCTCTTCCTCCTGCTTGGAGTAGCTCTGCTTTAGTAGGTCACACTGAGGATGATTGATGGGGCTGGTGATTTGGTGGGTATTAATACAGCACACTGGTCCCGTTTGGAGACGTTCCCCTCTGCCCCATCATTCATGTGAAGCCCAGTGTAGAGGAGTGTTCCAGCCAGGGCCAGCTGCTCATCGACTGCTCATGTCTGCTGATATCTCAATCTGCATGTACCTGCCCGCCTCAAAGTCTGTGTATAACTGCTTAATCTGCTGATATCTGAACCTGTGTACACATTATATCCATTTGTGTGTATATATTGGAATTTTCTGCTTTGGAAATTTGTCTCGATCCTTGATGCGTAGTTAACAACAGTTTTACTGGCTGTTGTTTTTTAGAAACGAGATGAATATTAGTTTGAACTCCTCAGTGTGTCCAGCTCATTTCCAGTTTTGCTTGTTTCCCTATTTTAAAGCAGTATGTGGAATGAGGCAGGCCTTTCATGTTATGACTTTCTCTGTTTGCCTTCATGCATTTCTGTGTCTGATTTTGCATTTGTGTGTCGGTTGGTTTGTCGTGTGAAACTGGGTGTGTGTGTGTGGGTGTGTGTGTGTGTGTGTGTGTGTGTGTGTGTGTGTGTGTGTGTGTGTGTGTGTGTGTGTGTGTGTGTGTGTGTGCGTGTGTGCGTGTGTGCGTTTCATGCCCGCAGCTCCTCTGTGAGTTTCCTGCCCCCGCCGGGCTCAGAGCAGATGCAGTTCCCTCGGACATCCTCTCCCTGCAGCTCCCAGCAGCTCCCCAGCCAGCAGTGTGCAGGTACAGCGGCAGCACAACAGAGCAGAGCCCAAACACTCAGCCACTATCTACAGTGTAGAGCCCAAACACTCAGCCTCGATATACAGTGTAGAGCCCAAACACTCAGCCTCTATCTAGAGCGTAGAGCCCAAACACTCAGCCTCAATATACAGTGCAGAACCCAAACAGTCGGCCACTATCTACAGTGTAGAGCCCAAACACTCAGCCTCGATATACAGTGTAGAGCCCAAACACTCAGCCTCAATATACAGTGTAGAGCCCAAACACTCAGCCTCAATATACAGTGTAGAGCCCAAACACTCAACCTTGATATAGAAGTAGAGCCCAAACACTCAGCCACTATCTACAGTGCAGAGCCCAAACACTCAGCCACTATCTACAGTGTAGAGCCCAAACACTCAGCCACTATCTACAGTGTAGAGCCCAAACACTCAGCCACTATCTACAGTGTAGAGCCCAAACACTCAGCCACTATCTACAGTGCAGAGCCCAAACACTCAGCCACTATCTACAGTGTAGAGCCCAAACACTCAGCCACTATCTACAGTGTAGAGCCCAAAACAGCCTCAGCCAGCCCATCTATCTACAGTGTAGAGCCCAAACACTCAGCCTCTATATACAGTGTAGAGCCCAAACACTCAGCCACTAGAGCCCAAATCTCAGCCACAGTGTGTAGAGCCCAAACACTCAGCCACTATCTACAGTGTAGAGCCCAAACACTCAGCCACTATCTACAGTGTAGAGCCCAAACACTCAGCCACTATCTACAGTGTAGAGCCCAAACACTCAGCCACTATCTACAGTGTAGAGCCCAAACACTCAGCCACTATCTACAGTGTAGAGCCCAAACACTCAGCCACTATCTACAGTGTAGAGCCCAAACACTCAGCCACTATCTACAGTGTAGAGCCCAAACACTCAGCCACTATCTACAGTGTAGAGCCCAAACACTCAGCCAAACTATCTACAGTGTAGAGCCCAAACGATATACAGTGTAGAGCCCAAACCTCAGCCACTATCTACAGTGTAGAGCCCAAACACTCACACTACAGTGTAGAGCCCAAACACTCAGCCACTATCTACAGTGTAGAGCCCAAACACTCAGCCACTATCTACAGTGTAGAGCCCAAACACTCAGCCTCGATATACAGTGTAGAGCCCAAACACTCAGCCACTATCTACAGTGTAGAGCCCAAACACTCAGCCACTATCTACAGTGTAGAGCCCAAACACTCAGCCACTATCTACAGTGTAGAGCCCAAACACTCAGCCACTATCTACAGTGTAGAGCCCAAACACTCAGCCTCAATATACAGTGTAGAGCCCAAACACTCAGCCACTATCTACAGTGTAGAGCCCAAACACTCAGCCACTATCTACAGTGTAGAGCCCAAACACTCAGCCACTATCTACAGTGTAGAGCCCAAACACTCAGCCTCGATATACAGTGTAGAGCCCAAACAGTCAGCCACTATCTACAGTGTAGAGCCCAAAGACTCATCCTCGATATACAGTGCAGAACCCAAACAGTCAGCCACAATGTACAGTGCTTTGAAAAATCTTTTTTTTTTCCCTGATTTCTTCTACTTTTGCATGTTTGTCACACTTAATTGTGCCAGCTCATCAAACTAATTTTAATATTGGTTAAAGATAACCAGAGAAGACACCAAATGCAGTTTTTAATGATGATTTTGTTTATCGATGGGGCAAAAAAGCTATCCAACCGTACCCTGCCATTTGAAAAGGTAATTACCACCTTAGTTACCAATTCAGTCTGTTAAATAAATTTGATAATTCAATTTCACTTGCCACACCCACACATGATTACTGCCGGCCCTGCCCTATTGTGTCCTAACTTCACTTAAATAGAACTGGTCTGAAGGTATGAAGTTGACAAAAAGTCAGACATGACGCCACGATCTAAAGAAATTCAAAAACCGATGAGAAACAAAGTCGTTGACATATTATCTGTCAGGAATGGATTTACAAGCCATTTCTAAGGTTCTTGGACTCCCAACGAACCACGGTGAGGGCCATTATTAGTCGAGCCCCCGGAGGGGTTTGCAAGACTATTGTAATCACCTTGTGAGTCTGTCTCTCTTTCTGTGTGTGTATGTGTGTTTCCGGGCCGATATCTCCAGAACCACCTGACCGATTTCGATCATCTTTCACATGTGAACACCTTGGGCTGACCTCACAACATGACATAAATTTCAAGGTCATAGCTGATCACCTTGTCAGTCAGTCTGTCTGTGTGTGTATGTGTGTTTCGGGGCAGATATCTCCAGCACCACTTGACCGATTTCGATCATCTTTCACACGTAAACACCTTGGGCTGACCTCACGGCATGACATAAATTTCAGGCTGTTGGGCGAGACTATGAATTCTCTGAATGCTTGTTTACAAATGGAGAAAACTTCAAACAGTGGTGAACCCATCAACGACTCATCTAGGAGGTCAAAAAAAACCCAGACTAACATTTAAAGAACTGCAGACCTCCGTTGCCTCAGTTAAGGTTAGTGTTCACAATTTCACTAGGGAGAAAGGGAGAGTATTTTGGGAGAGACTTGTGAAAGGGAGAGCATCTGTGGGAGAGCTGCAACATTAAAACAACTGCTGACCAAAAAACACAAAGGCTCGTCTCATTTTTGCCAAAAAACATTGTGATGACCCTCAAGACTTTTCGGAATAATATTCTGTAGAGTGGTGAGTCAAAAGTGGAACCTTTCTGGACAACCCGGGTCCCGTTTCATCTGGCGTAAAGCTAACAGTGCGTTCCACAATTAGAACATCATGCCAAAAGTCAAACTTGGTGGTGGTAGTGTGATTTATTGTGGTGGTCTAGAGCTGCTTTGCTGCTTGATTTGGCATAATTGATAGACTCTTGAAGCACTGTATCATGTACTAGCAGAGCTCAAACACACTACCACAATGTACCCTGCACCACTAGAGCCCTGACCCACTGTGGACTCTACTAGTCTAGAGTCTATTTGGACTCAACTTGTTCAGGGTACATTCTGGAGATGTACCCTCTTCTAGCCCACATGTACTGTCACAATGTACCCTGTTGCAGCATAGCCCAAACACACTGCCACACTTCTTATCAGTTGTAAAAGCAGTGCTGAATGCCAACATATCAGAGTATCATAATAGAGTAGCATGACAAAGTCCGTTGTTGAAGTATCACTTTTATTTGATGGATAGGTTTTATGATGTCATTGATTTTGAAGTGTTACCATCATTTCAAAGTGGTGTTCTCAGATGGCTTTCAGCTCCATAGAGTTGAATGATGGCTCTCTCTGTCCTTACATTCTTAATCCTTTACCTCTGCCTGTCACTCCTAATTCTCACGTCCCCCACTTTCCTGTCCTTGCATCCATCCAGAATCCTCCCATAACTTGTGGCATAAAATGTAAGCCTTTTGAAAGGAATCATCAGTCAAATGAAAAAATTGGATTGCTTTAGGTAGTCTGCTTCCACATTTTTGAAAACACAACATATAACGAGACAACGATAAGGAACCGCCATATCGCTGCGTAAAGACCGCTGGCACTGTGAGCTAATTCAGACCGCTTTCTCGTCTATACAGTATAATTATTGAAGATATGGAGTGGTAATTAAAAAGTAATTCCAATAATATTTGGTTCCCTATTGTGTCATTAAAAGCCATACACAAGACTTCAGAATGTACCGTTTTATGTTTATCATGCAAATTTCCTCTAATGTGAACTCATCTGCCAAGCATCATTCTGTTTCTTTTCAACTCATACAAAAATTCCTTTTTAAATCCTAAAACTGATCCCCCCCCCTCAGATGACACACAAATCTTAACTGAGGAGTATGGAGAGGTTGGATTTAGAAAAGCAGTAGAACAAGTTGTGTAATTGCAAATTTTCCTTTCTGTATATATGTTCATAAATTTGGAGCACGAGAACAATAAATGAGCCAAATGGGAAGAATTTAGTTAATGGTATCTGTGAATTCTGTAAATTTCAGCACTTCCCTCTTCTACAAAGTCCGGTGGATGTGTACGCTGTTGAGCGCACTAACTCATGATGTACTTGCCGTTTTTTACCTCATTTTGAGAAGCACTCACTTACGCGGTTGTCTACATCTTTGGTCTGCGTTTTGCTCTCCGCTTAACAATCTTCACGTACCTTAGCCGAGGGAAAGGATTAAGCCTTTCTGTACCTCTGCTGTCGCTGAGCTGATTATAATGAAGAGGAGACCTTTTGAATTTGGCAGTGGGGTGAAGAGAAAGCCCAGGAATAAGCAGCGTTCCTCGCTTAGCAAACAGATTTAATTGGCTGCTTCGCGGATGAAAATTTTTATGATTAAGTATTTATGCCCTCATCCTTGGAGCTCGCGCTTGGTGTCCAAGCAGCTTTGAATAATGTATAAGTCAACATCAGTGCACTGTACCAATGCCACACTTAATCACTTGCAACACATTGCATATTAAGATGCTAGTAGTTTTACTTGTGTAATTAAATTCACCAGAATTATTGAGAAAGATGGGCAAGGGTTCCATTTTATTTAATTGTGAGCAATAAAAGGTATTAATTGAGGAAAAACAGTACTTTGTCATGGTTAAATAGTTTAGTTTAAAGCTTTGTCTTGCTGTTGTGCCTGTTTGTTGCTGTGGGATTTTGTTGTCTGCTCCAGTGGGGGCTTTGCGTTTTGTGTGCGTGTTGCAGTAGACGTATGGGGCTGTACCATCATTAGCTGTGTCCCTGTGCAGGCGTGCCTCCTCCGCACGGCAGCGGCATGCTGATGATGCAACTGTCCCTGCCCCCGAACCAGCAGCCCCGGGCACATTCACCCCCCCAGTGGAAACACCACAAATACTACAGCCTGGACCACCAGAGGAGCCAGAAGTCCGCAGACCTCCCCAGTCTGGACACGTCACAGGTAGCCCTGCCCCTTTAAGTTCACTCATCATGCCGCGGTAACATTACTCCCATTCTGTGACGTGTGCCGCTTTGAATGGACCACTTGACTGTCAAGCTCTGATGCTCAGAGGCTTCGATATTTTTTTTTCAGACTCAACAATAAGACTTCGTGAAGATTCCTCCTCAGAATCCGTGGTAGTGTGAAGTCCTTTTGTGTCATCATTTTTTTTATTGCTGAATTTAAGTCAATTTTGCAAATTCTAACCCCTCAGCACCTAGTTTATTTTGATAATTTATTTTCATAGCTTTATAATTTTACGGAATAGTTTACCAGGACTGTTTGTGGAAACTGTGGTACTTGGCGTGTGCCGGACCAACCCTGACGGGGCACCAGGCCTCTACATTAAAGATCTATGAGCATGACGTGACCTGACCAGTCTCTGCTGTTGACTTTGCCATGTCTGTCCTTTACGGAGATCGCTTTACTGGGTGTGAGCTGGTCCAGTCAGGGGCTCAATACGTGTGGATGTGAACTTGACCTGTTCTGGACCCCGTGTGCTGAGGGCTTTGGTGCATGATGACACCCCTCCTGTTTCCTGCCCCCACAGAGCAGCCCCCAGCTGGGCAGCCCGTGCTCCTCCCCCGCCCCGTCCCCCGCGCCGGCCCACCTGACCAACATGAAGAGCGTCCGGCCGGGCCTCGCCCCAGTCTCTCTCATGCCCCAGTTCTCCCGGCCCTTCCTCCCCAGACAAGGTGAGCAGCTGAAAAGTAGAGCTCAGGCGCAGAGCAGTCGCTCCTCTGTGCAGAACCGCACGGTCTGTCACAGTAGAGAGGTTTCAGCTCTCCTGGCTGAGTTATGTGGTACATTCGTAGCATGTCGTCTCTCTCCAGGTGACGCACGGTACCCCCTGTTGGGACAGACCCTCCAGTACACCCCGCCCATCCGTCCTCCTCTCATCCACGGCCCTCACGTCGTCCATAACCACCAGGTGAGCCCGCTCGCACAAAAACGTACGGCACACACTCACACAAAAACGCACGGCACAAGCTCACACAAAAACGCACAGCGCCCGTACGTACAAAAACGCACGGCACACACTCACACAAAACGCACGGCACAAGCTCACACAAAAACGCACAGCGCCCGCACGTACAAAAACGCACGGCACACGCTCACACAAAACGCACAGCGCCTACACGTACAAAAACGCAGAGCACACGCTCGCACAAAAACGCACGGCACACACTCGCACAAAAACGCACGGCACACACTCGCACAAAAACGCATGGCACATACTCACAAAAAAGTGCAGAGCAGACTAGCAAATGCAGAGCACATGCTCACGCACAAACACACACAGCACACGCTTGCAAAAACAACAGACAGGAATCAGACCCAGTGCCTGACGGTTGCTGTGTCTAATGGCGGTTTCTTTTGTTTGTTTTTCCCCCAGGGTCCCATGGGAATTCGGCCAGTTGGCAGAGGAAGGAAGCCGACGAGGAAAGCACTATCTACAGATCTCAGTGTAGGTGAAGCAGGTAATGGTAGGGCATTTCCCTCTACCAGAGCATAGCTGTCTTTGACACTCTTCTTCTTCTGTAAAATTGTGATTGTCAAGCTCGTAGTGCCTCGTTGTTGTGCAAAGTATGCATAAAGTGTCTGCAGCCATTAGGAGTTATTTATTGTCAGCGCTAGCAGAAAAAATCTCGTACTTTGGCAAAGTGTCCTTTGACTGATACTTGGGATGTCGGAAGGCTGAAGTAAACATTAACAAATTTATCGTGCCCGGCATTTAGAGAGATCATTTAAAACCCTACGGTGTCATCTTTTATAGATGGACAGCTTGACTGCTTTCAGGGAGACTATATCTACTGTCATGTCAAAGCTTTTTTTTAAAGCTAAAGCCTGTTTTGGGGAGGGAAAATATTGACTGAAACAGAATGGAAGTGTTTCAGTGCTAGCGCTAACCGCTAACAGTGTTTGTATTAAATGAAGGGCTGGTAATTATTGAAGAGTTTGCTACATCTCTCCCTGTGCAGTAAGTGGGAGGGTGCTGGAGGTGACGGATCTGCCGGAGGGAATAGGCCGTGTGGAAGCGGACTCGCTGCTGGGGGAGCTCTGTGCAGCGGGGGCCACCATCAAGTGGCTGCCGGATCACCAGCCGCAAAAACTCGCCTGCGGGGCCGGAGCCGGGGGCGGGAACACGAACACTGACCACTCAAGCCCCTCCTCCCAAGACCCCGCCTCCAGTTACATCATCCTCGCCATGTTCCCCACCAAATGCGCTGCTCAGAACGCACTGCTCAAACACAACAGCTCCCTGGCTGCATTTAAACTGAGAACTAGCAAGAGACACTATGAGTTCCACAACCTGGAGCGGGCCAGCTCCCAGTAGGGGGCGCTGAAGTGTGGGATCCCCTTGGCACCACCTTGCGCACCCCCCCCCACAAATGCTGCCACACCTCCACCACTACCAGTCACTTCCTGTCATAATCCCTCCACACTTCCTGTTCACTAAAGTTGGCTTGATGTGATGGGCTTTCACTTGAGTTGTAGAGACTTGTGGGAATATGTTGCCTTTGTAATGTTCTAGCATTTCCAAAATAAAATCGCCAATTTGGTTTTTTTGGGGTTTTTTTTTTTTTTTTTTTTTTTTTTTTTTTTTTTTTTTAGGAGAGGGAGTTTAGAATTGGCAGGAACATTTCAAATGGCAGCATCTTTTTTTTTTTTTTTTTAGTTAAATTTTATATTTGTGAAATCTTGTGTCAGATCCAAAGCGGTTGTACAGCTGCATTCATTACTCCAGTCCCTTGGTTTTCTGGCCTCTTTCAGCTTTAATCCCTTTAAAGCAGAGAAATCAGCAGATGCGATGCTCAAGGTGTGTGCTCCGCCCTTCCCTGAGCCTGGGGTTCGGCGGGGTCAGTCCACCGCGGACATGTCTCCAGCTACACTATGGCTTTCTTTTTGTGCCTTCTTCCTACAGATTCCACAGTTTTATTCCTCACGAAAAATCTCGAAGGCACCTCGGTGTTGCTTGTAAAATGATCCACGTCTTTGTAAATACTTTATATAGTACAGTAGATATATAAATGGATCCAGTTTTCCTCACAGCGAATGTTATACTGGTTACAGGCACTAATGAGCGCACTGTGTTTGGTTCAGTGTCCCGGTCTGGTTTTAACTTAATTTAAAAAAATGTCCAGAAACGCATATCTCACCGTTGGCATATTTTAGCGACTCTCAGCTTCACGAGTCTCGGCGATCACCTCTGCACCCTTTCCTCTCACAAGCCCAGCCGTTTCAAATCTGTCAGTTAATTTTTTTTAAGTCCTTAGGTCACTGGAAAATCAGTTTGCACATTTATACAACTGAATTTTTGTTTCTTTTACTGTTCTACCAAATGTGTGGATTCTGAAAAGCTGTACAATGTTTGCTGGTGCAAGTCATTTTTATTTCAGTTTGAAACCAATAAATGTTTACACCAAATGATGTGCTACATCAAAAACAAGGGTTTCTTTTTCAGTGAATCCAGATTCAGAGACGTCCTGAAGATGCCATTTGTGCCGGTCGACTGCATTCTATAATACTCGACTCAAAATGAGATCACTTTCATGGAATACCTCATATTTGAAGATCAAGTAGGGATAGCTTTTGAAAATAATTCTGCGCAGTTTATTTCTTTGTGGAATTGATACATTTTGACTGTATTGAATTTCTATATTACTCTGGCTTTGCTGCATCAGCTCCATATAAGCTCAGCCCCTGGAGAGCATTGAAATTCATCATGATTTATTTCTGTTTTTATGGATCAAAATGAGTGATGAAATGCATCATGGGTTCCTACTGAGATTCAGAAGTTTTTATTGGAAAGCAATGACTCACAACTGAGTTAATTTTTTGTTTCATCTGAGGAAGCAGAAATGTAAACCACATTTAGCTTTTCAATTAAATGGCATTATCGTTAACAAATGGGCCTAATTAACTTGCCATTTCTGAAGACCTATTGGGAAAATGGCTGTAAGATTTTTCTTACTCTGCTACAGGCACCCTCAGGTATTGTATTATTCTTGTACTTATGGCTCGAAAACTTATACTGAAAAAATGTCCCTGTGGTTCTGTGCTGCATTTATGTGGAATATGCTGTGGATTTTTGAGTGGAGAATTAACTTGGTGAAATTTCTTAAAACAATTCAGTAAATTGGAGGAGTTGCAGACTCTGTGTTCTAGTTCAGGAGATCCTCCCTAGCCTAATGTGTGCATTTAAGAGGAGTTCAGAGCACTGCTGCTTTTTTTCCAGTAAAGCGTGCTAAGCAGTGGCATTCAGCAAAGATGTCCCGCTCCACTGAATGGAAGAGACTGCACAATGTCAGTATGAGTGGTTGATTAGATTTCAGGTCATTGATTGATCTAATTCCTTAGTCTGGGTTTAAATCTGACCAGGTAAGTTTCTGATTAATTTTACTGTGAAAATTTGTATAAATTCAAAATTATTGCAAAGTATTTTTTTTGTAATCCATCTTTGAATCCTGAACATCTGTTCTGCATTTCTCTTATAATAACAGTAAATAATGTTGCCGTAATGAGATATATATATAAAAATTCTACTAGTTCGTTAGCTAGGCAATTGAGGCCTTTGTAGCAATTATTGAAATATAACTACTATAAATTGCAGGTGTAATTCTTATCGGGAGGTTCGCATTGTAGTCAGTGAGCACCGCCTACTGGTGGGCTTGTCTCTTTTTTTTTTTTTTTTTTTTTTTTTTTTTTTTTGGCTGTGCATGCATGAAGTTCATTGCTCGTTGCTGTGTCTTTATGTTCTGAGTCACATGGAAACGTCATTATGCGGGATTAATGACTGGTGAGATTGTCATATTGTTTCGCAGTGGAGTCATGTATTTTTGTGTTTGCGGAGCGTTTTTATCGTCGATTCTTGACCACTGTGAGGGGGCTCCGGTCCTTAGAAATGAGTTGGATTTCTTTTGTTTATGGGCCAGAAATGCAACATTTCTTTTACCTCAGATGGTGGTCATTGTTGATAGAAGATAAATGAATTATCTTTTGTACCAGATGAACTAAAAACGAAAATCAGTATATTTTGATGCTATCTGTACTGTGACTCTCAGAATGGTAGGTGCAGACTGATTTTTCAAAGATGAAGCAGTGGATTGATTTTTCATTAAAAACTGTATTTGAGACGAGGGTGAAGAATTGTGTTCTTCAGTTGAGAATAAGTCCTTGTCTAACTGAGGAATGGTATGGTGGTCCTTGAGGTAGCAGTATCACCTCACAATGAGAAACTTGTGGGTTTGAATCCAGTCTGGGCATCCCGGTGCTGAATTTACAAGTTGTTTGCAGAGCACTCTTGTTTATTCCTGCAATTTATGCATCTGTGGGTGTCTGCCCAATGAGGTTGAGGAAATGCCTCTATATGAACAAATGAGGTTTGATTAATATGCCTTTTATTCATTACAATGAGTGAAACCTGAGATTGTGACAAATTGAGCCATTTCCTTCTTGACCATCCTATCCAGGAGTATATGTAGTAGGGGAGGCGGTGTGTGAGGCCTTCTGCTCATGAAGACACCATTTTAAAATATATCTGTCAAATTTATTTTGATGATCAGTCCCCTAGAACACAAGTACAAATTTGCGATTTCAACTAATTGTAATTAAAACTGTCCATCGCTAATGAGTAGGGCCTATCATATCACTACATTGTGCGTTCAGTTGTTATGGAGTTCACACTGATCCAGCAACAGAGGCCATTTCATCGGCCGAGACTCAGACGATTCAACATGAAAACTGTCAACACTGACAACCATGGAAAACAGTTTGTTTAGAGGATTGACATATGTTCGCAGCCAGCCGGAGCTAGTGTTGCAAATGAGTCCTATTTGCTTTCTGATTGGAACATGCAGGAACGTGCAACATGAACCAGCTTGGCCTAGGAACAGATTGGCCTACACAGAGCCGAGAGCTTTCCCTGATGAAATGCCGTTGGCTTTCCATTTGATCTTACGACTCGCCTGTGGAGATTCGCTTTTATCCTCGACAGAAAAGTATTTGTGAGGTCAGGTAATGATGTTGGGCAGTTTGGCCTGGCTCAAAGCAGGCTTTCCAGCTGGTCCCAGCCTGGCAACCTTTTGCCAATAAATTCGTGTGGGTAAGTGGCGTGCCAAATCGCCTTACGTCATTGTCAGGAATGCACTCATGCAAGAGTTTGTTGCAGAACGAATACAAAATTTATTTTTTGGAATTCGCCTACTTCTGTTTTAATCCGGATGGAAGCGGCAAGCTGTAGGTTCTAAAAGAAACGAATCGATATATTTTGAATTGGTCCGTCTGGAGTTGAGGGCAGACACAGGTGGACTGTAATCTCAATTAACTGTGACGATGATTTACTGATACTGTGGAAAGCGCACGAAAAGCGTTTTACTGTAATGTCTAAAATGGAAAGGAATCTATGTGCACACCGGCAGTTCGCTATCAGAAATTGTGTATAACACGCGTGGCATTATCGTTACCCACTGGTACTTTGCTTTAGCCAGATAAGGTAAACATGCGCGTTTCGTTTCGATGAGTCTGTAATGCTGCGTTTCCACCGAACGCGAAACGAATTTTTCGCGCGACCAGATTACATTCAAAGTCAATGCAAAGACGCATATAGACGCGAGTTCGCGCCTTCACGCGTGGATTCGCGTCTTGGTGTTGACTTTACTTGTAATATGGCCACGCGAATGATTCGTTTCGCGTTTGGTGGAAAAGCAGCATAAGAACATTAACACGTGTTTTTTTTTTTTTTTTTTGTTTTTGCAGCGGGATAGCCTACACTTTCTTTTATCATTTACACTTTTTTTAAATATTATTCTTTGTCCTTTTTCTACTATGGCAATAAGCTTCTTTAGCTACTGCGCAGAGCGGCATATTGGGTTAGATTCTTGCGTGATTTTTGCATTTTATTTTTCCATCGTTCTTAATATTATTTTTTATCATATACAGCGGGGAAAATAAGATTTGAACACGTCAACATTTTTCTCAGTAAATATGGGCCTCTCTCTTACGGGGCTATTGATAGGAAATTTTCTCCAGATGTCGGTAACAACCCAACTAATCCACACACAGAAATCAAAACAAGTAAGTCCATTAAGTTATGTATAATAAAGTGGAATGACAAAGGGGGAAAAGTATTGAACACGCGAACTGAAATTTAATATTTAGTAGAAAAGCCTTCGCTGGTAATGACAGCCTCATGACGCCTCCTGTATGGAGAAACTACTCGCTTGCATTGCTCAGGTGTGATTTTGGCCCATTGTTCCACGCAAACCGTCTACAAATCTTGAGGGTTCCGGGGACCTCTTCTATGAACTCTGATCGTCAGTTCATTCCAGAGATTTTCAACTGGATTCAAGTCGGGTTATTGTTTGAGTCATTCTTGCAGCTTCATTTTCTTTCTCTGAAACCAATTGAGAGTTTCCTTGGCCGTGTGTTTGGGATTGTCTTGCTGAAATGTCCACCCTCATTTCATCTTCAGCATCCTGGTAGATGGCAGCTGATTCTTATCAAGAATGTCTTGGTATATTTCTCCATTCACCTGTCCTTCAATTATATGAAGTCTGCCAGTACCACATGCTGAAAAACAGTCCCACACCATAATGTGCCCACCTCCAAACTTCACTGTTAGTGTGGTGTTTTGGGGGCGATGTGCAGTGCCGTTTGTCCTCCAAACATGGCGCGTGCTATGACATCCAGAGTTCAGTTTTGGTCTCATCTGACCAGATTATATTCTCCCAGTATTTCATAGTCTTGTCCAAATGTTGTGCAGCAAACTTTAAACGAGCTTCAACGTGTTTTGTGTTCGGCAATGGAGTCTTGCACGGTGAGCGAGCATAGAGGCCATGGCGGTTGAGTGTATTACTTATTGTTTTCTTTGAAACAGCTGTAACTGCTAATTCCAGTTCTTTCTGCAGCTCTCCGCCAGTGGTCCTTGGCTCTTGGACAACTCATTTGATTATGCTTTTGACACATCTGTCAGAAATCTTGCAAGGAGCACCTGGTCATGGCTGTTTTATGGTGAAATGATGTTCTTTCCACTTCCAGATTATGGCCCCAACAGTGCTCACTGGAACATTCAGAAGTTTAGAAATACGTCTGTAACCAGTACAATCACTATGTTTTGCATGAATAAACTTGCGAAGGTCTTGAGAGCTCTCTGGTTTTACCCATCATGAGATGCTTCTTGTGTGACATCTTGGTAATGAGAAACCTTTTTATAGGCCATCAATTAGGACTAAACCAGGTGATATTAATTTGCACTGATAGGGGGCAGGATTACTTTTTAAATACTGACAGATTTAGGCTGGTTTCTTGGCTTTCCATGCCTTTTTGCACCTCCTTTCCTTCATGTGTTCAATACTTATTCCCTGTGGCATTCCACTTTTTTACACATAACTTAATGTATGGATTTCTTTGTGTGGATTATTTGGGTTGTTGCCGACATCTGGTGAAAATTTCATGTCAATTGCCCCATTAGAAATATATTTGCTGAGAATAATGTTAATGCGTTGAATACTTATTTTCCCCACTGTACTTCCTTATAAATACAGGAAATCTGCACCTGTGATACAAGCGCGAGGCACGAGGCTGTATCAGCCCGCGGGCAAAATCCTGTATTGCCGTATCTGCCCGTGGGCAAAATCCTGTATCAGTGGCAGCAACCATTGCCATAGCTTTGGATAAAATTAAACGTTAATTATGGTCAAAATGAATGTATGATAAACAGAACATCATATGGGCATTTGTAGGAGTTGCCGGAAGTTTCCAGAGAGGAGCTTTTTAATCAACTTTTATTGTTTTTATATTATTATTATTATTATTATTATTATTATTATTTTTATTATTAAAAATGGCAGTGCAGTCCACTGAAACGACTTCTGTAATTACAGCGTAAAATCAATAAACCTGCATTTAGGCACAGGCGTCCTTCAGTTGGTTAATCAGAGAGATTTTGCAGTACATGTGAATGAAAAAGTCAATATAAAATGAAGACAAGCCAGGTCTATCCACTGATAACTTGGAGACAGGTGTGCTGCTTTTTCTCGTATACCATTTATTAAATCAACAGTCAACTTTACCTGCACCATTACGTCAGTATTATATGCAAGGAATGAAGGTCTTGAATCCTGGTCAAAAGAGCGACATGCTGCACTGGCCCCCGTGTTGACCTGAATTCCGCACCTAATTTGGACTCAACCAAATTAAGTGAATAAACCGCGCATTAAACTACTGTAATTTATCAAGGAAGTGCACAATAAAAACCAAATAAAGTCTACAGAACCTGGGCTGTATCATACTGAAGGTTAGAGGTCTATGGGTTTTAACCACCCAATGTTAATTGGACTACAGCTACCATAACGCCCGCCGAAATCATATGGACTACAATTCCCTTTACATTTTGTATCCGTTCGCTCCAGCTCCATAACAAACAGAGAAGGTTTACGCAAGACTGATTTGATTTGGTACTATTAAAGTGGAGAGGGGACTGATACATAATTTGTAAAATGCACTGGTTTGGTGGCTCTATCCCTGCTGCCATTGCCTCAGCCAAACAGACAAACTCCATCTTCGTCGTCGTCATTGCAGGTAACAGTCTGCTTTTCGAAATGGTTAACGTTAGCAAGTTGAGGTCTGTACCTACGGACTACAGAATGGCCCAGCTGGCTGGCTAGTTAGCTAAGGAGCTGGGTGAAATCAGCTATGTCATTATTCAAACGTAGCTGGCTAACTATCTTGCTAGTTAGCTGCCTTCCTGAAACACTTGTAATCTGCCGTTAGAAATCAGAGTAACTAATTTCATGAACATTGGTATGCGTGATCATTCATATGCGACTGAATATGGAAAGTTAGTCTTTAGAACATTTTGTGAAAAAATATTAACAGGTGGGCTGAGTCAAAAAAAAAAAAAAGGTTGCGTCTTTGACAACGGAGCAGAATTGAAACATATGTAGCTGACATCCTAGTTTCTTTTCGAATGATTCATCGAGCCCAGCAAAATGTAGCCACATCACATAATCCTCTTAGGGCATTCTGCTCATTTGTGACAGCCGTAGAACAAGCGTGCGATGTTTGGAACTGGTGGAGAGATCATGAGACGTTCAGTCTCCTGATGCTTGTGCCAGTGTTGGCAGGGAACTGACATCCAGTGGGTTTTCTTTCAGGAGATGACGAGCATTCGACACAGATGATGCGAGGATGGGAGGATCACAGAGTTTCACAGGCCACAGAAGGCTGTTTTGTCGCAATTAAGATAGATGCAAAGAGGTGTGCGCATTCAACATTCATCAATCGTAAACTGTTCTTTGTTGTGATTTGGTCGTGCTAGAGGTAGGACTGACCATTCATTGCAAGTATATTGTGTTATTCATTATATTACGAGGTGATTTTCATCTTTGTTTTTTTGTTTTTTTTTTATCTTGCAGTGAAACCTGCGAACAGTTTTCTCAAATCTGTATCCTTTTTCAGCGAATGCTTGAACTTTCGACCAGAGATTGAACAATATATTACTATTGTCCAATAATTTCCACGGAGAAGAGAGGCTTTTTGGTTTGGTGCTGCCTTCACCTATGTGTGTGTGTGTGTGTGTGTGTGTGTGTGTGTATGGGCCTATATTTTTGAACCTCCTTAAAATGATCTGCTGTGTATGTCCCTTTAATTTGTGTTTGCCTTCTGCATCCTGTCACGTTGGTGAGTTCCTTCATACTTTTTGTAAAGATCCTGTGGTCTGCATCCCATCCAGTTTCTTCATCGGGGAAAGCGGTGTTCCCCTGGAGGTGATCGCTGGCAGTGTCCCCGCTGAAGAGCTCATAAATCGGATCAACAAGGTCAAACAGGTGAGATCTCAGTGCAGCTGCTGTGCTGTCCCATCCATTGCATTCTTACCCCCAAATTACACCAGATGCGTCATGCGTGTTTAGTTCGTCTCCGCTGCTCCAAGGCGGCGCAGCTGATCTGTTTCACTTAAGTCAATGAGTGTGTTTACACTGGCTCTGCTGCGTTGTGTTTCTGTTCCGTCTCAGATCTGATAAATCAGAGCCCTGCACAGCAGATACGCATGACTTCTATTTTTGCTGGATGCCAGAGCACAAATGCTACACTTCAGCACAGAGATGATCGATCGGTACATGGACAAGATATTAAAACATCCGATTAATTTTGAATAAAACACTCCTTGTGCAATATAAAGTGGCGTTAATGTAGCACAGAGCGTCTGTTTGTGGTGGGTGGCTTTATTGTATCAGCCCATCTCATAATCTGTGCTGGTGCTGAACAAAATGTGAATGAACGAGCTACTAGCTTCTTCAGGAAGGAAGTGTTACGACGCAGTGAGGCTTCCTCAGGTGTTGTTCTCCCCGTGTTGTGTAGATGCACACACCGGACTCAGGGGTCTCAAACAGGGTCTTGGATCGTTCTGAAGCACGCATGGTCGTATCACCCCCACCTTCCGTCAGCCCAGATGGTGTCGCTGTGCAAGCCTCCACCTCAACCAGTGACCAGCCCACCAGTACTGCCTCAAAGGATGTCATCACACCTGTCCCATCCAAAGGTGAGTTGGTTTGGGTGGAGGATTGGAGGAGAAGAATTGTCGTGGGTGTCAGCTGTCCAGCCGCTGTCCAGGGTGCTGAAGCTCTGCTTGGCACCGAGAGAGAGGGGGAGGAGAATCTGCTGTTGCGGGCCTGCTGACATGGTAGAGGGGCGTGGCCACGCCCCAGTTTGCCACACTAGTAAGAAGTGATTTTGCCAGTGTGGTACACATTGTTACTCAGTTTGAATTTGTTTCTGTTGAAGCCTCTGTGCAGTACTATAGCATGTCGCCTGATGCAAGTCAGGAGGACCATCACTGGACACGTGTGACTGAATCGGCTATGAGGTCCTGCCCTTCTGTTTCCTTCCCAGAATCCCTCTCCATGCCAGCCGAGGAGGGAGGAGCCTCAGGTCATGTGACCCCAGCTGAGGATAGGAGCTTGTCCTCCGATGACTCGTCTTTGGGCTCTCGGACGGACGAGGGCGTGGATGCTAAGGCGGAGAGGTGAGTCGTTGGGGGGTTGTTGTGAGCTACGCACAGCCATACTGCAGAGTCTAAAAAATGTACAGTCCTTTCCTCCACTTGTCTTCTCCTCCCTTACCTCTTGAAAGGGGGAAGGAGACAAATGAAGGAAGGGAGGATACATTTTTTCAAGTATTACGACACAGCAGTAATGTGCGTCTGTGAGCAGGTCATTCATGTGGAAATCTCGTGCAGGCTAACGAAAAAACTGGAGGAGCGACGAGAGCGCAGGAGGAGAGAAGAGGAGGAGGTATGGAGTGATGAGCCTGTGTAACTCTCCAGAACATACATTCATTCTCTATACTGCTTCTACCTCGCTAGGGTTGCTGGGGAGCAGGAGCCTATCTCAGCTGACTCTGCACGAAAGGCAGGGACCCACCTTGGACAGCTCACCAATGCATTGCAGGGCGCACCCGCTATTCACAGACCATTCACTCACACACTCATGCCTATGGGCACTTTAGAGTCTCCAGTTAGCCTAGCATGCATGACTTTGGACTGTGGGAGGAAACCCAGAGGAAGCCGGCGTGAACACGGGGAGAACACGCTAACTGCACACAGAAAGGCTCCAGGTTGGATGTGAACCCACGGCCTTCTTGCTGCGTGGCAGCAGTGCTATCGTGTGTGAGCTGTGCGCAAACAGCATGGGCTATATATTACAGGCAGGGGGCTTGGAGAAAAATGATCCATTTTATAGGAAACCATTTAGTGGATGAGGGGCCAAAGTGCAAGCATTGCACTCTACTAATATAGGCATCTGTGGTAAATGGGAACAAATGTGGTTATGGATTAATGGTTCTATGATTATGAAAATGATCCTGAGTATGTGCCACCACCTTCAGTCACTAGATCTCAAACCAACTGAACTCATATGGCTGATTTTGGAACAAAATGTTAGACAATGCTCTTTGTTCTCATTGTCAAAACTTCAAATGAGAGAACATCTCTTGGTAGAAAGGTACTCCATCCCTTCAGTTAAGTTTTACACTTGTAGAAATAATGCTGAGGTGCGCTGAAGCTGGTCTGGCAGCTTGTGGGGCCCAACACCTTACTAAGACTGTTTATGTTGACTTTTCCGTCAATTTGTCACCCGTCTGAGTGATATTATCAGAAATAGTGATCGTAGTTGGGGGGGTGTGTAAGGGGGAGTGTAAGGGGGAAGCCATGGTTATAGTCTAGTAATCCCTGAGTTCAAGAAATTTCTGAAATTGCTTCTGAAGTTAAAAGGACAGCCCTTGGCTTACTAGTGTTACTAGTTTGGGCCTTTGGAAATGCTGATTTGGCATTCCACAGGCTTGTGTCTGTCAGTGCTAACTGGAGACGCTTCATTTTGGTGCTGTATTCGGAAGTCCCGAAACTGAATTTTATGAGCATGATTTTGATACGCCTCTCTGGTGTCGATAAGCAGCAGGAGACGAGGAAGGAGACGGACCGCAGGAAGTTGGGGAAGGAGATGCTGGACTACAGGCGGGAGCAGGAAGGAGAGAGGACGAAGCGCCTGCTGGAGGAGAAGAACAGAGAGAAGGAGGAGGATAGGGCAGCCCGGGAGCGGGTGATGCAGCAGATCGCCCTGGTGAGCACGTCCTGCAGCCTGACTCGCACCGGCCGGGGAGTGCCCATGTTTCCTCTTTAAGTACTCAAATCGGGTTGGAAACCTCATCCAGAAAAGGCCTGTGTGGGTGCAGGCTTTCATTCCACCCGGATTCTACTGCTCATTGTCCTTAGCATAAACTCTAATGGTTAATTGATGGAAACTGGCGTGTAGCTGCTTTGTTGGAACGAAAGCCTGCACCTCCGTTGGCCATTTGTGGACATGGTCCAGTCACTGTCTTTTAAGGCGCGCGAAAGCGCGCGCGCACCATAGCGCCCCTAAAAAAAAATTGAGGCGAGGAAAAAAGCGCGCACCTCACTGTAACAAAGCTCGAAAAAAACGCGCGCCTCGTGGAAACTAGGCTGGTCCGTCTCCATAGTTCCACTCCGCTGGTAGACATTCCGTATGATACAGAATGGTTGTGCCAACACTGCTTTGTAGAAAAGATGGGAAGAAGTCTTTGCAGATATTGGGAAACCAAAAGCGAGAGAGACCCGTTCTGTGATTGGGCAACCCGTACCAAGTGACCCTTTTTGAACCAATTGCCCATGCTTCATTTTCGCCTGTAGATGGCGAACATAGCCGCGGGACATGCCATTAGGGAAGAAACTTGCAAAATGGGACATTCCGAGGTGAATCGCGGCTTTCGAGAATGCTTGTCTACTGCAGATATGCGCATAAATTAACGATCCTCGTTCCCAGAAATTCATTTGCTGTGGATACGCGTTGTGTTACTTGGCTGAAGCGCCAGTAGGTACTTTGGACGAGATTTAGACAGTGACGTTTGTTTTGGTTTCCAGATTTGGTCAGGTTACGATACGGAGTCCACGTGCATGGTTTGTTAACGGAGCCAAATAGCAACTACCATTTCTGATAGTGAGTCAGTGATTCTTTTGAGCCATGTCAGGTTAAGCAGCTATTGAGGTAAAACCCTATGCAACTGAGAATTTCATAATTCTGACGATTTTGTTTTCATTGTATTCCTTCTCTAATTTTTAGATAAAAACGTTTTAATAAAAACGTCCATTTTTTTTGGTGAATCTGTTGGTAAATCTGCACTTTTTTCCTGTATTCTCAGGATAGCCTTCTGTTTGGCCCATGCAATTGCATTAAGAGGTTTAAGCTTACAGTATATTGGAGAATAGGTTCAGGATGCTTCTCAAAATCTCAGCATGTTTTGTGTAAGAGGTAAACTAAGTTTAAACTTGTAATGCATCATAATGGGCCCTGAACCTCAGAATGAATCTATCTTGGAGTAACATGCCCATCACAGCAAAGAGACATCCAATCTTTTCATTCTTCCGGTTGCCCCAGCCTTGGAACAAGCTGCGATGGCCGCAAAAAAAGCTCGACTTGAATTCCGAGGCGAGCTTTTAGCCACTTGCCTGGAAATTTTAAAAGACAGTGACTGGTCCCCTACCCTTGCCTCAAATGCTTGTAAAGTTACAGTAAGGTCTGTGGAGTTTTACAGTTGGACAGATTTAGAGGGCAGGACACATTCCTTTGTGGTTCACTCCATGTGGATGTAAGTACTTCTGTACAGACTGTCAGCTGGAATAACAGCCCTGGAAGTGGTTCACTGTTCACATAATTATGTGTAAATACTAAACATAAAATTAAGGACGAAATGTTCTTAAAAAGTTGCTGTAACATTGCTGTATGCAAGGGTCCAGCAGTAAGAGATGGTTCCTAAAAACTACAGTTTGCTGGAACTTTGTGTATCTGGTCAGACAGCTCTGAGCTTTCCAGCTTGTTTTACAACAATGAGGTCTTTTCACACCAGCATTTATGAATGAGAAAATTTATTTGAAATTACCTGAGTTTGTATATATTTCATAATGCATTTAATGGTTATTACAGAGCAAGGTGGAGACCAGCTAGCAGATATAGTCACAGCATGTTTAGGGAGGGAAGCCTGTTTTGCCCATCTAAAATTTTGAGTTTGGTCACAAAACATCAGGTTGGCCACAAAGTGCAAAGCATACAAGGCTGTGGTCATACCTGCCCTGTCGTATGGATGTGCCTGAACCAGAAACACTTGCCTGTTTGAGCAACTGAAGCAGCATCATCTACACTCTCTGATAAAGATCACCTGGTGAGACAAGGTATACAACACCAATGTCCTCTCCTTAGCCAGAATGCCTGGAGTTTCAGTGTTGGTGATATCTGGGCAGGACATTACCAGAATGACTGATGAAAGCCCAGCTATAGATGTCACGCGTGGCTAACTGTCCAGCGGTGCCCGTAAATAAGAAGACCAGCAGCTACGTTCCAAGGATGTCCTGCACAGGAACCTCAAGAAAGCTGACATTGACCCATCACCATGGGTGGAGCTGGCCTGAGACTGTGAACAATGAAGGCAGGCCATCAGGAAAGGTGTGGACGCTGCAGAGAACAAGCTAAAGCAGGTAGCACTGGATTGTCGGGGGATCCAGTCCACAACAGAGCTCCTTTTCCCGCTGGCCCATCAGGCCTTGCTTGCCAAGGATGTGACATGCAGTTCCTGTAAAGGATCGGCCTGTACAGCTGCACTGGGACACAAGACAATCCCCAGTGAAAGGGGCCTTCATCATTTCTTGGGATGGAGAGCGGAGGGATGAATGAAGCACAGGCTGAATGATTATGTCATACATTCAGTTTTCATACTGAAGATGGGCATTCTTTCAGATCAACATGTTGAAAACTGGATCAAGCTTGTTCCCGTGATTGAGGGGCTTAGTCTGTTAATTTATCTGCTCAGTGCCAGCCGTCAAGTGCAGCACGGTGATGGTTCTGACAGAGTGTGATGTCACCCCATGGGCACTTCAGTACGATCATCTTCAAAAGCAATCGCGGACTACAACAATTGAAGTAATTCAGAGTCTGACATTGGCAATTTGGAGCTTTCTTGTGATTCTTCATTATTTAGAGGACACAAAGAATAAATCTGGTATTACACCTTACCAGTTTGAACCTTATTTGTCTTTTGAAGATGAAATTCCTTCAGAGCAAAATGATCAGCAGCTTACCCAAGCAGATGGGCTAGGTAATGCAGGCTGGTGGGAACCTAATTCTCCATGACATTTTTAGTACTGTTTCAGCACATTATTGGAATCTTTTAAAAGATTTATACTAGCAATAGAACGCAAGGTTGTGTGTTATTGTAAATAAGTTTATGGGTGTGATTTGTTCAGCTCATGCCGTAGATCATTTACGATAACATACAGGCCTCAAGTGCTCTATTGCTTTTATGAAACCATATTGATTTTGTAGCAGTAGTTTAATGGTTTTACCTCAAATAAATCAGTGTGATAAAGTTGCTATTATCAGTCTTGAATGTTCTGCAAAAAAATTGTGCCACAAATGAAAGGGTTTTTAGTTTTACACAGCAAAGCATTGATTCTGTAGCGTTAACCTCAATAATGTTTGCTCAGTTTTCGCTTTCTTCACATTCAAAACCCAAAATCAACTCAACTCAACTCAAACTTTATTTATAGAGCACATTTAAAACGACAGCAGTCGACCAAAGTGCTGTACAGATGTGGGCACCAGGTTACGCCCAACAATAAGTAAATAAATTAATAGATTAAAAATAATAAAAATTACAGCAATCAGTAAATACAATGAAACATGGAGTTTGCATTTGCTCATTTATGAAACGCCAGGGAGAAGAAGGGGTTTTAAAAAGATTTAAAAGTCTCTAGGGTCTGGGACGATCTAATATAAAGGGAAGACTGTTCCAAAGCCTGGGGAGCAGCCGCCGCCAAAGGCCCTGTTACCTCTAGACTTTAGTCTAGTTTTTGGCACCTCCAACAACAGTTGCTCAGAAGACCTTAAGGCTCTGGTTGGGGTGTAGCGGAGCAGAAGTTCAGAGAGGTACACAGGGGGCCAGACCATTGAGGGCTTTAAAAACAATTAAGAGAAGTTTAAAATCAACGCGATATCGAACTGGGAGCCAGTGGAGGGAGGCCAAGACTGGCGTGATGTGGTCGCGCTTTTTCTTGCCCGAGAGAAGACGAGCGGCAGCATTCTGAATGAGCTGAAGGCGGTTGAGAGAGGACTGGTCCAGGCCAACATACAGGGAGTTACAATAATCTAACCTACTTGTAATGAAGGCATGGATAACCTTTTCAAGGTCGATCTTAGAGAAATAGCACTTGGTCTTGGCTAAAAGACGGAGTTGGAAAAAGCTTGTTTTAACAACAGCACTGATCTGCTTTTAAATCAAACATTATATTGGTAAACATATCCTTTTTATCACCACGTGGAGACTTTATTAAATGAGCTGTTTGTGTTATCTAACTAAATGGACTCAAAGCGAGCTGATTTGTAGCTTTGGCAAGTGGTGTAAAGAATGACCGATGTTGATTGGTGCGAACACCGTTCCTTCCATTTCAAGATGAATTAGCTGTCGATGATCTTGAAAATTGTCGTTGTGAGTACTGTCGCTATACCAGCAGTTTCAAGGGGGAAAAAATGAATAAGAAGCTAAAGAAAGGAGCTCTGGCTTTGCTGCAGAAGGGGAGCACCTTTGACCCGCATGCTTTTTATTTTTTAATATTGTATTGTTTCGGGGCAGTGCTCATATGACATGATGTCACTTATGGTTTAACCTCATAAAACTTACTGATCCGTATATGGGTCTGTCAAATACAGCTGCAGTATTCAAACCTATGGAATTTAAGTCCTATTTGAAATTTTATTGGAGACCCCAAGGCTTCCAACGATCCCAAATATGTTCATTTGAATTCAGGGGAATGTGTATAAAATGATTTACAAGATCTAGCTATTGATCATTTGAAGTAACATGGCCATAAAAATGGCCTCCTGGGTTTGAATAGTTCTCTCAGCATAAGTGTGATGTATCCTCAGTGAAGCACTACAACCAGCAGATATGAATATGTATGTGAGAGAACCATGCAATATGAAAAATATGCTTTATTAATGCTGAATCTACTTAAGGGAAACTTAAGTGGAAAAAGTCAAGGGTCTAAGGGGTTAAGGCCGCTATCACTGCGATGGCAACTGCTGAGTATTGTGGATTTCCCTGTTTCACTTAATAATATACTAAGAGGCATTAAAAATGCAACAATGTACAAAATTTTTTGGAAATAATATAATTATACATGCAAGCAGCGTGGAAAGGGCCCTCGCATCCAAAGAACACAGGGAAGCGAGGGCCCGTTCAGTGCTGCTTGCAGCTTAAATTATATTATTTCCACGAAATATTGTACATTGTTGCATGTTGTGTTTTTATTGTCTCAGTAAATTTATTGTATCTCCCTGACGACGATAGTCGGGAGATACTATGGTTTAGTTCCGGAGCCGCTGCCGCTGCGCCCACAGAGATTTTCTGTTCCGAGCCCTGGAAGCGAAAATTATTACAGGAATTTTTTCTAATTTCGCACAGGCGAAGATGTTTATTTGACAATGCTCAAGACCAATTTTTGGCAATTTTGGACGTCCAATGTGGCTGCCGGCGGCCATTTTGTCCGAAATTTGGGGATCGGGGAGATACACGACTCGGTGCCTGTGGCGACCGAGTTATCTAGTTGTAAATATTTTTATCGCAGTTTTCCTCTAAGGGGAATAAACAGAGGATATCTGCAACAGACTTAAAGAAAATGTTAATTAGTCAATTTCTTCAATGTTTGTTTTTGCATAATATAGGTCGGCTTTGATACTCGTTCTTGTGATGGGATTTAGTCGTCTGTCCATTTTCATCATTCTAACAACAGTCTATTTGCGTTTTTCCTGTTGATTTTTTTCTTTGTTGCAAGATCTCATTAAAGACCGAGAAGTCTTACATTACTGTTGTTATTTCTGGCTTTACATTTTGAAACGTGCAATCTCAGATAAGGTGTGGAGACATTTCTAACCACCATAAATGAAACCCTGAATGGGCATTGCCCCCTGACTGATGCATAGATGGATCAGAGCATTTGTATATAATTTTCTCACTCTGTAGTGACAGGTCATAGACCTTTTCAGAAAGGGGGAACTCGCATCAACCACCACTAATATGTACCACACTCCTGGCTTCGGCGTGGCAGCCATTTTGTGCCAGACCGCACGCATCACACTGCAGCTTTGGTGGAGAGGGTGGGAACAGCCTTTTAAGTTGCTAATTTTGCAGTGAGTGTCACATGATTTTTAGTGACCACTGATTGTCAGAATATTAGTTTAACATCTCATATGGAAGTCTGAAGTAGCACAGGTTGTGTGGTGGTTGAGTGGCAGTGTGCGAACAGTGATTCTGATGTGTTCCCCGCAGGACCGGGCTGAGCGGGCAGCTCGCTACGCCAGGAACAAAGAGGAGGTGGAAGCTGCCAAGGCAGCAGCACTGCAGGCCCGACAGGCGGAGATGGAGGCCAAGAAGGAGGCGCAGCAGAGAGAGAGGAGGTGCTGAGCCAGACTCCACCATTCAAATCCTTACTGCAACCCAACATTCCAATCCTTAATGTAACCCAACAAATCCTTACTGCAACCCAACATTGCAATCCTTTCTGCAACCCAACATTCCTATCTTTACTGCATCCCACCATTCCAATCCTTACCGCACCTCACCATTCCTATCCTTTCTACAACCCAACATTCCAATCCTTACCGCACCCCACTATTCCTTTCCTTAGCGCCCCCACTATTCCTTTCCTTACCGCCGCCCACTATTCCTATCCTTACCGAATCCCACCATTCCTATCCTTACCGCACCCCACTATTCCTTTCCTTACCGCTCCCCACTATTCCTATCCTTACCGCACCTCATCATTCCTATGTTTACTGCAATTCAACATTCCAATCCAACTGTATTTAACACTTACCTGCGCCAAGCAATGAAGTTGTTTGGGCGGAGGTTATGTTTTCACCCCTGTCTGTTTTTTTGTTTGTTTGTTTGTTTGAGACAAAATTGCTCAAAATAGTCAATCAATTTCAAGTGAATTTTGTGGGAGTTTGGCCTGAATAATTGATTAGATTTTGGTTGTGATCAGCGTTACCCTCCGAATCCTGGAATTTTTTAAAGGATGCTTCTTCATTGCTGGAATACAAGATCAAAATAAATGCCTTGCATCTTAAAATCCTCTAGACGGTAGAAAAGTTATGAATGCATTGGCAGAGGTCTTTGCTCCCTGAGTGCTGGATGGTCTGGGGGATATTTCCCAAAGCAGGATTCGAGTCAGGTAGAGACTGGGGGTTATTTCCCAAAATGGGATTAGAGTTAGGTGGGGTCTGGGGGATATTGCCCATAGCAGCATTAGAGTTAGGTGGGGTCTGGGGGATATTTTCCAAAGCAGCATTAGAGTTAGGTGGGGTCTGGGGGATATTTCCCAAAGCAGGATTAGAGTTAGATGGGGTCTGGGAGATATTTGCCAAAGCAAGATTAGAGTTAGGTGGGGTCTGGGGGATATTTCCCAAAACAGGATTAGAGTTAGGTGGGGTCTGGGGGATATTTCCCAAAACAGGATTAGAGTTAGGTGGGGTCTGGGGGATATTTCCCAAAACAGGATTAGAGTTAGGTGGGGTCTGGGGGATATTTCCCAAAACAGGATTAGAGTTAGGTGGGGTCTGGGGGATATTGCCCATAGCAGCATTAGAGTTAGGTGGGGTCTGGGGGTTATTTGCCAAAGCAGGATTAGAGTTATTTGGGGTCTGGGGGATATTTTCCAAAGCAGCATTAGAGTTAGGTAGGGTCTGGGGGATATTTCCCAAAGCAGGATTAGAGTTAGATGGGGTCTGGGGGATATTTCCCAAAACAGGATTAAAGTTAGGTGGGGTCTGGGGGATATTTCCTAAAACAAGATTAGAGTTAGGTGGGGTCTGGGGGATATTGCCCATAGCAGCATTAGAGTTAGGTGGGGTCTGGGGGATATTTCCCAAAGCAGGATTAGAGTTAGATGGGGTCTGGGGGATATTTGCCAAAGCAAGATTAGAGTTAGGTGGGGTCTGGGGGATATTTCCCAAAACAGGATTAGAGTTAGGTGGGGTTTGGGGGATATTTCCTAAAACAGGATTAGAGTTAGGTGGGGTCTGGGGGATATTGCCCATAGCAGCATTAGAGTTAGGTGGGGTCTGGGGGTTATTTGCCAAAGCAGGATTAGAGTTATTTGGGGTCTGGGGGATATTTTCCAAAGCAGCATTAGAGTTAGGTGGGGTCTGGGGGATATTTCCCAAAACAGGATTAGAGTTAGATGGGGTCTGGGGGATATTTCCCAAAACAGGATTAGAGTTAGGTGGGGTCTGGGGGATATTTCCCAAAACAGGATTAAAGTTAGGTGGGGTCTGGGGGATATTTCCCAAAACAGGATTAGAGTTAGGTGGGGTCTGGGGGATATTTCCCATAGCAGCATTAGAGTTAGGTGGGGTCTGGGGATATTTTCCAAAGCAGCATTAGTTAGGTGGGGTCTGGGGGTTATTTCCCAAAGCAGGATTAGAGTTAGGTGGGGTCTGGGGGATATTTCCCAATGCAGAGTTGGAGTTAGAAGGGGTCTGGGGGATATTCCCAAAAGAATGATTAGAATTTGGGGTCTGGGGGATATTTCCCAAAACCAAAAAACAGGATTAGAGTTAGGTGGGGTCTGGGGATATTTCCCAAAACAGGATTAGAGTTAGGTGGGGTCTGGGGATATTTTCCCAAAGCAGCATTAGAGTTAGGTGGGGTCTGGGGGATATTTCCCAAAGCAGGATTAGAGTTAGGTGGGGTCTGGGGGATATTTCCCAAAGCAGGATTAGAGTTAGGTGGGGTCTGGGGGATATTTCCCAATGCAGAGTTGGAGTTAGAAGGGGTCTGGGGGATATTTCCCAAAGAATGATTAGAATTTGATGGGATCTGAGGGATATTTCCCAACACAGAGTTGGAGTTAGAAGGGGTCTGGGGGTTATTTCCCAAAGCAGGATTAGAGTTAGTTGGGGTCTGGGGATATTTCCCAAAACAGGATTAGAGTTAGGTGGGGTCTGGGGGATATTTCCCAAAGCAGCATTAGAGTTAGGTGGGGTCTGGGGGATATTTTCCAAGCAGCATTAGTTAGGTGGGGTCTGGGGAATATTTCCCAAAGCAGGATTAGAGTTTGATGGGATCTGAGGGATATTTCCCAATGCAGAGTTGGGGTTAGAAGGGGTCTGGGGGTTATTTCCTAAAGCAGGATTAGAGTTAGGTGGGGTCTGGGGGGTATTTCCCAAAGCACGATTAGAATTTGATGGGATCTGAGGGATATTTCCCCAAGCAGGAGTTGGGTGGGGTCTGGGGGATTAGATGGGGATATTTCCCAAAGCAGGGGGTCTGGGGGTTATTTCCCAAAGCAGGATTAGAGTTAGTTGGGGTCTGGGGGATATTTTCCAAAGCAGCATTAGAGTTAGGTGGGGTCTGAGGGATATTTCCCAATACAGGATTAGAGTTAGGTGGGGTCTGGGGGATATTTCCCAAAGCAGGGTTAGATTTTGATGGGATCAGAGGGATATTTCCCAAAGCAGAGTTGGAGTTAGGAGGGGCCTGGGGGTTATTTCCCAAAGCAGGATTAGAGTTAGGTGGGGTCTGGGGGATATTTCCCAATGCAGAGTTAGAGTTAGGTGGGGTCTGGGGGATATTTCCCAAAGCAGGATTAGATTTTGATGGGATCTGGGGATATTTCCCAAAAGCAGAGTTGGAGTTAGGTGGGGTCTGGGGTTATTTCCCAAAGCAGGATTAGAGTTAGGTGGGGTCTGGGGGATATTTCCCAAAGCAGGATTAGAGTTAGGTGGGGTCTGGGGATATTTCCATAGCAGCAAAGCAGGATTTTAGCATTAGTTAGGTGGGGTCTGGGGGATATTTCCCAAAAGCAGGATTAGAGTTTGGGGTCTGGGGGATATTTCCCAATGCAGGGTCTGGGGATATTTGGAGTTAGATTTGGGGTCTGGGGATATTTCCCAAAAGAGTTAGAGATTAGCAGGATTAGAAGGGGTCTGGGGATATTTCCCAAAGCAGATTAGAGTTAGGTGGGGTCTGGGGGATATTTCCCAAAAGCAGGATTAGAGTTAGGTGGGGTCTGGGGGATATTTCCCAAAGCAGGATTAGAGTTAGGTGGGGTCTGGGGATATTTCCCAAAGCAGAGTTGGGTTCTGGGGGATATTTCCCAAAGCATGGGGTTGATGGGATCTGAGGGATATTTCCCAAAGCAGGATTAGAGTTAGGTGGGGTCTGGGGTTATTTCCCAAAGGGGTTATTTCTGGGGGATATTTCCCAAAACAGGATTAGAGTTAGGTGGGGTCTGGGGGATATTTCCCAAAGCAGCATTAGAGTTAGGTGGGGTCTGGGGGATATTTCCCAATACAGGATTAGAGTTAGGTGGGGTCTGGGGGATATTTCCCAAAGCAGGATTAGAGTTTGATGGGATCTGAGGGATATTTCCCAATGCAGAGTTGGAGTTAGATGGGGTCTGGGGGTTATTTCCCAAAAGCAGGATTAGAGTTAGGTGGGGTCTGGGGGATATTTCCCAATGCAGAGTTGGAGTTAGAAGGGGTCTGGGGGATATTTCCCAAAGCATGATTAGAATTTGATGGGATCTGAGGGATATTTCCCAACACAGAGTTGGAGTTAGAAGGGGTCTGGGGGTTATTTCCCAAAGCAGGATTAGAGTTAGGTGGGGTCTGGGGGATATTTCCCAAAGCACGATTAGAATTTGATGGGATCTGAGGGATATTTCCCAAGGAGGGCAGGGGGGTTATTTCCCAAAGCAGGATTAGAGTTAGGTGGGGTCTGGGGGATATTTCCCAAAGCAGGATTAGATTTTGATGGGATCTGAGGGATATTTCCCAACGCAGAGTTGGAGTTAGAAGGGGTCTGGGGGTTATTTCCCAAAGCAGGATTAGAGTTAGGTGGGGTCTGGGGGATATTTCCCAAAACAGGATTAGAGTTAGGTGGGGTCTGGGGGATATTTCCCATAGCAGCATTAGAGTTAGGTGGGGTCTGGGGGATATTTTCCAAAGCAGCATTAGTTAGGTGGGGTCTGGGGGTTATTTCCCAAAGCAGGATTAGAGTTAGGTGGGGTCTGGGGGATATTTCCCAATGCAGATATTAGAGTTAGAGTTTGGGGTCTGGGGATATTTTCCAAAGCAGGATTAGAGTTAGGTGGGGTCTGGGGGTTATTTCCCAAAGCAGGATTAGAGTTTGATGGGATCTGAGGGATATTTCCCAATGCAGAGTTGGGGTTAGAAGGGGTCTGGGGGTTATTTCCTAAAGCAGGATTAGAGTTAGATGGGGTCTGGGGGGTATTTCCCAATGCAGGGTTGGAGTGGGGTCTGGGGGGTCCAAAAACAGGGGGGTGGGGTCTGGGGGGTTTTTCCCAAAGCATGATTCCCAATGCAGAAGGGTCTGGGGATATTTCCCAAAGCATGATTAGAATTTGATGGGATCTGAGGGATATTTTCCAAAGCAGCATTAGAGTTAGGTGGGGTCTGAGGGATATTTCCCAATACAGGATTAGAGTTAGGTGGGGTCTGGGGGATATTTCCCAAAGCAGGGTTAGATTTTGATGGGATCAGAGGGATATTTCCCAAAGCAGAGTTGGAGTTAGGAGGGGCCTGGGGGTTATTTCCCAAAGCAGGATTAGAGTTAGGTGGGGTCTGGGGGTTATTTCCCAAAGCAGGATTAGAGTTAGGTGGGGTCTGGGGTATATTTCCCAAAGCAGGGTTAGATTTTGATGGGATCAGAGGGATATTTCCAAAAGCAGAGTTGGAGTTAGGAGGGGCCTGGGGGTTATTTCCCAAGCAGGATTAGAGTTAGGTGGGGTCTGGGGGTTATTTCCCAAAGCAGGATTAGAGTTAGGTGGGGTCTGGGGTTTTTACCTGAAGCAGGATTAGAGTTAGGTGGGGTCTAGGGGTTATTTCCCAAAGCAGGATTAGAGTTTGTTGGGATCTGAGGGATATTTCTCAAAGCAGGATCAGAGTTAGGTGGGGTCTGAGAAATATTTTTCAAAGCACAGTTAGAGGTAGGTGGGAAAACCTGAGACTACTCCTTTTGACTTGACTTTAGTCAATATTCTAGGTTTTGGAAGTGCTGCAGCTCTGCTTGGAGACCTTACCGTGCTTGCTGAAATACTCCCTTGGTGCTGTAGTGTTTCTGGGGTGTTTCATTTCTCAGTGCTGTTCATTTTTTTTATCCCAGTGCCATTGCGAGAATACAGTTCCGTCTGCCAGACGGATCCTCCTTCACCAGCCAGTTTCCCTCTGACGCCCGGCTGCAGGACGCAAGGGACTACGCTGCTCAGGTGGGTCTCCCGTCCCGACGCTCTGGTGGGTCTCCTGTCCCAAACACTCTGGTGGGTCTCCTGTCCCAAACACTCTGGTGGGTCTCCTCTCCCAAACACTCTGGTGAGTCTCTTGTCCCAAACACAGACGAGTCTCCTGTCCCAAACACTCTGGTGAGTCTCTTGTCCCAAACACAGACGAGTCTCCTGTCCCAAACACTCTGGTGAGTCTCTTGTCCCAAACACAGACGAGTCTCCTGTCCCAAAACACTTGTCCCAAACACAGATGAGTCTCTTGTCCCAAACTGTCCCAAACACTCCAGTGAGTCTCTTGTCCCAAACACTCAGACGAGTCTCCTGTCCCAAACACTCCAGTGAGTCTCTTGTCCCAAACACTCAGACGAGTCTCCTGTCCCAAACACTCCAGTGAGTCTCTTGTCCCAAACACTCAGACAAGTCTCCTGTCCCAAACACTCTGGTGAGCCTCTTGTCCCAAACACTCTGGTGAGTCTCCTTTCCCAAACACTCAGGTTGAGTTTCTTGTCCCAAACACTCAGGTGAGTCTCCTCTCCCAAACCGTTGCATGGGTTTTTGTCCCAAACACTCAGGTGGGTCTCTTGTCCCAAACACTCAGGTTGAGTTTCTTGTCCCAAACACTCAGGTGAGTCTCCTCTCCCAAACCGTTGCATGGGTTTTTGTCCCAAACACTCAGGTGGGTCTCTTGTCCCAAACACTCAGGTTGAGTCTCTTGTCCCAAATACTCAGGTGAGCCTCCTGTCCCAAACACTCGGGTGGGCATTAGCACATTTTTGTGGCTATTTCACAGAAAGAACCATGACTTCGCTTCATGTTGTGTATTCTTTTCATATTTATAATGTTTTTTATTTCTTGTATTTGAATGAATAATGCCTAGGATTGGCGCTGACCAGAGAATGAAATGCATTGACCTCAGGCCTAATAAAGTGGGTGGGTTTGCAATTACCAGCAATTTTTCATCGGGAGTTGTTGAATTTGAGTAGCAAATTTCAAAATTAACTAAAGTCTGTACATGCAGATTTTTAAACACCCTATGCAAATGTCAAAGGTTGATTTCTTAACTGGTTTTAATCTTTCCCCAGCCCAGCCATCTGGCCTTTATGTGAAAGATCAAAACTATTGTCTTGCCACATACCCCCCTGAGCACTTTATTAGGAACACCAAATACTGGGTAGGACCTCCCTTTTCTGTCAGAACAGGCTCCATTCCTCATGGCATGGATTGCATAAGATGTTGGAAACATTTTTTGAGACTCTGGCATGATTGTATCACATAATTTCTCCACATTCATGCTTTGAATCTCCCGATGTATAGCATGTCGAAGTTGCCGTGTTGGATTCACATCTGGTGACTGACTGTGCACTCTTATGTTCAAGAAACCAGTTTGTCATGACTTTTGCTTTGTAATGTTATTAAAACGGGTAAATTGTGGCCATCAAGCAATGCAAATTGTCTTGTACCATTGATGGTTTATTGATATTATAGGGCCCAGAGTTTGCCAGGAAAACATTTCCCCACTGCTTTAGACCACCACCCTCCTGACCTGTAGACACAAGCCTGGTTGGGTCCAGGGATCCATGCGGTTGATGACCCCAACACCTGTGTGTCACAGCAGAAATCAAGAGTCATAACACTAGGCTACATTTTTACCCCACAGCCCTGTATGGGCTGATGGGGTATTGTTATACCCTGTGGGATCTGCGCGGGTGGGCTGGCGGGCAGTGGCTCCATAATTTGTCTGGGCCATATCTCCAAAACTGTTGACCACAGGAGGTTCAAATTAGGCATGCTGCTGCTTTGTGCGGGACAGGTGTGTAGTGTAAGGGTCATTAGTGGATTTGACCTTTGACCTTGGCACAGCGACCTTGTACTTCAAAATTTTGTCCAGGCCATATTTCCAAAAGTATAATTAACCACTGCAGCTTCAAATTTGATGTGCAGGTTCCTTGTGAGGATTAAGCGTGCATTGTAAGGGTCATTTGTATTTGTAGATTTTGATCCTTGACCTTGGCACAGTGACCTTCAACTTCAAAATTTTGTCTGGGCCATATTTCCAAAAGTACTCACCACAGCAGCTTCAAATTTGTAATGCAGATTCCTTGTGAGGGGCACTTGTACAGCATAAGGATCATTACTTGATTTCACGTTTGACTTCGGCACAGTGACCTGTGCCTTGCCATTGGTGTCTGCCAGTGTTCATTAATAATTAGCTGAAGACTGTGGGGCTCTGTCGGCGCTCAGCATCTGCTTATTCCTGTTTTAATGGGCCTGTGCCTCGGATTTTTGTTCTTGGCTGACAGGAATAGAGCCTGTTTTAATCCATTCACCTCGAGATTGGATGTGTTTCTGCTCTCCATAGTTGTATAGGGTGGTTACCTAGGTCACTAACCTTTCTGTAAGCGTGAACCAGTCCGGCCATTTGCTTCTGATCTGTAATAAATAAGGTGTTTCCATCTGCTGCATGGCTGCTCACTGCGTGTTTTTTGTTTTTGTTCTCATCATTCTTTGTAAATTGAGAGTGTTTTGTGTGAAAATCTGAGCTCAGCAGTCTCAGAAATGCTCATACCAGCCCATCTGTCATGAGCAACCATGTCACGCTCAAAGCCTCTGATATCACTTAATTCTCCCATGGAGATGTTGGCTGTAAACTTTACCTCATGCCCCTGGCTGGTATCAGCATGATCTTATGCACTGCATTTCTGCCACATGATTGGTAGATTTATAATTTCATGGATAAGCAGGTGTGCAGGTGCTCCTAACAGAGTTTTTGGTGAGTGCTTTTAAATTGGCATGATGTGATGGTCAGTTAATGTCACCTTTTGCAGTCCAATATATCCATAGAGCAGTTGAGGTCAAGGTGCTTCCCAAGTAATTCAATCTAAAAATTCAGAGGTCAAGGTGCTTCCCAAGTAATTCATCTAAAAATTCAGAACCAAGAGGTTTATGCAGTAGATGAGTTTCTCACTGATTTTTACCTTGTAGGAAGTGGGAAACCAGTTTGGAAATTTCTCTCTGGCCACCATGTTCCCCAGGAGAGAGTTCAGTGGAGAGGACCTGAACCAGACGCTACTGGAGCTGGAGTTAGCACCTAGCGCATCCGTCGTGCTGCTGCCTGTAAATAACACTTTGAGCCAATTCTGAAATTGATTTTAATGCATGTTCCCACGCACTCTGAGCTGAGAACAGCAGTTATGATCACCGGGTTTGGGAGATTAGTGTGAATATTTTATGGCATTTGTCTTGGCTACAGTTTCATCTTTTCAGAAGGTGCTGCAAGATGCTGGAAGCTTCATTGACCTGTTTTGACATTGCAGTGTTTCTTTAGAATATCACTTTATTTTAATGGTTGTTTAAATTAACTTGGTAACATTTTTTGTTGGAGTCATTAACATAATTTTTTTTCTGACAACAGCTAGATGTGCCTTTTTATCACATACTTCCTTATTAATACAGGGAATCTGCATCTGTGATACAAGCGCGAGGCACAAGGCCGTATCAGCCCGCGGGCTAAATCCTGTATCAGAGTATATGATAAATAGAACATGATATGGGCATTTTCATATCACACCGTGTATCAACCCTCGACCAGACTAAGCTAAAGCTCTCGGGCTGATACTGGGGTCTCGGGTTGATACAGGGTGCGATATGAAAATGCCAATATGATATTCTCTATTGACTGCATATCCTCTAAAATATTTGAGTGAGGTATCCTCATTGCTCATGTGACCACTCTAAACTATGGTGTTCGTTCCCTCGCATCTGCAGCAGACGGGACGACCTGCTAAAACTGCGCTGCGGTCCTCAGGTGGGGGCTTGTGGCTCATGCTCGGAACCATCTTCTACCCCCTGCTGACGGTTTGGCAATTCATCTGCAGCTTCCTCTTCTGCAGCCCTCCGCCCTCTGGACCCGCCCCCACAGCCCCCATCCAGAGACCGGGCCCATCCTCTGCCTCTTCCAGCCAAACAAATAGGTGGGCCAATAAATGAGTACAGCTCTATAAAAGGATTTCCACTCCTGAAGTGCATTTTCACTTTGATAGAAAAGAGCAAAGACAAATAGAAATAGATTGCGCTTGCTGGTTCAGTTATTGTGTGATGGAACGGACTCTATCTGTCCAATCAAACATTTTTTTGAAGTTGTATCTCTATGACAGTCAATTCAGTTGTGACATCTTAATTATATATTAACCGTAACAGCAGAAGCTGTGCAAGAAGTAAAGGAAGAGAAAAACAAGTGAAAGTTTACCAGTTCTGGCCCTTCTATTCGCTGTTGGTGAAAAATCTTGAGCAGTTATCCTGCAGCATTAGCTGAGCTGGTTTTGTTCACAGTATGTAAGGACGCAAGATAATGTGTCTATCTTGATTATTTCAGTTGGCTTGACACCAGTTACATTTTTAAAATAAAAATTAAAACCCTAAATTTTCACTGTATTTTGATGTCATTCGTCCTCAGCAAATTTATTCGTAAGCGGGTTCTGGAGAAACGGCCTGAGGACTTCAAAAAAGATGGGAAAATCTACAGGCTCAGAACTCAGGATGACGGCGAGGATGACAACAACACTTGGAATGGAAACTCCACCCAGCAGATGTAGCCACTGATGCAAAATACTGTGCAATAGGGGTTTATTTCCTGTCCCTTATTGGTTTCTGTACGGTGAGAACATGTTGTTTAATCGGTGGGCTCAGCCCTTCCCAGAATGCAGTGCGTTCCTGTGTGTTAGAGTCCAGCTACTCCCTTGCATGGTTAGCAATATGAGATCAGTTACTTGCTGCTATCTTGAGCAACATTGTGTTTTTACGTTATTTTTGTCACCATGTGATAACTGATTTTTCCGCTGGTAGAATATGACCTGAACCTGGTTTTATTTGAGCTGGAGGTTTTGGGTTTGTCGAGAGTTTCATCTCATGAATATTTTTGAACAATATTTAATAATGGCTTTATGAAGAAGACTAATTATGCAAAAATGCGAAATGAGTGGAGTTTGTGTGTTTTATAGGAAGGGAGTTGTTCCTTGATATGTGTATTTTCTGCCCAGACATGCAGAATGTACTTCTTGATGAAAATGTGATTACCTTACAGGCTGCAGTTTAATAATGAAAATAAAAAAAGTTTTTGAGATAACATTTCACCTGTTCTGGTTCTATTTGGTGATACAGCATAGATTATCTGTAATTTTAGGGCTTTGAACCTCAAGCATGTTAAAGATGGAAATCAGAAACCCAAGTGCTCTTTCAGGACACTGCCATCAGGAGAAGCTGATATGGTAAGCTCCATGTTTGAGAGTGATGGGGCTTTGGTAAGCTCCATGTTTGAGAGTGATGGGACTTTGGTAAGCTCCATGTTTGAGAGTAATGGGACTTTGGTAAGCTCCATGTTTGAGAGTGATGGGACTTTGGTAAGCTCCATGTTTGAGGGTGATGGGACTTTGGTAAGCTCCATGTTTGAGAGTGATGGGACTTTGGTAAGCTCCATGTTTGAGAGTGATGGGACTTTGTAAGCTCCATGTTTGAGAGTGATGGGACAAATGTTTGAGAGTGATGGGAAAGCTCCATGTTTGAACTGATGGGACTTGCATATAATGAGCAGGTTGGGATGGCATGTGTCAGTTTGATTGTCTGTCTGAACAATGGATTAAAACTATGCACACAATGGATAACATTGATTATCTCTGAACAATGGCAACAGTCAGTAACTGAACAGTCATTTGTCATAGTTTACGTGTTGGATGTGGGAGAAATGGACCTGAGCAACTTCGACACAGGTCAAATCTTAATGGCCAGACAAGTGAGTGGAAGCATGTCCAAAGTGGCAGTGCTTGTGGGGTGCTCCCAGTCAGCAGTGGTGAGTGCCTACCGACAGCGGTCAAAGGAGGGACAAACCATGAACCGGCAACAGGGTGTTGGGAACTCAAGGCTCACTGATGCTCAAGTGCAACGAATGCTGTCCCGTTTGATCTGGGGTGACAGAAGGGCTACTGTGGCACAAACCATGGAGAATATTAATGATAATTGCATGAGGAATGTGTCACAACACCCAGCGCATAGCATGTAGCTGTAGACCAGTTGGAGTGTCCATTCTAACCGTGGTCCACCAGCGACAGTTGGCCTGGAGCATCGGGTCTGGATTTTGGACTTATAGTCCTGTTTTCTTTGATCTCATGCAGAGGTATGCCTGGAGCGGTGAACCACGTTGGAGTCGCTGGTGGCTGCATCCATCGTGCAGTGATGGGCAGCAGCAGTGAAAATTCTGTGGATGCAGTGCAACTGCGGAGCGATTTTGAAATTTTTTTGTGGATGTGATGTGGCTGTGGAGTTCAGACACGCAGAGGCAGCGCAGCTGCAGAGAATAGTCAGTTTTTGGTGGTTTTTTGTCAAAATCTGCTATATTTGGCTCACCTAGACCGAAGGTCCAGTGGGCTTTATGTCATGGTCCATCTGTCTGTTGGCGTCGTCTGTAAAGATTCATCTCCAAAACCACTGGACTGATAATGCTGAAACTTGGAATATATATTCCTACCCATGAGGACACCAGAGTTTGTTCACGGGCGATTCAATGGCAGCCATATTGAAAATGCCATATGGAGCCATTGTGATGCAGTTTTTGAAGCGATTATGCTGATATTTGAAATATGGGTAGATGGAAGCAAGCCCAAAAACATGTTGGACGGGTTTTGTAAAAGTTTTAAATTTTACCTTTATTTCATCTCCGTACTTTTGCCACGCCCGCTTTCAAATGTCTTTACTTTAAACATCTTCTTATCCAAAACCACAGGACCTGTAGAGCTCAAACTTGGTACATCTGTTCCTACCCATGAGGACACCAAAGTTTGTTCATGGCGTTATTTAACAGCCTGTACAATTATAAACCATCCAGGTGAGCTACAGTGCCTGTGGCACTATTTTTATTATTTAGTAGTAGTAGTAGTAGTAGTAGTGGTGGTGGTGGTAGTTTATTTCTGAAGTGCATACATATGATCTGTACAAAGCATGAGTTACTTAAAGGCATGTGAGAACAGTTATCGTTTTCTGTACTCCAGTGGTTCGTACAAAAGACAGCATCTGTACCTACACCTATTCCATAATATCTGGTTATTTCTGGTTGAAGGTAGGATGTAGAACCAAGAAATAAAAATTTATCCGACAAAATATACTTTAGAATTTGGTGAGAAACAAGACAAAAAATTGAAGAAAAAGAGGAAATAAATAGGGAAAAAGAGTACATTTGGGAATTCACAAGTAGAGCACCTAAGTACTTGTTTGCATTTCATTTGAGCAGATTATGTTTACAGGTAATCCTTTTACACCTTTAATGATAGTGTACAGCAAATGGAATGAGAGAGAACCAAGAACAAAGGGGATAATGCCACCAAATTCAAAGAACTAATGCATTGATAAAATTGACCCGTTCAGCCTCTTTTTAAAACTCTTAAGCGAGACAGACTGTTTGATATCTTGTGTCATGTTCACCCAGTGAGTTGGCGATGTGTACAGAAAGCTTTGTCTGGCAATGTCATAACTCGGATTCGGCACTATTGGATCGCAACGGTGCCTGGTTTCATAGATATCACTATGATACTCAAATAACTCAAGCAAAGACTTTGGGAGATCACCACCCACAAATCTGTATATAAAATGTAGACGTACAAGTCGGGCAAGTACAGGATGCCGCTTGCTTTGAACAGAGGACGTGTATGTTCATTATAAGCTGAGCGAGATAATATTCTCACCACCCTTTTTTGGAGTACCTGCAATGGACGAAGAAACTTTTGGTAAGTATTACCCCACAACCCCACATATAACAAATATGGATGGATCAAGCTGAAGTATAACGTCTTTAGAAATCTTGAAGATATAAGATTTATCGAAGCATTCAAGGCATAAATTCCTCAACTTATTTTCTTCTGACAGTGTTCCATATGACAGTGACAGTGGAGGTATTCATCTATATATAGTCCTAAGAATTTAGTTGATTTGACCATTATAAGTTTTTCTTGACCTATGTGAAGATCAAAATCAGGTCTGAGCTGGTCTTTGTGTCTGAATAACATATTTTGTTTTCGATGCATTTACAGATAACTGATTTTGTGCAAAACCAATCATTTATGTTCGCAAGATCTGTGTTCAAGCACTGATAGATGACTTACATTTTCATATATGCAGTTGTGTCATCAGCGAGGGGTACGCATTTAGTATGTAACGGCGCATTTGGTAGATCGTTCATATATATGATGGAAAAGTAGTGATCCAAGGACACTTCCTTGTGGAACACCATGGGTGACTTCATAACGTTGCGATGACTCCCCTCTGTAGCTGACATACATGGCTCAGTTGCTTAAGTAGCTTTTAAACCACTGGTTGGTAATACCTCTAATGCCATAATGTTTCAGTTTATTACTAGTAATCTAGTGGTTCACAAACATCTAGATGATGTGCAAGAAAATATAAAGCAGACATGATAAAGCTTGTTTTCCGTTCATTACTGCTTATTGTAGTGGTTCTCAAATTCGGTCCTGGAGGCCATCTTTGTATGCTGGTTCTTCCTCTAACCACAATTGCAATAAAATAATTTTAACAAGCTGCTAATTTTCCTTGAGTTCTTGCTTTTGATTCTTAGATGGATTACTTATCTTATTGATCAACACTTTTGCCAGAAAAATGCACTACCACAAGGAATATATGTAATCCCCAAGTTCATATTGTGCTTCTTGCAAAATGGCAAACAATTGCATAAAAAAGATGTAACATTAACCACTGAGGTAATAGGCTGTAACTTGTATGGAATTAATTCTTTTTCTTTCTTAAATATTAACACAATGAAGACTTGCCGAAAGATCATTTACTTATTCTTTGAATTGTTCATTATCTGTCAAATGGCCATGATTGGTGGCCAGGTGTCTGGATTTCTACTAATTAGCAGTCCATTGATTCATATCAGTCTCAATTTGATCAGAGATTATTGGTGGCCTAGCAGCGAAGCTGCGAAGGCAACCATTGGATTAGTACCTTTTCTTATTATTATTATGTTTCCGCTTTCTTCTGCTATTGAAGTCTATGGCAGCCCCAAAAACCGTACACGGGAAAATTTAATTGATTTGGCAGACTTGTTCAGGACAGTCTCCTGATCACTCACACCAATTTTCATGCCCCTTGCCTCGAAGCTCTAGCGCCACCAACAGGTCAAAGTTTGACATACATTTACCTTCATAACTTCTGACCCGTTCATCCGATATTCACATATGAGGTACCGTTGGAATCCTTGGGCCAAGCCGAGTTCAACGCACCCTATGACGTCATTTTCCGCCATATTGGATTTTCCGCCATTTTGAATTTTAGCAAAAACCTTCAAAAAGTTTCATGGGTCACAAATTTTGTCCGATTTGTGCAAAAAGTGGTATATGCACTCTGGAGACCGAGCCACACAAACGATACTAAAAGCCGTTTCGATTTTCAAAACCGTTTGCCCGCAACAGCCAATGAAATTTGGCGGCGAAGCCACCAAACAGGAAGTGAGGCCATATCTCAGCAACGCTTGGACCTATCAACCCCAAACTTGGTACATCGTTTCAGTACCTGCCCATGGCAAGGCATAAAAAAATCCCATGACGTTTGACCTCTAGGGGGCGCTATAAATAGCAAAAACATGTTTTAGCTGATATCTCTTGATCTGTTTCGAATAACACCTTAATTCCAGTGTCTCCTGATGCTGTTGGACATCCCCAGGCATATCCTAGAAGATTATGTTTGTAAGCTTCAGAATTTGGCAGCCATTTTGAATTTTGTCCAAAATTTGCATAAATTTACAGAAATCACACAACCGTACATGGGAAAATATTGAAATTTGGCACACTCATTCAGAGACATACTCTGATCGGCACACCAAATTTTGCCCCCAATTTAGCGAACCAACAGGTCAAATTTTGAATGAACCTTCAGACCGACCCTTTCATCCGATATTAAAAGACTTTAGGTATAATAGAACCTTTGCTCACTAATAGTTCAATGAAATTTGGCGCCAAAGATTTTCCACCATTTTGAAACAAAAACCTTTGTTTCACGGGGCAAATCCAATCTCAGCAAACCATGGTTGAAAACTTATCAACAGCGAAACTAAAAGACGTTTTAATATTCAAAGACATGCCCTTAGTCAAGAGGGCTCACCAAAAAGATGTGATGCCATATTGCAATCCTTAAACATATCAACAGCAAACTTAGTAAATGGCAAAAGGCATGTTGGAGAGGGCTCAGAAATATCTTGACCATTTTTTAGGGGGGAATAAAGCAAAAACATGTTCCAGTGGATATTCTTGATTTTTTGAATGTTCAACATCCTGTTAACCAACTCCTAGAAGTCTGTGTAAAATTATACCAGATTTTGGTGGCCATTTTGAATTTTGTCCTAAATGAGCTTAAATTTACAGAAATTGCAAAGTTTATCCGATCATTACGAAACTTGGCAAGCATGATCTTCAGAAAACACCTGAGAAGTCTTTGGAGCTTGGTATCTCATATTCAAACTGTTTGGCCGTAACAGCCAATCGAAATCGACTGCGAAGCCGCCAAACAGGATGTGAGGCCTTATCTTAGCAATGCTTAGATGAATCAAACCCAAACTTAGTTCCTAGTCTCAAGACCTGCCCGTCGGGAGGCACAAAAAAATTCTGGGAGCTTTGACCACTAGGGGGCGCCATAAATAGCAAAAACATTTTTTAGCTGATATCTCTTGATATGTTTGGATTAAAGCCTTAATTTCAGTGTCTTCTGATGCTGTTGGACATCTCTAGACAGATCCTAGAAGAATGTGTATATATGCATAAGAATTTGATGGCCATTTTGAATTTTGTCCAAAATGCGCTTAAATTTACAGAAATGACAAACTTTATCCGATCATTACGAAACTTTGCTCACATGATCTACAGACCAAGCCTGAGAAGTGCTTTGAGTTTGGTATCTCAAATCCAAACCGTTTGGCCATAACAGCCAATCGAAATTATCCGAGAAGCCGCCAAACAGGAAGCAGGTCCATATCTCAGCAATGCTTTGGTGTATCAAAACGAAACTTGGTAAAAAGGACATTACAACACGGTCTGGAGAAGACTTATTTAATTTTGTGACCTTTGACCCCTGGCAAATATTCAAGTCACAGGAAGTGAATTCATGTCTTAGCAACATTTTTCAGGAAACACACCAAATTCATCAGTTTAACTCACAACATCATTTTCATGTTGCCTTATAAAGTTGATGGCCATTAATCCTCAAAACCAATTGGGGGTGCACTGATACCACTTTTTTTAAAACCAATACGAGTATGAGTATTTTATTTTGTGTACTTGCCGATACCGAGTACCGATACCGATATTTCTGAAATGTTTTCCAGGAAAATACAATGACAATTCTTTGAGTGCAGGTTTTATTTTTTTATAACAATCCTTAAAGAGGCCAATATCAAACGATTCACACATGGCCAGTTCCAAAAAAAAAAAAAAAAAAAGAGTAGGCCTAACTGCTAAACATCTTTCTGTATTTAGACGTGACAAAAATCCTTTAAAGTAACTCTGCCATCAAATGTGACAAAACATTACAGAAGCTTGACAAATGAAATTAAACTCACTGCATGGGCAAGGTAACACACCCAACTTCATAAAATGTCAGTAGAACTATTAATTGTCACTGATAGTTTTCACACACATTCATAGGCATTCTCAATCCAACTAAAGTCAATAATAGCTTTCATCACTTAAAGTGTGTGGTATCGCCATATTTCAATTACACAAATGACAAATGGAAAATTAAACTTAACTACAACTAGAATATTGAAGGTAATTATATATTACTAATATATTTGTAGTAAAATAAGATTATTCACAATTCTAAGTCTCTGTGTGTGTCCTTTTGGGTGTGTGTGCATGTGTAAGTCTGTGTGCATGTGGTGTGGGTAGGGTGGGTGTGTGTGTATGTGTGTGTGTCAGAGGTGTATAAAGTACTGGAAAAAAAAAAACTAAGTAAAAGTAGAAGTACAAGTACCATTACTGAAAGTTACTTTGTTAAAAGTTGAAGTCACCCATAAGAAAATTACTTGAGTAAAAGTCTTAAAGTAGCTCACATTAAATGTACTTCTTGTGAGAAAACATACTTAAGTATCAAAAGTGCAAGTACAAAGTACAAGCTCAGCTTGCTTGAGAATATTCAATAACTGATCCGGGTGTGCCATCTAGTGATAGAATATTGTAACTGCGTGCATAAATTTGCAGTTCCATGTCCGCTGGCAGGCACATCTGCACAAAGCGCTTCAGATGCCCTGCCGTGCACCGTTGTTCTTCTCGAACACGTCACATCCAGGTTATCCTTAAATGATGATTTACATTCATATTTTAATTTGTAACGAGTAACGAAGTGGCCAGTGTCAAAGTAACGAAGTAAAGGTATACTTTTTATCTTTTAAATGCACCAGAGTAAAAGTTAAAGTCCCAGTTAAAAAAAAAAAACTCAAGTTACGTATAAATCCTCAAAAAAAAACTACTTGTGCTGTACAGAGGCATGGGGGGCGCCCCACATTATGTCTGCAAGACTGAACTTTTCGAAGACAGCCTTTTTCGCACATTGCATACAGGGTTAGAGCTCGAAAAACTGCCATGCCGGAAAAATGAAATTACCGGGGGGCTCGTCAAAAAAAAAAAAAAAAAATGAGTTGCATCCTAATTCAATCTGTGATGGTCAGAGGTGTATAGTAACAAACAGTAGCCTACTTTGGTGGTTTTTTTTTTTTTTTTTTTTTTTTTTGAGGATTTGTACTTCACTTGAGTTTTGACTTTTACTTTTACTCTACTACATTTAAAAGATAAAAAGTAGATTTTCACTTCGTTACGTTGACACTGGCCACTTTGTTACTCGTTATAAATTAAAATATGAATGTAATTCATCATAAGGATTATTTGGGTTTGGCGTGTTCAAGAACAGCGGTGCACGCAGAGTATCTTTGTACAGATGTTGATGCCAGCGGACATGAAGCTGCAAATTTATGCACGCAGTTACAATATTCTATCACTAGATGGCACACCAGGATCAGTCATTCAATATTCACAAGCAAGCCAAGCTGAAACACGGTTTTATGGATGAGTTCACTCCTAATTTAAATGCAGGATTTCTACTTTAATTAAAGCATTTACATTGTGATATTGAAACTTTTAGTTGAGTTAATCCTCTGAGTATTTATTGCACTACAGTTTAAATGCTATATTTTAACACGGGTATTTTCAATACTAATGATTTCTATAGCTGAATGTGTAAAATAGCAACTGACTATTCAATTCTGACAACTGTACAGTCTGTTGTATGCAGTTCATATGGATTAACTATAAGACGAGCTGTAATGTTTGTTTAAGTAGTGATAACAGTGCAATATCTTAGAGTAACGTTTGTGCCAGAGTAACTTGATCTTAAACTTGATTATGACAAACCCAGATAGCAAAAGACATTAAGTCAATGTTGGATTTTGGTCAGATTGGTTATTTTTGGTTGAGGTTGAGGGGGCGGGAGCTTTGACCACTGGGGGGCGCTATAAATAGCAAAAACATTTTTTAGCTGATATCTCTTGATTTGTTTGGAATAAAGCCTTAATTCCAGTGTCTGCTGATGGTGTTGGACATCCCTAGACAGATCGTAGAAGACTGTGTACGTATGCATAAGAATTTGGCGGCCATTTAGAATTTTGTCCAAAATGCGCTTAAATTTAGAGAAATGACAAGCTTTATCCGATTGTTACGAAGCTTGGTTCACATGATCTATAGACCAAGCCTGAGAAGTCCGTTGAGTTTGGTATCTCAAATCCAAACCGTTTGGCCATAACAGCCAATCGAAATTATCCGAGAAGCCGCCAAAAAGGAAGTAGGCCCATATCTCAGCAATGCTTTGGTGTATTAACACGAAACATGGTAAAAGGACATTACAACACGGTTTGGAGAAGACAGATTTAATTTGGTGACCTTTGACCCCTGGCAAAAATTCAAGTCACCGGAAGTGAAGTCATATCTTCGCGACACTTTCAACTAACCAAACTGGCGAAACTGGCGAGCCTAGTTGGGTTGAACGGCCTGTTCTCGCCACTCATGTTATGTTATTTTATGTTAACCAAACCAAACTCATCAGTTAACTCAGGACCTCATCTTTATATTGGCTCATGAAGCTGTTGGTCATTAATCCTCAAAACCAATCAAAATTGATTGTGAATCTGTAAAACAGGAAACAGGCACATAACTCTGTTGATTAGTGGTGATTTAATCTTAAATTTCTCAACTGTGCAAGCAGTGATGTATCTGACAGTTCAACCGTGTTACCGTCGGTCACCCGGGCTGACCTGCTACACTGCTAGGCCACCCCATTGCTGCTTGCAGCTATATTTTACCTATTTTTATGTAAGTATATGTTTGCAATATAGCACAATATGCACTGCATGTCCACAGAAATGTAATTGAACATATCATGCAAAGCTATTTGTGATGTAATATGATTAAGATTTTTCGTAATCTTGCATGAAAAGCAACTAGTTTGAAAAATTAATAGCTTGTTAAAATAATTTTGTTGTAGTTGAAGTTGGAAAACCAGCATACACACGGGGGCCTAAATGGACGGGTTTGAGATCCACTGACTTAACTGTGTATATACAAAGCATATTCCAGATAGTACACATGAACACTTGCACATGGTCTTATTGTTACACATCCAAACTATTTAATATCTGAGATAGCCACATGTCCTCTGCATTGCATCTGTGTATTAAGTTGTAATTTTGATCAAATAAAGCGAAGATGTATACATTTATGTAGAATAAGTTTCATTACCTTGGGTAACTGCCCACATGGTAAACTTGCCAATCCAAAATTTTCATATTTGAGAGGCCAATATCTTGAAAATTAAAAGAGAGAGATGCATTTTGACAAGTGATTCTGAAAACCTGGACACAAATTACTCTGGTTAGCAATTTTCAGCCCAAACCTATGATTTTTTCCAAAGATATTGGCCTCCAAAATCCCAATAAATTAACGTTTGCAATTTGCAAGGGCAAAAAGGGGGCGTGGCCCCAGATTTTGGGGGGCCATACCTGGGAAACCCCTTAGAATGGGAGCCTAAAATTTTGCATGTGTTCATTATGAATATAGTGGTACTCCCAAAATAAATCTGAGCCAAATCTAAGTGTCTGACCGTGGAAGATTTTTGTACTTTGGTTGAGTTCATATGGAATGACCCATACTGATGCTTTGACATCTTCCATGGTCAACCCATATGTTTTCCTTTTATAACGTTCCCATTTTGTTCATACTTGTACTGAATTTTAGACACAGCTGATTGGGAACAGCCAACATTGTTTGCCACTTTTGTGTTGAATTTCCTTCTTGGGGCAGTTTTATAATCCTTTCAATTGTTTTAATTTCCAGCTCTCATGTTGATGCCATGGTTCCTCTCAGTCAGCTAAGACCAACTCCTTGTTAAGGTCAGCAAGTATTCTGTTTTAACCTCAGACTAAGGCTGGTCTGACTTTCAAGCGATTTCAAAGTCAGACAAATTTCCAAAGTCCAAACAAACTTGTGAGTTTTGCTTGAGTCCCAGCTTGCTCCCGTGATCTTGGTCATTTGATGTAAAGTTGTCTTAAAACTCAATCCGAGCTGTTTTAAGGCAGTCTTTTCCCCGTCTTGGCATCACGACGATATCAAATGTTCAATATTATTGCAAGCCTTTAGTCTAGTCTTATGCAAATTGTTTTGTTCAATGACGTGACCATTATCAACAACCAATAGGTGCGCTCGTCCTAACACCAAACAGGAAGCACCAGATGCAGGATGTGAGATCATCTCCAAAGGAATTTAGTTGTAGTCTGGCAAAAAATGACCCGGCAAGGTCCCCAGTCTCAGTGATTTGCTGACACAGTCTTTGGATATGAGAGGGTGTCAAGATGTTAGTCTTTTTAAAGTCTTCTTGAAGTTTTATCAAAATGTACAGATTTGAGTCAGTATTTCTTTTAGAAATGTTAATTATAAGTTGATCCATATTTTTTCCTCAACTTCATTATGAAAAAATATATATGCCATTAATTAAAAAGATTTAATCTAATTTGTTTGAGGTGTATTTCATGAAGCCTGAATATTAAGATAATAAACAAACAAAAATTGGTTTGTCTCATATCTGCAATTTGTTTATTTGTTATGAAGTTAAAAAGCCGGATGAACATCCTCTATGTGTGGTGATTCCATGATTTTTTGCCAGGGGTTGTATGTGGCTACCAAACTCATACCTGATTAGTGTTTCCATCTCATATGGAAATGGACTAGATCTGAAGGTCTATTTCATGAAACTGATCAAACAAAATCAATATGCAAATATAGATATTGTTTTTTTATTTATTGAACCAGGGCAGTTCCTTTGAGATTGAAATGTCTTTTTCAAGGGAGCCATGGGGGTAGAGGTGGGGAGGGAGAGGGCAAATTGCATAGCCAATTAGATCAGGGGATGATTAGGTGGCAGGTTGAAAGAGCCAGGTTGGCAAGTTAGCCATGACACCAGGTAACCCCCTACTCTTGTCAAAGAGTGTCATAGGTTTTTAATGACTACAGAGAGACAGGACTTCGGGGTAACATCTCTTCAGAGATGGCAACTTCTTCCGTACAGCATCCCCTTCACTGCACTGGGGCATGGGGGATTATTCCACCAGAGGGAAGATTGCAACCAACTGGCCCACCAACTCCTGTTCCAGCTGCAACTTGGTTTTCCCAGGTTATCTCCCATCCAAGTACTAACCAAGCCCACACCTGCTTGGCTTCAGCCACGTAGCTGGAGCAGATTGAATACTGGTTTGGCTGCTGGCTGGCTGTTTCTTCCCACATAGCAGTCGGGTCTGGCCCAGATCCGGCTTCAAGCCGGCACTGCTGGGCGACTGCTGGCATGGCAAGTGGTGTGTTGACCGGATGTGGGCCAGGTCTGACAATGATGGCACTGTTTATGTGATGGCATGCCATATGTGGGCCGATTGTGTCTGCAGCTGGCGGGCCAGCTCCAGCAAACCAGATCTGGGCTACTAAAGGGCCATTGTTCTTGCTGTATGTGGGCCAGAACTGGGCCGTGTAAAGTGCATTATGTGAGCCAAACCTGGGCCAGGGCAATATCGCTATATGGGTTGCATAAACTGCAATATAGGCTACCACAAACGGCTGTTAAATATTTGTGCTCATAATTTGCGGTATTGTATTCCATTTTCGTAAAAATATTAATTTATAAATTTTGCATATGGGGAGAGGAGGTATCATGTATTCAAAAGTTAAGTATTTTCTTTCTTGCAAAACCGTTGCAGAAGTCTAGCATGTTTCATTCGGGAAAAATAAGCCTAGAATAAAAGTTGGGGCAACATAGTTATAATAACGACGACAGACGACAGCGATATGAAACAGCAGAATGTAACGTGAAGTACAACAATGACAGTAAGTCACATTATAATGAAGCCGCAAATCAGGACAATCGCATATAATCATGTCAGTGATAGCGCCGTGGACGCGTAAGGCTTCGTTGCGATGTTATTGTAAGTGGTCTTGTGGTGTATAAATTTAATGCTTATTTATAACATGCAGATCGCTAGAAGTATTCCATCAGTAAAGTGTAGTACAATCTCGGCGTAGTTCAGCTCGGTTTTCGAGCACCTTAATGCATATAGAAGGCGATTGGAAATTGCGATTTCGGTGTTGTTTTCGCCATCCCTTCTCTGTTCGGATTGTTTGTTGCGTTTGGAATTCAGACTCTGGTCAGCAATGCGCTTGTGCAAGTACCCACATACTTTCGCTTTCATTTTTGGATCATCAGGTAGACTCTACTGCGAACTCGGAAAGCTGTTCGTTCAGCATATTTGTTCTGTTGTATCTGTACTTCAAAAGCTTGCGATAAGTTGTAAACCAACGAAGAAATTCAACACTATACTGTAAGTAATCTATACGCTCGCAGAATAGCCTACTTTAAACAATGTTATTATTCCTAATAGCGATATTCATTCGTGTAGGCTTGTGTGATTTCAGGCCCACAGCATGGGTGTATAACGCCGAAATTTTGCTTTCCTTTCATTATTCATGTAGGTCTTCATGTGTTCCACTGAAGATTTACCCCCTGTGGAGAATGTAAGTAAGGGATCGCTGAAATTTTGTATTGGACAATGAATGCTTATGATTTAAAGGGAAAACAACCGATAAACATTGAAACAGAAACTAAATGCACTCCGTGTTTAACTTGTTTTCCTGTTTGGTTGACACATCCGGTGTTTTAGGACCAGCAGAAAGAAGAGGAGCTGGAGACGTGGAAGGTAAGGGATTTTCCAGAATTTCAGACTGTGTGTCCTGTCAGTTTCTCAGTGCATTTGTTAAAATTTACAACTTGGCTTCCAGAACAAACTTGAAAAAGCCGAAACGGAGAAGTCCAGACTTCTGTTGGAGAAACTGAGCTCTGAGGATGCCAAAAAACAAGCCTACAATGAAATGATGAAGCAGTTGGAACAACAAAAAGATCAGGAGGCAAAATTTAAAAGGGAATTTGAAGCAAATCAGGTGGGTTTGTTCACTTGCCATTTATCATGCTTAATTACTGATTGTGCCAAGTGAATTTTTGAGCTTGGAGTCTTGCAGAGATGGCGTATCAATGTATGGACGCCCACGTCGCCTGTTATTTAGAAGAGCTATATTTCGGCAGTTTTTGTTTTTTTTTTTTTTTTTTTTTTTGTTTTTTTTTTTTTTTTTTTTTTTTTTTTGAGTGTCCCGGCACATTCTTGTCCATTTTTATGATTTTTTGGATGAATCGGTGCATCTGCTCTCCGAATTTGTTTTGAATTTAAATGCCACGCGGGACCTGGCCTAGTTTGGCCAAGATTTGTGACAAATGCTGGGGGAACATACTGCGGTTTGTAGAGACCAAACAAACTGGCCCTTCTTGGTAAAAATCAAATCTTAATTCATAAGCTTGATCAAGCTACTCTGTAGAATTATTGACTGTAGATGGCATTTCCATCAATTTTCACAGAATTTTGTAAAGTATGTAATTAACCCTTGGAAGTGTTTAATTTTTACTCACTCAATCCCTCCAAAAGCAAATCATTCTTTATTCAGTTGACAAACGACCTTCTGAAGGACTCACAGGTATCTGTGAACCCTGTTGAAGGTCATTGCCAACTAAAAATTGACAAAATTGTTGACCTTTTGAAGGCTGAAATCTGAAAATTTGCTTCATATATTTTGTTCCTTGTGTGACTATAGCTGTGATTAGCACTTCCTTTAAGGGTTGATGGCATTTCACATTTGAAACCGCAATTGAGAGTGAACTAATCCATTTGCCTCACTGCATAGGATCACAAGGCAATCAAGTTAAAACATGTTGTAGCACTTGAATAAGTGTTTGGCACTGATGTTAGCTGGACTTTCACGGATCAGATGCATATCCCAGTCCTGCTTACACTGCTGTCCATTATGAAAATGTACTTATTGAAACTTGGCCTTTATTGTCATACAGGAGAACATTCGGAGTCTTGAGAAACGTAACCTGACATTGATGGCACAACTAAAAACATATGAAGATGCTCTGAATGCCAAGAGAGCTGAGTACTTATCTCTGCAGCAGAAGGCCAAGGTAATCATTTGACTCTTAGTATGAAGGCAGTTCAATAGCTAGATTTTACGCCTGGGGATGTCCTCACCACTCACTCATCAGTTTGCATGGTTCTCTTTCTACTGGAGTTTTATTTTAAAGGTTCTTTGATGCCGAGCCCAGTCTTCTGTATGTTGTATTTTTGTACGTTCTTAGATATTCTGTATATTTCTTGTGAAGCCACTTGTGACAGTGTCTCATGTTACCCTGTATAGAATCTCTGTGACGGTGTCTCAACGTAAAATGTGAATGACCAATGACATAATTCCTCTAAGGAGAATATTAAAGAAATGATTCCAGCCACTAGTGCCAGGACAGAGCAAATACTCCTGTCCATTGATATACTGTTTCCTTTCCCCAGGTGAAAGTGCACATCCCTGAAACAAAGGTGAAATTCGTGGGGGTGGAGGAAGAAGGAGAGTACGGCTGTGATGACATCGTGGGTGTGTTCACCATTATCCAGAAACCCTCAGTCCGCCTGACTGGAGGGCAGGCACTTATTACCTTTGAGGAAGAGCAAGGTATGGACATCTATACTGTGCCTGTCAGCATTTGGGAAATTAAAGGTCTTTTATTTCAGTCTTTTTACTAAATGCATTGTTATCTAGCTGTTAACTAATGGAAAAAAATAAAATCATGTGCAAAGTTGAAATTACTTGATTTAGGGATTAAAGTTTAAGTTTTTGAAAAGGCTAGTGATTTTATGAACTTAATTACATTTTAATGAAAATATAATCACATCCATTGTCATATTAAAATTCAATTGTTTTTTCATAGGAAATGCTGTAATAGTTGAGTTGTGTGTCCTTCCTCATAGTGGCTGAAAATATTCTGAGGCTACCCAAATGCCCAGTGGAATGTGACAAAACGAGGATGGACTTAAAGCCCTGCAGTGTGACCCTGGATCCCTCGGTTAAGTTTGAGGTGGGAATACAATGCTGTACTCATTCTTGAATTTTTGGAAGCTGATTGGAAGTTTCGCCCATGACATGTTGCTTTAATGCCGCAACCCTGTGATTCCCCATCAGGTGCACACTAATGTATCCAAGCGGAAGATTCGTTTCAACAATCTCGCGCCCTATCTGCCGGCGGAACGCATGCGAGATCGTCTGGAGATTGGTTTCTCCCGGCCCAGCCGAGGAGGAGGGGAGGTGGAGAATGTCGTCTACAACATAGACAAGCGCAAAGGAGAGATCACCTTCCTGAACACCGGAGGTCACTCTGAGCTGCTGTCTTATAGCTCATCTGTTTGTGATTCACTGTCATACAGCTCATCTGTTTGTGATTCACATTCATGCAGCTTGTCTGTTTGTGATTCACAGTCATGCAGCTCATCTGTTTGTGATTCAGTCATACAGCTCATGTTTGTGACTCAGTCATACAGCTCATCTGTTTTTGATTCACATTCGTGCAGCTCATCCATCTGTGATTCACAGTCATACAGCTCATCTGTTTGTGATTTACAGTCATACAACTCATCAGTTTGTGATTCCGTCATACAGCTCATCTGTTTGTGACTCACAGTCATGCAGCTCATCCGTTTGTGATTCACAGTCATACATCTCATCTGTTCGTGATTTATTGTCATACAGCTCATCTGTTTGTGATTCACAGTCATGCAGCTGGCTCATCTGTTCGTGATTCACAGTCATGCAGCTCATCCGTTTGTGATTCTCAGTCATGCAGCTCATGTTTGTGATTCACTATCATACAGCTCATCTGTTTGTGATTCAAGGTCAAGTAACTCATCGGTTTTTGATTCACTGTCATCCAGCTCATCTGTTTGTGACTCACAGTCATACAGCCCATCTGTTTGTGATTCACAGTCATGCAGCTCATCTGTTTGTGATTCACAGTCATGCAGCTCATCTGTTAGTGACTCACAGTCATACAGCCCATCTGTTTGTGATTCACAGTCATGCAGCTCATCTGTTTGTGATTCACAGTCATGCAGCTCATCTGTTTGTGATTTACAGTCATACAGCTCATTGGTTTGTGATTCACAGGCATGCAACTCATCTGTTTGTGATTCAGTCATGCAGTTCATCTATTTGTGATTCACAGTCATCCAGCTCATCTGTTTGTGATTCACTGTCATACAACTCATCTGTTTGGGATTAACAGTCATACAGTTCATTTGTTTTTGATTTACAGTCATACAGCTCAAATGTTTTTGATTTGCAGTTCATCTCTTTATGAGGGCAAGGAATACACTGGCACTTTCAGTTTCACAGGACTCAGCTGTCCAAATAATAATCAGTTTTTAGATCACAAAATGAGACAATATTAATTTACACCTATAAATTTATTGTGCCAGTTATACCTATATTTAAAATTTGTTTAATCTGAACAAATTTTTGTTGTTTGTTTTTCATAGTTATAGTCATATTTATTCGTCATACTTTACATTGCATTTTTAATATTTGATCTCTGCTCAGGCAGATAACTCATGAATCCTTGTATTCTCTCCTCAGTTGCTGAATCTTTGGTCCTCAGGAAGAAATACACCGTGGATGACAGTCGCAAGGTTTCTGCCGACATCCATCCTTATTTTGACTACCAGCTGAAAAACTTTCAGGTGGAAATCAAATACTATTGCCTTGTTATTCACTGTTGATATTTCATAATAACTTAATTATTTAACCAACTTTCATCTGCATGTTTAAAGCTGCAGTAAGCAATATTAATTCATTAACATTAACACTACAGGCCAAAAGTTTGGGGCCACCCTCAGATTTTTTTAAAAAAATCACTCATCAACAATTCTTTCCTTATTTTTTGCACATGAAATGACTTCAGTGCATAAAATATAGGAAGCCAATAGGTTTTGGGTGAACTCCAGACCTCAGACCACATTTTAACGCTGTCTTGACTGATTGATCAGTGACCACAATGTTTTATAATTGAGTTCCAATGCCTTTGTGTTACGTGATTTTATGTCACTAGGACGTGAACAATTTTATGTAACAAGAAGGCATGCTGTGTAAAGGCCTTCCCCAAAACCAAGGGGTCACATTGCACTTGGTGCACCATTAAAAATCTGAGGGTGGCCCCAAACTTTTGGCCTGTAGTGAAAGTTGAAATAATTAATTTTGAACATGTCAACAGCAATATTTAATTGAACCAGTGTCTACTTAATTTCCAATAAACTGGACTTGGTGACCCAAACAACCAATCCTAGTGAGGTAGCTATGTTACAAGCCAAGCAGAAGAGATGCTAGTTCAGTAGTTACTTATTTACAACTATTGATCATCGTGTTCTGCTTCTGATAGCCGAGCTAAATGTGTGTGCATGTTTTTTATGTTACTTGGTGGCATTGTCTTGGCAGTGATGGAGAGAGTGGCAGATGATTTTTCCCTTTTTGAAGTTATTTACTGCAGTTTTCATACATTGTTATACAATGTCATATTGTTACAGTTAGGCTTCATCCACTCCTCTACGTGATCTTTACTTAATAAACAGACTGAGCATGTTGCATCTGGTTCCAGATGTGTTCTGGGGTTGTCAAGCGTACCGTCCTGCTTGACGGGATTCGGGATGTCGAGGATGCGGAGGATCTACAGGATCATCTGGAGATCCACTTTCAGAAGCCCTGCAACTATGGCGGAGAGGTGGAGAGCATCAAATACATCAGCAGACCCAATGCAGCTGAAGCGTACTTCACTGAAGACGCCGAATGAGAAACAAATGCAAAAACCAATTAGCCTTTATTTAACAGAGCTTTTTACAAGGGACATTTTCACAATGTAACTTTAAAGAGCTCCAGGGCCTGATCACTCAAAGGATGTGCCGGGGTCATAGTGGAAAGAGTAATTGATAAATGAGAAGAGATTTTGAGCGGAACCTACCGTGATTCAGAGGGGACAGCTTCCTTTACCAAGGACTCACCATCGGCTTAATAATAATACTTTTAAGGATCATAATCATAATTTTAAATTCATTCAAACAGTGATTGCTTCTTCAAGAGACAAACCTGTTCCTTTCTTGCACCTTTGTGTTGTGGCATAGTCCAGCTTCTTGTCAAGTTGTAATTCACCTGAATTCTCGTTTGCTGCTTTCATAAGTATAATGAAATTGCTTATAATAAAACCGTGATTAATTTGTTTAAAACGGGCCAGTCATAATGAGGTTGGTGCAATTAATTTGAAAAAATGAAGGAAAAAATGAAAGGTTTGGTCAAATTTTGGATCGCAGTTGAGGTTGAATCATGCAGTGATACTCTGAAAAAGCATGAGAACCATAACATTTGATATTCCTATTAATAAACTAACTTAATACGCCTTCATTGCCGTAATCACCTTTTCCTATGGTGCCGACTTTGATACTGATTAATGATTACCATGGTGTAATTTCTATCCAAATAAATCCTAACCTCCATGTACTTTCAGGCCCAAAACTGCATAACTCACATTTTACCCAAAATGTAGTTACTGCACTTAGGCTTTGTAGGGCAGAATTGTCTAAAATAACATGATTTTGTGTACTTCGGCAGCCTAAAAAGTCAACTTTCAAATCACAAAATTCCAAAACTCTGAATCTTTTCAATACTTTCTATCATTTTGTAAAGTCTTCGCACCGCTTTATTTTTGACCTGGGTGCCACAAAACAGTAATACTAATGAACACTAGATGGCGCTGCAGCTCTGTAAAGACAGAAGGTGGCGCAAACATTCACCTTGCTCTCACTCCGCAAACCTCAGTCAAACATTGTACTGCAAGATAAATTTTTTAAAGCGCAATTCAGACATTTTAACCTTCAGAGATAAGGTACTCTATAAGGTATTTTGAGTTCCCCTTGAGATCAATGTTGAAATTTTTTAAATCCAATTTTTGCTGAAAGTATAATACTGAAGTTGGGGGGGAATACATTTTGGTTGTTATCTTTGTTAATTTCCATAAGCATATTTGTGATGTTGCAGTTATACTCATAATAGCATCTTTTATAGAAAATGCAATCTGAAAATTAGTCATCTGCAGTTCAGTTTGTATTTGTAACTGTATAAATAAAGGCAGTGGCAAAAAAAAAAAAAAAAAATCTTAAAAACGATATGCAGTAATATATAAGGGTGCTGCTGAACCTTTTCAACTTTTATTTTGTGGTGCAGTGTATTCCTGAAGAGCTGTATATCATAGACACGTTCAATATTGAGAATACTGTGGAAATTGTGATTAGGTTTTGTGAAGTGGAGCGAGGATACAGTGCCGTGAAAAAGTATTTGCCCCCTTCCTGATTTCTTCCTTTTTTGTATATTTTTCACACTTAAATTTTCAGATCATCAAACAAATTTTAATATAAGAAAAAGTTAACCCGAGTAAATGCAAAATGCAGTTTTTAAATGATGATTTCATTTATTAAGGGGAAAAAACTATTCAAGCATACCTGGCCCTATGTGAAAAAGTAATTGCCCCCCCCTTGTTAAATCATGAATTAACTGTGATTAACCACATTTTTTTGAGTCCAGTTTCACTAGACACACCCATGCCAGATTACTGCCAGACCTGTTGAATCAAGAAATCGCTTCAATGGAACCTGTCTGACAAAGTGAAGTAGGCTAAAAGATCTCAAAAAGCAACATGTCATGCCGCGAACTAATGAAATTCATGAACAGATGAGAGCAAAGAAATTGACATCTATCAGCCTGGAAAGGGTTGCAAAGCCATTTCTAAGGCTTTGGGACTCCGGCGAATCACGGTGAAAGCCATTATCCACAAACGGAGAAAACTTGGAACAGTGGTGAACCTTCCCAGGAGTGGCCGGCCTACCAAAATTACTCCAAGAGCGCATCAACTACTCATCCAGGAGGTCACAAAAAAACCCATAACAACATCTGAAGAACTGCAGGCCTCACTTGCCTCAGTTAAAGTCAGTGTTCATGATTCAACAATAAATTCGAGACTGGGCAAAAAATGGCATCCATGGGAGAGTTCCAAGGCGAAAACCACTGCTGGCCAAAAAGAACACGAAGGCTCATCTCACATTTGTCAAAATACATCTTGATGATGCCCAAGACTTTTGGGAAAATATTCTGTGGACTGACGAGACATAAGTTGAACTTTTTGGAAAGTGTGCGTCCCATTGTATCAGGCGTAAAATGAACACAGCATTTCATAAAAAGAACATCATACCAAAAGTCAAACGTGGTGGTAGTGTGATGGTTTGGGGCTGCTTTGCTGCTTCAGGACCTGGACAACTTGTCATAATTGATGGAACTATGAATTCTGCTCTCTACCAGAAAATCCTGAAGGAGAATGTCCAACCCTCAGACTGTGATCTCGAGCTGAAGCGCACTTGGGTTATGCAGCAGGACAATGATCTGAAACACACCAGCAAGTCCACCTCTGAATGGCTTAAAAAAACAAAATGAAGATTTTGGAATAGCCTTGTCAAAGTCCGGGCTTAAATCCTATTGCGATGCAGTGGCATGACCTTAAACAGGCCGTTCATGCTCAAAACCCCTCCAATGTGGCTGAAATAAAATAATTCTGCAAAGAAGAGTGAGCTAAAATTCTTCCACAGTGATGTGAAAGACTCATTGCCAGTTATTGCAAATGTTTGATTGCAGTTGTTGTCGCAGAGGGTGGCACAACCAGTTACTAGGATTTAGGGGACAACTACTTTTTCACATAGGGCCAGGTAGGTTTGGATAGCTTTTTTCCCTTAATAAATGAACTCATCATTTAAAAACTGCATTTTGCATTTACTCGGGTTGTCTTTGTCTAATATTAAAATTTGTTTGATGATCTGAAACATTTAAGAGTGACAAATATGCAAAAAAAAAAGAAGAAATCAGGAAGGGGGAAAATACTTTTTCACGGCACTGTATATCTGTTGTGTTTTAACCGAATACACACACAATTGATTTTATGAAGAAAGTGTGTTAATTTAGCCAGTTTTGATTGGTACACTGTAGGTCAAATGCACACGCACTAACACATCCACAAAGACATTATTCTGTCAATCCAATCAATGAATACCCTCCCTCAGTCTCATTGTGGGCACTGCTGCCAGTTTGTATATGGTGTGTATCTAATGCTGTTTGACATCTTTTACTGACACCCTGTATTGTTCCTGTCCAGTTTTCTGCTCCACACACAGCGGTTCAGAGTTGAACTAAATGGTTTTGGTTATTGGTGGTTAAAGAACTCTGAATGATTTCATTCAGAAGCTATCAAGCTGTTGTGATTAGAAATGTTGAGCTCATAATTAATATCTAGCTAAAGAATGGAGAGGGAGAAATACTTGCCTGTTCAATCTCTGCCATTCATCTCTAAGTCTCTGAATTTCATTTTATTTTCCAGGCAAAATTGAATCAGCCCGAGTTTACTCTTCTGTGGGCTCAAGTTAAGATGTTTAAAGAAATACACCGAAAGCAATACTCCCCCCCTCCCTCCCCCAACTCCCATGGAAGCTAACTGAAGCCAGATGGGAGAATCAGCAGAACGGGCTGATTCAGGAACAGGAAGCCTTGAGTCCACTAACACCCCTGGAAGCAGAACTCTCTGTGTTCAGGACAGGGGTTACGTATTTGTGGCTGACAATTACGAAGGTTCAGACATACTCTTTAGAAGAAACAAAATATGCCCACTGCGATATTTTAAGGAGAAAGGCTACTGTAGCCATTAAATGTAAGCAACCAAGGTCACTGGGCCATAAACAATGAATGATGATTGTTGGAGCTCACACAAATGTACACTTTCTTATAAAATTGCATCATGGCATCTTAAGACAGTGGATGGGACCGAGGCAGTTAGCTGTTACACCTAGAAAAGGTAATACTTTGCTGTTTGTAGAAAGCCTGTGTGTAACTCAACAATTGTCTCTTACCGTGCATACTTCTATAGATCATCACAGGTCCAATATGTATAGGTCACCCTAGAGAGATCTTTTCATCAATGAGATCATATTTCAGTACAATTTCATCATAACTCATTCCACAGAGTTGATTTAAAATAATAATGACCTCTTCATGCAGACTCAATGGTGACAATTGTCATTACAGTAACATTTGAAAATGTTTAAAACATAAACAAGATTTTGTGTGAGGCTCCCCTGCGAGCACTAACCTGGGGGAGAGAGTAAAACATAACCAGTCAACATGTATGCCTACAATTTTATGAATTTGTGTATTTTGCCTTGAAAGGTCCCATGTTATGATGTTGTTTCATGTTATGATATTCTTGGATGCCTAAGAAAAAAGGTTTATAAAATTTTGAGAAAAAAAAAAAAGAATTTCTACGCCATTTAAATGGACTGCATTTATATAGCGTCTTTCCAGTCAGATGACACAAAGCACTTTACAATTATGCCTCTCATTCACCTTGATGGTGGAGGCTGCCCTGCAAGGCGCCAGTCTGCACATCAGGCGCAGTGCAGGGTTCAGTGTCTTGCTCAAGGACACTTCAACACGTTCTCTGGAGGAGCCGGGGATCGAACCAGGAACCTTTTGATTTCTAGCCTAGCCGCTATACCTCCTGAGCCATGCTGCCCCATTTATTGCCTTTCCCCCCTCTTGAGTGGGTCTCCCCGCTCTGATTATGCCCTGATTGGCCAGCGAATAAAGTTAAACATGAAGATTGTTCGTGCCACAGCGAGGAGAGAGATGGGCCAGTAGAGAAAGGCTGTGGGAGAGAGCAGGGCATACAGACAGAACCGGTAGGGGTTAACCACGCAGAGTGGGTCTGTTTGTAACAGGAAACAAAAGGAATTTCAGACAGTGTATTAAAAGCTACACTAAGCAATATCACATGCACTTTTTCAGCAAAATTACCTCTTGAAATGTAATTATTTGTGGGTCTCTTTCCACCATACAGCTTATAGCCAGCCTGTTGTTGTTGCCTGGTTCTAGTTTTCTAAATTTCAGTGTCAACCCTGAGATAAGCTCCTCATCAGCCTCCTGCGTCACCCATCTGCCCTCTGTTACACCCCTGCATAAAGGCCTTGTTACATCCCTGTATAAAGGCCTGGTCAGGTCACACCCCGGCACAAAGGTCTTTTTACATCCCTGTATAAAGAGCTTGTTACAGCCTGCATAAAGGCCTCAGTGGCACAAGTCTCTGGTGATCACCCACCAGCTTTGAAGGACAGCCATTCCTTCAAAAGACTGAATGTTTGTCACTGAACATACCAGACCAAAATAAAAACAGGATCATCATACAATTCCAAAATAGTTGGGACAAAGTGTAAATTGTGAATAAAATCAAAATGCAATGATTTTCGGATCACGAACCAATATGTTATTTACAATAGAACACAGATAACATTTCAAATGTTGAAACTGAGATATTTAATATTTTTATCCACAAAATGAGCTTATTTCAATTTTTCTGGCTGCAACAGGTCTCAATAAAGTTGGGACACAGGCAAAAAGGACTCAAAAAGAAATTAATATATAAGAGAATCCGCTGAAAGAACATTTAGCAAGTAATCAAGTTAACTGGCATCAGGCATGTAACCTGATTGGCTATAAAAGGGATGTCTTAGAGAGGCTGAGTCTCTCAGAAGTGAAGATGGCCAGAGGCTCTCCAACCTGTGAAGGCTTGCGTAAAAAAATTGTGGAATACTATAAAAACAATGTTCCTCAACGTCAAATTGCAAAGGCTTTGAAGGTCTCATCGTCGACAGTGCATAACATCATCAAAAGATTCAGAGAAACTGGAAAAATCTCTGTGCGTAAGGGACAAGGCCGAAGACCTTTACTGGATGCCCATGATCTTCGGGCCCTCAGACGCCACTGCATCACTCACCAGCATGATTCTGTCATTGACATTACTAAATGGGCCCAGGAATACTTCAAGAAACCACTGTCTGTAAACACAGTCCGCCATGCCATCCACAGATGCCACCTAAAACTCTATCATGCAAAAAGGAAGCCATTGTTCAGCATGATCCAGAAGCGCCGCCGTGTTTTGTGGGCCAAGGCTCATTTAAAATGGACTGTAGCAAAGTGGCAAAGTGTCCCGTGGTCAGACGAGTCCAAATTTGACATTCTTGTTGGAAATATGGGCGTTGTGTCCTCCGGGCTAAAGAGGAGAAAGACCACCCCTCCTGTTATCAGTGTTCAGTTCAAAAGCCAGCATCTCTGATGGTATGGGGATGCATTAGTGCATATGGTGTGGGACACTTGCATGTTTTAAAAAGCATCAAGAATGCTGAAAGGTATATAAAGGTTTTAGAGCAACATATGCTCCCCTCCAGATGACATCTATTCCAGGTAAGGCCTTGTGTATTTCAGCAGGACAATGCAAAACCACATACTGCAGCTATTACAACAGCATGGCTTTGTAGTAGAAGAGTCCGTGTGCTGAACTGGCCTGCCTGCAGTCCTGATCTTTCACCGATTGAGAACATTTGGTGCATAATTAAACGAAAAGTCCGTCAAAGGAGACCCAAAACTCTCCAGCAGCTAGAAGCCTGCATTAAACAAGAGTGGGATCAAATTCCAATGGCTAAACTCAAGAAACTTGTCTCCTCAATGCCCGGACACCTCCACTCTGTGTTAAGAAGAAAAGGGGATGCTACACCATAGTATACAGGCCCCTGTCCTAACTTTTTTGAGACTTGTAGCAGCCTTCAAATTTGAAATGAGCTCATTTTGTGGATAAGATTGTAAAATTTCTCAGTTTAAACATTTGCTATGTTATCTCTGTTCTATTGTGAATAAAATACTGGCTGGTGTGATTTGAAAGTCACTGCGTTTTGATTTGATTCACATTTTACACTTTGTCCCAACTATTTCGAAATTGGGGTTGTAGAAAACATGGTGGTTGAAAAGTGGAGTGCACTGAAATTGAAAAGAGGGCTCAAATCGGCTGTACACACCTTCTCTTTTCTTCTAGAAAAGTGAGTCAACAGTTATACAGTATATTCTCCAAATGTTTTGGAATAAAATAAGTTGGGAAGCTTGCTTCTGTGTAATTAGTAGCAGCGCTTATTCCAACAGCATTTGATTGATAACATAAATGTTACTATAGTGCTTCAGTGGCTAAATGAAGCTAATGTTAGCAAATGAACATGTTGACTAACTTGACTAGACTTGGCTGACTTGTGAAACAGTAACTCAGCTTTTGTGCAACTCGGTCGACGTTGGGTGCCAGGCAAAGTCATTGTTTGTCTCTAAGCTGTGGCAATGTATTTTCTTCTATCCAATGTCAGTGTGACTTTTCTCAGTAAAGTTGCAGTGTTATCCAAATAGTAATTAAAATGTCATTATGCAGACATGATGCTGGCTTGAAAATTGGCCTTATCATAGCATTATCTTTGTCATTCCCTTTTTATTACCCCTCAGCCCTGAAAGAGGCTGTGGGTATTGTCATCACGCACAGCTTCCATCTGTCCGTCTGGCGTTCCATCTGTCCGTCCGTCTGTCCGTCCACATTTGATTCTGTTTGATAACTGAAAAACGCCATCACCGATCATCACGATTTTTGGTGAGGACATCGAGGTACAGTTACTACAAAAGGCTATCTATTTCCATTGCAATCCGAAACAAAATATGGCTGCCACAGCCGCCATCTTGAATTTCCATTTCGTGCGATAACTGAAAAACTCCATGACCGATCATCATGGTTTCTGGTGAGGACATTGAGGTAGAATTACTACACAAGCCTATCGATTCAGTCGCAATCCGAAATCAAATATGGCTGCTATAGCCGCCATCTTGAATTTCCATTCCGTTAACCAGGATATGAACTCACTGATGTGATTACTCCTTAAGAGGTAAAATTCAGCAAACTCCATTCCTCAACTGTACAACTGCCTCTTTGTTAAATCTCTCTTTCAGCAAATGAATCTTCACTGTTGCCGGTGTGGAGATTTTAACACGATAGGCACACATGCTTCAACAATGCACAGGGATGAGGGGTCCCGCCCGCGTAAGCGCGGCTATTTTGTTCTCTAAATTTCAAACTAACTTAACCCTATCTAGACTGGGCTTTTTGGGGCTTCCTGGGGCTGGGGGGGGGCTTTTTACACCCCCTTCCGGTAACTCATAACGACATGGCGTATGACCACCGAATTTGCAGGGGATGATGCACACGTAAAACTAAATCATGACAATCATTTTGGTATTATTATGACCTATTATGATATCATTATTACATCATGTTCTGATTTTTATTACCCAGAATGCTTTGCTTATTTTATCCCATAGTGCACCAGCTCCGAGAGGCCATAAAATACACAAAATTCTATTTCTGTTCTGTGAAAATAGTTTTTCATTCACTCAGAATGTTTTTCTTGGAAGTTCAGGTCAGAAAGAAATGAAAGTAAACTTATAAAGGATGACAGGTTTGCAAAATTTGCTCTGTTCTTAGCGTCAGCTTCTTTGTATTTAGTATATTGATTTCAATATAGAGCCTAAAGACCGCCTTAATATTGGAAAAAAATGTCTATTTGTTGGTAGTAGAAGCTTTCATCATAGGAAAATAAAATAAATTCAATGACGTCATCAAATTAGCATAAATTAATTCTACTTAACAAATCTGACATTAAATTACGTAAGATTTTGTAAATATAATGGAATAAGTATATATTAAAAAGAAAATCTGGAAAATACATTGATGAAACTGAAATCGGTGATTTTTTTGTCAGACATACCTGTTAGAAAACCGTTGCCATGGAAACGGCGAAGATGGTGGACTTGACTTATTGATATAAAATTGTTCCCAGACAAGTTTTAGGAAAAGTCATCAAGTTTGGTGGTCCTAGCTGAAGCCGTTCAGAAAGTATATGACGTGAAAATTGGCTCGGGCATAAAAAGCCCCCCCCCCCGGTCTAGATTGGGTTAAAATACACGATACTGCTTTCGCCCGTTTGCATTCATTAATTAGGCACAATTAGCTTTTGCGGGTTTGCATCAATACAATTTTCAGTTTGTCAAAGGTCTTACTGTTACTACATAGTGGGCCACTATTAGCTAGCTACATGCCAAGAAATGAATGGATCACAATGAATAGGTATTTCGCCATTTAGCTAGCTATCTAGCAAGGATTTAGCTACGCTAGTGAACCACCTAGCTAGCCAGCTAGTGAGTTTGTTACATCTTGTGCACAGCTAAATTGATAGAAACAGTCAATGGTTAGTTTAATGTCACTTACTGTTATTTAGCAAGCTAGCTAGCATTAAAATTCACTAGCTAGCACGCTAGTAAAAGTAATAAAAATGGTGCATAGCCATTACTTGGCTATGTGGCTAGCATCAAGCCAGGAACATTTCACTAGCTGGCATTTACATATTGCTACCTAATGACATTGGTCAGCTAGCGAAGTTAGTGAACTAGCTCGCTGGCTAAGTTAGCCAGCTAACAGTCAGTTCGCTTGCTCAGCTAGCCTCACATGGTGAATATTAATCATTACAAACAGGGAATTGTGATTATTTCAGCAATTAACTAGCGTTAAATGAGCAAACAGACCTGAATTAGCTATGTAGCTCGGTCAGTTATGCATTAACAGAGCTGGCAAGCTCATTCGCTAGCTAGCTACCAAGTTTTTAAGCAAACAAATGTTGGCCAAAGATACTTGGCTATTAAAGTATATTGGCGCTAGTTGTAAAACTTAATATCTAGCAAGTAAATATAACTAAGTAGTACGTAGAGTGGCTGACTAATTCACAATCTCACCAGGCTAAGCAGACAAATAGAACTAAAAAAATATGGTTAATCACAGTTAATTCATGATTTAACAAGGGGGGTGGCAATTACTTTTTCACATAGGGCCTGGTAGGTTTGGATAGCTTTTTCCCTCAGTAAATGAAATCATCATTTAAAAACTGCATTATGTATTTACTCGGGTTATCTTTATCTAATATTAAAATTTGTTTGATGATCTGAAATATTTAAGTTTGACAAATATGCAAAAAAATAAGAAATCAGGAAGGGGGCAAATACTTTTTTCACAGCACTGTAACTATGGCAAGGTGCAGGTAATTTCTAACGCATTTTGAACTTGTTCTGCCCGGGAATCAGGAGGATCATGGGATGTATAGTTTTTAGACTACAAATAGGATTAGCATGGTGGCGAAAAATTAAAATGATTTAAATTATATCTGACTCTGGTCAAGAAAAACGACATTTGTCGTTACTCGGAAATATGACGTAAAATCTTGAAATCGATGGAGGCTTGAAAACAACGGAAAGTGCTTCAAAAGTGAATTTTTTAAAAAGTCTATGGGTAAAATGAATGGGAAATTTTACTTCCAACACCAGCGTGACGTCATCACTTTGCTACTCTATTCCTGGCCCTGACTTCCAATTTCTGAGACAAATCGAACACAGCATAAGAAATCGTCGACTGTGCCTAAATGATTGAGTCGCAGAGTGAATTATCGCAATGCAAGCACGTAATGGGAATTGCCATTAAGGTGCTAACGTAACTTAGCATCGTGATTGCGATAATATTAAAAGTAGTGTTGTAGTCAAGACCACCTAATCTGAGACCAAGACATTACCAAGACCGGAGTGTATCGAGACCGAGTCAAGACCAAGACTAAGGCAGGCCGAGACCGAGTCAAGACCAAGATCGGACCAATGCAAATCCCGCGTGGCGTGGCACACTTATGATGAAATGTAGAACATGCAAACCAAAGGCACTCCTTAAATTGATCTGAAATATCCACCTTGTGATAAAAGCACCCACATTAAACAAATGAAGATTCCTCTTCTTTGACCTCTTTTATTGCCATTCACTGCATATGCATGTGTAAGTGTACTGCAAGAAATCTGTTGATAAAACAAGCAAAAGGCATTGTAGAAGTGAATTTTATGTGTGAGAATATTCCTTCATTTTCTATTAGCAAACTAATCCAAACAGACACTAAGGAGCTGAAAACAACTTCATATTTAATCAACATTCCTTTCCCATGTTTTACAATTCACCTAACATTTTGGAATTTTGGAAAGGGGGGTGCAGCCCCCATACGAGCGCCAAAGGCGCGAAACCTGGTGGGGGGAGCTGGGGACCCTCCCCCAGAAAAATTTGAAAATTAAAGTGCCAAATACGCGTTTTCCTGGCATCTGGGAACAAAATTCAAGGTCTTACAGTTTGCTGATAAAAGCATTTTTTTCATTAACAATCATCTCTATTTAAGGTATAAGTTTGCTCTTGACTCTGCAAAGACAATCAAAAGAAAGAGACTTCGGTCCGATTCCGATAGAAACAGACGAACTGTGTAAATGATCAAAGCATCCATCAGGATACATCATAGATTAAACATTTAAAACACAACACTTAAGTTGTTTTCTTTCATGGAGAATGGTATTTAATTCACTTTGAAGTGAATTTCCTACTTGCACATTATGCATATTCAGTAGGCCTGCAGAGCTACAAAATCATCTTCTGGAAATTTTTGATTCTCACTGAATGGGTTGATGAAGAGCATTCTTCGCGGGTATCTACAGGTGTACATATCGATCACTTTGTCATAATCAAGTTTAAGATCCAGTTGCACTGGCACAAACGTTACTCTAAGATATAGCGCTGTTAGCACTTCTTCAACAAATGTTATAGCTCGTCTTATAGTTAATCCATATAGGACTGCATACAACAGACAGTGTACAGTTGTCAGAGTTGAATAGTCACTTGCTATTTTACACATTCAGCTATAGAAATCATTAGTATTGAAGAGGCCTAGTTGCCCCGTGTTAAAATATAGCATTTAAACTGTAGTGCAATAAATACTCAGAGGATTAACTTAACTAAAAGTGTCAATATCACAATGTAAATGCTTTATTAAAAGTAGAAATCCTGCATTTAAATTAGGAGTGAACTCATCCATAAAACCGTGTTTCAGCTTGGCTTGCTTGTGAATATTCAATAACTGATCCTGGTGTGCCATCTAGTGATAGAATATTGTAACTGCGTGCATAAATTTGCAGCTTCATGTCCGCTGGCATCAACATCTGTACAAAGATACTCTGCCGAGCACCGTTGTTCTTGAACGCGCCAAATCCAGATAATCCTTATGATGAATTACATTCATATTTTAATTTGAAACGAGTAGCGAAGTGGCCAGTGTCAACGTAACGAAGTGAATGTATATTTTTTATCTTTTAAATGTAGTAGAGTAAAAGTAAAAGTCAAAACTCAAGTAAAGTGCAAATCCTCAAAAAAAAAAAAAAAAAACTACATAAGTAGGCTACTGTTGGTTATTATACACCTCTGACCATCACAAAGTGCATTAGGACACAACGCATTTTTTTTCGGCGACCCCCGGTAATTTCATTCTTCCGGCATGGCAATTTTTCGAGCTTTAAGCCCTGTGCATAATGTGCGAAAAAGGCTGTCTTCGAAAAGTCAGTCTGCAGAAATAAGGCCCCCCCAAAATCCGCTTATGAACTACAAGCTTCGTATAAATCTACAGCTGTCAAGTTAACGTTATTGGTCGCATTTGAAGCAGATGGTTTTGCATCCAATCACAGCAATGATGTCAAAAATAAATCAGACAATTCACAGGCAAATTAGTGATATGCTCGCAGGTGTGGTCTTGACCGGTCTTGAAAAAAAAATCCCGAGTCCGCTTTGTCCGAGACCGAGACAAGACCGAGTAAAACGGCAGTCGATTCCGAGACAAGGCCGAGACATTCAAAAAATGGTCTCGAGACCAAGACCGGTCTCGAGTACTACAACCCAATCTCGTTTAGCCAGCGGTAATGAAGGAGACATGTTGACAGGAACAAATTGATGCGGTGAATTCAGTTCAGGAGAATACTGCCAATACGCCATTCCAATAAATTGAATGTTTGCAAGCTAACGGTTGCTGCCGCGCATTTGCTAGCCTCGGATCAATTTTCATATTAAAGACTGAATTCCAAATGAGTGAATGTCTGCTGAATTTCTTTAAGAATGTAACCACCGTCCTTGTTTAGCCAGATGTAGCTTTTCTATGCACGAGTAGTTTAGTCGCTAGCTTGCTACTCCGTCAGTCATCCGCATTTTCAGACTTTACAGCAAAGACGGAAATGTGAAGCTCCCATGTATGTCTCACCGTCCAACCATCTCACGCCCAACCATTTGCCAGTGTGGCTGCTGATAACACTGAGCTCTGAGAGCATGCGTTAAGGGCAGTGCCGACTTTAGGAGACTGCATAAAAAGATGGCGAAGTGAGGCCAATGCAGAAATCTCTTAAAATTGCATTCTATTTAATGGCCAGCAGATGGCGACGTCGGTGATTGAGAAAGAAGTTCAATGCTATAGAAGTCTATAAGAAAATGACCCTACTTTCCCACCTGATTTATTATTTAAATAATGATTTTCCACATTATTTTATGGTACCTATTGCAAGTTTAAAGTCTCCTTTGATATATCATGAGGTTCATTTTTTGTAAATTATGGTCCCAAATTGACTAAAATAAAGGATAAAGCCAGAATATGCTTTAGCGGCGTGGCTATCTTTTGGTCCTTGTCAGATACGGTCAGATTCACCTGTAGAACCACTCCTCGCTCCTCCCTGGATCCACAATTCACGCTCTCGTCCAATACGAATCACATCCGGTTTCAAAATGACAAAATGGCGCTGTTCAAATTGCCAAAATCAAGGCTTCCTAAATGGTATGCTGAAACCAATGGGTGACGTCACGATTGCTTCCTCCATCTTTTTAGACAGTCTATGCCAAAAAATCCTATTGGCTGTGTCTCATTTGCAAGGGAGCATCCTAAGTAGGTGGCATTTTTAGGAAATATGGCTGCTTAGGACAGTCTCAACTCAACAGGAAGCATAGGAAACAACCTAGTTAGGAAGCTATTTTTGGTGAAATTTTAAGGAAACATCAAGTGGTTCCTTCTCAGCAAAGGAAATCCCAAAATGCTTTTCGACAAGCTGGGGATTCACCGTTTATATCACAGACAAGGGACGGCAAAGGTCGGTATTTGATCGAGTTCACATACCGTTTCATCATAAAATTTGCTTCTGATTATTTTTGAAACGAGAAATTGACGGCGTAGACAATGAATACTGGTTCTTTTTTGTGGGAAAGGACGTTGAATTTGCTGAGGCTCCACAATCTAGGCCAGGGCTCTCCGAATCCGGCCCTCGAATCCAAATCTAGTCCTGGTTTTCCTTCCTTCCAGGCAATTAAGTGAACAATTAATGCTGCTGATTGGCCAGATTGCCATCTCACCTGACTCCCAGGTAAAGGAAGGGTGGAAAACCAGCAGTTCTCGGCCCTCGAGGACCGTGATTTGAGGAGCCCTGATCTAGGCTGACCAAAAGCTAATGTTGACACTTCCCATAGAAACCGCTGACCCCGCACTGCAACATAAACCACGCTAGTCACAAGATGCTTCCTAATTAGTGTTTCTTTTCACGTAACCTTTTTAACAAACGGTTCCTAATGAGGCGGTGTCCTAACTAGGCACCGAGGTAAGCCTCCTTGCAAATGAGACAGAGCATTCATTTCTCATTGTGGCACTGTCTTGTTGGTAAAGAAATCTTTGAGAGAACGAGTGTCTTTGTTTATTTACAAGCGGAGTTGGTGGTTTTGGCACCATCTAGTGGTCATAAGGGGTCTAACAGCTAAACTTGGGTCTTCAAAGTCACCCTTCTTGGGGCTGTGGGATACAGTGGAGACCACTGCTCAGGAGGACTGAACTGAGAAGAAGTATTTTCTATAATATGGGTGTCTTAAGTTGAGAAACTCAGTATAAAAGTGTCTGCAACTTGATTAGCCAACAGAATTTTAGTGGTTAGGCCAAAAGCAGAATTTGACAATGTAAATTTGTATCTATATGAATGCAGAAATATGCCTGACCAAGCAAACTGGGAAATGATCAAGCTGAAGGATCATGGAACTCCTAAGTTAATACACACTCATAATTCAGTCTTCGAGTAAATCACACTACTTCTGCCATGTGCTTTAAATTCTTTTCTTTGTTGCAATTCTTGCTGAGTGTACTAATTATGGCTTGCCAATGTGCGCGGCAGCCAACCAATTCAGCTGGCTAAGAATTATGCCTAATCTGTATCTAATACTGACTGGCTCATCAGTGAACTCATGCTGCTGGTACAAAATTAGCAAGGTAACTGATGACAAACCTGTTTATAATTAATTGCTTTCAACACAACTATTCTTCTCATCTATAAAAAGTGATTTAGAGAATGGGGCTGTGCGCTGGAAACAAAGATCCTCAGTTTTATAATTGTTTTCTGCATTTGCAGTTATGGATGTTGCTTCAAATGGTCTGAATTATTGTAGAATGACTGCCCAAATCAAAAGTTACCTGTTCTTAACCCCTTGTGTACGGGAAATGCACATACGTGGGCTGGCTCGCTGACCTGCAAACTGGGAACCGCAAATGCGCGGAGTGCTCTGTTGACCATGAGTTGACCATTTGAGTATGCGGCCGCGCTGCCGTGGCTGGGATTGTTGGCTGGCTCTTGTGACGATCGCCAAGGAAGTATTTCATGCACATTCTGCGCCTGTTTGCCAGGAAAAGTATTTTATCCACAACTTTTGGATGATGGCACAACATGACAATGGAAACTAAATTTTTTGTGCTTCATTTTTCACTCTGAATAAATGAATACAGAAAAATTACAAAATCACTCAGTCACATTCCAGTACACCGGTTTTGTGTGGTACAGTTTGTTTCACGGATCGACGCACAAACTAACTGCGCAAGTGTCACATCTGAACCAGGCCTCACGGCGAACTTTGTTCTTGGAACAGAAGACGCACTGTTTCCGCAGTTTTTGGGTCTTTGCTGTGGGTGGATGGCTCTCCAAGAAGTGTCATCCAAGGAGTCTGTTCTTAGCTGGTGACTTTGCCAGGCGACTTTGCGCGGGTCCGGCGATATGTTCCAAGTGTTCATCAAATGTTTCTTTGACCCGTTTCATTTTGAAGTCGATGAAGGTTGTGTGGCGCCGAGGATTCAGGTCCTTGTACACACAAAAAGTGTTCACGAGACACATTTCGAGCAAGTACAGAAGCAGCTTCTTATACAATTTCACAAATTTGCGGATGCAGGCATGGCTTTTGGCAAGCTGATCGGATCTGTCGACTCCGCCCATTCTCTTTGCTAAACTCACATCTTCAGGCTACACACCCAATGAGCGATCAGGTACTTTGTAAGTCTGACCCAATATTGATACATAATCATTCAGGGCAATCGCCTCACAGCAGTTGCATATTAATATCACACACCATCCAGCATACCCATCCGCGAATACGTGGTTCCCGGGCACAGGAACAGATCGCCTGCACGCATGTATGCGGGTCCCGCCTGAATGGCTCTTATGTATTGCATATACACTGGTCACTTGAGCATACAGTCAAATATAAAACCGCACACAAGGGGTTAAATGTAAAATAGACATGTGGTGCTTCCCCATTTGCTCTTTTCAATGCCTGTTTTTAGCTTTCCGGCCGATAAGCTATCGTCGTGGTTTTGCATCCATTGTCCGTCGTCTGGAATATTTATCTTTTTTTTGTCCTGATGAATTTTCCTGTAAATTTGCCGTAACCTATCACTGGACCAAATTTCCAGTAATTTTTTCTTAAATTTTTGATTGAATCGTTTTATGGGCCCTTTAAATTTTGGCCCCAGTGTTTAAAGATAGGACTTAATTTTTTTGAAATTTCTATTTTCATTTCTCAAAAACAGTATGATAACTTTTTTTTCTAAATTTGGCAATCGATTTACTTTGGTACACTTTATGTACAGGGCAAGTGCCATTTGGGTCTAGTGGGGGTGCTGTAACATTGGGTCTTATGGAGAATGGGAAAAATGGCCTGTGGAATCACCAAAACTATTACAGATAGAGCTTAGGTTTGAATTACCCCAATTTACACCAGATGCGTGTTCGGTCCATCTGCGCTCCGCCATGGCAGCGCAGCTGATCGGTTTCACTTTAGTCAATGACTGTGTTTATGCGGATTCGCTGCATTGCATTTCACGTCCGTCCCAGCTCCAGCAAACTGGAGCCATGTGCAGCAGATACACAAGACTTCAATTTTTGCCGAATGCTGCAGCACAAACTGACACTTCAGCACAGCACATTAATCGGTACTCAGACACAACATTAAAACATACGGTTAATTTTCAAAATCTGTGTTGGTGCCAGTTCGTATTGTGGGCTAGGACAGCAACCGAAGTATGTAGGCTGAACTTTACCAACAGAACACTTTCCAAACAAATGACAAATCCAACACAAACAGGAAATTAAGAACATTTATTAATAAAATGACTACTTATCCATGGTAGAAGCACTAAATCTCGAAACATAAATAAATCGAAGCAAGTTAACCGTTCCTCAACCCTTTTGGTAAAGAACAAAGGCTGTTGTCTGTTTGTAGTTAATACAACATGTATCATTTAACTCGGGCAATCGCGCATGATTCTGTAATTTCCACGTGATCTTGTCAGGCTCGCTCATTGATCTCATTGGTCTAGCTGTCCGGACCTGGTTCGCAGTAAAAACGCAACAGGTGGGAGTTGACGGACGATCAAACACGCAGCAGGGCGGAAGCTGACCGAGCACGCATCTAGTGTAAATCCCGGGTTAGAGACTTATATGAAGTCATATATGAACTTTCATTTGGTGACCTTCATCTTGACCTTTGAAGGTCAAACTTGATCTAATGAAAATTCAATGACTTGTATCACTAAAATTGCCACAGATAGAGCCTAGCTTTGTATTACAGACATAAAGGAAGTCACATTCATTTGGTGACATTCAACTTGACTGTTGGTGACCTTCAAAGGTCAAACTTGACAGGATACAATCACAATGACATGTATTACCAAAACAATCACAAATGGAGCATAGATTTGTATTGGAGACATATGGGAAGTCATACATGAACTTTCATTTGGTGACCTTCATATTGACCTTTGAAGGTCTAATGTGACCTAGTGAAAATTCAATGACTTCTATTACTAAAATGGTCACAGCTAGAGCCTAGGTTTGTATTACAGATGTATGGGAAGTTCCTTATGAACTGTCATCTTGTGACCTTCACCTTGTGTCCATTTGGTGACCTCGACTTGACCTTCAGTGACATTTAAAGTTCAAAATTGACATATTGAATTTTCAATTAGGGGTACTTTTATCACCAAAACTTTCTCAGAGCTATGGATTTTATTACATGCATATAGGAGGTCATGTACATGTTAGTGAACTTTTATTTAGTGACCTTGAACCTGACCATCAATGCTTCAAAGGTCAAACCTGATGTAAAATTTTCATAACAATCACAATAAGACTGCTAGTTGGTAAACTACAGAACCCTTGGTCCTGTTTTTACTTCTCACATAGGATGCCATTTTTATTGAAATATTTGGTCTTTTTTTGATGTATTACCATTAGTTAAAAAAAACTTTGGGCTGTAGTGTAGTTTTAGTCAAGGGGACTATAATAAAATAAATGTAATAAATAAATACTGGCATTTTCTGTCGGTCTCATTAAAATCAGGGCTGATTACTGGTTTTGTGCTGATAGGTGCGCATCCCACTCTTCTGGTGAAGGGCATCGTTTTATTTCAGCGATATATCCTCGCTGTGGGAAGATCCATGCCCACGGTCTTGTCTGTATCTCAGTGATCTGATTATCAAGCAGGACTTCAGCAAGCATACTCTGTTTTACCTTCCTGATCCATTACTTCAGTGCATCCTCTTGCAGTTTTTGGTGAGAGTCACAATGAAAAATGAACAGGCAGTTATAAAGGCTTTGTGCAATATTCCACCACACTGTCGGTGATAAATGCTCCTGCCACATACAAAGACTGGGGAACCAGGTTTTGTCAGGGCTAACAGGTTGTTGGCCCGTTTATTTGACGTTTGGTTGAATTTTAAAAATTTAATACATTTTTGATGTACTATTTAACACTTTGGCCTCTCAAATGAAGGAAATTTCTGCTTCAGCTGACAACAGATGATGTTTTTCAGTCTTCTATCGTGCCATTTAACCCCACAGGTAAGCTTGCACCCTACAAATTTCCAGACAGCCAGCCAGGTAAGTCACTCTGCTTGTGGAACTCTCCTCCCACATGATGAGTCACTACACCTTCAGCATAAAAATATCAAAATTTAAACAAAATATTTGAGAAAACTCCCAACTCAATAGGGAAAAACTCTGAATTCACCCAATTCACATCACAGCAAGAGCCCAGTATCATGCCCAGATCATCTCTTAATTCATATCACGGGAATTACAAAACCCTTTGACACACACTCATGCATGCACAGTATGTGCGTCTATATGTGTGTAGGTGCCAGTGTGTGTGTTTCTGTGTTGTGTAGATTCTGGTGTTTATTTACCTTTAATGTGTGATTTCTGTCTGGGAGTATAAACTGGTAAATGTATTTGCATAATTCAGAAAATCTCTACTCCAGGAATTCTAATTAGATGAACATGGCTTTGCATAACTGGTGGTCAATTCATGAGCGCACAAGTTCTTGAGCTCAGTCCTGGGGATTGCCTGTGTGCTCTGGTTTTTGTTCAAACCTAAACTTCAGTCCCATTACATTAACAAGCTATTAATTTGGATCAATTAAATGCATTTTATTTTCAGAGGGAATTGCATGTTTGCCATCTTAAGCCATATGGGAAATTGCTTGTGTTGTGCTTGCTGTGCTAACCAATTGCATAAAAAGTGGTGACTTTGTTCATGAAATGATTGAGAGACGTTAATCAATGGGGTTCTAATTTGGTGAAAGGACATGTGCCTTTAATTTCTGTCATAATTCTTTCCTTGAATTTATCAACAAAATGCAGACCTGGATGGTTTTCATCTGATTGGTTTTTGAATTCTTCATTATTTTCCCAGTGATTAGTTCCAGAGGCCAGGAGTCCACACACCGATCAAATAGGAGCTTATTGATTCACCAAAGCTTTCTAATTTGACCATTATATTTTCTTATTATGCTATATGTGTGTGTGTGTGTGTGTGTGTGTGTGTTTTCTTAGTATGCAATATAAAATATATTGTTTTTCTTCCTATTATGCAATATAGCACAGTAAGTTCAATATGGGAAAACATGGTATGCATTGTGTACATTGCTATTTGTGACATAACATGGCTTAAGAATATAGCTTCTCTCCAAACATGATGAGCACATAATTATCAGCTTGTTTATGTTGTGGGATTGCAATTGTGGTTGAAACAGAAATTAGCACGCACGAGGAGGTCCCAGGGACCGAGTTTGGGAACCACTGCAGTAATTACTCATATGCACTGAAGCTTCCCACATCTTCCTCCCTTGAATGATTTTGAATACGGTGGTACAGAAATACAGTAATACGGCAATACAGTTATACAGTTATACAGTAATATGTTAATACAGTCAGCTACTGTTTTCCTCCTGATCCTTTGTTTAAGTATTTTGCACCATCTGAGAAAGCAGGAAAGTATTTCTGTCTGCCAGCCCATTCAAGCTCGTTTTCTTCACTGTCATAATGGATAGGATGATAGAGACAGGCTTTCCAATGAAATAAACTGCCTGTGGGAGGGACAGGGAACTGAGGTTTGAGTGGGGGAGGGGGGGGGGGGTGTGACTCAGTGTAGTGAAAATGGGGCTAATATCTCAGAATAAATCCAAACAAAATTTGAAACAATTAAGGAATTCAGCGACTGTTTTTGAAGACTCCGCCCAAAGAGGTTCAAAACTGAACAATCGCTGATGTTCTAGAGATGCTGCAAGCCTGCTGGGTCACAGCTACAGGAGAGAGTAAGTGCACAGAGGGGAGCAGACTGATCGGGTGGGAGGACAGGGGTGTAATTTCGCTCCTTCCCCAGTGAGTCATTATTCTCTGCTTCCCCAGAGTTTACTGAGAAGCATTGACACACCTACATCCTCATGGGGGAATAGAGTTTAGGGTTTAGGGTGTATTTTGTGAAGTGTTACAGCATTGATTCAATTTCAACAGAGAAAAAAATACATTCTACTTAACTCTAATTATCCTGCCTTGCATCCACATTTCAAGGGAGTTGGAACTGCTCAGCCATTTTAGCATTCTGTGTTGAGTGTATATCAATCCGAGTTTTGAAGACATGAATACTGTGGTGAGTGTGTATTTATCCGTGTTTCCGAGACACGCAAAAGAAAAGGTGGGTGGCAACAGCACTAATGTGGTTAGACCCTCAGAATCTGAGCATAATTCTACTGCAGAGACACAGTTGGCAAGTATACTGCTTATGACACAAAATGGTCAGACACAGTGCTCCTCTCAAAGACTGATTCACTGATTTGGCACTGTGCCAACTGTATCTGTTGTTAATGAAGCATTTAGAAAATGTCCAAGGTTGACAGAAAATTTATGATTACAATATGCCCTTTACTGAGACTGTCACCATAGCAACACCCTAGAACAGACAAGCCTATTTCACTTCTACTGCTCCCAGTGTGCACTCTCATCCAATCGCTAGTCACTGCATAGCCTCACTCATGTATTAACATATATTATCACGAAGTAAGCATTAAAGCATTTAGGTGGATCATGAATAGGATTTCACCTTGCTATTCATCAGAATGAAAGATATTCTTAATGAAGGTATGGCTTAGATATTCTGCATATTCTTCTTCATTGTAATGTTCGTGCTCGAATGCAGTGCTTTTGAATACCTTTCTTACACACATTGTTTGTAAGCTAAGCTATGGCACTGCAGATTGCACTGAGATTGCAATAGGTATTTAAACTCCCATTCAGTGAGAAAAAACCTAGCCCACTTTCTCCAAACCTCCAAACCTGCCTTTTTTGCAGAGATAAAAAGGCACATGTTGAAGAATATTGAGTTAAAATCAGTTTTATGAGTTTTGAGATTAAATATACTTTATTGAGTCCTGTGGGGTAATTACTCTTCACAACAGTTGACCCACCCGAGTGGGCAGTTACAGTGTGGCACACAGGGACCAACTCATGTTCTAAAGCCCGAGCCTTGGTCAGGGTCATGGGTAGGAGCGTTCCTACAGAGGGCGTCTTTTCGGGGGGCAACTGGAGTAACTGGAGAAAACCCACACAAACCCGGGGAGAACGTGCAAGCTCCATGCAGAGAGGTCCTGCTGCATTCAGTATTTTGTAAATAAATCTTCTTTTGCCAGTACTGAAAAGATGTTTTAATAAAAATGATTTTGAGCATGGAGCCCGTATCCAGAAGTGCTTCCAATCCAACGTTCAAGCAGTCCTTCTTTCCAGATGGAAGTTGTTCCTTCTTACCTTAGTAATTAAAGTAAAAACCTCTCAGCTTGTGTTGCCCAAAGGAGAGAAATGCTCCTCCTTGTTTCATGGTCTGATTCAGGCAATGCGAAAGGAAATGTTTAAGGAATGGTGTTTTCATTGAAAAACTGAACATATAGGTTTCACCCAGGTCAATATACAGTAACTTAACTCAATCACTCAGTGACAGTAACCAGTCATAGAGAGTTCATTTGTGGGTAGAAGCTAAAGGGAAGAATGTTGTTTGAACCCTGTGTTAGGAGTGATTGAGGTACCAAAGGTGAGGCCGATCTGGCTTTTGTTTGAGTGACAGATGGCTCCCTCCTTTCCCTCATTTCCTGGAGGGCAGGAATGTGTTTCCGGCTCAGTGTGGGAGCAGACCAGGAGTCCTGCGCTGGTGTGGAGGTTAGGGGTGCAGCTGTGTCGCGACGTGGTGGGGTGCGTTTGTGTGTTTGACAGATGGGGGGGTGCCTGCTGTAGGAGTAAATGTGCTAGCCCATGACAGGACACTCTATCACCGGGCCATGTTCAAAGCCAAACTCACACAGAATGTCCAACTGAGGGGGTAATGGGACGGAGGGTTATTAAGGTGGGACTGTGGCTGTGAGGGTGGGGATTGGGGGAGGGTAATATGTGTTTATGGGCAGATTTGAACTGTGTCAAAGTTGGTTTATGAGCCGAGATAATGTAAGTTGAGATTTCATAAATTGAGGGACTTGTAAGTTGAGGAATGATGTTTGTGCTTGTGGCTGTTATGAATTTATACCTTTTGGCTCAGTTTTGGCTCGATGAAATTGCGGGGGCCCCAACTGACTGAAAAAACGTAAGTGACCAGTGCAGTTTTCTCTGTGTCACTGTTTCGATGAACCATTCACAAAAGCTAAACAGCAGACATCTAATTTAGGGGTAATTACCACTAATTAGGTCTGACCTCCCAGGCGTACTTTGTTTTGCATAAACCAGCAACCCATCGCAAGGCAGAAATCTGCATGGATGTAAATGAAAAAGTAACCATCCAACCCCCAATTACTCTCTCTATCCTGAATGTTCATACCGTACTTATGTCTCTCTGTTTCAGTCCAATGCTTACCTCTCCTTCCACAGGACTGTAATGTGAAGACGAAATTTGTGCAGAGAGAGCAGTAGTGATTAGTGACTAATTGCAACTGAGATGTAACTAATGTTTACAAAAGGTGTTTATCAAGATGGATTATTGCTCTTTTTAAGTACTTCCACACGCTCTTGATGTAGAATTAAGGTGTTACAGTATATTAGAGAAGTCATGTGTGTACTTACTGCATGTGACTAGGTTATTCCCTTATAAGTATAAATTCTGTCTTTGTCAAGTAACATTAAATAGCAAAGCTTATTGTAATGTCTCTTTTAATAAAATATCTTGCCAGTTTACAAAATGGAACAAAAAAACAATTCAGACCAGCTGTGTTTAATTTAATGTTACTTTCCAGGATATTAACTGCCTCCCTTAAAGGGGCTAGTGGCTGAAATGGCGAGATTTTTGTCTTAACTAGCCTGTCAAAATGGCTTACCTTCAGGACACCATGGAGGTTTCCATTAACAATGGTCACATTTGAATATCAACAATAAATCATTAATGAAATTGGCAGAGAGGATTGTAATTGACTGTTAAAACATGCAGCCAATGGCAGTGTGATTTTACCCTACTTATGACAAACTGCAAAACAAAGGATGTGTGTTTTTGTTGTTCTGCTGCGTGCACTCCATTCTCATGCCAAATAAAATGCTGCAATTTCATACGTGTGCTCAGAGCTCCTGAGAGTTGTGAACATTATTTACGTCTTCTCTTCTATTTTAGCTGATAGGATTGAATAATTCATCCGAGAATTCCGAGTCAACGAGAGCTTTGGAGAATTATCGAAAGCTGTCCACAGCATGTCTGTTCTTCTGAGGAGCAAAGAGAAAAAAAAAAACATAAAAAATAAGCCTGAAAGCTATGAAGGTTAATTTTATATTGGCTTCCTCTGTTTTCCCCTTTGGGACAAATGCTCAGTCTTCCTACATTTGAATGCTTAACATAATCACAATTTTCCATTTATGTTACAGCAGGTTTCATTGGTGTATTTCCTTTTATGTGTCCCAGATGCATTATTACCAAATGCACTATATTTCATCATAATTGAGACACCCATTCTGCAATTATGCACAGTTTGCACACAGTGTTCATGGAGCTAATGCAAAATGAGACAAGCTTTCCTTAAAACAACAAAAAGCAAACAGCTCATATATCTGTCATTAGTATCACACACTTCAATGCATGCATTGTGGGCAGAAAAAAACGGATTTATGTAAAACATATATTCAAATTAATTATTACTGATCTCTAATACAAAAGGAGTAAGAAACGGCCTCCCAAATGCAGTATTTGACCTCCAGTGAGTTAAGCTGAATCTGAAATTTATACGCCCATGGGGATCATTCCCAGCAAGCCCTGCCCTCAGGGTGTAGCCTGGCAGATGACGATTTGTTCATTCTCATCCTGAAAGGTTTTAAAGAATTCACCAATCTGTTTAAAATTTCATCCACAGACGCTGCAGACAGGACTGTAAGTCATATGTCTTGTACATTTTTACAGGGTCTTTGGGCAATAAATCTACCCAATAAAGCTTTTATGGGCCAGACATGAAAAGCTCTCATGCAAATCTACATTCTTAAGAAAACAGACAGAATATCTTGCTGTGCTAAAATCTGACACAATGCTCTGTTGCAATAGATATCAAAATCAATTACATTTATGCTCTGTAATGTGCAGCTGTACATCTAGCTCATTGTTGTGCAGCATTTGTGCCTTTATGGAACTCAATTCAATTTAATTTTGGTTCAAAGACATAGCATTTGAATATTGGTGTGGGAACATTTGCAGAGTACATGGGGAAATCCAAATGTCTGGAGCAAAACGAAGAAATGACAGATGTTCTGGGCTGAGAAATGAATTCATGAATCTGTGTCTACATTCGGCCCACCACCCCACCAAGTCATTGATCTGCTCACCAAGTCATCAAGATCTGCTACACAACACTTGCAAATAAGTTTACTTGATATAGATTAAACCACATGCTAATTAGTGTTCACAAGTCGGCCGATTAACTTCATACTGACTGCATCAAATCCCACATTCGTATATTATTATGAGAGTACAAAGCCAAAGAAACAAAAATTGT